>JAUDYJ010000013.1:10617001-11217001 GCA_030761175.1 Masticophis lateralis
AGATAGATAGATAGATAGATAGATAGATACTCAGATAGATAGATAGATAGATAGATAGATAGATAGATAGATAGATAGACAGACAGACAGACAGACAGACAGACAGATAGATAGATAGATAGATAGATATTGTAGATAGATAGATAGATAGGTAGATAGATAGATAGATAGATAGATAGATAGATAGATAGATAGATAGATAGATAGATAGATATAGATAGATAGATACTGCGTTTCCTCGAAAATAAGACCCTGTCTTACATTTTTTTGAACCCTGAAATAAGAGCTTGGCCTTATTGCCATGCGCTCAAAAGCCCAATTGGGCTTATTATCAGGGGAGGTCTTATTTTGGGGGAAACAGGGTAGCATGTTCCTGTACTAATCTAACCACTGTAGTTTGTAAACCACGACTGATAATTTATTATCAAATACATATATATCAGAGATGGCGAACCTTTTCGGTACCGAGTGCCCAAACCAGAATACGCAGGCATGTGTGTGCATTTGCGCATGCCAGAGTGGCCGATGCGTATGCACAGGTCTGAGCACTGGGAAGTTGAAAACCAGCTGGCCGGTGCACGCACACTTGGTTTTTTGGGGCTGTTTTCAGGCCGTTTTTTGTGCCAAAAAATAGCCTGAAAGGGCCTGAAAATTGCCCGAAAAATGGCCTGAAAATGGCTATGCGGGGGGGGGGGCCTTTTTCAGGCTGTTTGGGGTCAAAAACAACCTGAAAACAGCCCCCAAAATGGCCTGGTTTTTGTCTGTTTTCTGGCCGGTTTCTGGCTCTCCGGTGCCCACGAAGACAAGCTGGCCGGTGCGCATATCTGGTTTTTTGGCCTTTTCTGGCCTGTTTTCCGGCTTTTTTTTTTTTTTTTGCTGAACTGCTTAGAGAAGGCTGCAAATCACTGTGAAGCGGTATATAAGTCTAAGTGCTATTGCTAATGCTCTTTCTATATCTATCTATCTATCTATCTATCTATCTATCTATCTATCTATCTATCTATCTATCTATCTATCTATCTATCTATCATCACCAGGCTCAAGGTTGACTCAGCCTTCCATCCTTCCAAGATGGATAAAATGAGGACCCAGATTGTTGGGGGCAAGAGACTGACTCTGTAAACCGCTTAGAGAGGGCTGGAAAAGCACTGTGAAGAGGCATATAAATCTAAGTGCTATTGCTATTGCTTATTAATGTATGTGTGTCTCCTGGGGCTTCAACATTTTGTCTCCTCTTCTGTTTGGGGACATTCACTTCCATTAGTCAATTTCATTTCATTTGCTTCAATTTTTTGGCCATCAAAGGCCTTCCCAGAAAATTAAGCAGAGAAGCAGCTTTCTCGGAGCTGGAGAACGTGAAAGTCAAGTTCCTCTAAAGTATGACGTCATGCAAAAAACCAGGTGCCATGACAACTGCAAAAGCCATCTGCATCCCAATGCTTATATACTTTCGCTACATCGCTTCGGGAATAAACAAAACCTTCTCTGACTTATCAAATAGTGAAATTGAAGCCAATGCAAAGGTGCAAGACCGATATTACGACAACAACCGAGCCCAAAATGTATGTTGCGAAGAGAGAAATTTGTGTGCTGCCCCAGCTACGGACCCCAAAGAACGCAACACACACAAAGTCTGTACAAACCTTAGTTTACTAAAATAAAATCAGTTTTTTTCCAAACAAAGGCTGTTAATTAACTTTCTTAACCGCCTGCAAGAATCCAAAGAATAAATAATTTCAATCTAACTATGATTGGCAGAAAGCCCAGAAGCTATTTGCAATGAACTAACATCAAAGCACGAAAGAGACTGAACGGTTGTTCCCTGCAAATTGCTTCAGTCGAAGTTCCTCCTTAAATAGGCTAAGGGAATGGCCAATTAGCCCCAAGCCTTACTCTCGAGGAGGCCTCCTCCTGAGGAGCCACTCCTGCCTTTTGGCCGCTCTGCGTGCCTGTGCATCAAGAAGAGGCTCCTCCTCTTCTTCCTCTTCACTTATGGGAGCTTCTGGAGGTTCTGAAAGCCCTGGCTGAATCCCCACCTCTGGCACCACATCTTCTCCAGCCTCCTCATTGTCTGACTCGAGCGCCAGCTGCATAGGCTGCTGGCGCAGCACCACACCAGCCTCCTCGCTGTCCGAATCAGTCACCAGCCGCACAGGCTACATACAGGCCACAACAATTTGTTACATGAGCATTACCCCATTATACAACCCTCCTTGTCACATTCGCTAACTGACTCACTGCAGTTGTTAAATTAATAACACGGTTGTTAAGTGAATCTGGTTTTCCCGTTGACTTGGCTTGTCAGAAGCTCGCAAAAAATGATCACATGACCCCAGGACATGGCAACTGTCAGAAATGTGAGCCAGTGGTCAAGCATCCAAACGTAAATCACATGACCATGGGGATGATGCAATAGTCGTAAGTGTGAAAAATTAGTCATAAGAAGGGGTGAAATGCTCCTGGTTCGGACCGGATTGCCCGATCTGGTAGTGAGGGCGGCGGGTGGTTTGGAGAACCAGTAGCAAAAATCCTTGCCCCTGGAGAAGGCTTGGACGATGGCTCTGAGTCGGAGGCAAAGAGGGGGCCAAGGCCATCTGGTAGTTCTTTGCTGCCTCCGAAGTCTGACATCAGCAAGGCAGAAGAACAGTGTGAGCCTATTCCAAGTGTGCGCATGTGCAGAGCTGCCAGGAGACAGGAACAATTAAAGAAACAGGGTCGACTTGGGAGTAAGGCTTGGAGATGATTGGCCCCTCCCATAAGACATAAAAGAGAAGCCAATAGGACATGAGCTTTTGCGGGAAGCAATTAGTTCATCTGGCCGATTCAAGATTTGAAGGTTCTGTTTGTGACTCTGTGCCAAGTTTGGCCTTGCCCTGCATCTGCCAATTAGATCTCTGGCAGTGTTCCACGTGAGATAGATGGGTGTTGATAACCTTCCTCTGAAAGACTGTTTATCAAGCCTTGCCGGACTGTAAATGAAAGTAATTTACAGCCATATAAATTAACAAGGTTTGCCGGGACTAAGTTTGTGCTGTTTGCTTTCTAAGGAAGCCTAGGCCAGAACAGTTTAAGGCAGTTCCAACATCATAAGAACAGAATTTGTTTTAAAAGAAGCCTGGGATAACTGCATAATAAGCTATGCATCACTCCCTCGTTTTATGCAGGACTCTTATTTTTATTAAGTTATCAGCCCATTATGAGATAACAGTAATTACTTCAAAAAGGCAGCAAATATCAACTCATCAGAGGCAGAACGGGGCTGGCTCAAAGGCCATTATCATCCAGCTTAGAAGTGAATATTCCTATCTCATGCAATTAGCAAGGTGTTAAACACACTCGGCTTATGAACCAAGGAATAATGAAATTGTATTTTTAACAGTCAGGATCTCCCGTTGTTCTTGGATGAAGGAGCTGCCAATTCTGAAACAGCCCACCAAGTAGACAACAGCCACAAGCTGGTTTAAGGAATTAACGGAGCCCACCGTGCCGGCATGAACAAAATCCACAAGATAACTTCGCGAACAGCTTTTCCGTTCTTCATTGCATCTCCTTCCAGCTGTCTGACTCTTAAGAGATAACCCAGCCAATATATCCTCAGATGGCCCTAATGCTGAAAAGAAGTGACAATGTGCAGGAGAGCACACAACTCCTTTTCGTGGCCCACGTCTAATCTTTCTTGACTCTGGCAGATCATCTTCGGCTCGAGTACGTTAATATTCCAGCTGTCACGCTAATCAAATTGTGCGCAGAAGGCCCTGAAGCTCAGCTGAACAATCCGTAGGATGTCGATCTGAAGTTGGTTAACCCCAGGTCAGGGGGGAAATCTCCACAGAGATAGATCAGAAGGTGTCACATCTGCCTTAGCATTCGGTAGACAATGCCCTAATTAACTCTTGAGCTTCTAGCCAAGTTGACACTAAGCTCAAGAATCCCCAATTAAGGTTTCCTCGCTATATAGTTAGGGATACAGAATAGAGTCACCTCAATGGAACATTCAATTGACAGGAAGGCTTTACCTAAAATAGGTGAGCTCTGGTGGCGCAGTGGTGAGAAGGCAGTATTGCAGGCTATCTCTGCTCACAGCCGGGAGTTCAATCCTGACTGGCTCAAGGTTGACTTAGCCTTCCATCCTTCCGTAGTGGGTAAAATGAGGACCCAGATTGTTGGGGGCAAGAGGCTGACTCTGTAAACCTCTTAGAGAGGGCTGTAAAGCTCTGTGAAGCGGTATATAAGTCTAAGTGCTATTGCTAATGTTCTTTCTATATCTATCTATCTATCATCTATCTATCTGTCTATCTATCTATCTATCTA
Source organism: Masticophis lateralis (assembly GCA_030761175.1). Classification (NCBI taxonomy): domain Eukaryota; kingdom Metazoa; phylum Chordata; class Lepidosauria; order Squamata; family Colubridae; genus Masticophis; species Masticophis lateralis. The sequence goes on from JAUDYJ010000013.1 coordinate 10,621,313, forward strand.
TCTATCTATCTATCTATCTATCTATCATTTGTCTATCACCTTTCTCTCTCTCTCATCTATCAGTCTGTCTGCCTATACTATCATCTATCTATCATCTTGTGATGGTGAGTCATGGTGGCGCAGTGGTTAGAATGCAGTATTGCAGGCTAATTCTGCCAACTGCCAGCAGTTCGATCCTGACCGGCTCAAGGTTGACTCAACCTTCCATCCTTCCAAGGTCAGTAAAATAAGGACCCAGATTGTTGGGGCAATAGGCTGACTCTGTAAACTGCTTAGACACGGCTGTAAAGCAGTGTGAAGCGGCATATAAATCTAAGTGCTCTTGCTGATTAGCTGTAGTGTGCAGTGGTTAAATGAAGCATTGCAGGCTAACTCTGTCTACTGCCAGGAGTTTGATCCTGACCTGCTCTAGGTTGACTCATCCTTCCATCCTTCCGAGGTCAGTAAAATGAGGACCCAGATTGTTGGGGGCAAGAGGCTAACATTTGTAAACCACATCGAGAGTCCTGTAAAGCGCTATGGAACAGTATATAAGTCTAAGTAATATTGATATTATGCTTGCACTGAATAGTATAAAGAAAGGGGTCTGTTAAAGATCCTACTTCAGTGTAAAATAAGAGGAAGATGGATCAAAAGGGAGACCTTCTGTTCTGCCCCAGCTATGGACCCCAAAGAACACAGCACACACAAAGTCTGTACAAACCTTAGTTTATTAAATTAAATCAGGCTTTTTCAAACAAAGGCTGTTAATTAACTTTCTTAACAGCAAGAATCCAAAGAATAAATAATCGTAATCTTACTATGTTTGGCAGAAAGCCCAGAAGCAATTTGCAGGAAACTGATAAGAGAACTAAGATCAAGACACGAAGGAGAGTGAACGAAGTTTTTCCCTGCAAATTGCTTCAATCGGCATTCCTCCTTAAATAGGCTAAGGGAGTGGCCAATTAGCCCCAAGCCTTACTCTCAAGGAGACCTCCTCCTGAGGAACCACTCCTGCCTTTTGGTAGCTCTGCGCGCCCGTGCATCGAGAAGAGGCTCCTCCTGTTCGTCCTCTTCACTTAAAGGAGCTTCTGGAGGTTCTGAAGGCCCTGGCTGAATCTCCGCCTCTGGCACCACATCTTCTCCAGCCTCCTCATTGTCTGACTGAAGTACCAGCTGCACAGGCTGCTGGCGCAGCACCACACCAGCCTCCTCGCTGTCTGAATCAGCTACTAGCTGCACAGGCCACTGACGGGTCACAACACATTCTTGGTGGCTGCCCTTACTAGGGGCAACATGCTATTTAGCACAGAAGTTAAATAACACATTGCTTAGCATGAAGCTAAGCTTGGCTCCATATGCCAAGATGATGCAGCGAAAGTATATATTGCAGTGCCATAGGTTCACCATCACAGCTCTAAGTTATTTAACCTCTTTACACAAATTCTATTTCTAAAGTAGAATTCTTTTAACTATTTAAGTAACCTCCAAATGGAGGAAGGAAGGTTTAACACCGATTGCAAGACATGGACTAAAGCCAGCCATGTGCAACCGAGTTTACACTGGATTCAAAACCATGGTTTATTTAATCCATATTGAAATAATAACCCACCCTGCTAAGCTATAAATGATGGTTTACCATCCCAAAAAGACTGGATTTGTAAAATAGCCGGAGCCAAAATCAAACCACACCAGGGGTCTTACTGTAAGGCGAGAAGTAGAGTACTACTAAACTGACCAGAAAACTGGAAACAAACACAGATGCCAGATGTTATTTTGACAGATGCTGTAAAGTAAGAGTTCCTTTGACCTTTCCTGGGTGTTCCTAGCAGGCTACATCGTTTATTTGAAATAATTATAATGGGCCTTTTCAAAAAAAGCAACACAGGCAGTTTTTCCCACTGGTAAAACATCAACCAATTCTGTTTTCAAAATCCAGGATGAACGCAATTGCGAAATGGAACAAATCCTCTGCTTAATACATTTAGGGACTGAAATGCAAGTTTACCAAATCTTCCATTTGAGGGCCCCATAATCTGCAGACCCACAGCTAAGAGTTCGATTTGGAGCATAATAGGAAGAAGACGTAGATTTTCATATATTTGCCTCCTCCACAATACAGATAGTCCTCTACTTACTCATTTAGTGACCATTCAAAGTTAAAATGGCACTGAAAAATGGCACTCACCAGGCTCAAGGTTGACTCAGCCTTCCATCCTTTCTAAGGTAGGTAAACTGAGGACCCAGTTTGTGGGGGCAATAAGCTGACTTTGTATAAAATATACAAAAGTATGAAGGCTATTGCTTAACGCATTGTAAGCCGCCCTGAGTCTCCAGAGAAGGGCGGCATAGAAATGTAATTTTAAAAAAAAGAAGAAAGAAAGAAAAAAGTGAGGAAGGAAGGAAGAAAGGAAAAAAGAAGGAAGGAAGGAAGGAAGGAAGGAAGGAAGGAAGGAAGGAAGGAAGGAAGGAAAGAAGGAAGGAAGGCAGGCAAGAAAGAAAGAAAGAAAGAAAGAAAGAAAGAAAGAAAGAAAGAAAGAAAGAAAGAAAGAAAGAAAGAAAGAAAGAAAGAAAGAAGAGCATTCATCTGCCTACAATTACTGTAAGTTCGAATCTCACCAGGCTCAGCCTTCCATCCTTTCTAAAGTAGGTCAACTGAGGACCTAGTTTGTGGGGGCAATAAACTGACTTTCTATAAAATATACAAAAGTATGAAGGCTGTTGCTTAACACATTATAGGCCGCCCTGATCTCCGGAGAAGGGTGCATAGAAATGTAATTTTAAAAAAAAGAAGAAAGAAAGAAAGTGAGGAAGGAAGGAAGGAAGGAAGGAAGGAAGGAAGGAAGGAAGGAAGGAAGGAAGGAAGGAAGGAAGGAAGGAGGAAGGAAGGAAGGAAGGAAGGAAGGAAGGAAGGAAGGAAGGAAGGAGGAAGGCAGGCAGGCAGGCAGGCAGGCAGGCAGGCAAGCAAGCAAGCAAGCAAGCAAGCAAGCAAGCAAGAAAGAAAGAAAGAAAGAAAGAAAGAAAGAAAGAAAGAAAGAAAGAAAGAAAGAAAGAAAGGCATTCATCTGCCTACAATTACTGTAAGTTCGAATCTCACCAGGCTCAGGGTTGACTCAGGCTTCCATCCTTTCTAAGGTAGGTAAATTGAGGACCCAGTTTGTGGGGACAATAAGCTGACTTTGTATAAAATATACAAAAGAATGAAGGATATTGCTTAACGCATTGTAAGCCGCCCTGAGTCCCCAGAGAAGGACGGCATACAAATCTAATTTTTTTTTAAAAAAGCGACTTACAACTACCTTTCACAATTATGACCCTTGCAGCACCCCTGTGGTCATGGGATCAAAATTCAGACAACGGACTCGTATTTTTTGCGACCTTCTGACAAGCCAAGTCAATGGGGAAGGCAGATTCACTTAACAACCGTGTCACTAACTTAGCAACTACAGTGATTCACTTAACAGCTATAGCAAGAAATGGCGTAAAATGGCGCAGTATTCATTTAACAAATGTCTCACTTGCCAACAGAAATTTTGGACTCGGCTGTGCTCTTAAGTCACAGTTCTAGGCTGCATAAACAGAGGGATAGAATCGAGATCATGTGAAGTGTTAATACCACTTTATAAGGCCTTGGTAAGGCCACACTTGGAATGCTGCATCCAGTTTTGGTCGCCAGGATGTAAAAAAGATGTGGAGACTCTAGAAAGAGTGCAGAGAAGAGCAACAAAGAGGATTGGGGGACTGAGGCTAAAACATATGAAGAACGGTTGCAGGAACTGGGTATGGCTAGTTTAATGAAAAGAAGGACTAGGGGAGACATGATAGCAGTCTTCTCATATCTCAGGGGCTGCCACAAAGAAGAGGGAGTCAAGCTATTCTCCAAAGCATCTGAGGGCCGGACAAGAAGTAACGGGTGGAAACTCATCAAGGAGAGAAGCAACCTGGAACTAAGGAGAAATTTCCTGACAGTCAAAACAATGAATCAGTGGAACAACTTGCCTCCAGAAGTTGTGGGTGCTCCATCACTGGAAGTTTTTAAGAAGAGATTGGACAACCATTTTGTCTGGAATAGTATAGGGCAGTGATGGTGAACCTTTTCAGCACCAAATCATGTGGAAACGTCATGCACACACACATAAACTCATCAGGGTCGTGCTCTGGAAAAGCCAATCTTCCGGGTTCTATCTGTATGTGTATCTGTGCCTGACAATCAGCCGGTTTTCAATACTGCCACGCGCACGAAGAGATCACGCTCCGGAAAGGCCAGGTTCTGGCCGGCGCACATGCACACACCAGTTTTCGGCACTGCCACGTACATGAAAGATAGCTGATCGTCGCACACATAGGTGCGCCAGAAACGCAAAAGACAAACATGCAGGGCCGCACGTGCCGGGTGACATGGCTCCATGTGCCACTTTGGGGACACGTGCCATAGGTTTGCCATCACGGGTATAGGATTTCCTGCCTGAGCAGGGGGCTGGACTAGAAGACCTCAAAGGTCCCTTCCGAACTCTGTTATTCTGTTATTCCCTGATATTCTACTTCTAAGTTCTTTGGAGGACTATGCAAAAAGGATTGCGTTTTGAATACACTTCACGCGCACATTATTACCAACTCTTAATCTTGTACATTTCCTTTCACGCTGTATTTTTAATAAGTTCATCAGCAATCAGCAAAAGCTTAAAGCTCTTCCTTCGTGGGGCGGCATGTGAAGCATTTCAAATTCGAAGCAGCTCCCCTGACCTTATGCAACACTCTTCATGGCTGCCACGCCAGCCCTTCTACAAACCTGGCAAGTCGAAAAAAACAAGTTCCATTCTCAGCTCGAGAACTTTGAAAATGAGGATTTTCATGCTTGGAAAGAATAGTGGGTTTTAAAAAAAATAATAAAGCTTTTCCACGCAGCGTCGCACAAGCCAGACAAGCCGATGACTTCAAAGAGAACGAAAGTTAAGATGGCATCTAAAAAAAAAAAAAAAGATAAAAGCAACCCCTTTATTTAAACGCCGGGGAATCTAATGCAAAGTAGGTCTTATCGCCTTATTAAACTCAAAGTGACACTTATCAAGCACGATCATCTTTAATCAGGATTTATTGAAAAGAAAGGAATGGGGTTATGAGAATCTCAGGCCACAGCGTGACTTTCCTTTTAGATGTACATCCTTTTAGATATATGCATTAGGGTAGCAGGATCTAGCTAGCATTCTTCTCAGCAGTCTCCTTATCATCTGGTGAGGATGTGACTCTCTACACTGATAACAGAGAAGCTTGCAACCATCTGATTAAATCAGCTCTCAGGTCCTTTATCAGTCTGGGAACCAGCCATTACAAGCCAAGAGAGAAGATCTACAAAGGAAATGACAGCATAACACAGTTGCAGAGTTGTGCATAACCCTCTAATCCAGGGGTCTCCAATCTTGGCAACTTTAAGACTTGTGGACTTCAACTCCCAGAGTTCGACAGCCAGCAAAGCTGATCTGAGGAACTCTGGGAGTTGAAGCCCACAAGTCTTAAAGTTACCAAGGTTGGAGGCCCCTGCTCTAATCGGTCCCCAAAGGTGCTTTTTTTCAAGAGACTACTGGACTTCCTTGGGGGTTTTTTTCACTTTGGGTTTTTTTTCACTGTGGGTTTTTTTTCACTGTGAGACTTTCACTTCCGTGAAGTCTCACAGGAACTCAATGATGGACCATCCTGGGTGTTGACTGGGCCTCCAAGAGTCAGAAGAGTGAATCATTGAAACAAAACCAGAGGGATTTAAAGGGAAAACGAGAGAGGGAAGTAGATGGGAGAAGAGGAGTAGAAGAAAGGGAAGGAGAGGAGAGGGAAGTGGAAAAGAAGAGAAAGGAGGAGAGAGAGGAGGAGAGAAAAAGGAAGGACAGGGAAGGGAAATAGAGAGTGGAGAGGAGAAGAAGAGAGGGAAGGAGAGGAAACTGGAGGGGAGGAGAAGGAAAAGGGGAAGGAGAGAGGAGGGGAGACGGGAAGAGAGGGAAGGAGAAGGGAAGAGATGGAAAGAGATGGCCCTTCGTTGTAAAATATGGTATACATGAGAAAGGAAAAGAGAAGGGTAATTTTTTTCCCTTACTTGATGGTTAGATAATTGATATCACAATACAAGATAATATGTATGTTATGATATGATGGATGTTATCGTATATTTGTTTATATGTTACTGAATATTTATTTATATACATATGATTATAATGACAATGATAATGATGATTGTTCGTATGTTAAAACCTTGGACACCTAGAGAGCACACTCCTCAAGATATAAAAGAAATGTATGATATAAAACAATAAAAAATATTACAACCAAAGAATCAGAAGAGTGAACCACTGAAACAAAACGAAAGGGATTTAAATGGAGGTGGGATTACGCCTGATAAGAGGATTCTGTAGAGATTCTCAGTCATATAACTCATAGTTGTCTCAGGAGGCAACTGGATTTTCTTTTTTTCTTTTGAAGTCGTTTCGCTTCTCATCCAAGAAGCTTCTACACCCCTGAAAAAGAGCTGGTCAGAGTTGAAGAAGATTCCTGGATAAGAAGTGAAACATCTAACCCTAACCCTAACCCACGGGTGAAATCCAGCAGGTTCTAAAACAGGTTCTGGAGAACCAGTAGCGGAAATTTTGAGTAGTTCGGATAATCGGCAAATACCACCTCTGGCTGGCCCCAGAGTAGGGTGGGAATGGAGATTTTGCAGTATCCTTCCCCTGGGGTGGGGTGTACCTTCGAGACCGACTTCTGCCACCAATAGCCTCCCACCGGCCAGTCCGCTCCCACAGAGAGGGTCTCCTCAGGGTGTCATCGGCCAAGTTATGTCAGCTGGCGACACCCAGGGGGAGGGCCTTCTCTGTGGGAGCCCCTGCCCTCTGGAATGAACTGCCCCCAGAAATGCGCAAGATCTCTGACCTCTGTGTATTTCACTGTGCCCTCAAGACCCTGCTGTTCCGCCAGGCCGGGGTATCAATGTAAATGATTTTAAATTGGGTGTTTTAAATTTTGGGTTTTAATTCGGGCCGAAATTATTTAATAATTTTAATTATTTTTTAACTGATGTATGTTTTTTGTGCATTTAATGCGCTGTACACTGCCCTGAGTCCTTCAGGAAAAGGGCGGTATAGAAATAAAATTATTATTATTATTATTATTATTATTATTATTATTATTATTATTATTATTATTATTATTATTATTTAATCTATAATGAGATTCACAGTCTTTGAGGCTGGTTAATAGCTCAGCAGCTCGAGTCCTAACCAAGGACCTAGGAACTGTTAAGGTATCATTGGAGGATGTAAGCTGTTCCGAGTAAGGTGGTTTTTTTGTAGAGTCAAAATGTTCAAGTCCGATAAATTTAGAATTTCTAAATAGCGGGGTAGCCCTTTGGGTATTATTCCAAGGGCTCCAATTACAATCGGAACAACACATGATTTCTTTATTATTATTATTATTATTATTATTATTATTATTATTATTATTATTATTGATTTTGCAATATCCTTCCCCTGCCATGCCTACCAATCCATGCCCACAGAACCGGTAGGGAAAAATTTTGGATTTCACCCGTGCCCTAACCCTACCGGCATGTTGCTGAAGTTGAAATCCACAAGTCTTAAAAGTGGCCAAGGGTAAGAGATGTCCAAGGTGAGCCCGAGGGTGGGATCAAGCACGTCATTAGTCTGGAATCTCTATGCTCCTGTAAGTGATGTAAGTCTAACCCACCCACCCACCCCATCCCCCACCCCCGTGGAGTCAGTTGACTCTTATCTGGCAGCAACTCGCCGTGACTTTTAGTAGTTCAGATTCTGGTAGAGAGTAGAGGTAGCACGAAACCAACTTGCAGTGCTTTTGAACTCTGTCCTGGCTCCTGAATTCTTGCACCTGACACCAAGTTTGACAAACACCAGGCATCTAAAGTGCAACGGTCCAAGGAGTTCCCAGTAGAGCACAATGAGATCTACTTACATAGTTCTGATGGTCTCTAATAGGAATGAAACCCATTCTGCTCCTGGTTATCTCTGCAAGCTATATTGGAACTTATCCTCAGCCTTCTTCCCCAGCTGCAATTACAGTAGGAATGCTTTCAGCGAACCCTTTTATCATGTACTAACATCAAAGGAATCATGTTACAAACCAACCCAGGCTCAAGATCAAATAAATGCTTTCGCCTATTCAAACGTTATCGCTCCTTGGTATTTAAGTCTGGTTTGGTTCTGCAACCCAACAAGACAGACACAGACTTCAGAGGAAAATTAGGACTGCAGGAAAAACAATGGCTACCAACCTGCCTTCAATGGAGGACCTGTACACTGCAGGAGTCAAAAAGAGGGCTAGGAAAATACCTACAGATCCCCTCACATCCTGGACATAAACTGTTTCAACTCCTACCCTCAAAATGACACTACAGAGCACTGCACACCAGAACAACTAGACACAAGGACAGTTTTTTCCTGAACGCCATCACTCTGCTAAAGAAATAATTCCCTCAACACTGTCAAACTAGTTACTAAGTCTGCATTACTATTAATCTCATTGTTCTTATCACCCATCTCCTCCCACTTATGACTGTATGACTGTAACTTTGTTGCTTGTATCCTTACGATTTATATTGATATTGATTGTTTCCTAATATGATTTGATTGCTTATTTGTTCCCTATGACTATCATTAAGTGTTGTACCTTAGGATTCTTGACGAATGTATCTTGTCTTTTTATGTACACTGAGAGTGTATGCACCAAAGACAAATTCCTTGTGTGTCCAATTACACTTGGCCAAGAAAGAATTGCATTTCATTGCATTTCATTGCATTGCATTGCATTGATTCTATTCTATTCTATTCTATTCTATTCTATTCTATTCTATTCTATTCTATTCTATTCTATTCTATTCTATTCTATTCTATTCTATTCTACAAATGTCAACCAGAATTATTAATTAAACAGAAAGGGCCCTTGAAGAAGCTTCTGTTTTTAATTTAATTTTATTTTATTTTATTGGTTTGATTTATATGCCGCCCTTCTCCAGAGACTCAGGGTGGCTTACAATGCGTTAAGCAATAGCCTTCATACTTTTGAATATACCTGCTTAGTAGGGCTTTCGGCCCCCCCTAAGTGGTGTTCTTTTTTATACAAAGTCATCTTATTGCCTCCACAATCCGGGTCCTCATTTTACCTACCTCGGAAGGATGGAAGGCTGAGTCAACCTTGAGCCTGGTGAGATTCGAACTTGCAGTAATTGCAGGCAGCTGTTGCTACTTAACAGACTTTAGTCTGCTGCGCCACCAAGGCTCTTCTCCCCCCCCCCCCCCCCGATCTCTGAGAAAGAGGGAGAGATAAACAATGAATGTGTAATAAATGTAATATAAAAGAATTTAGGTACATGACCTTGAAACTATGAAGGTAAATTTAAAATAAAAGAATTTAGCCATATGGCCAGTACCACCTACTGGTAGTCCTTGAGTTACGACCATAGTTGCAATCAGAATGTCAGTTGCTAAGCAATGCACTTGTTAAGCAAGTCCCCACGTGAGCAGACCTGATCTTACCATCATTTATCATCCACCGGAGTCATTAAGTGAATTATTGGAGATGCTAAACAAATCATTGCAATTGTTAAGTGAATTACGCAATATCTACGGAGATTCTCAATCATCCAGGTCAGGGTTGTCCCAAAGGTGTTCTTTTCAAGAGGCAACTGGACTTCCTTTGTTTTTCTGTGCAGATGTTTCGCTTCTCAGAAGCTGAAGAAGCTTCTTGGGACGACAAGCGAAATGCCTTCAAAGAAAAGAACAGAAAGTCAAGTTGGCTCTCGAAAAAGGACCTTTGAATTGTGCAATGGTTAAATAAAAGGGACATGGTGGCTCGGTGGCTAAGACTGAGCTGAGCTTGTCGATCAAAAGGTCAGCAGTTCAGCGGTTCGAATCCCTAGTGCTGCATAACGGGGTGAGCTCCCGTGACTTGTCCCAGTTTCTGCCAACCTAGCAGTTCGAAAGCAGGTAAAAAATGCAGGTAGAAAAATAGGGGCCACCTTTGGTGGGAAGGACACAGCGTTCCGTGCACCTTTGGCGTTGAATCATGGCTGCCACATGACCACGGAGACCTCTTTGGACAGCGCTGGCTCTTCGGCTTTGAAACGGAGATGAGCACCGCCCCCTAGAGTCAGGAACGAGTAGCACATATGTGCGAGGGGAACTTTTACCTTTACCTAAACAAATCTGGCTTTTCCCAATTGACTTGTCCTGCTTGCTGGAAGCTGCAAAATTATTTCCAGATTTCTTCTTCTTTTTTTTCTTCTTCTTTTTTTTTTTTTTTTAGCTTTTGCTTAAAAAAAAAAGCTCTCGCTTTGACTCCAGCCATCGATTCGTGCAGGGTTTTTTTTTAAGAACACAGAGAAGCTGTAATTACATCCGTAAACAGATCTGTCGGGCAGTTTTAATTCCCTTCCGAAAAGACAAATTTGCCCCCGAGCAGTAGCCATCCCTTGTCCGTGGCTTTCACGTTCTTGATTTACAGTTTTGCAACCTGGTGGCAAATTAAAAAGGGCTTTTAAGAGGCAACAACAGTGCCACAGACATTTGGAAAAGAGAGATGGTTGCAAAGGCTCGGTAATGTTCACAAAAGCGCCTGCTGCTGAGGAAGACTGCCGTTCCACTTAGGATGACGAAAACCTGCTGGGATGAAGAGAACTGTAGGATGCCGACTTTTTTTCTAACAACTGCAAGCGGTAATATCACCTCCCCCCCCCCCACCCCGCTCCCCCATTTAACGTTCTGCTTTTGATACAGTATACCATGCCATTAAAGATGACACCACGGATGGCAGCCTGGGTGAAATGCTGTCTAGCTGATTAATGATTGTAACTACGATTATGACCTATAGCTTACTCACTGTTTATATGTACACTGTGAGCTTCTGCACCGGAGATAAATTCTCTTGTTCGTACAATCACATTTGCCCAATTAAGAATTCTATTCTATTCTATTCTATTCTATTCTATTCTATTCTATTCTATTCTATTCTATTCTATTCTATTCTATTCTATTCTATTCTCATTCCTCTCCTCTCCTCTCCACTATGCTATGCTATTATATCCTATCCTATCCTATCCTATCCTATCCTATCCTATCCTATCCTATCCTATCCTATCCTATCCTATCCTATCCTACTCTACTCTACTCTACTCTACTCTATTCTATCCTCATTCCTCTCCTCTCCTCTCCTCTCCTCTCCTCTCCTCTCCGCTATGCTATGCTATTATGTCCTATCCTATCCTATCCTATCCTATCCTATCCTATCCTATCCTATCCTATCCTATCCTATCCTATCCTGTATTCTATTCTATTCTGTTCTGTTCTGTTCTGTTCTGTTCTGTTCTGTTCTGTTCTGTTCTGTTCTGTTCTATTCTATTCTATTCTATTCTATTCTATTCTATTCTATTCTATTCTATTCTATTCTACTCTACTCTACTCTACTCTACTCTACTCTACTCTACTCTACTCTACTCTACTCTACTCTACTCTACTCTACTCTATCCTCATTCCTCTCCTCTCCTCTCCTCTCCTCTCCTCTCCTCTCCTCTCCGCTAGGCTATGCTATGCTATGCTATGCTATGCTATGCTATGCTATGCTATGCTATCATTCCTGTCCTGTCCTGTCCTGTCCTGTCCTGTCCTGTCCTATCCTATCCTATCCTATCCTATCCTATCCTATCCTATCCTATCCTATCCTATCCTATCCTATCCTATCCTATCCTGTATTCTATTCTATTCTATTCTATTCTATTCTATTCTACTCTACTCTACTCTACTCTACTCTATCCTCACTCCTCTCCTCTCCTCTCCTCTCCTCTCCTCTCCTCTCCTCTCCTCTCCTCTCCTCTCCTCTCCGCTATGCTATGCTATGCTATGCTATCATTCCTATCCTGTCCTGTCCTGTCCTGTCCTGTCCTGTCCTGTCCTGTCCTGTCCTGTCCTGTCCTGTCCTATCCTATCCTATCCTATCCTATCCTATCCTATCCTATCCTATCCTATCCTATCCTCATTTCTCTTCTCTTCTCTTCTCTTCTCTTCTCTTCTCTTCTCTTCTCTTCTCTTCCTATTCCTATTCCTATTCCTATTCCTATTCCTATTCCATCTTTATTTCTGCTCTATTCATAACAGAACCGAGGTGGTGCAGTGGTTAGAGTGCAGTACTGCAGGCTACTTCAGCTGACTGTTAGCTGCAGTTCGGCAGTTCAAATCTCACCGGCTCAACGTTAGGCTCAGCCTTCCATCCTTCCGATCCTGAGCCTTCTGAGTAAAAAGAGGACCCAGATTGTTGGGGGCAAGAGGCTGAATCCCTAAACCGCATAGAGAGGGCTGTAAAACACCATGAAGCGGTATATAAGTCTAAGTGATCTTGCTGATTAGCTATGGTGGTGCAGTGGTTAAATAAAGCATTGCAGGCAAACTGCCCACTGCCAGGAGTTTGATCCTGACCGGCTCAAGGTTGACACATCTTTCAAACCTTCCGAGGTGGGTAAAATGAGGACCCAGATTGTTTGGGGGGGGGCAATTATGCTGACTCTGTAAACCACTTTGAGAGGGCTGTAAAAGCACCATGAAGTGGTATATAAGTCTAAGTGCTATTGCTATTGCTATTGTTATTCTATTCTATTCTATTCTTATTTCTATTCTATTCTTATTTCTATTCTATTCTAGTTCTAGTCCTACTTTAGGCATAAAATCCCGCTTGGTGCTGTGGGCCAATCACCAGGAGGCGGTGACTTCTAATCCCACTTTAGCTATGACATCCAGCTGAGTGATCTTGGGCCAAACCTGCCATTAGATCTTTTGAGAATAACCAATTTTCACTCTACCTTACAACCTTTGGCTTTCAGCCAACTCACGCTTTCAAAGTTTACTTTTTTTTTAAAGTCAGCAACAAGAGCAGATTTATTCCTAGCTCGTTGTAAAAGTTTTCTTTTACCGCAGGTATTAACTTGGTTGCGCCACGCCAGAGAAATTCGTTTCTCCAATGACTTCTTTGAATTAAGGATCATGAAATGCGAACGTTTCCTTCTTTGGCCTTAGCAGGAAACAAATTCTAATCTCTCGATTGTTAAAAACCGTTTGCTGATTTTAATCTCCTCTTCTGCTGGTCATCAGTTCCCATTTTGGGTAATCTGTGCTTTTCATGCTTTCTAAAAGTACTGAGCGGACTGATCTTTTTCTCAATTTCTCTGCAGAGCTATCCAGAGCCTGGGTAGCTCTGCAGACTAAAGCCTGTTATTAACATTCAGCTGTCTGCAATTACTGTAAGTTTGAATCTCACCAGGCTCAAGGTTGACTCAGCCTTCCATCCTTTCTAAGGTAGGTCAATTGAGGACCCAGTTTGTGGGGGCAATAAGCTGACTTTGTATAAATATACAAAAGTATGAAGGCTATTGCTTAACGCGTTGTAAGCCGCCCTGAGTAAGCCCTCTCCGGAGAAGGACGGCATATAAATCTAATTTTTAAAAAAAATGTCTCTCTGATCTGCCCAATTCAAAGCAAAGCTTTCCCTTTCTTTATTTACTCAAAACCACAGCGTTTCCCTGAAAGTCACAGTATCCTCCTCCAATTTTCAATGGCAAGATTTCAACAAATCAAGTTCAGAATAAGGGATTGGGATGGGACCTTGGAGTTTCTTCTAATCCAACCCCCTACTTCAAGCAGGAGAGCCTGGACCAGTTCAGAGCAGTCGGCTGTCCAGTCTCTTCTTAAAAACCTCCAGTGTTGGAACAAAATCAATCAGAATAGAACTGGAAGGGACCTTGGAGGTCTTCTAGTCCAGCCCCCTGCTCAAACAGGAAACCCTACTCTGTTTCTCTGAAAATAAGACCCAACTGGAAAATAAGTCCTAGCATGATTTTTTAAAAATATTTTTAAATTTTATTAGAGCATCGAAAAGAAAAATCAAAAACAAATGTATAATAATCTTTCTATCATGGTGTAACATCACCAAAATATCCAAATATATATATATATATATATAATATTTTTGCTGATAATTCTATAAATAAAGGGAGGCTGTTATAGATCTCTCTCTCTCTCTCTCTCTCTCTCTCTCTCTCTCTCTCTCTCTCTCTCTCTCTCTCTCTCTCTCTCTCTCTCTCTCTCTATATATATATATATATATATATATATATATATATATATATATATATATATTATTATTATTATTATTATTATTATTATTTTCGTAGGTCTTTATGTGTATCTTTCTTTATGCCAGGGATTTTCCTACATATATTAAGATGTTTCATGGCCTAATTTTCGGTGAAATCTCAATTCACCAGCTTTTAGGCCTTTTTAAATATTACAGCAGCTATATGCTATCTGTTTGAGTTTATGTGGGAGACTAGAATGGACCCATTTGGACCCAGAAATGGGTCCATTCTAGTCTCCCACATAAACTCAAACAGATAGCATATAGCTGCTGTAATATTTAAAAAGGCCTAAAAGCTGGTGCCAGGTTTTTCCTACGTAGTTAAGATTTTTCTGGAACCACAATAGAGCAAAATCACATTCACTACATCCTGGGTTCTATCTCCATCTTTTTCACTCTGGCAGCAAACAGAATGAATGAGAGGAGCCAATCATCTCCTGGTCTTACTCCCGAGTTGTCCTTTTTGCTTTAGCTGCTCTTGCCTTCTGGCAGCTCTGTGCATGCGTGCACTAGGAACAGGCTCCTCCTGTTCCTCTCCCTCTCTGCTGTCCGATTCTGGAGGCTCTGGAGTCCGCTCATCACTCCCAGATAGCCCTGTCCCCATCTCTGCCTCTGACGCAGAGCAAATACCGATTATTTATCAGTTTAGCTGCTGGCAGATCAAATTCCAGACCTTAATATTTCAATCCCCTAATAAGCAACTCTTTACATTTTAATCAGTTTCTACTATGGTGAGAAGCATATTTAACTATTAAACAGGGAACGCAACATTTGCATATCCCTGCATAAGTGCCCTCAATTGCACTCTCTCCTCTCTCGGAAAAATCACAAATTTCAGCAGCTTCCAACCCTATCTCAGGGTGTTTCGTTCCTCCGAGGATTTCCTCTTTTTGCAAAAAGAGGCTTTACTTTGGAAAATGTTATTTCATCGCATTTACTATTTGAATTTCAAAGGTATTTAAAAACGGCTTCATTTTGGGGGGGGAGGAAGGGGGGCGCAGTGATGCATCATGCGGCATTAGCTCCTGCATGAAGATAGGAAGGTTACTACAAGTGAAACATTTAATATCCGTTTCATTCTGTTTATGTGCCGTTGGGATGGGAGGTCCCCATCAGCTTACCTGAGGGCCAATTCATCGCTACCACCAATCCAGTGGTGGGTTTCAAAATTTTTTACTACCGGTTCTGTGGGTGTGGCTTGGTAGGCGTGGCATGGCTTGGTGGGTGTGGTAGGGGAAGGATACTGTAAAATCTCCATTCCTTCCCACTCCAGGGGAAGGTTACTGCAAAATCCCCATTTCCTCCCAATCAGCTGGGACGCAGGAGGCAGAGAATAGATGGGGGCGGGGCCAGTCAGAATTTGTACTACCAGTTCTCCGAACTACTCAAAATTTCCACTGGTCAGAACCTGCTAAAACCCACCTCTGCACCAACCCCACAAAAAGAAAGAATTAGAAGTTATACAATCCAAATAACAAATAAAAATCAAGCATGAGAGTTTGCTTCCGGGCCTAATTCAAGGTGTTGGTTATCATTTTGAAAGCCCTGCATGGCAAGGGACTCAGCTTCTCTGGACTCTAGAAAGAGTGCAGAGAAGAGCAACAAAGAGGATTAGGGGACTGGAGGCTAAAACATATAAAGAACGGTTACAGGAACTGGGTATGTCTGGTTTGATGAAAAGAAGGACCAGGGGAGACATGATAGCAGTCTTCCAATATCTCAGGGGCTGCCACAAAGAAGAGGGAGTTAAGCTATTCTCCAAGGCACCTGAGGGCAGGACAAGAAGCAATGGGTGGAGACTCATCAAGGAGAGAAGCAACTTAGAACTCAAGAGAAATTTCCTGACAGTTGGAACAATGAATCAGTGGAACAGCTTGCCTCCAGAAGTTGTAAATTGTCCAACACTGGAAGTTTTTAAGAAGATATTGGATAACCCTTTGTCTGAAGTGGTGTAGAGTTTCCTGCCTAAGCAGAGTGGTTGGACTAGATGACTTCTGTTGTTGTTGTTGTTGTTGTTGTTGTTGTTGTTGTTGTTGTTGTTATTCTATGTGAGGAACTGGCTCACCCCAGTGGGATTGGGCCCCACCATGTCTGGCCAGCCCCATATTCCAGAGCTCTAGTCACAGTACTGGCAATTGCTCATCCTGGAGCAGCTCCTCCACCCAGGTGTGCCATGGATCACAGGTTGGTGACCACTGCCTTATTCTGCATTTTATTCAATGTCTGTAAGATGCCTTTGGTGAGATGGGCAGCAAGATAGATAGATAGATAGATAGATAGATAGATAGATAGATAGATAGATAGATAGATAGATAGATAGATAGATGATAGATGATAGATAGATGATTGACAGATGATTGATAGATAATTGATAGATGATGAAAGATAGTTAAATAAGAAGAAAGCTGGATTAGATGAAAAACACATATAGAGATAGGATAGAGAGAGAGAATGAGAGCGAGAGAGGCAGGCAGGCAGGCAGATAGATAGATGGATGATAGACAGATGATAGATAGATAGATGATAGAGATAGATAGATAGATAGATAGATAGATAGATAGATAGATAGATAGATAGATAGATAGATACACACATACATAGATGATAGATAATACTTGATAGATTACATGATAGTTATATAATTGGATGAATGGATGGATGGATGGATGGATGGATGGATGGATGGATGGATGAACAGATAGACAGACAGATTCACTGACTGGCCAATCAACTCAGATTCAGTTCATCTAGCTCAATATTGACCATATCCTCTGAGCCATTCTTTTAAGATGGTCTCCTCAACAACCCACAGTACAGTGCTTGTCCATAATGCAAAGTCAGAAATCCCGATTTATGAGGGACGAAGTCTGGTTGACATTATATTCCAAATGGCCTAAAACTGAACGCAAATGAGACTTAGTGGAAGATATGAATGCAACCACTGTCCAGCTTGCCTCTGAAGGTTTCAGCCAGGAATTCCTTCCAGCACACCAGATGTTATTAAAATCTGTGGATTTCTGAACATGGTTTGAACTTTTCACCACCGCCGTCCTCCAAACTCTTTTAGCCCTGAGCACGCGACTTGGGGGGGGGGGGGGGCGGGGGAGGGGGAAGCCTGCAGCTCATTTATATACTTTCCCCTTTCTTCACTAAGTCGTGACATCCAGAAAATATATCGCAGCCACAAGTCTCTAATAGAATTTGTAATATTTACATCCCTGCTTGAAAAATTGCTTCCTCCTTTCTACCTGCATGCAAAACAGAGTGACAGCCAGTTCCACCCACCCAGCATTGACTCAGCAAGGAAGCAGTGGGTGGGTTGAGCACCAAATAGACTTGGGAGG
The DNA here is from genome assembly GCA_030761175.1 of Masticophis lateralis. Classification (NCBI taxonomy): domain Eukaryota; kingdom Metazoa; phylum Chordata; class Lepidosauria; order Squamata; family Colubridae; genus Masticophis; species Masticophis lateralis. Next base: position 10,638,826 of record JAUDYJ010000013.1, read on the forward strand.
AATCACATCAAAGAGGTTATTTCTTTTTTCCTCCCTCTAGAAAAAGCCCTAACTTTTCTCCAGCCACGCAACCTGCTTAATTTCCCTGAAGAGCCTGCAGATTTCCCATTCCAACTGCCTAAGAGGATAATCGTGCATTACTCTCATCTAAAACTTCTAGCTGAATAACAAATTACGTTCACGATTTGCCCCTGATAGCTTTCCATTTGAATATCAAACACACAACGGCCACATCTATGACCTTGGACACCCTCAAAATATTCTCCCACGTTGTGGCTTTAAGAACAATTTCACTTAAGTTGTAAACCAGTAGAAATGGCTGGATGGCAATAGGAAAGGAGAAGAAAGGTTTTCTTACAAGTTTTAAATTTTTTTTTAAACTTATAAATCCAGATTTCTGAGTTAGCATTTTGGGCAAACACAATTGTGGCTTGTTCAGTGGACCATCTTGGTTCAGAGGATATGAAGCAGGTCAATATTGAGCTAGATGAACCAAATCTAATTTGGTTTATTCATCCATCCACCCATCCATCCACCCATCATCCATCATCCATCTATCTATCTATCAATCATCTGTCAGAGAGATAGCTAGTTGGATAGATAGACAGATGATACACCAATGATAGACGATAGATAGATGGGTAGGTGGGTGGGTAGATGGATGGATGGATGGATGGATGGATACTAAAGGCAGCAATTAACACCAGCTGCCTGTAATTTCTCTGAGTTCAATCCTAGCCAGGCTCAAGGTCGACTCAGCCTTCCATCCTTTCTAAGGTGGGTAAATTGAGGACCCAGCTTGTTGGGGGCAATAAGCTGACTTTGTATAAATATAAATATACAAAAGTATGAAGGCTATTGCTTAACGCATTGTAAGCCGCCCTGAGTCTCCGGAGAAGGGCGGCATATAAATCAAATAAAAAATAAAAAATAAAATAAAAAATAGATGATAGATAGATAGATAGATAGATAGATAGATAGATAGACAGACAGACAGACAGACAGACAGACAGACAGGCAGACAGACAGATAGATAGATAGATAGATACAGATACTCTATCATCTATCCATCCATCATCTATCATCTATCTATCCATCCATCCATCATCTATCATTTGTCTATCTGGACTACTGTAATGCTCTCTACATGTCCCGTCTGGACTACTGTAATGCTCTCTACATGGGGCTCCCCTTGGGGTGCACCCGGAGGCTCCAACTGGTGCAGAATGCGGCCGCGCGGGGGATTATGGGAGCGACGGGACGCTCCCACGTGACATCTCTCCTGCGCGAGCTGCATTGGCTGCCGGTGGACTTTCGGGTGCGTTTCAAGGTGTTGGTAATCACCTTTAAAGCGCTCCATGGCTTAGGGCCAGGGTACTTACGGGACCGCCTTCTGCCGCCAATTGCCTCCCACCGGCCGGTTCGCTCCCACAGAGAGGGCCTCCTCAGGGTGCCGTCAGCCAGACAATGCCGGCTGGCGACCCCCAGGGGGAGAGCCTTCTCTGTGGCAGCACCCACCCTTTGGAATGATCTGCCTCTGGAGTTAAGAACAATCTCTGACCTCCCAACCTTTCGGCGGGCTTTAAAAACCCATCTCTTTCAGCTCGCCGGCCTAGCCTGATTCCTATAACATTTTAGCATTTTAGAGTTGTATTTTAAATATGAAGTTAGTTTTTAAATTTTATGGCCACTTATATTATTATTTTATGAAATTTTAACTTTTGTATGTTTGTTCTTAATTGGCTGTGCACCGCCCTGAGTCCGCAGGGAGAAGGGCGGTATATAAATTCAAATAAACTAAACTAAACTAAACTAAACTATCTATCCATCCATCTGACAGATGATAAATAATCTATCCTCTATCTATCTATCTATCTTCTATCTATCTAGCAATCGATCATCTGTCAGAGAGATAGCTAGATGGGTAGATAGATGATACACAGCTAGATGATGGATGGATGGATGGATGGATGGATGGATGGATGGATGGATAGATAGATAGATAGATAGATAGATAGATAGATAGATAGATAATCTATCATCTAACTATCATCTATCATCTATCCATCCATCCATCCATCATCTATCATCTGTCTATCCATCCATCCATCCATCTATCTGACAGTTGATAGATAGACTATCTATCATCTATCTATCTATCTATCTATCTATCTATCTATCTATCTATCTATCTATCTATCTATCTATTTATCAATCAATCAAACTAGAACCAAATCTGATTAGATTTAAATCCTTGTTTGGTGATTGTGGTTGTGATTGTTTGCTGGTGTAACGTCTAGTTCTTTCTTTCTTTTTGGGGAAAGGGCGGTTGGCTATGAGTTTTTACAAATTTTTTTATACTTATGTAAAAAATGACCACAACTGAGCCTGAAAATTTCTGTTGCTAAGCAAGACAGCTGTGAAGTGAGTTTTGCCCCCCATTTTATGTGAACTTTCGTGCCACCATCGTAGAGGCAAATGAGGCTTCCCCATGGACTTTGCCTGTCAGTAGGTCACAAAAGGTGATCACATGACTCTGGGTTCCAATCACAAATGAGGCATGATTGTCTCCTGGTGATGGGCCCAAAGTCATCCAACCGGCTTTCACAGCTAAGGCGGGACTAGAACTCACCCTCCTTCTAGCCTGGTGTCCTTAACCACTAGACCAGAGGTCTTCAAACTTGTCAGCTTTAAGACTTGTGGACTTCAACTCCCAGAATTCTCCAGCCAGCTAGACCGAACTGGTTCTAGGTTTCATATGAGATAATAAACATGCAATACAAGGCTATGATAGAATTGAAAATTAATTCAACTCGAGGTGATTAATATGTTCAATACGTTCAGAATTTGCTCAGTTTGAGGTTATTAAGCATTTAGCCCTAGGAAATTTTACAAGATTTAGACAGAGCAAGAAGTGGGGGGGAAAAAACCCACTCAAGTTAATCTTCACTGATTTAATGCAGAATTAAAGAGATACAGTCACTTGCCAATTTGCACAAATCATCCAAATTTTAAACCCCGTTAATCCAAGTTATCGGAGAAACTTTTGCATGGGAGATTCTCTCTCTGCAGCTGCATGATTCTAAGAACTGTGGTTTATATTTAGACACACTCAAAAGGGAACATTATCATAATTAAAGCAGGTCAGACTGTTACCCAGTGGGGGGAAAAAATCCAAAGAAGAAGAGGTAGGACCAGTAGTCTGTAGAAGATACCCTGTTTCCCCCAAAATAAGACATCCCCGAAAATAAGCCCAATTGGCAATAAGGCCAAGCGCTTATTTCAGGGTTCAAAAAAATATAAGATAGGGTCTTATTTTCAGGAAAACATGGTACTTAAGTTTCATGATTTTATCTCCCCTGCCAACAATAACAACAAAAACAACAGTAAATTGTCCTGATTAGAACTGTGGTGTCACAGTCCTATTTTAAAGCCATGTTTTGTTTTGTGTGTAGGGCTTATTTGCTTAATAAAATTCATAATCACCCCTTCAGAATGTCTGTTTTATGGTTGTTGTTAGTTGTGAAGTCGTGTCCAACCCATCGCGACTCCATGGACAACGTTCCTCCAGACCTTCCTGTCCTCTACCATCCCCGGAGTCCATTTAAGCTCACGCCTACTTCTTCAGTGACTCCAGCCAGCCACCTCGTTCTCTGCCGTCCCTTTCTTCTTTTGACCTCAATCATTCCCAGCATTAGGCTCTTCTCCAGTGAGTCCTTCCTTCCTTCTCATTAGGTGGCCAAAGCATTTGAGTTTCGTCTTCAGGATCTGGCCTTCTAAAGAGCAGTCAGGGTTGATCTCCTCTAGGACCGACCGGTTGGATCGCTTTGCAGTCCAAGGGACTCTCAGGAGTCTTCTCCAGTACCAGAGTTCAAAAGCCTCAATTATCTGGCGCTCAGCTTTCCTTATGATCCAACTTTCACAGCCATACATTGCAATTGGGAAAACCACAGCCTTGACTATACACACTTTTGTTGGCAGGGTGATATCTCTGCTTTTAAGTATACAGTCTAGATTTGCCATAGCTTTCCTCCCCAGGAGCAAGCCTCTTTTAAATTCTTGGCTGTCTTATGGTTACAGATCAGAAAACAATGACAAAGGAATTCAGAATATATAATTCAAGGCCTACGATGTAGAATGTCCTCCAAGGAAGTTAATGAATGGTCTTGTATAATATATCAAAGTAAAACAAGCAAAGACTTACTTAATAGACCATAAATGGTTGGGTTTAGACAGAACATTGAATCATAATCCATGGATTATATAAGACTTAATGTCTGGGTTTCCACAGACATAAAAACTCAACCCAAACCACAGGATATTATAATTTAGCATGAAATCCAGGCAACAAATTCACATTCAAGAAGCAAGATCTTCTGACTTTCTCCAGAACGAACATGTTACAATTCATCTTATCTCCACCTCATTCTGCAACCCAACAAGACAGACACAGACTTCAGAGGATAGTTAGAACTGCAGAAAAAAACAATGGCTACCAACCTGCCTTCCATTGAGGACCTGTATACTGCACGAGTCAAAAAGAGGGCTGTGAAAATACCTACAGACCCCCTCGCATCCTGGACATAAATTGTTTCAACTCCTACCCTCAAAACGATGCTATAGACCACTGCACACCAGAACAACTAGACACAAGGACAGTTTTTTTCTGAATGCCATCACTCCGCTAAACAAATAATTCCCTCAACACTGTCAAACTAGTTACTAAGTCTGCATTCCTATTAATCTTCTCATCGTTCCCATCACCCATCTCCTCCCACTTATGACTGCATGACTGTAACTTTGTTGCTTGTATCCTTATGATTTATATTGATATTGTTTCCTGATTGCCTATTTGTACCCTATGACTATCATTAAGTGTTGTACCTTATGATTTTTGATGAACGTTATCTTTTCTTTTATGTACATTGAGAGCTTATGCACCAAAGACAAATTCCTCATATGTCCAATCACACTTGGCCAATAAAGAATTCTATTCTATTCTATTCTATTCTATTCTATTCTATTCTATTCTATTCTATTCTACTCTACTCTACTCTACTCTACTCTACTCTACTCTACTCTACTCTATTCTATTCTATTCTATTCTATTCCTATTCTATTCCTATTCTCTATTTCCATATTCTATTCTATTCCTATTCTCTATTTCCATATTCTATTCTACTCTACTCTACTCTACTCTACTCTACTCTACTCTACTCTACTCTACTCTACTCTACTCTACTTTACTCTACTCTACTCTACTCTACTCTATTTTATTCTATTCTATTCTATTCTTTGATTGAAAAACTAAGTATTTTTTTAAAAAAACTAAACAAAGTTTAATTCGGTTTCCCGGGACTTCTTTGCAATCGGTGCAAGAAGGGAGGCCACTCTTCACCCTAGAAAAATTCCATGTTAACCTGACTTCCATTGGGGACCAACTCAAGGCTTTTTTTAAAAACACAATGGGCTCTCACAAGATTGACTTTTGAATTCTGGGAATCTTTTTTTAAAAATTCCTGCAACGATCAAGATATCACCCAAGGGCCTCAAGCAAGATGCCTCCTTCCCATTCCCAAGTACAGGTCAGTGGTGGGTTGCTACCAGCTCACCCTGCTTCAGGCGAAGCAGTAGCGATGGCAATGGGAGGCTCCGCCCACCCACCCGGACGCTTCTGGGCAGGGGTGAAATCTAAAATTTGTTACTACCAGTTCTGTGGGCGTGGCTTGGGGGGGGTAATGTGACTGGGTGGGCATGGCCAACTTTTTTTTTTTTTTTTTACTTTTAAAAGCATTTTTTTCTACAGCCTCTTTGGTCGAAGAGGTTGCAGAAAAAAAATGCTTTTAAAAGCCTCTGACGATCAGGCAACTCAGCTGGGATCACCAGAGGCTTTTAAAGGCATTTCTTTTCAGCTGAAGAGTTTGTAGAAAAAAATGCTTTTAGAAGCCTCTGACGATCCCAGCTGAGCCGCGCGATCGTCAGAGGCTGTTTTTTTTTTTTTACTTGTAAAAGCATTTTTTCAGCTGAAGAGGTTGTATAAAAATGCTTTTAAAAGTAAAAAAAAAAAAAACAGCCTCTGATGATCGCGCGGCTCAGCTGGGCATGGGGAGGGCGGGGCTGCAGGGATTTTTGCTACCGGTTCTCCGAACCACCCACCATCTAGCTTGACAACAATCTGGACTGGGGTTTTTAAATTCTTGGGTTTTTAATTTGTGGAGCCAAATTATCTAATTTGTTTTAAATTATTTTTAAATTTTGTATGCTATTTTATTGTGGCTGTGCACTGCTCTGAGTCCTTCGGGAGAAGGGCGGTATAGAAATTTAATAAAATCAAAATCAAATCAAATCATTGCTACCGGAAAGGGTGAGCCAGTCTGAACCGGGAGCATTTTACCCCTGCTTCTGGAATGCACAGAAGTGTTGCAGGCACGCACCCACAAGCGAACTGGTAGCGACGGGATTTTCAACCCACTACTGGTACAAGTAGTCCTCATCTTATGACCACGATTGAGCCCAACACCTCCGTTGCTAAGCGAAATAGTGATTGAGTTTTGCCCCATCTTACCACCTTTCTGTTAAATTTTTTTTTTTTTTTAGGGTTATTGTTACCTCTTCGGGTATTTTTAAATTACAACTTTAAATATAAATTCAATGAAGAAAGAAAAAACTTCTCGAAGCCCAGCTGAAAACAGGGCTCCCGATGCCTCTGTTTCCATCACAATGGACTCTAAAGCCTGAGTGACCTATCTCCATGATGCAGAATTAAGGCACAGAGCACACGCATACAAATGGAAGCCGAGGCTTCGGTGCTTGATATGCAAAGCCTAAACAGCTCAATGAAACAGCTAAAGTGAAATGTCACTTCCTCCCTTGACACAGTCATTCTATGCTAAAATAGAACATGCTTTGTCTGGGAAGCTGTCAACAAGGGGAATCTATATATATATATATATATATATTTCATAAGTTCCAGAAAAGTACCGGGCTTGCATTATCAAAAGATGAATGACCAAGGTCAACGTTGTGGATGGTTCCTCATTTGAACTGCGTGATCTCAAAGCAAAAATAAGATTGCCATGTGAATAAGTGACCCAGGGAAACAAGGCAATAAAAATCATACAATTTTTTAAAAAACAAAACAAAAAAGAACAACCTGGCTAAATTCATGCAGCTCATTAAGCCACGGTTTTTTTTTAATCGTAATCTGTTGATACGGCACAATTGGCTTGATTGATCTGCACATCGGCCGAAAGCAAACAAATCACATAAAGGGTCAGAACGACTCGGTTGCTGCCTCTTTCCAAGTCATCGAGTCTTTACAGTAGTCTGTTAATAGGACACCTTGAGCTGGAATCATTGTGGGGGAAGTTCTGGGGAAGAATTTGAAGGCCTAGATCAGGGGTGTCAAAGTTGATTTCATTGAGGGCCGTATCAGCATTGTGTTTGACCTCAGGGGCCTGGGGTGAGTGTGGTCAGGGTGGACATGGCCAGCTCAATGTCATTTGTGTCAGGGTCACCTGTGGTGCCCGAGTGCTAAGGCAGGATGCCCCTCAGACCCTCCCTCACTCTCATTATAATCTCCTTTCCTTTCCTTTCCTCTCCTTTCCCTTTCCTTTCCTTTCCTCTCCTTTCCCTTTCCTTCCCTTCCCTTCTCTTTGCTTTCTTCTTTTTCCTTCCCTCTTCATTCTCCTTTCTTCTTCCTTCCCCTCTTTCCTTATTTTTCCTTCCTTGCTCTTTTCCCGTCTTTCCTTCTTTTTCTTCATCTTTCCTCTTTCTCTTTCCTGTCCCTTCTTCCATGCTCCATTGCAAAAGGGGAAACATTTCTCCCTTTTGTTTTGTTTCTAGTTTGTTTTGATAGCCCTCTGCCAGTGAAAATGAAGCTCCGGAGGGCACGCACTCCATTTTCACTAGCAGTCCTTTGCTATTTCCAGGGCAGCCCAACGGGCCAGATTTAAACACCGGATCCGGCCCATGGGCCTTGAGTTTGACACTCCTGGCCTAGACAAAGAACAGCTTTGGGTCCAAAACAGCCTTTCTCAATTTCTTTTTTTTTTTATCCTGGAGGGAGTTCTGAAATAATGTTCAGGTTTTAAGGAATCTCTACCTCACAAAAATTCCAAAAACGTCACCACACAAATAACTTCTAAACTTGCATTTCACGTTGGACAACATCTGCAAAAGCAGGATGGTGGGCTGGCAGCTGAGATGTAGCCCGTAAAAATTCCCACCACTATGAACACTAGCATTGCACAGTGTGTGAAGTTCAACGCCCCCCCCTTTTTTTTTTTTGAAAAACAAATCACAATCTTTCATGGAGCCTTCAAATTGAGAAAAGCTGGCCCAGAATGGTGTTTCTCAACTTTGGCACCTTTAAGGTATATGGACTTCAACTCCCAGAATTCTCCGCCCAGTATGGCAAATTTCACATCCGTTTCTCAGCCGGTGGGAATTCAGAAATCATAAAGTGGTCAGGGTTGAAAAACATTGGTCTAGAGCAGTGGTTCTCAGTGTTAACCTGGTTCTAAGTGTTAATATAACAAAAGAGATCATTGTAGATTTCAGAAAGAACCAGCATGGTTATACCCCACTCAGTACCAAGGTGAGTGCAGATAACTAACAATCTGAATTGGTCTCTCCACATGTCATCCTTAGTGAAGCATGCAAACCAGCGTCTGCATTTCCTGTGTCAGATGAAGAGAGCACATTTTTCTCCTTCTGTCCTGGCCACTTTTTAGAGGCACAATTGAGACCGTTTTAACAAACTGCATCCCTGTTTGGTTTGGTGGCAGCAGTGCCTCAGATAGAAAGTCCCTACAGAGAGTGGTGAGGACAGCGGAGAAGGTTATAGGAAGCTCACCTCCCTTTATTCAGGATACTGCTTATAAGCGCTATGCGCTTAGAGCTCAAAGCATCAATAAAGACCTCACACACCCATTTCATGGTCTGTTTCTGTTGCCCCCCTCTGGGAGGAGGTTTTAAAGTATTTCTAGCAGGACTACCAGATTCTGTAATAGCTTTGTTCCCTATGCCATCCATCTGGTAAACTCACAAGATTAGTTTTTTTCTCTCACAACCACCACCACGTAAGAGAGTTGAAGGGCAGTATTTCTCAGCCTTGTCAAGTTGAAGATGGATGGACTTCAACTCCCAGAATTCCCCAGCCAGCCACGCTGGGAGTTGAAGTTCACACATCTCCAAGTTGACCAGATTGAGAAATATTACTTTGGGCTAAGAGAGATTGGACTGGCCCACAGTTACACGGGAAGCTTTCCCTGGTCTTCATTCTTTTAATACACATTTTATTATGCTTATTTTATTTATGTAAACCACATTGAGATGCCGATGACTGGGGTAGCATTGACATGCTTTAAAATAAATAAATAATACGCCCATGAGATTACTTGCATTTTTTTACGTGCTTCTGCTAGGTTGGCAGAAGCTGAGACAAGTCACAGGAGCTCACCCCATTAGGCGGCACTTGGGATTCGAACCGCTGAACTGCCGACCTTTCGATCGACAAGCTCAGCGACTTAGCCACCGAGCCACCGCATCTGCATATATTTATAGAGTTAATTTATTTCTTTGGGATTGCCAATGAAACCTTACCTCAGGAGAGTGTGAAGCACATCTTTAATTTGGAGCAGCCACATAAATAACTAACAGGAGCAATTTCATTTCTATTCTGGGAAACAGCATAATACGATAACTTCAGCATGTTTATGAGGTCCGGCCTTCCTACGCATGCAGAGGAATGTTTTAATCTGTTAAACTCCTGACATTCTTTCGACATTGAACCAATCAAAGAAAATTCCCATTAGTGGTTTTTGCATTTCATCCTCCTCTGATTCGAATCATTATTGTTCTACAGAAAAGGAAACCATTTCTGATGCTTTCATTTCAGATCGTCAATGCCAAAAAATGATCTTATGAAAGAGAAGGGGAGGAGGAAGAGATAGTTAAAGAAACAATGATTTCCTGGGCAAGGAATTTCAGATACAACATACCATGTTTCCCCGAAAATAAGACCCTGTCTTAGATATTTTTTGAACCCTGAAATAAGAGCTTGGCCTTGTTGCCATGCACTCAAAAGCCCGATTGGGTTTATTATCAGGAGATGTCTTATTTTAGGGGAAACAGGGTAGAATTAGAAAAATGATTAAAAATTTGGGAGAGAAACTACAAGCTGACAATGGCCGCGGCATATAAAGAAAACCTTTACAAAATGTTTTACAGCTGGCACTTGCCAGATTGGCCAAAATGTATAAGAACTCCTCCGCCAATTGTTGGAAATGCAACCAGACTCCAGGAACATACTAAGACATGTGGTGGACATGTAAGAAAGCAAGGAGTTACTGGGAGAAAATTCATAAATGGCTGGAAATGATAACTGAGCAACATATTGAGTTCAAACCAGAAAGGTGCCTCTTAGGTCTACTGTCGGAAAGTTATAACAAAGCAGCCATCTATTTAATGTTACATATACTGACGGCAGCTAGAATTTACATATGCTAAATATTAGGAAAATGTGAACACCCCACTGGATGATGACATAATTAGGAAAATTTGAGATTGTGTAGAAATGGACGGATTAACTTTAAAAATTAAAGATAAAGAAGACTCGAAATATTATACGACATGGAATAAATTTTATGAATGGATAGAGACAAGAGGTAGAAATGAGAGGGAAGTTTATGAATGTCAGTACAACAGAGATGTATAAAACTAAGGGTATAATATGGAAAAAATTTGTAAATAAGCTAATGTAAGTAGAAACTTAGTTGAAGTTTTCTTTTATTTCCTTTTGTTTGTTGCTGTTTTTGGTTGTATTGTTGCAACTACTGTTAACATAGTACAGTTATAGTTATTAGCATGTATGTTATTTATCATTGACCTCTCCCTGGTTGTGCTTTATTTGCATTGTTATCCTGACATGGCACTGTCTTTTCAATAAAATAAAAAAATAAAATAAAATAAAAATAGATGGTATCTGTTAGAGTTCCAAAAAAAGAGAGAAAGAGAGAGAGAAGGGGAGAGAACATGAAAAAACTTTTTGGGGATGAAATAAAATAGGGAAGGAATAGTTGCGTTGATCCAGTAAGGGATAAAGATAAAGGTTCCCCTCACACGTATGTGCTAGTCATTCCTGACTCTAGGGGGCGGTGCTCATCTCCGTTTCAAAGCCGAAGAGCCAGCACTGTCCAAAGACGTCTCCATGGTCATGTGGCCAGCATGACTCAACGCCAAAGGCGCATGGAATGCTGTTCCCTTCCCACCAAAGGTGGTCCCTGTTTTTCTACCTGCATTTTTTACCTGCTTTCGAACTGCTAGGTTGGCAGAAGCTGGGACAAGGAACGGGAGCTCACCCTGTTACGCAGCACTGGGGATTCGAACCGCTGAATTGCCGGCCTTTCGATCAACAAGCTCAGCATCTTAGCCACTGACCCACCGCGTCCCTTTAGCTTTTTATTTACCCTAATACTAATGTACTAGACATATCAAAAACCTCAGAGTTCAGATTTCCAAAGAACAAAACTCCTTATTGGATTCGGCATATTCCAGAAAACCAGTAACGTAACAAAAATAAGCAAGAAGTTGTAACGGGATGAATAGAGCCTGGTGGCTCAGCAGACTAAAAGCATTGTGATTAACACCAGCTGTCTGCAATTACTGTAAGTTCGAATCTCACCAGGCTCAAGGTTGACTCAGCCTTCCATCCTTTCTAAGGTAAGTCAATTGAGGATCCAGTTTGTGGGGGCAATAAGCTGACTTTGTATAAATATACAAAAGTATGAAGGCTGTTGCTTAACGCATTGTAAGCCGCCCTGAGTCTCCGGAGAAGGGCGGCATATAAATCATTTTTTTTTAAGAATAATAATAATGGAAAGTCGATTGCCAATGCCACAAGGAACCAGATGGCAAAGTCTCTGGAACCCTTTTTAAGTCAGCAGAGTTTGTGTCTTCACCAAGAGCGTGTTAAAGTACATTCCCAACTTACAACCGTAATTGCGCCCAAAATTTCTGTTGCTAAGTAAGAGAGTTGTTAAGTGAGTTTCCCCCTCCCCCCCACCCCCCCAATTTTATGACCTTTCTGACCACGGTGGTTAAGCAAGTCAGTGCAGTTGTTATCTTAGTAACGTGGTTGCTAAGTGAATCGGGCTTCCCCATGGATTTTGCTTTTCAGACGGTCGCAAAAGAGGATGACATGACCCCGGAACACTGCAACCGTCATAAATATGAGTCAGCTGGCAAGCATCTGAATTTTGATCGCGTGACTATCGGGATGCGGCAACGGATGTGTGAAAAACGATTGTACGTCACTTGTCAGAGCGGCAATCGGCCCCGTTACCTTGCGTGGGGTAATTGCCCTCATTTTGAGTTGGATTGTGGCTTTTATCCTGCTGCATACTTTGATCAATAAAACCGAAGAAACATCTTCTAATTAAACTCATATTTATTATAAGAAAATAAAAACATCTCACTATCTAAATTAGATTACATGTTGGCAAAGAATCCCCAGCCTGACCTTAGCTGGCTGGAGAACAAAGGAAAGTTTCTAGAAAAAAAGTACAAAAGAATGCAATGACATGCGTAGTAGGTCCTGTAGGTGCTGATAAGGAATATAACTACGGTAAGTCTGATAGTCCAGAAATAATAGCTCTGCTGGTAAATATAAAAAGGCAGTGACATCACTTTTTTCAGGTATTGTTGTCGCTTCCAACAGTCCCTAAATGAACTGTTGTAAGCTAAGGATTATCTCTAGATGAAAGTTTGGTCTTCCTAACTAGAATATCCCAAAAGTGCTTCTTTTTCAAGAGGCCACTGGACTTTCTGGTTTTTCTTTGAAGACGTTTCGCTTCTCATCCCAGGAGCTTCTTCAGCTTTGAGTGGACGGTGGAGAATGGAAGGATTTATACTCCTTGCAGGCAGCTGGTCATTTGCATCCTTTTAAAGAGTCATTGAGGCCACTTGGAGGTTTATCTGTGTCCTCAAGCGAAACGTCTTCAAAGAAAAACCAGAAAGTCTAGTTGCCTCTTGAAAAAGCACCTTTGGGATAACCATGACCTGGATGACTGAGATTCTCTACAGACAGATAACTAGAATAGCTTTTCGGATTTCTTGAGAAGATGTGGAATACAGCCATCCAAAAGCATTTTTAAATGACACCATAAAAGGATTTACAACCAGCTATCGATCTCCTTTTTTAAGGGAAAAGGATGCCCTTCAATCATTTTGGTAGTCTGCCGGTACAATATCTAGCCGGTCGTTTAAAATTAACATCTGAACTATAGAAGAAATATAGATTTCTTTCTTCCGTGTTTCTATCTTACAAGAGAGAGAGAGGAAAAAAGAATCCAATGATGACTAAAGGCAGAATCAAACTGGTTTTACAGTTTCAAGAACCTCTACTTTATACATTGGGGCTATCAGTCATTTATTAAAAGTAAAGGTTCCCCTCGCACATATGTGCTAGTCGTTCCCGACTCTAGGGGGCGGTGCTCATCTCAAAGCCGACGAGCAACACTGTCCGAAGACGTTTCCATGGTCATGTGGCCGGCGTGACTCAAGGCCAAAGGTGCACAGAAAGCTGTTCCCTTCCCACCAGAGGTGGTCCCTATTTTTCTACTTGCATTTTTTTACGTGCTTTCGAACTGCTAGGTTGGCAGAAGCTGGGACAAGTCACAGGAGCTCACCCTGTTACGCAGAACTAGGGATTTGAACCGCTGAACTGCCGATCTTTCTATCGGCAAGCTCAGTGTCTTAGCCACTGAGCCACCGCGTCACCCTAAGGTCATCTCTTCCATTCTGTCAAAGCACTGAAACCTCATGATTTAGCAAGCTAAAACTCTGGACGTTCACAGCCTTAAGATGTATCCCGTTACAACATCATATGAAAATCCATTGAGACGCATAATATGCTAAGGCATGTTTTAATCACAAGTTGTTGAATAAAACCACCCTTGGCTGATTTCATACAACACATTAACCCGGAACCAAAGGTGGAGAGGGGGGAGAAAATAAACCAACATAAACCAGTATTGAGGCCTATAGATCTCCAGCTCTGAGGTCAATACCCTAAAACCCACTCGGGAAGGACCATTCACATGTTATTATCGCAAGTATTAAATCTGGCATTCGGACCACTTATCGCTCTGTTCAATTCGACACAACTGTCTTTGCCCTAGGCCAGTGATGGCTAACCCTTTTGCCATCATGTGCCAAAAGCAGGGGGAGTGCGGGGGGGGGAGGGTTGCGCACACGGGTGCCCACACCCATAATTCAATGTGCCCCACCCCTCGTGCCTGCACCTGCAACCCCCTTGCGCTCCCCCCGCTTTTGGCATGCAATAGCATGGTGAGCCCAGTAGGCCTGTTTTTTTGCCCTCCCCAGGCTCCAGAGGCTTTTTTGGAGCCTGGGCCTTCCCCAGCCTCCTGAAGGCCCTCCAGAGGCTGGAAACAGCCCATTTCCTGACTTCTGGTGGACCCGGAAGTCTAGAAAATTAGCTGGCTAGCACACGCATGTGCGCTAGAGCTGAGCTAGGGAAATGCTTGCGTGCCCACAGATATGGCTCCGCATGCCACCTGTGGCACGCGTGCCATAGGTTCGCCATCACAGCCCTAGGTGTAAAAGACATCCATGATGGAAAAAGCAGAACTACACTTGAATCATTCATATCAAGTATGCCCAATTCAAGATTTAGCAGCAACACACAAGAGAGACGGATCTCAGCTTCGTGGGTCAAGCTAACCAGGCAACACCCTGTCTTGATGTCATCAACCCCCCACCTCAAATCTTCCCAAATGAGAAACAACAGCAGCTACAACTCTACTTAGAGCACACAAGTGTGCAACGTGCCAAAAGCCTACATTCGTGTCAACTGCAGCAGGAATTAAAATTGAAGTGGAAATTGCCGTAAGGCTGGACAAGATGCTGGTTTTGAAATTTAAAGCTCAGTTCCCCATCCCACTACGTTACAGTTGGTTGAACCTGGATGGTAAGTTCTGCTTTGAACTGCTGGTTACCGAATGACAAACAGCCGGGGTTGCAAGCCGTATTAAGTCAAAGCCGAATCAACCATGCAAGATGGGATCCCAAACATTGTAGATTCCAGGACATGCAGCTTGACAAGGAGATGGAAAATTAACCACAGCCTTCCTCCTATGTCTTAAAATTTTGACTCAACCCTTCAGTGGTAAGGTAAAGGTAGAGGTTCCCCTCGCACATATGTGCTAGTCGTTCCCAACTCTAGGGGGCGGTGGTCATCTCTGTTTCAAAGCCAAAGAGCCAGCGCTGTCCGAAGATGTGTCTGTGGTCATGTGGCTGGCATAACTCAACACTAAAGGCACACGGAACGCTGTTCCCATCCCATCAAAGGTGGCCCTATTTTTCTACCTGCATTTTTTACGTGCTTTCAAACTGCTAGGTTGGCAGAAGCTGAGACAAATCATGGGAGCTCACCCCGTTAAGCGGCACTAGGGTTTCAAATCGCTGAACTGCCGACCTTTCGATCGACAAGCTCAGTGTCTTAGCCACTGAGCCACAGTGTCCCTTTGGTGGTAAAAAAAAAAAATCATGACACTTGCTTTGCTACATAAGTAGGAAGTGAATAGCAGCGAATCCCATCCAGAGCTGGGGATCAAAGCTTAGCAGAATCCTGTTTTCAGCCATCTGAAACGCTCAGTCCTTAGATTGGTGGTGGGTTTTTTTTTCAACCTTGGCAGCTTTGAAGATGGGTGGAGTTCAAACTCCCCAGAATTCCCCAGCCACTGGGCCAGGGATGATGATCCAGTGCTGGCTGGGGAATTCTGGGAGTTGAAATCCACCCATCTTCAAGTTACCAAGATTGAGAAACACTGACTAGGACTGGAGTCCCCAACCCCTGGGCCGAGGGCTAGTACTGATCCGCAGCCTGTTGGGAAACAGCGGGCGAGGGTGCAAAGCTTCATTTGCACACGTGCAGGAACTAGGTGGCATGCATGAAACTACCCTCTCTCCCCTCCTCCAACTCTGACCACCGCAGAGGTCAGTGGAGACGGAAGGTTGGGTACCACTACCTTGGATAATACTCTGAAATCTGCAGTCCAAGAGATTCCATGCTTTAGTTGCATCTGTTCCCATTTTTACACACTGCAAAGAGGGTGAGAGTAACCCCATTCCCTGCCACTCGTCCCTTCAATCCAGACCGGGGGTTCACCAACCTTTCAGATCTCAGGGACCACTAAAATTCATAATTTTCAATCCCACGGACCACAAATATGATTTTTTTTTTAAAAAAAAGATAAATAGCATTTTGTGCAATATTTTTAAAAAATGCAAATCATTTTTCTGCAGACCACCAACATTTTCTCACGGACCACCGGCTGGCGACCACTGATCCAGGCCACTTGCACACACGCCCAAAAGCATGAAAGGTGACGGAGGCATTTCTCTTTCCCTACCCATCCACCCACCCACTCCTCCATCCCACTTCTCCTCTACCTGCATTCGGTGAGATTACAGCAGTAACTGCCACTCCTCCGGCTATTCCGCCGATCGGATCGAAATTCATTCCTGGATTTCCGGAGGCTGAAGTATTCGGTCAGCTTCCCAAAAGACGACATGGCACCAACACAGTCCAACCTTCGGCGTGTGGACATATGCCTGGACCACCCTGGGCGCCCCTGTGACGGGCTACAGCCAGCGTGTCTGCTTAAGTCCCAAGATGTGTCACCCAAGGCTGGCTGTCAAAAAGAGAGTTGAAGAGAAAGAGAGAGAGAGAGAAAGAAACGCAAGGAGTTTAGCCAGAACGAGCTACAATCTCCCAGGAATGGATTCATGCGGACTCAAAAGCAACACCCGGGCGATGACATATTATTAATTAAGGACATCCTCGTGGCACCACCCCTCCCCTCCGGAGTGGGTAAAAAAAGAAGAAGAAGAAGAAAGCTTTTGGCACTGACAAAATGCATTTCACAGTTCTTGCTCTAAAGAAAAGATTTTGGCACAAAGAGGTGCATTTACATAAGAAAGTGGAGGGGGAAGCTGGGTTTAATTAAAATGGAGGCTGGGTGGCTTTTTAGCATGGACTTTTAAGAAGGAGGAACTACAGGGCAACAGTCAAAGCTGTTTTTTTTAAAAAAAAAACCTGGGTTGCAAGCTGGGAAAGACAATTTTCCCCTCTTTTGCAAAATCCACTGGGCCAGGGGTGTTTCAGAGAAGAATCTGTTGCCTTTAAGACCAGATGAAAGGAAGACAAAATACATACACAAACACAAACACACACACACACACACACACACACACATACACACACACACACACACACACACACACACACACACACGTGTCATCCTAAACACATCAGAACTTTCAGGAGTGTCAGTTTATTAATCGTTAAGCCGGGAGAGGCACATTTGGATCAAAAGAAGGAGAAATATTTGGACAGGGGTGTATTTAATGCACAGGGTAAACATTGTGACAAATTAACGAACTCCTCTTTTGCCAACTGTTGTGGGTGCCATATTAAAAAAAAATGGAACATAAACCCCATCTTGGGGTTGCCCCAAGCCAACCCCATCCGAGAACAGAGGAGGGTTGGGAATCTGTCACATCATTCCAAACCATTTTTGTTTTCCGTTGCAACCCTCTGCGGCTCCATCCATCCGACGAGCAAAGCGGCCGGTTCCGAAACGGAGCATCCAACCTCAACTGGGCTACTCCCCCTCCTCAAAACAAACACAGCTGCTTCTGAAACCGGGGTGGGGGTTTGCAAAGGGGAGATTTCCCTGTGGTTTTTCCATGAGACTTCGGGCGGGTATTTGAAGAAACGTTCAAAGCAATGGTGGCAAACCCCTTCTTTCCTTTCCTTCTCTCCTTTGGGGACAGGATTCCTCCGAGGGGGCCCCCTCCTCTCCAATTCAAAGCCTACGTGCATGTCAGGATCCCCCCCCCTTTTTTTCCCTTGTCCTCCTTTCTCCTCTGGGTGGTTGCAGATGTCTGAACACGAGCACGAGTAGAACATCTGAAACACATGCACATGCAAACAGACACACACACACAGATGCACACAGAAAGAGAGGGGGGAAAGCCTGGGAGAGGGGGGAAGGACATGGTGGAAGCAAGGAAAACAAACCCCCATTTAAACCACAATGTCTGTGCACAGGGCACCTGCTGAGTTCCCCCCCCCCCCAGCTGCACAGCTTTACTTGGGTCTGTTGTGTTTGGCAATCGCTTCCCCGCAGTCTCCAAAAGAAAATCTCTCTCTCTCTCTCTCTCTCTGCCTCTCTTTCCCTTTCAGCTACTTGGCAGTAGTAGGTTAAGAGAGGGGGGGAGAGGGAGGGAGGGAGGGAGAAAGGGAGAGAAAGACAGAGAGAGAACGAGCATCCTACCAAGCCTCAGGCTTGCTCCCAGCTGAAGATTTTATGAGACCAAAATGCAACCTGGAGAATTTCTTCCCCTCTTCCATCCGATGCCTGAACCATCTCCTCTTCCCTCTCCTCTCCCCTCCCCTCCTCTCCTCTCCTCCCACCAAAGTCAGATACCAAAAAAAACCACCTCTTGCTTCAGGGGATGTATTAATAAATAACCCCTCCATCCATTTACTTGCCAGGCAGGGAGAAGACTCAAAAAATCAGCATTTGGCTTGCTCGTGGGTCTTCTCACATGTCCACTCCGCCAGGAGTGCTCTCTTGTCCCTTTTCTTCCCAGAGAGGACGGCCACCCAAACAAAATTGTGATCTGCCAAACGAGGTCGGGGAAAGCCGAGAGGAGGGTGGGTGGCACAGAGATGAGGAGGGAAGTGGAGGAGGGGGTGGTGGCAGAGAGGACAGATGGAGGGAGGTTTTGGGTGTGGGGGGAGAAGACAACACTTTTCAGAATCTCCATTCTTCCAACAAGGCTCTTTGAGATGCAAACTGCTTTTTTTTTTTTTTCCGGGAATGATGCCCACACCTTGGGAAGGTTTTTTTTGTCCTACGACGGTTGGTTGCTGGTTGCAGCTCCTAAGCAACACAACCGGGAAGGGGAGGTAACTTCTCGCTGACTTGCAAGGTGAGGAGGTTTAGACTGGGCTTTTAGAAGAGGGGAGAGGAATGGTCACATCGCCTTTGCATCTTCATCCAACAAGGACACGCAAGTATCCGCCAGAGATTTTCTGTTAGTTTGACTGAGTGCACTTTCCCATCGGCTTGAGCGAATGAATGATGAGGGAATGATGCCCTACAGGTGGCTTCTTAGAATACCTTCTGCAGAATTCTGACAGGCAGGTGAAGACAGGAGGTGGTCTGCTGTAATTAAGAGTGCCCCGATTCCATAACAACGCTACCAGCTGATGATGTGCAGGTGAAAATGGCTACCAGTCATCTCAACCAATAACCCAAAACTGCTTTTTAAAAATAATTTTTAGTGACTCAGCTTCTGGATGGATGGAACCTTGTCTGACCAATGATCTTTTCAAGGGAAGCCAGATCTGACTGGCATCCTTCTCTGGTGGAAGACTTATCAGTCTTCCAGGCTGAACCTTTGCACAGGTTCGCCTGGTGCACCAATTGTGACCCTACGTGGCTCAGGAGGCTCTCCTCATGGTCACTCAGGCCCTTGTCACCTCACAGTTAGATTATTGCAACACGGTCTACATGGGGCTACCCTTGAAGAGTGTTCAGAGACTACAGTTGGTCCAGAATGCAGCTGCACGAGCTATCATGGGTGCACCTAGATACACCTACATTGCACCAATTCTCCACGAGCTGCACTGGCTCCCTATTGGTCTCCGGGCACAATTCAAGGGGTTGGTTATTACCTTTAAAGCCCTACATGGCTCAGGGCCAGGCTATCTTCGAGACTGCCTTCTAGCTCCCAGAGACCAGTAAGATCCCACAGAGTTGGTCTCCTCTGGGTCCTGTCAGCTAAACAATGCCAGCTGGTAGGCCCGCGGGGAAGGGCCTTCTCTGTGGCTGCCCAGCTCTCTGGAACCAGATACCTCCTGAGGTCCGGACCATCCCCACCCTATTGGCCTTCCGGAAAGAGGTGAAGACCTGGCTTTTCCGGCAGGCCTGGGGCCGTTGATCTCTCCGTTCAATCTTGCAAGATCCAGCCATGGATGGTGTGCATGTATTTTTAATGTTTTTAAAATGCTTTTATAATTTTTTTAAAAAAATTATGTTACTGTTTGTATTATTTCTGTTGTAAGCCGCCCAGAGTCCTTTGGGAGTTGGGCGGCATAGAAATATGATTAATTAAATTAAATTAAATTATCAAGCCATTCCCAGGGAGTCAAAAAAAAAACCTAACCAAAAAGCATCCCCCAAAAGAGGGATGGGAAATCATTTCCATGAAGTCATCCATCCATGACGTCACCAGAAATGGAGGCCACCTCAAGGGAATGCAACTTGGTGTGGACGCTTTCATGTCAAGCCAGATCAGTCAAAGACAGCAGAAGCCTGGATAGCTCAGCAGACTAAAAGCTTTGTGATTAACATTGAGCTGTTTGCAATTACTGTAAGTTCGAATGTCACCAAGCTCAAGATTGCCCTAGCCTTCCATCCTTTCTAGGGTAGGTAAACTGAGGACCCAGTTTGTGGGGGCAATAAGCTGACTTTGTATAAAATATACAAACATATGAAGGCTATTGCTTAACCCCTTGTAAGCCGCCTTGAGTCTCCGGAGAAGGGCGGCATATAAATCTAATTTTAAAAAAAAATAACAGCAAGGAGGGGAGGAGGGGAAAGCAGTTAAGGATCCCCGAAAGGAAAGACAGAAATCTGTCAGAAATTTGGACTAGTAATCCAGTTCCAGCCCAAACATTGTTGGGCCATGACCAGTTCTAGCATTCATCTCTAAGCATCTTACATCTCTTTGAAAACAAAAGTCTACACCAAGACATATCATAGGAGCCTGAGTAGCATAGGGGAGTAATGCCTCCTACAAAGGCAGCATTTAAGATCCAGCTGCTGCAATTACTTGCGAGTTCAATCCCAGGCAGGCTCAAGGTCGAAGAGGTTTTAGAAAAAATGCTTTTAAAAGTAAAAAAAAGACAGCCTCTGATGATCGCGTGGCTCAGCTGGGCATGGTGGTGGGGGGTGGGTGCAGGGATTTTTGCTACCAGTTCTCTGAACCACCCGCCACCATCACTACCGGATCGGGCGATCCGGTCTGAACTGGGAGCATTTCACCCCTTTATACAACAGGATATTTACTTGTAATGATACACTTATATTGAAATATTTCAGGTTGCTAACTGCTTGGAATTTAGATACATTACTTCTGCTTTAGAGTACAAAAGAATTTAAAAGAAAAGATTGGAAAATCGTTTGATAGGAGCTTCATGATGAGAAAGAAACATTCTCCATTGTGCCGAGGAATATATGAACAGTTATCCACCGTTCGACATGATCAAGTCATCCAATGCAGTCTGCAGTTTAAAAGGGGGAAAAGCTACCATCCAGCTGTATTTAAAAGGCAGACTTCTCAGAAGAAAATGCAGAGGTTTAAAAGCCAACACTCATGTCCGTTTTGCATCGTTGATTGACGCAGACATGGAACGAAAGAGACTTCTAGGTAAAATGCAGGCCAAGGGGAACACGGAATTCAAGCAGACTCATTCATCTCTTGCTATTCTTGAAGAGGTGTTTAAGTGCTAATATTCAAATATGATCAGCAATGTTGTGACCTAGGCTTACTGAGTCATTACAATACACAATTAGTCCCCAAAAACCTATCTTATTGTAACAGCTGAGAATTACGTTCATTCCCAGCTGAGTCCCAATTAGTTGCAACTTAATTTGCAACTAATTTGCAAGAAGAAGTAGTCCTTCCGGATAATCACCAACCTTTATCTTCTATGACACCCTGCCAAAGGCCTTACTTGGCAAAGTCCCATGAAGTTCAGAAACAAACAAGAGATGCCGACTGGAAACAGAATTAGCAATGTTGCTTTCCTGCAAAAGGCCCAAGTGCCTTTGCTTCTCTTTTAAGCCTTACGGGAGGGACCAATTATCTTCTGGCCTTACTCCCAAGTCATCCCTTTTGCTTTAGCTGCTCTTGCCTTCTGGCAGCTCTGCACATGCGTCCACTAGGAACAGGCTCCTCCTATTCCTCTGCCTCTCTGCTGTCTGACTCTGGGGGCTCCGGAGTCCGTGCATCACTCCCAGATGGCCCTGGCCTCATTTCTGCCTCCAATGCGGAGCCCTCATCTTGGCCATCCCCAGACTCCAGGACTGGCCCATGTTCCACTCCAGCCTCCTCACTGTCCAACTCCACTGCCAGCTCCGCAGGCTGCTGGCGGACCACAACAAGCAAGTTGTCACTCTCGTTGAAAAAAAAACTCACTGAGGGGAGGATTGCCATGGATTGCAAGAGATCCTGTCATGATATGATCAGAAGGCTGGCCTGGGAAATCACAGGGGCCAGGCATATCCAAAGGTGCTTTTCCAAAAGGCAATTGGACTTCCTTGGTTATCCCTGTGTCAAGCTATTTAACGATCATTTGGTTACAACAGAGATGAAGAAGCAACACAGCCGCTAATCCTCACATTTACAATTTATAAAGCCGAGGAAAGCTGAAGTCAGATTGTAAGCAGAGTCACAGCTTCACTTTGCTTAATGGCAGAATTCCCAGTCCCAATTTTGGTCATTAAATGAGGACTATGTCAACCCTGAAGCTGATCTGACCAGAGCCATTTTGGAGCTTCAGTGTTGCCACACTGCAGCTGAGGGATAGGGAGGGGGGGATAGAGATAACTGGGGTTTTGTAGCCAAAGCAAAATACTTCCTCTTGGGAACCAAGAACACGTGGTCAGAGAGAGGAGGAGCAACGTTACCAGGCAACCAGGCAACACATTGATTGGACCATGTGATTGATTGTTTGGGGAGGGGGAAAAACTTTTACCTTTAATTAGGTGAAAACCACGAGTGAGTGCCAATATAATATATCCAATAAAGCTATTCTCTGAGGAATTCATCTCCCCCTGGAGTTTTGCTTGCTATGGGTCCATTACTTGGAACCCTTACAGACTACCTGTAAACTATAGTATATAAGCCTTAGGCTAAGATGTAAACCCAGTCACAAAATTCACGATACACCAACCATTCTTCTTGTAAAAAATTGAGTTTCCAAGCTTATTTCCTCGAATTTTTTCTAACTGCCCAGATTCAGCCTCTTTTAACAGGTAAAGGTTCCCCTCACACATCTGTGCTAGTGATCTGTCCCCCCCCTTCAGAGACCCACAAAAACACAGCCAGCCGAGGGTTAAGACTCACTTGGCACACTCTGCAGTTCTTATCTCAACCTTGGCAGCGATATGCACACCGTCTGCCAAGGACTTTATTGGTTTACACAAACAAGAAAATCACCTACGTAGCTTTGCCGTTCATCCAGCTTCCAAGACTACGAGGTTGCTCCGTTTGTTTAGCTGTGCAGTTAGCTTTGTTCGTCACGAACTTCGTGACCCATTGTACTGTCTTAAATAGATATGCTTCTGGGTGTGGTCCAGTGAGTCATGGATCCTATGACTCCAATCCAATGACTCAGGATTTCCTCATACGCCGCAGCTGCAGTACCCTTTTCTCTCGCCTTCTTTGGCGTGCGTCCAGGAATGACGTCTCTCCCTCACTCTCATCTGAGACACCTGTTTCCCCACTACTTGGCTCTCTTTCAGCTGGCACCTGAGCCGGTGCCAGAGGGGGAGGGCTGGGAGATCTGGCTGGCTCCTCTTCCTCCTGCTCAGAGTTGCCTTCCTCCAAAGGGATAGGCTCAGAGGACGGGGCCACAACACTATCCCCCACCGCAGGGCCCTTCCCCCGGGTCTGACGGTCGGGATGGGGTCGGGACGGGAACTGTTCGTGGAAAGTCCGCACCAGGTCAGGGGCCTGAACGGCAGATGCGTCCACCCAGGTGAAATCCTCGGCCCCGTACCCTTTCCAAGCGATGAGGTATTGGAAGCGCCCCTTCAGCCAACGGGAGTCCCGAATACTGTCCACCTCATACGTCGAGGCGTCGTCCTCGTCGGCTGCGGCTGGGGGGGCAGGCGGCGGCGGGCGGCGGAGACGGCTAGTGGGAGTCTCAGGGACCAGGAGGGACCGATGAAAAACGGGGTGGAGCCGCATGGAGCGGGGTAGAGTCAACCGATAGGCCACCGGGTTGATGACCGCCTCGATGGGGAAGGGACCGATAAAGCGGTGGGCCAGTTTCCTCACCGGCTGGTCCGTGGGGAGGTGTTTCGTGGACAGCCACACCCGATCTCCAACTTCCAGCGGTGGCGTCGCCCGGCGGCCGCGATCGGCGAACCGTTTATAGTCCTCTTCCGCCCGGATCAGCTGCCGCCGCACCAGTTGCTGCACCGCCTGCAGCTCCGAGAGGAAGTCCCGGGTCTCAGGAACAGGGGAGTCCATGATGGTCAACGGAAAAAAACGTGGATGGTACCCGACGTTGGCATGGAACGGTGTCATCTGGGTGGAGGTATGTTGGGAGTTGTTAAAAGCGAACTCCGCCAGGGGAAGGTACTCGGCCCAGTTGTCCTGCTGCTGGTTGACAAAACAGCGGAGGTACTGCTCCAGTATGCCAATGACCTTCTCCGTGCCCCCGTCAGTCTCCGGGTGGTGTGATGACGACAGGCACACCTGCACCTCCAGCGCAGCCATCAGGCTTTTCCAGAAGCGGGCCGTGAACTGGGCCCCGCGATCCGAAACCACCCGGTCCGGCAGGCCGTGGAGGCGGAAGATGTGTTGCAGGAACAGGCGAGCCGTGGTACGAGCTGAGGGCAGGCCGCGGCACGGGATGAAATGTGCCATCTTCGTGAGCGCATCCACCACCACGAGGACGGTCGTGAACGTAGCGGACAGGGGCAGGTCAGTCAGGAAGTCCATGGAGATGGCTCCCCACGGTCTCTCCGGTGTCGGCAGCGGCTGGAGGAGTCCAGGAGGGGGGCCGGACGCGGCTTTGGCCTGTCGGCATGGCACACAGGACGTCACGTAGGCGTGCACGTCGTGCCGTACCCGAGGCCACCAAAAAGTCCGCGTCACTAGGTTCAAGGTCTTAAAGAAGCCGAAGTGCCCCGCCGCGGGGTTGTCATGGCACTGGTTCATGACGAGGGCTCGGAGCGGACTTGTGGGCACGTACAGCCGACCCCGGTGCCTGAGCAAGCCCTCCTCCACGGTCCATGGGGACGCGGGGCCGACGTCCGCTCTCCGCTGCTGCGACCAGTCGTCCCGTCGCTGCGCTTCCAGCACCTGAGTCCGCAGGTCCACCGGTTCCTGGACCGCGGCCAAGGAGTCCGCTGGCAGCACCGTCCGGGGGGAAAGGGAGTCCTTTGGGCAAAAGTATTCCGGCTTACGGGATAGCGCGTCCGCCCTCTGGTTGAGGTGGCTCGGAATGTATGTGACGTGGAAGTTGAACCGGGCGAAAAACAACGACCACCGGATCTGCCGCTGGTTCAAATTCCTGGCCGTGGTGAGGTGCTCCAGGTTCCGATGGTCCGTCCGCACCTCCACCTGGTGTCGGGCCCCCTCGAGGTGATGTCGCCAAGCCTCGAACGCGGCCTTGATAGCCAGCAACTCCTTTTCCCAGATGGTGTAGTTGCGCTCGGAAGGAGTGAGTTTCCGGGAGTAGTAAGCGCAGGGAAAAAGAGTGCCACCATCCACCGGAGCCTGTAGCAGCACCGCTCCAATCGCCACGTTGGACGCGTCTGTCTCAACCACGAACGGACGGTGTGGATCGGGGTGCCTCAGGACCGGCTCCGTGACAAAGGCCTGCTTGAGAACCTCGAAGGCCTGCTGCTGCGGGGGCCCCCACTGGAACGGAACCTTCTTCCGAAGGAGCTGGGTCAACGGCACGGTCAGGGTGGCAAAGCCCGGGATGAAGGTCCGGTAGTAGTTGGCGAATCCCAACAGACGCTGGACGTCCTTCACCCGACGCGGGGGTTCCCAACTGCGCAAGGCCGCCACCTTGTGTGGGTCCATCGCGATGCCCTCGGGGGTGATGATGTGCCCGAGGAACTCTATGGAAGTCTGGAAGAAGTAACATTTCTCCAACTTCGCAT
Organism: Masticophis lateralis; assembly: GCA_030761175.1. Lineage (NCBI taxonomy): Eukaryota > Metazoa > Chordata > Lepidosauria > Squamata > Colubridae > Masticophis > Masticophis lateralis. The sequence continues at coordinate 10,664,835 of JAUDYJ010000013.1, forward strand.
AGAGCTGGTGCTCCCGCAGGCGCTGCAGGACCTGGCAGACATGCTGGAGGTGACTCTCCGGGGTCCGGGAATAGATCAAAATATCATCCAGGTAGATCACCACGAACCGATCCAGCATGTCCCGGAACACGTCGTTCATCAAGTGCTGGAAGACCGCGGGGGCGTTGGTCAACCCGAACGGCATGACGGTATATTCAAAGTGTCCGTATCGGGTGCCAAATGCCGTCTTCCACTCGTCCCCCTCTCGCATCCGCACCAGGTTGTAGGCTCCCCGGAGGTCGAGCTTGGTGAAAATCGAGGCCTCCCGCAACCTCTCCATCAGCTCCGGGATCAGCGGCAGGGGATAGCGATTCCGTACCGTGATGGCATTCAAGCGCCGGTAGTCGCAACACAGGCGCAAGTCCCCCGTCTTCTTTTTCACGAAGAGGACTGGGGCCGAGAGCGGGGAGGTCGAAGGCCGGATGAACCCACGGGCCAGGTTCTTGTCCAGAAAGTCCCGTAAGGCGGCCAGCTCGGGCTCCGACATGGAGTACAGGCGTCCCGAGGGCAGGGGCGCGTTGGGCATCAAGTCCACCGCGCAGTCGTAGGGTCGGTGCGGGGGCAAGCGATCCGCCTCCTTCTCGCTGAACACGTCGGCGAAGGATGTCAGCTCCGGAGGCAAGGAGACGTTCGGGGCAGAGACGTCCTGGCCGGCACAGGTGTGGCGAAGGTGGTCGACACACTGCAGGCTGGGGAACGAGATGGCATTTCTCGACCACGCCACCTGAGGGTCGTGCGCCCGAAGCCAGGCCATCCCCAGGACCAAGGGGAAGTGCAGGTCCGCCGTCACATAAAACTGGATCGCCTCCTCATGGTTCCCAATGGCAAGGCGCAAGGGCTGAGTAGCGAAGTTGATGGGCCCCGCCACAAGTTCCCGCCCATCAATAGTTTCGACCCTCAACGGAGGGTCCACTGGAACCAAGGGAACCTTGTAATGGGCCACAAAGGCCTGGTCCATAAAGTTCGTGGTGGCCCCCGAGTCCACCAGCGCGTGCGCCTGGAGCCCCTCCGACCGGTTAGCCAACAACACCCGGGTGTTCAAAATCAGGTGCCGAGGGGGCTCACAGTCCACAGCCGCCGCCTCCGGCGGGGCATGGTCACCTGCCTGACCCAGAGTTTCCCCTAGGCCAGGCCTGACCCGTTTCCCGGCTGGTCACGCCGAGGCTCTGGAACAGGCTTGAGCGATCCACTCCGCTTCCGGGGACACGAGGCGGCGAAATGTCCAGCCTCGCCGCAATAGAGGCACAACCCCCCTTGGCGTCTCCGCATCCGCTCCTGGGCCGTCAGTTGAGGTCTGGCTGCTCCGAGCTCCATGGGCTCCTCAGCCGTCGCCACCAAACGCGGTACGGTCCGGGGCGCTGTTGGTACGAAACGCGGGGGTGCCGGCACTGTCGGTGGTTCCGGAAGAGCCCTACGGGGCCGTCGCCGTTGTAGGCGGGCATCGATGCGCAGGCATTGGGTCACCAGCGTGTCCAGGGTCTGTGGCGCCTCCACCCGAACCAGCTCGTCCTGCATCTCATCGCAGAGGCCGTCCTGGAAGGCATCCATCAGCGCCGCCTCATTCCAGGCCGAATCCTGGCCTAGCAATCGGAACTCCGCAATATAGTCCTGCAGGGGGCGCTTGCCTTGGCGGAGGTCTTTGATGCGCCTCGCTGCCGTCTGCACCCGGAGGGGGTCCTCAAACATGGTGCGCAGGTGTTGCAAAAAGCCCTGATAGTCCAGAAGCAAGGGGCTGTCTTGCAGCAACAGGGGCGTGGCCCATCGGGCGGCAGTGCCAGAAAGGGAGCTGATAATAAAAGCCACCCGAACCCGGTCATCCGGAAAATCCTCCGGCCTCATTGCCATGTACAGCTGGCACTGTCCCAAGAAGGCCGGGAACATTTCCTGCTGTCCAGAAAACTTATCTGGCATGTTCACTGGGCATCTTGGACGGGGAAGGGGAGCAGGTGGAGCTGCTACAGGAGCATTTCCCAAAGCAAGTTGTGCAGTTAGCTGTGCTACTTGCTGTTGCAGAAGTTGATTGGCCTCCAGCATCTGCTGTACCTGCTGCTGCAGCTGTTGGTCCATCGTGGGTTAACGATGGAGTTTTGGGTGACGAACAAGATGATCTGTCCCCCCCCTTCAGAGACCCACAAAAACACAGCCAGCCGAGGGTTAAGACTCACTTGGCACACTCTGCAGTTCTTATCTCAACCTTGGCAGCGATATGCACACCGTCTGCCAAGGACTTTATTGGTTTACACAAACAAGAAAATCACCTACGTAGCTTTGCCGTTCATCCAGCTTCCAAGACTACGAGGTTGCTCCGTTTGTTTAGCTGTGCAGTTAGCTTTGTTCGTCACGAACTTCGTGACCCATTGTACTGTCTTAAATAGATATGCTTCTGGGTGTGGTCCAGTGAGTCATGGATCCTATGACTCCAATCCAATGACTCAGGATTTCCTCATACGCCGCAGCTGCAGTACCCTTTTCTCTCGCCTTCTTTGGCGTGCGTCCAGGAATGACGTCTCTCCCTCACTCTCATCTGAGACACCTGTTTCCCCACTACTTGGCTCTCTTTCAGCTGGCACCTGAGCCGGTGCCAGAGGGGGAGGGCTGGGAGATCTGGCTGGCTCCTCTTCCTCCTGCTCAGAGTTGCCTTCCTCCAAAGGGATAGGCTCAGAGGACGGGGCCACAACAGCTAGTCATTCCTGACTCTTGGGGGCAGTGCTCATCTCCGTTTCAAAGCCGAAGAGCCAGCGCTGTCCGAAGACGTCTCCGTGGTCATGTGGCCGGCATGATTCAACGCCAAAGGCTCACGGAGCGTTGTTCCCTTCCCACCAAAGGTGGTCCTTATTTTTCTACTTGCATTTTTTATGTGCTTTCGAACTGCTAGGTTGGCAGAAACTGGGACCAGTAACAGGAGCTCATCTCGTTACGCGGCACTAGGGATTCGAACCGCTGAACTGCCGACCTTTCGATCGACAAGCTCAGCATCTTAGCCACTGAGCCACTGCATCCCTCAGCTTCCTTTATTTATTCCTAATTATCAGACAGCTGCAGAAAATCCTCTGGAACAGCTCGCCCATTCAAGCAAAGCCAGCAACATCCTGATCTCCGATATTTTTCTCTTTCAAGAAAAGGAGGGAGAAGGGGGAAAAAAAAACCCCTCTCTTCCATTAACTTAGCTGTAGGGAAAAGATCTAAGGTAAATGTGACAGCTTTCTTTCCCCCTGAGACTCGGGAGCACAGGAAGAGGCAATTTAAACTGAGAAGAAGCCGAGGCGTAAAAAGCTCTCTGCTTCCACTGAAACGAGAGCTCCACCCAACCACTCGAAAAGGCAAAAGGGCACCTGAAGTTCCCTCTGCAAAGATTCTTCACAGCATGCAGCGTAAACCCAGGACTGTTGAAACTCTTTCCTTCCTTCCATCCATCCCTCCATCCCTTCTTATCCTGCTCTTCAGATGCTGTGGAGAACAGGGGATACCAACATCCTTGTGTTTGTCAGCAAAATCATAGATCTGTTGGGAGATCATCCTTAGGAAAGTGGACACAATGCCCTTCAAATGGGGCTCCCCTTGAAGAGCACCCGGAGGCTCCAACTGGTCCAGAATGCGGCTGCGCGAGTGATTATGGAGGCGACACTTCGCTCCCATGTAACACCTCTCTTGTGGGAGCTGCACTGGCTCCCGGTGGTCTTCCAGGTGCGTTTCAAAGTGTTGGTCACCACCTGTTGTGGCCCCGTCCTCTGAGCCTATCCCATTGGAGGAAGGAAGCTCTGAGCAGGAGGAAGAGGAGCCAGCCAGATCTCCCAGCCCCCCCCCCCCCTCTGGCACCGTCTCAGGTGCCAGCTGAAAGAGAGCCAAGTAGTGGGGAAACAGGTGTCTCAGATGAGAGCGAGGGAGAGACGTCATTCCTGGACGCATGCCAAAGAAGGCGAGAGAAACGATTACTGCAGCTGCGGAGACGCATGAGGGAATAGACCTGAGTCACTGGATTGGAGTCACAGGATCAATGAGTCACTGGACCACACCCAGAGAGACTATATAACAGACAGAGGGGTGGTAATGATCTCTGTGATGAACAAATTATACTATATCGGTTAGGCATTGGAGTTTACAAGCTGAAGCTGATCAGAGACTTTGCTGAATATTTGTGGTGTTTTTCTTTCTGTGTACTATTAAAGTTCTTGGCAGACGGTGTGCATATCGCTGCCAAGTTTGAGATAAGAACTGTGGAGTGTGCCAAGTGCTTCTTAACCCTCGACTGGCTGTGTTTTTGTGGGTCTCTGAAGGGGGGGACAGATCACCACCTTTAAAGCGCTCCATGGCCTAGGACCTGGATATCTACAATACAAGACCTGGATATCTTCTGTCACCGACTGCCTCCCACCGGCCAGTATGCTCCCACAGAGAGGGCCTCCTCAGGGTGCCATCAGTTGAACTGTGTCGACTGGCGACCCCCAGGGGGAAAGCCTTCTCTGTGGCCTATGGAACGAACTGCCCCTGGAGATACGAAGGATCCCTGACCTCCACGCCTTCCGTCGTGCCCTTAAGACCCTGCTATTTTAGCAAGCCGGTCTGGTGGAACGATGAGTTTTTAAATGGATTTTTAATGGGCATTTTAGTTTTGGGGTTTTAATTATGGCCTGATTATGGAATTGTTTTAACTGTTTTTAACTTTTGTGTCTCTACTGTTTTTATTATGGCTGTACACCATCCTGAGTCCTTCGGGAGAAGGGCGGTATAAAAGTGCAATCAAATAAATAAATAAAATATCTGTGTGATTTTTTTTGACTTGGTTTTCTTCAGTCAGATGATCAGGTTAATATCCTTTAGATTAGATTACATTAACAGAGACCGGGCCGAAGCCACACTGCCCCGATGTTTCCTCTTTGCACTGGATAGACTGGGTCGAAGAAACGTGGTTAGATTGGGATGGCCCAGCGAGCCGGATCTGACCACATTATGGACCAGATCCTCCCCACGGGCATTCAGTTTGACAGCCCTGCTCTAAAGCAATTCAAGATGCAGACAAGACGCAAGGTTTATAAATATCAGAAGTAATATCTAAATATCATATGGTCATCAATTGCTGTGTCATCTAAATATCCGGTGATTAATTACCCATATTCGGAATAACTTAATATTCACTATAGAGCCCCATACAGATTCCAAAGCAGCCGATAGGAAAAAAACAGCATATTCTGTTCACGAAAAACAAACACCCAAAAACTAGATACTACTAAATATCAATGGACCTAAATATACATCTACAGTATTTGCTTCTAGGGTAGACTTGAATTAAAATTTTAATATATGTTAATTTTCCATCCTTTCTTTCCTCTTCAGCCAGAAATGACTTTCTGCCAATGTTTTTTTCTCCGAAATTGTGACGTATACATTGCTGGAAATCTGCGTTATTCTGGCAGTCAGGACAAACAAAACTCGTTTTAAGTGGAGAACTAAAGTGCTGTTCAGCATCAGATACCAGAAAAACATGGAATGCTATCATTCCAGCAGAGATACAAGTGCCTGTAATTTCAGCCTTGTTAGAGGCATTACGTTTCAGCTCCCATATGTTTGTAACGGGTCTAAAGGCGATCATAAAAATTATGATGTTGAAGAGCAGGGAAGTTTAAGGAACGGTACTGCAAAATGCCACTTACAAAGCATGGGGAGATGTCTATAGAGCAGTAATGGCTAATCTTTTCCAGATTGAAATGCCCAAAGCGTGCATGCCCAAACCCCCAAAATGCAATGCGTATGTGGCCCCCTACACATGTGTCCCACCCCCACGCATGCACGTATAGCCCCTGTGCATGTGCCCACCCCCACACATGCATGCGTGGCCCCACATGCAGCACCCCGCCCCTTGCATGCAGAATTTCCTGCTTTCTAGCAAATATAAATCACGTGTCACAGCTGATCATGGGAAATACCGATTTGTCTGAACTGGTAGCATTTATTTTTTACTACTGATTTGCCCGAATCAGTAGCATTTATTACTATCGGTTCGGGCAAACCGGTCCAAACCAGTAGCATTTCACCCCTGGTTGTAAGTCAAGGACTGCCTGTCTATTGGAATTCATTCAAATGGCACTTCCATCTACTATATTTTTTGGAGTATAAGACGCACCTTTTCCCCCCTTAAAAGGAGGTAAAAATTTAGGTGCATCTTATACACCATATGTAGCCCCGCCCACCCACTGGCCCTCACCCTTTGGCCTTTGCCTCGCAGCAGTTACCTCCTTGCAAGCAAACAGCAAGAAAAAGCAGCTCCTTTCAGCTTCAGCACAGGCTAATTAGCACAAGTTGATCGGCCTCCCAACTCTCAGCTGATTTGCTCTCAGCTGTTTTGCGCAGGGCTCTGCTGCTTGCTGCAAGGAGATAAATTGCTGGAGCAGAGTTTTTTTTCCCCCTTGTGCTAATCAAGCTATGCTGAAAGCGAAAATAATGAAAGTAAAACAGACTGTTTGCTGTTTGCTGCAACGAGGCAAAATTGCTCAGAGGCAGAGGGAGATGTCTTTTTCTTCTTTTCCTCACCGAAAAAGGTAGGTGCGTCTTATACACCGGTGCGTCTTATACTCAGAAAAATACAGTAATTTAAACTTGAGAGCATTGATTGCGACTGCCTCGAGGATCATGTTTGAAAAGTTCATTAGAAGCGGGATTCTTAAAGGCCAAGTAATTGATCTCGCAGGTCTATTTTGAGAGTGCTGCCTATAGGATACAAAACCCTTCTTGCCATCTTCAGCTGAAACAGGAACCCCTCTAGCATTTCTCTCCAAAGCCAGAACGCTACCCGCGGTTTGGTTTTTGACAAATGTTTCCTGACAAGACAAGGAGCCCGAGCCGAACTCTCGAAGGACAACATGCCTAATGCTTAAAAATCAACCTGAAACAAAACTCCTTCGACCTCCAGATACCGCAAAACGGGACTGTGTCCCTGTCAAAACAGATAAATTGCCCAGGTACACGTGATAAAGGAAAACACTGAAGCCCTTTGCCTGTTGTCATCAGGAAGGAAATCAATAACAATCCTGAAGAAAATGATCTCTTTCTAGAAGTACATCTGCAGCCTCTGTGGGGAATTCGTGAACGGCTGCCAGCCATTTCTAGCCTGGAGATGCTCTTCCAGTTTGGCCGTATTTAGATGAAAAAGGTGCAAACCCGGCCACTGAATAAACCGTGAGGTAGCACATGATGCTAAGCTAAGCTAAGCCAAGCCAGGGTGACTTGGAAGCCATCCTTTCTGGGCTTAGCAGAGGGTGCAAACCGAGACAAGTGTGGCTTATTCTACAAACCATTTTAAAACACGGTGGAAGGTTGTTGATTTGGGTTCAAAGCCAACATGATATACAGGGCATTGCATTATATAGATCAGGGGTGTCAAACTCAAGGCTCGGGGGACAGATTTGGCCCATGGAGTGCTTAGAACTGCCCCATGGGGCCGCCCTAGAAACAGCAAAGGGCGTGCCTCTGCCAGCGAAAATGGAACTCGGGAAGGCTGTGGGTGGCCCTCCTGAGCTCCAGTTTCACTGGCAGAGGGTTGCAGGAAGCCATTGTAGACGAAAACGGAGCTTGAGAGCCCGTTTTTGCTGGCAGAGTGCTTGGGCCGCCACAGGTGCCCCCGACACGAGTGACGTCAAGCTGGCCATGCCCCCTGCCCCCCCCCCCCCAGGGTCTGCTGCAACCTTCAATGAAATTGAGTTTGATATCCCTGATATAGATCATATAGTCTTTTGCTGGAAGGGAGGGAGGGAGGAAGGAAGGAAGGAAGGAGGGTGGGAAGGAGGGAGGGAAGGAAGGAGAGTGAGAGGGAGGGAGGGAAGGAAGGAGGGAGGGAGGGAGGGAGGGAAGGAAGGAAGGAAGGAAGGAAGGAGGGTGGGAAGGAGGGAGGGAAGGAAAGAAGGAGGGTAGGAGGGAAGGAAGAAAGGAGAGTGGGAGGGTGGGAAGGAAGGGAGGAGGGAGGGAGGGAGGGAAGGAAGGAAGGAGGGTGGGAAGGAGGGTGGGAAGGAAAGGAGGAGGGTGGGAGGGAGGGAAGGAAGGAGGGTGGGAAGGAAGGGAGGGATGGAAGGAGGGAGAGAGGGAAGGAATGAAGAAAGGAAGGAGGGTGGGAAGGGGGAGGGAAGGAAAGAAGAAGGGAGGGAGGGAGGGAGGGAAGGAAGGAGGGAGGGAGGGAGGGAGGGAGGGAGGGAAGGAAGGAAGGTGGGTGGGAAGGAGGGAGGGAGGGAAGGAAGGAAGGAGAGTGGGAGGGAGGGAAGGAAGGAGGGAGGGAGGGAAGGAAGGAGGGTGGGAAGGAGGGAGGGAAGGAAGGAGAGTGGGAGGGAGGGAAGGAAGGAAGGAGGGTGGGAAGGAGGGAGGGAAGGAAGGAAGGAAAGAAGGAAGGACATTTTATTTATAACAAAGGACATGGTCACTGTAGGGTTAGTAGGCAAGAAAGAACCGATTTAAAAAAATATTCTTTTCTCAATGTGTTGGATGTTCCAGAGAAAAACACACAGGACCACCAACATCCATGTACAACCACAGCAAAGCTGCAATCCACGACTGCCATATTATCGGTTATCCAGGCCATCTCCTTATAACAATTCCATCATTTTTCTGCCGTTCTGAAACCTGAGCAGAACCCTCGCCTTTTAACGCAATCGGCAGCCTATTGCACTATTTATCCGGGTTCTTGCTAGCAGCCCCAACTGAAACGGGGGAAACTCGCCGCTAAACGTCTCTCTCACACACACAAGTGTAAATTTCCCCTACTGCAACCAGTTTTGCTAGGCAGCCCTTTTTTCTGACAAGGTTAATCTGTTCGTGAGGATCTATTCCCAGGGGTGTTGGCGACAGGCTTGACTCAGTTTCTTTTTAAGGAGCAGATTTATACGATCACTGACCCTCAAAGGGGCTTGTTCCTTTCGTAAACAGAGGCTATCAATATCCAGAAATTTAGAGGTATAAAGGAGGCAAAATAACACATATTGCTTTCTCTTGTCCCCTGTTCTGCCCCAGTTACGGACCCCAAAGAACGCAGCACACACAAAGTCCGTTCAAACCTTAGTTTACTAAATAAACCAGTTTTTTACAACAACGGCTGTTGTTGCATTAACAACCACCAAGAATTCAAAGAATAATAACTGAAAGCTTACTGTGGTTGGCAGAATGCCCAGAAGCAATTTGCAGGAAGCTGATAAGATAAGCAAAACAAGACACAAAGGTATGTGAATGAAGTTGTTCCCTGCAAATTGCTTCAGTCGGCATTCCTCCTTAAATAGGCTAAGGGAGTGGCCAATTAACTCCAAGCCTTACTCTCGAGGAGACCTCCTCCTGAGGAGCCACTCCTGCCTTTGGGCAGCTCTGCGCACCCGTGCATCGAGAAGAGGCTCCTCCTCTTCATCCTCTTCACTTAAGGGAGCTTCTGGAAGTTCTGAAGGCCCTGGCTGAATCCTCTGGCACCACATCTTCTCCAGCCTCCTCATTGACCGACTCGAGTCCCAGCTGCTCAGGCTGCTGGCACAGCACCACACCAGCCTCCTCGCTGTCAGAATCAGCTATTAGCTGCACAGGCTGCTGATGGGCCACAACATCCCCTTGACAGCTAGTTGTAAAGCAGTTGAGGGCTAGCTGGTGTTCACTTTTTCTTTGACTGTGATAATTTGTCTGGCTGCATCACACAGGATGAAAATTAACTCTTGTGGAGTCACCAACAACAACAACAGAGAAGGGAAGGGAAGGGACCTTGGAGGTCATCTAGTCCAGCCCCCCACTCACGTAGGAGACCTGTACTAGGGATTCGAACCTCCGAACTGCCGACCTTTCTGATCAACAAACTCAGGGTCTTAGCCACTCAGCCATCTAGCCATGGCCAAGGACGTGCCACTTGGCGGCCCAAAGAAAGACTCTTTGGAGACTCTGGAAAGCGTGCAGAGAAGAGATACAAAGTGATTCAGGGGCTGGAAGCCAGTGGTGGGATTCATTTTTTTTTTTTACTCCCAGTTCTGTGAGCGTGGCTTGGTGGGCATGGCAGGGAAAGGATACTGTAAAATCTCCATTCCCTCCCCACTCCAAGGGAAGGTTACTGCAAAATCCCCATTTCCTCCCCACTCCAGAGGAAGGTTACTGCAAAATCCCCATTTCCTCCCAATTAGCTGGGACTTGGGAGGCAGAGAATAGATGAGGGTGGGGCCAGCCAGAGGTAATATTTACCGGTTCTCCGAACTGCTCAAAATTTCCCGCTACCGGTTCTCCAGAACCTGTCAGAACCTGCTGGATTTCACCGCTGCAATGGACGTTAGGTGATTTGTTCACAGATTTGTCCCAAAATCGTGGGTCAATTTTCAAAGCAAAAGCTAAGAGAGCAGCTTCTCCAAAGCTAACAGATCTATTACAGCTGAAGACGCAGGCAGGCATGTCCTCAGATGGCAAGCTTACATACCCTCCTGAATACCTGTAATTTGTCTTCCTCTGCGCTCATTTCTATTATCTAGGACTATAGAACTGAAGGAAACGCACGCCAGGCTCATCCATCAAAGCCACTGGAAAAACTGCAGACTCTTTTCTTGAGAGAACATCATAACCCAGAAGAGATCAAAGCAGCCTTATAAAATCGCCAAAAAAAAAAAAAAGGCCACCGCGAACTAACTTTCTATCATTCTAGGCCTTGACTCGTTTTCTTTTTCGTTCCTTTTTGTGTGTGTGTGTGCTTTATCGTTCTTTTTATCTTTTGCCTCTGAGAGAAGAGCCTCTCCAGTTATTAATTCTTCTAAGTCACCAGCTGCAGAGGTGGGTTGCTGGGGGTTCACAGGGGTTCGGGAGAACCTCTAGCTAAGATTCTGTGCAGTTCGGAGAACCCTCAGATCCCACACCTGGCTGGCCCCGCCCACACACTCTTGCCCTTCCCAGGAGCCCCCACGCAGCCTATTTTGGATGCAGGGAAGTGCAAGGCAAGTGCGGAGGCTTGGGGAGGATGAAAAACAGGCCTACTGGAAGTTCAGTAAGGCCGGAAATGGGCCTCTTTCCAGCCTCCAGAGGGCGTCCGGAGCTTGGGGAGGCTGTTTTCGCCCTCCCAGAGGCTTGAGGAAAGCCTCTGGAGCCCAGGGAGGGCAAAAAAAGCCCCACCCACCCCGCACCCCAGCTGTGGTGAAGGAAGGCGACTAGGCCACACCCACCATAGCCACGCTCACCCAGCAACCAGAGAACGCCTTGATAAAAATGTTGAAGTCCATCCCTGATCGTCTTGGCATGTTTTTTGGAAAAAAGAGCAGGGAAATAACTTTTTTTTAAAAAAAAAATGCACTCAACCAAGGAAGAGAAACAAGAAAAAAACAAGAAGAGGCAGGTGTGAGTGTGGATGTGTTAACGCAACACCTACCGATCTTGGAAATCACTTCATAAATTAGATTTTTGGTTCATTAAGGGTTTTTGTTTTGTTTTTTTTTATTTATTTTTTTTTGCCCGTTTGCCTTTTGTCAACTTAATTCAATAACAGCACCTTTGACGTCTAAGGACCCGAAATCAGGTCCTTTATCTGATTCAGGGGGGAAAAAAGTATTTAAATCTGGGTTCAAAAGGAAAAATAAGTTTGGAAAAATAAGAGAATGGGTGGCGCAGCAACTTAAGTGGTGCTCAAGTGACACCAGCTGCCTGCAATTACTGCGAGTTCGAATCTCACCAGGCTCAAGGTTGACTCAGCCTTCCATCCTTCCGAGGTAGGTAAAATGAGGACCCGGATTGTGGGGGCAATAAGCTGACTTTGTATAAAAAAGAACACCGCTTGAGGGGGGCCAAAAGCCTCCCTAAGCAGGTATACTCATAAGTATGAAGGCTGTTGCTTAACGCATTGTAAGCCGCCCTGAGTCTCCGGAGAAGGGTGGCATATAAATTAATTTTTTTTAAAAAAATTCAAAAAAATAAAAAAATTATTTGGGGGAAAAAAGCAGACTCTTTTACGAGATTGTTCCAAAAGACAAACAGAGTTTAAATGTACATGCCTGAGTTTTGCTGTCGAGCAAAGAAGAAGCATCAAAAAAGTCTATAAGTAGTCCTCAACAGAATGAAGCCCAAAATTTCTCTTGTTAAGTGAGACATTTGTTGACGTTTTGCCCCATTTTACGACCTTTCTGGCCACAGCTGTTAAGTGAATCACTGCAGTTGATAAATTAGTAACCTGGTTGTTAAGTGAATCTGGCTTCCTCGTTGACTTTCCTTGTCAGTAGGTCGCAAAAAGGGATCACGTGACCCTGGGAGGAAGACACTGCAACCGTCATAAATATGAGTCAGTTGCCAAGCATCTGAATTTTGGTCACGTGACTATGGGGACACTACAACGGTCTTAAGTTTGAAAAATGGTCATAAGTCGCTTTTCTTCAGTGCGGTTGTAACTTTGAGTCGTCACTAAATGAATTTTGTATGTATTTTCTAAAACTAGCTAATACCACCACTTTTTTTTTTTTTTTTTGGAGTAGTACCATAAAATTAAATATCAATGGAAAGATAATTTAATCAACAATGTAATGCAATAACTTTTAGGAAGGATTTGCTATTAGAATAGCAGTTATGGTAGAAAGAAGAAAAGTGAAACACGTAGAAAAAATGAGATATACAAAAATGATCATCATGTCAGTTAATCCTTAGTTGGGGAACCTTTAGCATGAATTACAGCCTTACGACATCTTCCCGGGGAGTAAATTCTTTTAGTTCTGCAGCTGTTCTAATGTGAAACCAAGATTGAAGGATTGCTTCTATTAACCGGGTTTTATTGCTGGGTCACTTCTGACTAACAAGTTTCTTTAGTCGGCTCCATAGATTTTCAATTGGGTAAAGGTCTGGGCTATTCCCAGGCCATTCCAGCAGTGGAATAGGATGATCTTGAAACTCCCCCCCCAAAAAAGTGGTGTTATTAGCCATCCAACCTCAAAAATACACTTTTCCCAAAAGGTTTCCACAATTTTGACCACTACTGTATATGCCCCCTCCTCCATCTTCAACTTCTATTCTCCTTGGGTGAAGAATTCTGCAGGACCCCAAAATGTTCCACAGAACTCAACATCTGGCAAAAGGTATCTGAGTAACACGGGTCTCTCCACGTTTTGCCTTCTGGCCAGATCTCCTCCCTGGTTTTGGCAGAGCTGGAGAAAGAGAGTGGGGAATAAATGGGTAGCGACGATTGGAGGAGCTCAGAAGCAGAGAAAGTAGGGTAAATTCTAATTCCCCGTTTCCCCGTTTTCCAGTCTGCTGTCTTTGTAAATTTATCTCAAGCAAAGCGCTAACATCGTTAACAGCTACACTGCTGGTTCGAGCATGAAAAATGCATGGAGCCTTTCTACCAAATCAGTCAGTCTCTCTCGTCCACCGAAATATGAAAGCGTAAGAAGAGAAAAAAGCCAAATCGTAAATCTTCACTAGGAGGCACCTCTACTGCAGCAACCGTTGCCAGGAGCTGCTGACAAGATCAAAGTAACAAAATAGATAAAAGCGATGGAGATTTATGGAGACGGGTTCCAAGCACAGTGGCTGGGATTCACACATGAAGCACCAGGACTCACTTTAATTAGCTTGATTTGGGACCGACTATTGTGTAAACCCAACGTATTGTGTTCAGTCAACAAGCAGGGTTAAACATGAGGGCGATGTATGCACCAGGTCTAAGGGGCGTGGTGGCTCAGTGGCGAAGATGCCGAGCTAGTAGATCGAAAGGTCGACTGTTCAACTGTTCGAATCCCTAGCGCCACGTAACGGGGTGAGCTCCCGTGACTTGTCCCTGCTTCTGCCAACCTAGCAGTTCGAAAGCACATAAAAAAATGCAAGTAGAAAATAGGGACCACCTTTGGTGGGAAGGGAACAGCGTTCTGTCCACCTTTGACATTGAGTCATGCCGACCACATGACCACAGAGACGTCTTCGGACAGCGCTGGTTCTTCGGCTTTGATACGGAGATGAGCACCGCCCCCTAGAGTCTCGAACAACTAGCACATATGTGTGAGGGGAACTTTTAACTTTATGCACCAGGTCTAATTCTCCCCCACCCCCCATCTTTTCTCTCACACTGAGCTGCAAACTGTTTCACCTGATAGAAATTTCCTCTTTTCAAAGGGTGAAAAATGAGAGTTCATTTTCCCCCCCAAAAAATCAGCTTTCAGACAGACTGAAAGGTGCTTTTCCAAAAGGCAAATAGACTTCCTTGGGATTTCTTCATCCCCCTTGAAAACCTTTCGCTTCTCATCTGCATCCAGTTTTGGTCACCACACTATAAAAAAGATGCAAAGACTCTAGAAAAAGTGCAGAGAAGAGCAACAAAGATGATGAGGGGATTGGAGACTAAAACATATGAAGAACAGTTGAAGGAACTGGGCACGGCTAGTCTAGTGAAGAGAAGGACCAGGGGAGACAGGAGAGCAGTCTTCCACTATTTGAGAGGCAGCCACAGAGAGCAGGGGGTCAAGCTACTTTTCAAAGCACCTGAAGGCCAGACAAGGAATAATGGATGGAAACTGACCAAGGAGAGATTCAACCTGGAAATAAGGAGAAATTTCCTGACAGGGAGAACAATCAACCCATGGAACAGAAGTTGCCTTCTGAAGTTGTGGGAGCTTCATCACTGGAGGCTTTCAAGAAGAGATTGGACTGCCATCGGTCAGAAGTGGTGTAGGGTCTCCTGCTTTGGTGGGGGGTTGGACTAGAGTTATTATTTATTTATTCATTACATGTATTTATATGCCACCCTTCTCCCGAAGGACCCAAGGCAGCGAACACAAGTTAAGAAACATGTACAATAAAATCCCATTTTAAACCAAATAACTAATTAACAATAAATAATAAAACCCAGAATCAGAGTCAGCCTATTTGCTTGAACAGCCAAGTCTTCAGGTCCCGATGGAAGGAGCAGAGATCAGGAGCCGTCCGGAGCTCGGCAGGTAACTCATTCCAGATGAGAATGATGGAGATGACCTACAAGGTCGCTTCCAACTCTGTTAATCTGTGTCTGTATCATCCAAGAAGCTTCTTCAGGTCTGAGAAGAAAGAAAGTCTAATTGCCTTTTGGAACAGCAACTTTGGGACAACCATGACCTGGATGATTGAGAACCAGCGTAGATTTTCAGGCAGACTTTGATCAAAGCAAACATTTGGTCGCCATCTTAACTCCTATTTTGGCATCATGGTGTTTAGGCATGGATGCTTCCAGAAGAAACAGCAATGCCCCAAAATAGATTGTGGGGGCAAACATCTGTCACTTTTACAAGGAAGCATCTTTTTAGAATAGATTAGAATTCTTTATTGGCCAAGTGTGATTGGACACACGAAGAATTTGTCTTTGGTGCATAGGCTCTCAGTGTACATAAAAAGAAAAGATACATTCATCAAGAATCATAAGGTACAACAGTTAGTGATAGTCGTAGGGTACAAATAAGCAGTCAAATCATACTAGGAAACAATCAATATAAATCGTAAGGATACAAGCAACAAAGTTACAGTCATGCAGTCATAAGTGGGAGGAGAAGGGTGATAGGAATGATGAGAAGATTAATAGTAGTGCAGACTTAGTAAATAGTTTGACAGTGTTGAGGGAATGATTTGTTTAGCAGAGTGATGGCGTTTGTGAAAAAACTGTCCTTGTGTCTAGTTGTTCTGTTGTGCAGTGCTCTATAGGGTCGTTTTGAGGGTAGGAGTTGAAACAGTTTATGTCCAGGATGCGAGGGGTCTGTAGATATTTTCACAGCCCTCTTTTTGACTCCTGCAGTATACAGGTCCTCCATGGAAGGCAGGTTGGTAGCCATTGTTTTTTCTGCAGTTCTAACTATCCTCTGAAGTCTGTGTCTGTCTTGTTGGGTTGCAGAATCAAATTAGACAGTTATAGAAGTGCAAGATGACAGACTTCAGAACATCTCCTGGGCAAGCTTCAGGCTAAAACAAGCAGACTGGTTTGAATCAAGCTTTTCATATTTCCAAATCAAAGCCACGGTAATTGCTTCCTCAAACTATTCAAACATTGGATTCACAGCTCAGTAATTCTGCTAATGATTGCCAGTTCAAGATAGCCACCGTTAGGTACTGTGGAGCAATTTTACTTAATTTGAGGTGCAGCTTCGGTGGCTTTTCAGAGAAACAAAAAAAAAACCCATAAAGAAAGATGAAAACGAGGTTCACAAACGTTCTGGGAACTGCAGCAGCCATAACCCCAGGGAGGACCAAACAGTTGTTGTTGTTATTATTATTTTGAAAGCAGCGCTATTCTGAAGCCAACCCATCTCATGAGATTGTTCTGCGGCCGCTCTTTCCACAATCCTCTCGGCGTCTACTCAGATGCAAACCAGATGGCGTTGGATGGGACTCACGTACATTTCGAGAACAGCAATTTGCCAAAAGAGAAATATGCCACTGCTGAGCCAAGTTCTCTATTTATTTTTATACCTGTTTATGTTTTTATACCTTTTTTATTTTTTTTTTATAAATAAATTCAAGGTGGCAAAGATAGCCAAATGTCCCTCCACCTCCTATTTTCTGCACAATAGTCCTGTGAGATGGGTTGGGCAGAGAAAGGAGGCTCAAGGACACCCAGGCAGGACTAGAACTCACAGTCTCCTGGTGATTGGCCCAAAGTCACCCAGCTGGTTTTCATGCCTAAGGTGGGACTAAAATGCACCCTCTCCTGGTGATTGGCCCAAAGTCACCCGGATGGTTTTCATATCTAAGGCAGGACTAGAACTCACCATCTCCTGGTGATTGGCCCAAAGTTACCCAGCTGGTTTTCATGCCTAAAATAGAACTAGAATTCCCAAGTCTCCCAGTTTCTAGCTCGATGCAATTAACCATTGAATCAAACAGGCTCTTCAGTTCGTTCAGTAATGTTCATTTCCAGCATTTTGAAGTGGACAGCTAAGAAGACCCCCTCCGGCAAAAGAACCCCCTGAATTGATCAATTCTGTATCTACTTGGTCCAGTCATGTGGCAGATCCTATCCAAAAAAAAAAAGCCATACTTTTTAGGCCTGACCAGTCTAGATGAATAATTTGCTTGAAGAATGTTGTTTTTATAGCTCAGACTGCCATTTATCAGCAGCAGTAGATGTAATGATGCTCTTTCTCTCAGGATCAATGGATCTTGGGTGCAATGCACTGATTTTATTTATTTGTTTCCCAGCCAATTTCCCCAAAAATATTGGGCAGTTCGTTTCTGCCCACCCTAAACAATCTGACAGTCAGACCGCCTCAGGTCTCACCAGTTAAACAGGGTGATCTGAGGTGATCCAGAAAGTAAGATGTTTTTTGTTGTAATATCTACCTGGAAGACATACATAAAGGTAAAAGATAACGGTTTTTCCCTGTCCAGTTGCATCTGACTCACAGGGAAAGTAATACTGTTTCTTGTATAGTCAAAAAAGCACAACACAGAATGTTTTTTCTGCGCCAACTCAGGAAGCTCAAACTGCCCAAGGAGCTGCTGATCCAGTTTTACAGAGGAATTACTGAGTCTGTCATCTGCACCTCTGGTTTGGTCCTGCAACCCAACAAGACAGACACGGACTTCAGAGGATAGTTAGAACTGCAGAAAAAACAATTCATACCAACCTGCCTTCCATTGAGGACCTGGATACTGCACGAGTCAAAAAGAGGGCTGTGACAATATTTACAGACCCCGCACATCCTGGACATAAACTGTTTTAACTCCTACCCTCAAAATGACGCTATAGAGCACTGCACACCAGATCAACTAGACACAAGGACAGTTTTTTCCCGAACGCCATCACTCTGCTAAACAAATAATTCCCTCAACACTGTCAAACTATTTAGTCTGCACTACTATTAATCTTCTCATCATTCCCACCACCCATCTCCTTCCACTTATGATTGTATGACTGTAATTTTGTTGTTTGTATCTTTATGATTTATATTGTTTCCTAGTATGATTTGATTGCTTATTTGTACCTTATGACTATCATTAAATGTTGTACCTTAGGATTCTTGACAAATGTATCTTGTCTTTTTATGTACACTGAGAGCATATGCACCAAAGACAAATTCTTTGGGTGTCCTATCACACTTGGCCAATAAAGAATTCTAGTCATGCTGGTCACATGACCATGGAAATGTCTCCAGACAATGCTGGCTCCCTCAGCCAAGAAACAAAGAGATTTCTTCTTGTTTGAGGAAGGCAGTGTTTTCCAAAGACATTCCGTGGTCATGTGACCAGCATGGCTATACACCAAGGCACACAAAACCCTGTTACCTTCCCACCGAAGTGGTACCTATTTATCTACTTTCATTGACCTGCTTTTCAATGGTGCAGCAGCCTAGAGGTGGAGCTCTCACCTCACAATTGGGAGGCTCTGAGTTTGATCCTAGGTAGAGGCAGATATTTCTCTCTCTGGGCGCACAAGCTCCACATCGTTGACAGGAAGGGCATCCGGCCAGCAAATACTCAGCTCCAGTCAGTTGTCCAGACTCCCCCCTGCAAGCGATTATGGGGTCATTAAAAGAGGATGATTCGTGTGCTTTTGAAATGCTGGGTTGGCAGGAGCTGAGGCGAGGATGGGAACTCACCCCATCACATGGCGCTTGGGTCCCGAACAACAAGGTCGACTCAGCCTTCCATCCTTTCTAAGGTAGGTAAAATGAGGACCCAGTTTGTGGGGGCAATAAGCTGACTTTGTATAAATATACAAAAGTATGAAGGCTATTGCTTAACGCACTGTAAGCCGCCTGAGTCTCTGGAGGAGGGCGGCATATAAATCAAATTTAAAAAAAAACAAACAGGCTTTCAGCTTTCCAGCTGACAAGCTCAGTGTCTTTATCCACTGAGCGACTGCGTCCCCCTTGGAAGACATATATAGTATTCCCCCTAAAAGCTCAGACTGAAGAAAGCAGCAAAACATTTTGAACCAACAAGAAGAACCAATTGCCATGGCACAACTTCTAGCGAACTCTACCTGGACGATTGTGTTGTGACCTCAACTTCCTGAGCCATTCAAATTTAAAACACATGAGTATCCTAAAAACCTCTTTTATTGCAACAGCTGTGAATTATGTTCATTCTCAGCTGAGTCCCAGTTAGTTGCAAAAAGTCCTTTGGGAGAAGTTCTTTGAGATAATCACCAACCTTTATCTCCCTTGACATGGTGCAAAGACCTACTTGGCAAAGCCCCACGAAGTCCAGAATCAAACAGAGATGCCGACTAGGAAAAGAATTAACAACGTTGCTTTCCTGCAAAGGGCCCATGTGCCTTTGCTCCTCTTTTAAGCCTAATGGGAGGGGTCAATCATCTCCAGGCCTTACTCCCTAGTCGTCCCTTTTGTTTTAACTGTTCTTGCCTTCTGACAGCTCTGCGCATGCGCACATAGGAACAAGCTCCTCCTGTTCCTCTGCCTCTCTGACGTCTGACTCTGGAGGCTCCAGAGTCTGTGCAACACTCCCAGATGGCCCATCTCTGCCTCCAACACAGAGCCCTCATCCGAGCCTTCCCCAGACTCCATGTTCCTCCCCAGCCTCCCCACTATCCAACTCTGCTGCCAGCTCTGCAGGCTGCTGGCTGACCACAACAGATTGACAACCTTCACTGTCACATCTGGGGGACCTGAACATGGCTTGTTTACCTCCTCTGCAAACCACAGCCTTGCTGCAGAGAACCTGCTACAGATCATCTTCTCTGCCAGCTCTGCATATTTCAGCCCGTGTGTCCGACTACTGATAAAGTTGCCTGGGAGATGTTATTTATAAAGCCTGCTAATGGAAGTCATCTTTAAGCACTGGGATCGTTTTCAGGTCATTAGCGCTGAGAGTCATTTGAATGCATCAAATTCTACGGTATCAGCGACAACACTCAGAGCCCAGCAAAAAGAGGAGAAATTGTTGCCGTTGCTTTAAAATTTATCACTGCAGAAACAGAGAGAAGAGAGAAGCCCGTTTCAAACACTGTCATTTTCACAACAGCACATAGCCTTTGAACACAGATACAGAGTATAATATTTTTTTAAAAAAGAAAGTGTAAAAGATTCAGCAGCTCGTTCAAGCTCCGATATCAGCTCTGCTCCCTCCAGGTTTTGCAAACTGAACCGCAGAGCCTTCACGTCGATGAATGAAACTGTGGTTTGCAACGTTCTGTTATGGCTCTGTAGCAGGGATGAAATCCCGCAGGTTCTGACAGGTTCTGGAGAACCGGTAGTGGAAATTTTGAGCAGTTCGGAGAACTGGCAAATACCACCTCTGGCTGGCCCCACCCCCATCTATTTTCTGCCTCCCGAGTCCAAGCTGATCGGGAGGAAATGGGAATTTTGCAGTACCCTTCCCCTGGAGCGGGGAGGGAATGGAGGTTTTACAGTATCCTTCCCCTGGAGTGGGGAGGGAATGGGGATTTTGCAGTATCCTTCCTCTGGAGTGGGGAGGGAATGGAGATTTTGCAGTATCCTTCCCGTGGAATGGGGTAGTAATGGAGATTCTGCAGTATCCTTCCCCTGGAGTGGGGGGGGGGGAATGGAGATTTTGCAGTATCCTTCCTCTGGAGTGGGGAGGGAATGGAGATTTTGCAGTATCCTTCCCGTGGAATGGGGTGTTAATGGAGATTTTGCAGTATCCTTTCCCTAGAGTGGGGTGGTAATGGGAATTTTGCAGTATCCTTCCCCTGCCACGCCCACCAAGCCATGCCCACCAAGCCACATAACACCCACCAAGCCAAGCCCACAGAACCGGTTGTAAAAAAATTGGATTTCACCACTGCTCTGTAGGAAGTTAGCACACACTCCTCTCCTAGGGAAATGAGATATTTTAGGAAATATCTAAATAAAAGGGCAGAATATTTCTCCTAAAAGGGAGGCAGAAATTCAGCCCCGCCCCCACCTTTGTCAATGGGCCATTAAGGCCTGGGCCAGTCTATTCTACCTCCGTCAGGCAGAGCCCAAAGCCCTTTCATTACATCATCACCCAGCACAAGTCAACCAAGCCTGGGACTCAAAAAGACAACCTACAAAGTTACCCCTGCATGGCCCCATGGGAGTCCGACAACCAATCAGAATACAAGCTCAAATTCAAAATCCCAGAGAGGGTATAAAACTCAGACACTCTCAGTAACTTTTTTCTTTGTCCAAAATCTTCAAGGCATGTGATCCTGTCCACCATTAAAACCATCGTTCCAAGCAGCCATCATGTTTCCAGTGTCTTTCTCCCCACTTGGAACTGGACCCAGATGGACATTTCTTCCAACAACTCTGTACCTCTCGGAGCATATTGCCCACCTCAGGGTTTAACCCGCTAAAAAGGTAAAAGTAAAGGTTCCCCTAGCACATATGTGCTAGTCGTTCCCAGCTCTACAGGGCGGTGTTCATCTCTGTTTCAAAACTGAAGAGCCAGTGCTGTCCAAAGACATCTCCATGGTCTTGTGGCCGGCATGACTCAACACCAAAGGCATACAGAATGCTGTGACCTTCCCACCAAAGGGGGTCCCTATTTTTCTACTTGCATGTTTGATGTGCTTTCGAACTGCTAGGTTGGCAGAAGCTCGGACAAGTCACAGAAGCTTACCCCGTTACGCAGCACTAGGGATTCGAACCGCTGAATTGCCAACATTTCGATCAACCACCACATCCCATATTTGGGGGGAAAGACGGTACTAAATGCATCCATCTGGCTGACAATCTTAATCTTATATTGAGGGTAGGGTTTATATTACGAGCATCCTAAAAAATCATGCTAGGGCTGATTTTCCAGTTGGGTCTTATTTTCAGGGAAGCAGAGTAGTCAAACTTTAGTTCATAAGAGATTTATTAGACGAAACAAAGGAAGCATTACCACTGAAGTTGACAGGGAAAGCTACTCTCTGGAAGAACAAACACAGAATCAAACAAACCAATGATGACAGAAAGGAAGGAAAAGCATAGCATGTGCTTCAAAATATTAGGACCTGAGCTAGCTCTAATCTTTAGGCGGAGGGAGGAAGAAAAGAGTATTTGACTATAGCAGCGAAACGCCGAGGGACTTCAGCTCTGCTTTGCCAGAAGAAAAACAAAGCAAAGACACACTGTAAATGGCAACTCACTACTACGAGGAGAAGAAACAAAGGTGTGTGTCAACCCGAGTAATCGCTTTGCAAAGAACACCATCAGCCAGGAGCAAGAATAAGTAAGGGTTATCACACATTTCAAGTCGTATCAGGCCAACTGACCATTATCCCTCTTGACTAATATGTCAAGGTTCCAAGCAATATGTTCCCACAATAAAAAATCTGAAGCGCCCATTTTCCACCAAAGTCTCTTTATTAGGAACTTATAAGATTGGCAAAAGGGATGTGGTGGCTCGGTGGATAAAACGCTGAGCTTGTTGATCGAAAGGTCGGCGGCTCAGCGGTTCAAATCCCTAGCACCGTGTAACGGGGTGAGCTCCCGTTACTTGTCCCAGCTTCTGCCAACCTAGCAGTTTGAAAGCATGTAAAAAATGGAGCCAACTAAAGAAACATGTTAGTCAGAAGCAACCTAGCAATAAAACCCAGTTAATAGAAGCAATTCTTCTATTAGAAGGAGGGAGGGAGGGAGGGAAGAAGGAAGGAAGGAAGGAAGGAAGGAAGGAAGGAAGGAAGGAAGGAAGGAAGGAAGGAAGGAAGGAAGAAAGAAAGAAAGAAAGAAAGAAAGAAAGAAAGAAAGAAAGAAAGAAAGAAAGAAAGAAAGAAAGAAAGAAAGAAAGAAAGAACGAACGTACCACCAGGGACAATGCTGAAGAAGCTTCAGCACCATGGACAGAAGCAAATGCCTTCATGCCAGAGACCTTCATTTGAACCTTTACTGACAATGATATGAGAAATCCTAGAGCAGGGGCTGTTCAAATTGGGCAGCTTTAAGAATTGTGGACTTCAAACTCCCAGAATTCCCCAGCCAGGCTGGGGAGAACACACTGCTCTTACATGCTGTGACATTCTCATTGCCAAAACAGCTTGACTTTAACTGTGACTTAAGTTTAATTGGCTCATAAGCCATGCTTTCCCAGAGGTTATTCAACAGGCCATCATGAAACTAGAAGGCAGAGTGAGGTGTTGCAGGGTTCAATCCTGGGTCTGGTATTCTTCCATATATCAAGGTGTTGGTTATTACCTTTAAAGCCCTACATGGCTCAGGGCCAGGCTATCTTCGAGACCGCTTCTACCTGTCTGCAATTACCATAAGTTCAAATCTCACCAGGCTCAAGGTTGACCCAGCCTTCCATTCTTTCTAAGGTAGGTAAATTGAGGACCCAGTTTGTGGGGGCAATAAGCTGACTTTGTATAAAATATACAAAAGTATGAAGGCTATTGCTTAACGCATTGTAAGCTACCCTGAATCTCTGGAGAAGAGCGGCATATAAATCTAATTTTTTAAAAAAATCTCTGGTTTAGCATGATGAGTGAATTTTGGTTTACTCAATACATTATGATCATAGAAGCCATGGCTTATTTACTCACTCACTCACTCACTTATTTATTTATTTATTTATTATTTATTTATTTATTTTACTCACATTTATATGCCGCCCTTCTCCCAAAGGACTCAGGGTGGCTCACAACAATAAAAACACAAGACAATAAATTAATGCTAAAACAGTCCAATTACAAAATTTAAAATCCCAAGTAATAAAACTAAAAACTCCCAGCAGATGAAGAGATTTGCTGAAAAAGCCATGTCTTCAGGCCAGTGCAGAAAGAGCGGAGGTCGGGGGCCGTCTGGAGCCCAGTGAGTAATTCATTCCAGAGGGTCGGTGCGGCCACAGAAAACGCCCTCATCCTAGGCGCCACCAACCGACATTGTCTGGCCGATGGCACCCAGAGGAGGGCAGCCCTATGTGAATGCACAAGGCGGTGGGAGGCCGGTAGGAGGTGGTCCTACAAGTACCCTGGGCCCATGCCATGTAGGGCTTTATAGGTGAAGATCAGCACCTTGAAACAGATCCAGAGGACCACCAGCAGCCAGTGCAGCTCGCACAGGAGAGGTGTAACCTGGGAGTAACGGGAGGCTTCCGTAACCACCCACACGGCCACATTCTGGACCAAATTGGAGCCTCCGGGTGCACCACAATCTTAGCCTTACCTGTGAACCAAAGAAGCTGAAAGGAGCTGGTTTTTCTTGCTATTTGCTTGCAAGAAGGTAACTGCTGTGAGGCAGAGGCCAAAGAGTAGAGGCCAATGGATGGGCAGGGCTACATTCAGTGTATAAGACACACCTAAATTTTCATCCCTTTTGGGGGGAGAAAAGTGTGTGTTATACTCCGAAAAATACGGTAGATTTATATACCTTTTGACAGTGCTTTACATCCCTCTCTAAGCGGTTTACAGAGTCAACCTATTGCCCCCAAATCTCTGGGTCCTCATTTTACCCACCTCAGAATAATGGAAGACTGAGTCAACATTGAGCCTGGTGAGATTCAAACTGGCAAATAGCCGGCAGCAGAAGTAGCCTGCAGTACTGCACTCTAACCACTGCGCCACGACAGCTCCTGTGGGAATGGGGGAAGCTAGGACTGATGAAGTTATCCAGTTTGGTAATGAAAGGTTTACAGGACAAAATAACCAAGCTCTGAGAACACCAAGGACCTCTGGGCTACAGAGATCCTCTTCGGTTGGAATCAGTCAAACAATCAAGCACTAAATGATAGTCTAATCAAGAAACCACCAAGGAGAACACAACACTGCCATCAACACTGACAGGACAAGCTACTGTATTCGAACAGGGAGAAAACCTCACACTTGCCAACACTGATGATATTATTTAGCTGGGAAATGAAATGCCCACGAGCAAACAACCAAGCTCGGAAAGCATCAAAGACTCAACAGTTCAACCCTGAGCTACACATATTCTCTTCTAGTGGATTCATATCTGTATCACAGCTGCTGTTTTCAAGATAAGGGCTCTTCTCACTGATCACAATAATAAATTTGTTACTGTTAGTTGCAAAGTCATGTCCAACTCATCACGACCCCATGGACAACCTTCCTCCAGGCCTTCCTGTCCCCTACCATCCTCTGGAGTCCATTTAAGCTCATGCTGACGGCTTCAGTGACTCCATCCAGCCACCTCCTCCTCTGCCGTCCCCTTCTTCTTTTGCCCTCCATTGTTCCAGCATTAGGCTCTTCTCCAGGGAGTCCTTCCTTCTCATTAGGTGGCCAAAGTATTTGAGTTTCATCTTCAGGATCTGGCCTTCTAAAGAGCAGTCAGGGTTGATCTCCTCTAGGACTGACTGGTTAGATTGTCTTGCAGTCCAAGGGACTCGCAGGAGTCTTCTCCAGCACCAGAGTTCAAAGGCCTCCATTCTTTGGCGCTCAGCCTTCCTTATAGTCCAACTTTCACAGCCATCCATTGCAACTGGGAAAACCATAGCCTGGACTATACACACTTTTGTTGGCAGGGTGATGTCTCTGCTTTTTAGATACTTAAAATTATTTTCTACTGTCCAGAAAGATTTACCTTTTTCCAATACAAACAGACCTAAACAACACATTGTGGCAATTTACTGCCTTACTGAACCATATATATATAGAGAGAGGCAGTAGATATGCCATGACTCCTTGCCAAAAATGTCTGTCTTGGGCTGAAGTGCAGGAGAAACCTTTATACTAACTTCCAGCGTGTTTTCATTAAATCAGAGGCCCTCAGGCAAAGGATTAAAAAAGCAAAATAGCATCAAGGATCTGTTTGTCTGCAAATCGGCCAGCGAGCAAAGCATAAGTTTCCAAAGGAGAACAAAGTTGTGTTCCTAGCATCAGAGATGCAATTTCCTTTCACAGCATGTGGGTTTCTTCTATGCCCTTGTTTTTCTAAAAATACAAGTTTTATCTATGCCGGCTGCTGGGCCAGGAGGTTTGAATGCCATTTCTTGCAGGCTTGCCTGAAATCGGGTTGCATCTTGTAATCTAAAGCAGGGATGTCCAAACTGAGCAACTTTTAAGACTTGTGGACTTCAAATCCAGAATTCTCCAGCCAGGAATTCTGGGAGTTGAAACCCAGAGGTTATAAAGTTGCTAAGGTTGGATACCCTTCAGAGGTGGGTTTCAGTAGGTTCTGACCTGTTCTTGAGAAACGGTAGCGGAAATTTTGAGTAGTTCGGAGAACCAGTAAATACTACCTTTGACCGGCCCCGCCCCCATCTATTATCTGCCTCCTGAGTCCCAGCTGATCAGGAGGAAATGGGTATTTTGCAGTATCCTTCCCCTGGAATAGGGTTAGGAATGGAGATTTTGCAATATCCTTCACCCAGGAGTGGGAAGGGAATTGGAATTTTATTATTATTAATCATATTTCTATGCTGGCCACTCTCCAAGGACTCTGGACGGCTTACAACAATCCACAGTATACTAAATAGCATATTGCCCCCAACAATCTGGGTCCTTATTTTACGCATCTTGGAAGGATGGAAGGCTGAGTCAACCTTGAGCCGGTGAGATTTGATCTGCTGATCTGCCGAACTAGCAGTCAGCTGAAGTAGCTGCAGTACAGCACTCTAACCACTGCGCCACCTCGGCTCTTTTTTTGCAGTATCCTTCCCCTGGAGTGGGGAGGGAATGGGGATTTTACAGTATCCTTCCCCTGCCATGCCCACCAAGCCACGCCCACCAAGTCACACCCACAGAACCGGTAGTAAAAAAATTTTGAAACCCACCACTGATACCCTTGTTCTAAAGCAGGGGTGTCAAACTCAATTTCATAGAGGGCTGTTTGACCTCAGGGGGTGGGGTTGGAGTGGCCAGCTCAACGTCACTCGTGGCAGGGGCGCCCGTGGTGGCCCAAACACTCTGCCAACGAAAACGGGCTCCCGAGCTCCGTTTTCATCTGCGACGGCCTCCTGCAATCCTCTGGCAGCAAAACCTGGATAGCTCAGCAGACTAAAAGCATTGTGATTAACACCAGCTGCCTGCAATTACTGTAAGTTTGAATCTCACTAGGCTCAGGGTTGACTCAGCCTTCCATCCTTTCTAAGGTAGGTCAATTAAGGACCCAGTTTGTGGGGACAATAAGCTGACTTTGTATAAATATACAAATTTATTTATTTATTTATTTCGATTTATAAACTGCCCTACTCCTGGGGGACTCAGGGCAGTGTACAGCCATAAATAAAACATATAAATACAAAAGTTTAAAATAGAATAAAATAAATTAAATAATTTGCCTGACAATTAAAACCCCAATAATTTAAAACAAATTAAAATTCATAATTAAAAGGGGAAAATAACTTAGGTCAGGCTGGCTTGTTGGAATAAATAGGTCTTGAGCGCGCGACAGAAGATGCGCAGGTCCGGGATCCTCTGTATATCTGGGGGGAGCTTGTTCCAGATGGTAGGTGCTCCGACAGAGAAGGCTCTCCCCCTGGGGGCCACCAGCCAGCATTGTTTGGCCGACGGCACCCGGAGGAGCCCCTCTCTATGGGAGCGTTCAGGCCGGTGGGAGGCTATTGGTGGTAGCAGGTGGTCCCGTAAATAACCAGGTCCTAAGCCATGGAGCACTTTAAAGGTGATAACCAAAACCTTGAAGCGCACTCGGAAGACCACCGGGAGCCAGTGAAGCTTGCGCAGGAGGGGAGTTACATGGGAGCGCCACGTCGCTCCCATAACCACCTGCGCGGCCGCACTCTGCGCCAGTTGGAGCCTCCGAGTGCTCCTCAAGGGGAGCCCCATGTAGAGAGCATTACAATAGTCCAGACGGGAGGTGACGAGGGTGTGAGTGACTGGGTGTAAAGAGTCCCGGCTATTACTTAACGCATTGTAAGTCTCCGGAGAAGGGCGGCATATAAATCTTTTTTTTTTTTAAATGGAGCTTGGGGGGGCACGTGTTGGTAGAGAGTGGCAGGAGGCCGTCAAGGTTGACTCAACCTTCCATCCTTTCGAGGTTGGTAAAAACAAGGACCCAGAATGTTGGGGGCAAGATGCTGACACGGTAACCCACTCAGAAAGAGCTGTAAAGCACTGTGAAGCGGTATATAAGTCTAAATGCGACTGCTATTGCTATAATTCAAGAAATTAGAGAAGGCCCTTCAGGAACATTTTTCACAATCCGATTGCTTCTTCTGGATAAGCTGCCTTTTAACGGATCCTTTCCTAGTCTGGTGCTCCTTGTCTTCCTATTTCTCACGGACATTCTCACCAACCATTACATATATCTGCGATGGCGAACCTATAGCGCATATGCCAGAGGTGGCACGCAGCGCCCTCTCTTTGGGCACACAAACCATCACCCAGCTCAGCTTCACCATGCGTGTGCGCGCACGGCTCCTGCCGGCCAGCTGATTTTCAAGATGCACGGGAGGTGGGGTGCATGCAGGAGACCGCTGGCCAGGTGATCTTTGGGTGGGCCGGGGCTGTGCACACATGCGTCGGGTCAGGGCACATGCAGGGAGCACGCACACATGTGCAGGAGGCATGTGCATGCGGGGACACAGAGCACATGCAAGGGGGCCATGCAGGCATTGCATTTATTATGTATTTATTTATTTATTTATTGGTTCGATTTATATGCCGCCCTTCTCCAGAGACTCAGCAATAGCATTCATACTTTTGTATATACCTGTTTAGTAGGGCTTTTCGGCCCCCCTGAGCGGTGTTCTTTTTTATACAAAGTCAGCTTATTGCCCCCACAATCCGGGTCCTCATTTTACCTACCTCGGAAGGATGGAAGGCTGAGTCAACCTTGAGTCTGGTGAGATTGGAACTTGCAGTAATTGCAGGCAGCTGGTGCTACTTAATAGCACCTTAGTCTGCTGCACCACCAAGGCTCTTTTGAGGATTCGGGTGCACACATGTGCACTTTGAGCACTCGGTCCAGAGAAGGTTAGCCATCACTGGCATATACCATGCTAAGTTTGACCAATGGACATCAGTCATTTTCTTAAGTGCAGTTGTAACTTTTTTGTTAGCTGTGTCCGACCCATCGCAACCCCATGGACAATGTTCCTCCAGGCCTTCCTGTCCTCTACCATCCCCCAGAGTCCATTTAAGCTCATGCCGACTGCTTCAGTGACTCCATCCAGCCACCTCCTCCTCTGTCGTCCCCTTCTTCTTTTGCCCTGAATCATTCCCAGCATTAGGCTCTTCTCCAGTGAATCGTTCCTTCTCATTAGGTGGCCAAAGCATTTGAGTTTCCTCTTCAGGATCTGGCCTTCTAAAGAGCAATCAAGGTTGATCTCCTCTAGGACTGACCGGTTGGATCACCTTGCAGTCCAAGGGACTCGCAGGAGTCTTCTCCAGCACCAGAGTTCAAAGGCCTCAATTCGTTAGTTGTAACTTTAAATGGTCACTAAATGAACTGGACAACCTGCCTTGCCCACCACAGTTTGCATACATTTAATAACACAGGATAAAGTACTGGTGAGGAGAGTTGTTAAGTGTCCACAAATCCACACTTGCTGCAGATGGGGGTTTTTTTGTTGTTGTTTTTCTTGTTCAGGACATCACTTTGCATATAATTATCCGAGTGATCTAATCATTCTTTTAATGACCTACTTGTAGTGAGTACGTTCTCTCTTTTTTTTCCATGTCTGCCCAAACATCTGTGCACTCAACCCAGCCTGTTGGAAGATTTTCTTGAATACTGATTGACGCAAAATGGATTTTCTCCGAAAGCTTATCACCTCTTGAAGTTTCATTTCCTGAAGAAAGCACCTTTCATCTGCTTTATGGTGTTTTTAAACAAGATGACTAACACGTCGTCTTTGGTTAAGTTTCCACTTTCCTGAGCAGTGAATAAAATGAATTTGCTGAGTCATGTACATCTCTGACTCAGCTGTTTGGATTATGCATTCCTAACACTCCCATTATTAGGCCAATTTCGGAGCACCTAAACTTGGCATGAGCCATGTTGGTGTGATGGTGACAGCATCAGGCTAAAAAAACCAGAAGATCCTGAGTTCCAGTCCTGCTTTGGGCACAAGGTGTTCTGTCCCAGCTACGGATCTCAAAGAACACAGCACACACGAACTCTGAACAAAACTTAGTTTACTCAAATAATGCAGTTTTAGCAAATGCCAGCTGTTAATAAGCATTCTTAACAGCCTGCCAGAATTCCACAGATAAGATAGTGAGAGTCTTACTGGAGTTGGCAAAAAGCCTAGAAGCAAGGTTGCAGAGAAATCCCAACGCGATGATTAGCGAACCAAAGTTGTTTCCTGCAGCTTGTTACAAGCTGTGTTCTTTCTTAAATAGGCTAAGGGCGTGGCCAATTAGCCCCAAGCTTTACTCTCAAGGAGACCTCCTCCTGAGGAACCACTCCTGCCTTTTGGCAGCTCTGCGTGCCCGTGCATTGAGAGGAGGCTCCTCCTCTTCATCCTCTTCACTTAAAAGAGCCTCTGGAGGTTCTGAAGGCCCTGACTGAATCCCTTTCTCTGGCATCACATCTTCTTCAGCCTCCTCGCTGTCCGACTCAAGCGCCGGCTGCACAGGCTGCTGGCGGATCACCACACCAGCCTCCTCGTCGTCGGGATCAGCAACAATCCGTGCAGTTTGCTGGCGGGCCACAACACAAGGCCTACTTTGTGTGCTTGGCCCAATCTGCTTTGACCTACACTCCCTTAAGAAACAGGAGGCATGAATTGGTCCCTGCAAAACCTCTTTTATTTACACAACTGTGAATTACGTTCATTCACAGAGAAGCAAGGTTTGTCCAAACAGTTTTGCAAAGGAATATTTATCAACACAGACCTTATCTCGCTTGGAAGCCTGCCAAGTAACTAGTTTCCAAATGCAGTACAAGGCAAAACTTGGCACAGAGTCTCTCAGAGTCACGGAACAAACGAATTGTTTCCTGCAAAAGCCCCATTCGCTCCTCTTTTGTTTCCTATGGGAGGGGCCAATCACCTCCAAGGTGTGGCTTTACTCCCGAGTCTACCCTGCTTTCTGAGATTTAAAAGCATTTTTTCGTCAGAAGAGGTAGTAGAAAAAATGCTTTTAAAAGTAAAAGTAAAAAAAAAGTTTCTGATGATCCTGTGGCTCAGCTGGGCATGGGGAGGGGGGCGCAGGGATTTTTGCTACCCATTCTCCGAACTACCCGCCACCATCGCTACCGGATCAGGCAATCCGGTCCAAACTGGGAGCATTTCAGCCCTGTTAGATGGTGTCATTGACGCAATGAATATGAATTTCGACCAACTCTGGGAGATGTGAAGGACAGAGGGGTCTGGTTTGCTATGATCCATGGAGCCATAAAGAGTCAGACATGGCTTAGTGGCTGAACATGGCAGCAAAGATGAGCTTCTTCAATTGGCAGTTTGAGTGGAAGGAAATGTGATTTTTCTGCCCACCTGAAATTCTAATTTAAGAAAACTTAACATCCTAACTGGGAATCCTGTTGGGAAACCCAACTCCCGAACTGGGAAATTCGGGGCACCCAGAGAAATCAATTCAGAACAATTGAAGGGGGAGGGAAAGCATCAGTTCGAGAAATCGAGTTGCGGGAGACAGGGCTAATGTCCTCAATTTGTTTCTCAGCGAGAAACACAAAGCACAAACATTAATCCAGCCAAGAGCAAGCTGCTAATTGACTTGTCTCCAATTGTTTGGGTTTTTTTTTTTACCCAGCAATTACTACCCACCCAAACAATCTGTGCAAATATGTTGAAGCTTAACAGCACTGCCGACAGGAAATCATGGATTTCAAATGCAAACAGTAGAAAAGAAAACATTACAGTGTCCTAGGATAAGAATATCCTAGGCAATAGAGCCTTGGTGGAGCAGCGGACTAAAGTGCTGTTAATTAGCACTTAGCTGCCAGCTGCCTGCAATTACTGCGAGTTCGAATGTCACCAGGCTCAAGGTTGACTCAGCCTTCCATCCTTCCAAGGTAGGTAAAATGAGGGGGATTGTGGGGGCAATAAGATGACTTCGTATTAAAAAGAATACCGCTTAGGGGGGACCGAAAGCCCTACTAAGCAGATATATACAAAAGTATGAAGGCTATTGCTTAACGCATTGAAAGCTGCCCTGAGTCTCTGGAGGAAGGGCGACATATAAATTGAACCAATCAATCAATCAATCAATCAATCAATAAATAAATAAATAATGCAATGCCTGCACAGCCCCCTTGCATGTGCTCTGTGCCCCCGCATGTGAGTGCAGCGGCCAGAGGGAGCCACGTGTCTCCTGCATGCGCACCCCCCTCCCGTGCATCTTGAAAATCAGCTGGCCGGCGGGAGGCACATGTCTCCTGCATGCACCCCACCTCCCGTGCATCTTGAAAATCAGCTGGCCGGCGGGAGCCGTGCGCACACATGCATGGTGAAGCTGAGCTGGGTGATGGTTTGTGTGCCCACAGAGAGGGCGCTGCGTGCCACCTCTGGCATCTGCGCCATAGGTTCGCCATCGCAGATATATGTAATGGTTGGTGAGAATGTCCGTGAGAAACAGGAAGACAAGGAACACCAGACTAGGAAAGGATCCGATAAAAGGCAGCTTATCCAAAAGAAGTAATCAGATTGTGAAAAATGTTCCTAAAGGACTTTCTCTAATTGCTTGAATTATAGCAACAACAGCTGAGTTTTTTAAAAGCCTCTCTGATGATCCCAGCTGAGTTGCCTGATCGCCAGAGGCTTTTCAAAGCATTAGAAAAAATGCTTTGAAAAGTTAAAAAAAAAAAAGTTGGCCACGCTGACCCAGTCACATTACCCGCCCCTCTCACCAAACCACGCCCACTGAACGGGCAGTAACACATTTTACATTTCTCCCCTGCTCCTGATAGAAAAAAAAGTAATTTCCCCACCCTCCCAAGGAAATATGTGAATGACGAAATGTAGATGTTGCCTACAGAACGTAGATGGAAATAACTTGTTTCCTTCTTGGTCCATGTGGGGGGGAAAAAAGGAACCATCCCATTTCCTAAACCGCATGCTTTCTCCTTTGCAAAAATGTCCAGATGTGCGCTTCTAAACACCAAGAACCTGAGGCTGTTTTTGGATTCCGAAAGCTCACAAACAGAGGTTTTATGCTTGAACAAGTCGATGGCAACCGGGAAGCGGGGGGGAAAGCAATACGCGTGGCACAGAAGTGAGAGCTGATGGCACCCACACGCTCACATTCTTCTGTGCAAGTTGATCCTGAAAGCTGGCATCGCGCTAGCCAAAAACAACATTCTTCGGGTTTAAACCATCTGCAAAAACAATCATTGTCAGTTTCTTGTAATTCAAGACCAGATCCTGAAAGAGGTTGGCGCTTTTTTTGGGGGTGGGGGCAGTTTCACCATGCCTGCAGATTATTACATCCCTCAGAAACATTAAGAAAAATGAATAACCATTATGAAATATTATATATAACATATTATAAATAACACATATGAAGAACGGGCTCAGGAATTGGGTACGGAGGTGGGTTTCAGCAGGTTCTGACCAGTTCCGGTAGCGGAAATTTTGAGTAGTTCAGAGAACCGGTAGTAAAAATTCTGACTGGCCTCGTGTCCATCTATTCTCTGCCTCCCGAGTCCCAGCTGATCAGGAGGAAATGGGGATTTTGCAGAAACCTTCCCCTGAAGTGGGGTGGGACTGGGGATTTTGCAGTATCCTTCCCCTGGAGTGGGGAGGGAATGGGGATTTTGCAGTATCCTTCCCCTGGAGCGGGGAGGGAATGGGGATTTTGCAGTAACCTTCCCCTGGAGTGGGGTGGGACTGGGGATTTTGCAGTATCCTTCCCCTGGAGTGGGGAGGGAATGGGGATTTTACAGTATCCTTCCCCTGGAGTGGGGAGGAAATGGGGATTTTACAGTATCCTTCTCCTAGAGCAGGGAGGGAATGGGGATTTTGCAGTAACCTTCCCCTGGAGTGGGGTGAGACTGGGGATTTTGCAGTGTCCTTCCCCTGGAGTGGGGAGGGAATGGGGATTTTACAGTATCCTTCCCCTAGAGCGGGGAGGGAATGGGGATTTTGCAGTATCCTTCCGCTGGAGTGGGGTGGGAAAGGAGATTTTACAGTACCCTTCCCCTGCCATGCCCACTGAGCCATGTCCACCGAGCCATGCCACGCCCACTGAGTCATACCCACAGAACCGGTAGTAAAAATATTTGAAACCCACCACTGATTGGGTATGTTTAGTCTAGTGAAATGAAAGACCAGGGGTGACATGATAGCAGTTTTCCAATATTTGAAGGGCTGCCACAGAGAGGAGGGGGATCTCCAAAGCACCTGAAGGCCAGACAAGATGCAACAGATGGAAACTGATCAAGGAGAGATTCAAACAGGAAAGAAGGAGAAATTTTCTGACAGGGAGAGCAATGAATCAGAGAAACAGGTTTGCCTCTAGAAGTTGTGAATGCTCCAACACTGGAGGTTTTTAAGAAGAAACTGGACAACCGTTCGTCAGAAATGGTATAGGGCTGTGATGGCGAACCTGTGGCATGCCGAGCCATATTGGTGGGCATGCAAGCATTGCCCTAGCTTAGCTCCAGCACACATGCGCACGCTGGACAACTGATTTTTGGGCGTTCTGGGCCCACCGGAATTCGGCAAATGGGCTGTTTCCGGTCTCCGGAGGGCCTCCAGGAGATGGGGGTTGGGAAAGCTGTTTTCGCCCTCCCCAGGCTCCTAGAAAGCCTCTGGTGCCTGGGAAGGGCAAAAAAATGGGTCGACCTGGCCCACTATGCTATCACATGTCAAAAGCAGGGGGGGCAGGTCGCATAGAATTATGGGTGTGGGCACACATGTGTGTGACTACCCTGCACTCCCCCAGCTTTAAAAAGGTTAGCCATCATTGGTATAGGGTTTCCTGCCTAAGCAGAGGGTTGGACTAGAAGACCTCCAAGGTCCCTTCCAGCTCTGTTATTCTGTTAATAATGCAACATTCTGAAACAGGGTGAAAAATAGGAGCCTGGATAGCTCAACAGACTAAAAGCCTGTTATTAACATTCAGCTGACTGCAATTATTGCAAGTTCGAATCTCCCCAGGCTCAAGGTTGACTCAGCCTTCCATCCTTTCTAAGGTAGGTCAATTGAGGACCCAGTTTGTGGGGGCAATAAGCTGACTTTGTATAAAATATACAAAAGTATGAAGGCTATTGCTTAACACATTGTAAGCTGCCCTGAGTCTGCGGAGAAGGGCAGCATATAAATCTAATTAAATAATAATAATAATAATCGAGATCTGGATATAAATCATTTTAATTAAGAGAACACACCCATTGTTTCAAGGAAAAAACTAAATCTAAAGTTCTAGGATTTTGGAAAGCAGCATAATACAGTTCCTTGTTTAGTGACTGCAATTGCGACCAATAACTCAGTCAATAAGCAAAGTGGTCGTTAAATGAAACTATGACTACACATACAATCTTACTTCAGCCTTCCTATAGTTTAGACGTAGAAAGGTTGTAAATGTGAGAACTGGTCTTAAAGTTTTTCATCACCGTTGTAACTGTTGCTAAACCAAGATTACCAGTAGCTTCACGTTTCCACACTGTGCTAAGCCAAGTTGCAATTCTTTTAACTTTGGCCTAGCTTGCTTTGCAATGTTAGGCAGTTCCAGTGTACCCAATAAACCCTGTTCATATATCTATATTTTATTTTATATTTCGCATGCGTAGAGCTGCCCTTCTTGCCGAACATGGTATAAAATAAATAAAAGCCCATCTTAAAAAAAAACTAACAATTAAAAAAAGACCTTTTGAGAGTTGCCAAATGCAGAGTAGCGCAGAGGAGTTATTATCCTCATATAGGCAATGCAACCATCTCACTAATTAAAATAATCCACAGCTTAAGAACACATCCCAACTTAGTCAGAGACAACCTTAAAGGACTTCATTAACCTGACATTCCTGTGTTGTAATTTTGTGGGATTTTGTGGGTGTTTTAAGCGTTTCCCGTTAACGGTCTCGAGCTGACAAGAAAAATCGCGTCAGTCTTGATGCTCCCATTGAGTCAAGCAACATCCAAGTCAAACATCAAAAGATGCTTTTGGATTGCCACTGCCTTAACCTTATCTCCTGCCTCTTTAATTTGATCTTCCTACTTTTCTCAGTATTTGTTTACCATGCAGTCAAGTTCGGGGAAATCAGGAAGTCCAGGCAGTTCAAAGGAATTTTTTTCTTTAATTTAATTTATATGCTGCCCTTCTCCGGAAAGTCAGGGCGGCTTACAATGCATTAAGCAATAACCTTCATACTTTTGTATATACCTGCTTGGTAGGGCTTTCACCCACCCACCCACCCCCAACAGTGTTCTTTTTTATACAAAGTCAGCTTATTGCCCCCACAATCTGGGTCCTCATTTTACCTACCTTGAAAGGATGGAAGGCTGAGTCAACCTTGAGCCTGGTGAGATTCGAACTTGCAGTAATTGCAGGCAGCTGGTGTCACTTTAGCACTACTTAAGCTGCTGCGTCACCCAGACCCTTATCAAGGTTTATTGCAAGTGTGCATGTGCTCTCTGCAAGAATCTGAACTACTAACAGCCAAAGGAAATTGGCGGTAGATAAAAGAGTTAATGGAATTCAAGGTGGACGTAAATCTCTTGTGGGCAGGAAGGGACTCAAGACTAATGACATGTTTGACACACACACCCTCAAACTCAGCCTGGTCATCTCCTACATATTCTCAGTAAAATGTCTCCATCCAATATATTAAATTGATGACTTAAGGGGCAATCCCACCTTGTATTCCTGAACACATCCCAGGCTCTGTTTTCAGCCATGACAGCCTCCTGCATGCCCCCGTCAGCTCTGTTTTCACTGGCAGAGTGAATAATCAGAGTGCTAATCAGGCAACTCAGCTGGGATCCTCAGAGCCTTTTGAAAGCATTTTTTACATGGTTTTACATATAAAAAATGGTTTTAAAAATTAAAAAAAATTGTCCACGCCCACTCAGTCACATTACTGCCCCCCACCAAGCCACACCCACAGAACCAGTAGTAATAAATTTTAGATTTCACCCCTGTTGTGAAGACAATGTCTGGCATCTTAGACAATCCTGCAGACCTTACTCAAGCATCGCTTATACGTTAATGCTTTTAATTTAATAGTAGTAACTATGAGAGGGATCTTGGAGTCCTAGTGGACAACCCTTTAGATATGAGCCAGCCGTGTTGCAGCAGCTGCCAAAAAAGCCAACACAGTTCTAGGCTGCATAAACAGAGGGATAGAATCAAGATCACGTGAAGTGTTAATACCACTTTATAAGGCCTTGGTAAGGCCACGCTTGGAATACGGCATCCAGTTTTGGTCGCCATGATATAAAAAAGATGTGGAGACTCTGGGAAGAGTGCAGAGAAGTGCAACCAAGAGGATTAGGGGACTGGAGGCTAAAACGTATGAAGAACGGTTGCAGGAACTAGATATGTCTAGTTTAATTAAAACAAGGAGTAGGGGTGACATGATAGCAGTTGTCCAATATCTCAGGGGCTGCCACAGACAAGAGGGAGTGAAGCTATTCTCCAAAGCACCTGAGGGCCGGACAAGAAATAACAGGTGGAAACTCATCAAGGAGAGAAGCAACTTAGAACTAAGGAGAAATTTCCTGACAGTTAGAACAATTGATCAGTGGAACAACTTGTCTCCAGAGGTTGTGAATGCTCCAACACTGGAAGTTTTTAAGAAGATATTGGATAACCATTTGTCTGAAGTGGGGTAGGATTTCCTGCCTAAGCAGGGGGTTGGACTAGAAGACCTCCAAGATCCCTTCCAACTCTGTGATTCTATTCCAGAAGTCTTCAAACTTGGCAGTTTTAAGACTTGTGGACTTCAACTCCCAGAATTCTCTAGCCAGCATAGCATAGCTGGCTGGAGAATTCTGGGAGTTGAAGTCCACAAGTCTTAAAGCTGCCAAGTTTGAGGAACCCCTGTTCTATTCTATTCTAAGTCGTAAAGATGATGTGCGGCGTCTCAGACAATCCTACAGACCCTACTCAAGCAACACTTATATGTTAATGCTTTTAATGCTGTAAACCGCCCACAGTCGCTTTGAAAACAGACGGGCGGCAAGTAAATTTAATAAGCAAGTAAGTATTCTTTAAGCATCTCGCTTTATCTCTAAGCATTGGGCTAACTCCACAGTTTCAGCTATCAACGGAACAAACCCAAGTTCCTTTCTTTCCTTTTTTCCACATTAAAGCTAGTGAAGACTTCCCCATCAATAAGTACAAGAAAAATATTATTGATCACCACTTCCTTTGGGCCGGGCCATATCGATCCCTTGGATTCTCTTGCTTTTCTATTTTCAGTTTGCACGTCTGGGAGTAAGCGCCACGACTTGGGTTTTTAATCAATACGGACCAATTTGGAGAATGAATTCATCGGAAACCAGAGTAAAAATAAGACCAATCAAAAGGCTTTTGGGAAGGGGGTGGGCTAATTCCCCAAGGGCCAGTGATGCAAGATGACATAAAACATGGAGCTCAATTGATTGTACTCACCGTTCTATGTGCAATCCCTAAAAATAGGATACATAATATGATAGCCATAGTATTGTGATGTATAAGTCATCGGCTCTGGAAATTAAGAAAACGGGGTCACTGTTATCTCACTTCCTGGATGAATTTTGTATCGGATATATAACTGATTTCTAGCCTGGTGTCTTTAATCGCCCCATCAATCTATATAGATGGATCCCTATGCTCCCAGCTCAAGTGATGGTGATCCTTTTCAGCACCGAGTGCCCAAACTGGAACGCACATAATGGAGCACAAGAAACTCAAAGACCAGCTGGCTGGCGCACACATACACCTGTTCTTTGGGTTTCTAGCATGCATGTACACCGGTGTGCATGTGCACCAATCAGCTGTATTTTGGCTTTCTGGTTCTCTAGCGCGCGTGTTCCAGCTTGGGCCCTCAGTGCCGAAAAGGTTCACCATCACTGCTTCTTCTGGAAGCCAGAACAGTTGGCGATGGTGTGCATACCCACAGGGCGAATCTCTGGCATGCCATAGGTTCGCCATCACAGCCCTAGACCATTTCAGACAAGTGGCTGTCCGGTCTCCTCTTGAAAACCTCCAGCAATGGAGCATTCACAACTTCTGGAGGCAAGTTGTCCCACTGATTCATGGTTCTCACCATCAGGAAATTTCTCCTTAGTTCCAAGTTGCTTCTTTCCTTGATGAGTTTCCACCCATTGCTTCTTGTCCTGCCTTCAGGTCCTTTGGAGAATAGCTTGACTCCCTCTTCTTTGGGGCAGCCCCTGAGATATTGGAACTGTGCTATCGTGTCACCCCTAATCTCTCTTTTCACTAGACTAAAGGGAAAGGTAAAGGTTCCCCTCGCACATATGGAAAATGAGATATTTTAGGAAATATTAAAAGGGCAGAATATTTCTCCTAAAAAGGAGGCAGAAACTCAGCCTTCCGCCACCACCATCTTTGTCAATGGGCCATTAAGGCCTGGGCCAGTCTATTCTACCTCCGTCAGCCATAGGAACGGGAGCTCACTCTGTTACGCGGCAGTAGGGATTCGAACCGCTGAACTGCCGACCTTTCAATCAACAAGCTCAGCGTCTTAGCCACTGAGCCACGTGGCATTCACAAGACTAGACAAACTCAATTCCAGCAACCGGTCTTCATATGTTTTAGTCTCCAGTCCCCGAATCATCTTTGTTTCTCTTCTCTGCGCTCTTTCCAGAGTCCACACATCTTTTTTATAATATGGTGACGAAATCATCCAACATGGATGGCCGCATAGATACCCACAGACGTGTTTGTACAAGACTTACCTCGCATCCTCTGAATTGTAAAGCAACCGACTCTAACTGCCCATGTCAAGGTCCAAGAAGAACAAGGTCAACAGAAGAATCGAACAAGCTGGGTCTTTAAAATAAAGAGAGGTTGGCTTGAGGAAGATGT
Source organism: Masticophis lateralis (assembly GCA_030761175.1). Taxonomy (NCBI): domain Eukaryota; kingdom Metazoa; phylum Chordata; class Lepidosauria; order Squamata; family Colubridae; genus Masticophis; species Masticophis lateralis. Next base: position 10,704,574 of record JAUDYJ010000013.1, read on the forward strand.
TCCTTCAAGTCCTAAAGCCTGCAGAGATAACTACCAAGAGTTCCTTCCCATGGAGGAAGAAAACCGGACCTGCCAATCACAGCAGAGAAACATGGTCCGGAATTTATTTATTTTTTTGAAGGGAATTCACGCTTTGTTTTGTTGTTAACGCTACAGATCGAGACAAGCCGTTTTCAGATCACTCTCCAGCACGCATAGGAAATAATGGGATATTAATGAAAACATAACAGGCTGTCAGGGCTTAACAGAACGCCTCTCTTGATTATTTCCATGCTTTCATCAGGGCCCATTTGTCAGCCGTCGTAATGAGGAACAGACTGTTTCATTGCGCTAAGAAGAATGAGTTTTTGTTCTGGCCTTCTTGTTGTTGATCGTCGTGATTGGGAAAGGGTAACGTGAGTTCGTTTTCATTGACCCTGGTGAATCGGTGTGGTCTCTCTCTCTTTCTCCCTCTCGGGCAATGATAATAGGATGGGATAGGGATAGGGATAGGGATAGGGATAGGGATAGGGATAGGGATAGGGATAGGGATAGGGATAGGGATAGGATAGGATAGGATAGGATAGGATAGGATAGGATAGGATAGGATAGGATAGAATAGAATAGAATAGAATAGAATAGAATAGAATAGAATAGAATAGAATAGAATAGAATAGAATAGAATAGAATAGAATTAGGGCCCGGATACCTACAGGATCGCCTTTTGCTGCCAATAGCCTCCCACCAACCAACATACTCCCATAGAGAGGGGCTTCTCACGGTGCCATCGGCTAAACAATGTAGGCTGGCGACCCCCAGAGGAAGAGCCTTCTCTGTGGGGGCACCCACCCTCTGGAATGAACTACCCCCTGGGATACGTACAATTCCCGATCTCCATACCTTCCGCCGGGCCCTAAAGATCCTGCTATTTCAACAGGCTGGCCTGGCTAAATAAGAACTAGGATGGGATATTTGTAAATTAGGGGTTTTTTATATGATTTTTATATGATTAATGGCCAAATTGTTTAATTCTTTTCATTGGTTTTAACTTTGATATGATTCTGTGTTTTATCTTGGCTGTGCACCGCCCTAAGTCCTTCGGGAGAAGGGCGGTATATAAATCAAATAAACCATAAACCATAAACCATAAACCGTAAACCGTAAACCGTAAACCATAAACCATAAACCATAAACCATAAACCATAAGAATAGAATAGAATAGAATAGAATAGAATAGAATAGAATAGAATAGAATAGAATAGAATAGAATAGAATAGAATAGAATAGAATAGAATAGAATAGAATAGAATAGAATAGGAGACCCAGCGACCAGGTGGTGATAGACTCATGAGCATGTGCAGTGAAGCTAAACTAGGGTGACGGCTTGCATGCCCCCATAGAAGTTCGCCATCACGGGTCTAGGACTTGGTTATCAAGCCATCGTTATTTTGCCTTGTTCAGTAAATCCTGGTTGACTTCCCTCTGCTTATAGATTAGAAACCTGGATCCCTTAACACTCCATTAGCCCCTTAAATACCTCTCCGTATTTTTTCTTTATGAAACTGCCAACCTAAATAGGCTAAGAAACACAAACATGGAATCAGACTCTAAGCAAAATAACCACGAGTAGCTCCCATCGCATATCACTCCATTAGCTGTGCCTCTGTGCTTTTAAGAAGGCTGCTCAAATCCTCGGCTTTCCATTACGAGCAAATAAAAAGAACAATTCTGGGGGTGGGGGGGGAGGAGGCAACCCTTCCTTGCTTTCAGTGGAATGTAATTGCAATATTCTTTTAAAAAAAGAAAAAGGAAAGAAAGAAAAAGGGCAAGGAAGGCCAGTTTCAATTTTTCAAGAAAAACCCTGCGATCCCCGAGAACAGCAGCTTCGAAGTAATTTAACAGAAACCTGAACGGTGACTGAATTAAAAATTCAAGCGGCGTAACAAAACAACATCTTTATTTCACTGTGATTTTTTTTTCCAAGAGCTTTCACCAACTGCAGGGGAAGTGAATGACTTATTCCCTTCACCCAGAAGTAGTACAGAGGTTAACCTGCATTTAATTGGGATTAGTGTTCATTTCACAGGATTGAGAAAGGAGCAATATGTCTTATGCACATGACAATTGTTCTTTCGGCAGCTTCTAGTCCAGCTGTTTCTGATTTCACAACTCCTTCCTGCCTTCAAATTCTCTAGTAAGAATTTGGCTAAGAAGCTGAGCTTGTCGATCAAAAAGTCGGCAGTTCAGCGGTTCGAATCCCTAGTGCGGTGTAACGGGGTGAGCTCCTGTTACTTGTCCCAGCTTCTGCCAACCTAGCAGTTCGAAAGCATGTAAAAAATGCAAGTAGAAAAATAGGGACCATCTTTGTGGGAAGGTCACAGAGTTCCGTGCGCCTTTGGCATTGAGTCATGCTGGCCACATGACCATGGAGACGTCTTCGGACAGTGCTGGCTCTTCGGCTTTGAAATGGAGATGAGCACCACCCCCTACAGTCAGGAACGACTAGCACGTATGTGCAAGGGGAACTTTCACCTTTACCTTTAAGAAACATTTGCAAGTTTGGTAGAATTGATTCTGGGTAAAAAAAAAAAAGAATTGATATAGAGGTAGTCCTTGACTTACAACTATTAATTCAGTGACCCTTTCAAGTTACAATGGCACTGAAAAAAGTGACTTATGACAGTTTTTCACACTTATGACTGGGGCAGCATCTCCATGGTCGTGTGATTTAACATCTGGATGCTTGAGAAGCGGTTTGTATTTATGACGGTCGCAGCATCCTGGGTGGGATCCCTTTTGCGACCTTTGGATGAGCAAAGTCAATGGGGAAGCCGGATTCCCTTAACAATGCTGTTACTGACTTAAGGACTGCAGTTCAGTCACTTTTAAAACCGTGGCAAGGAAAAGAGACGAAACTCATTTCACAATGTCTCGCTTAACAACAGAAATGTTGGGCTCAATTGCGATCACAAGTTGAGGCTTCCCTGTATTACTGAGAGAACAGATGTCAATAGAAACTCAAGCATGTAGAACAAGGATGGCTAACCTTTTTTTCCTCGGGTGCCAAAGAGCATGCACGTGCATGCTATCACACCCATAATGCAATGCCCCCACATGCCCCGACCCCCTGCGCAGGCAGACCTCCACGCGCTCTCTCATCCTTCCCCCGCGCATGATGGATGATGGATGATGGATGATGGATGATAGATAGATAGATAGATAGATAGATAGATAGATAGATAGATAGAGATAGATAGATAGATAGATAGATAGATAGATAGATAGATAGATGATGATGGATGATGATGGATGATGAATGATAGATGATAGAGATAGATCGATAGATAGATGATGGATGATGATGGATGATGGATGATAGACAATAGAGATAGATCGATAGATAGATGATGGATGATGGACGATAGATAGATGATAGATAGATAGATGGATAGATAGATAGATAGATAGATAGATAGATAGATAGATAGATAGATAGATAGATAATAGATGATGGATGATGGATGATGGATGGATGATAGATAGACAGACAGACAGACAGACAGACAAACAGACAGACAGATGATGGATGATGATGGATGATGGATGATGAATGATAGATGATAGATAGATAGATAGATAGATAGATAGATAGATAGATAGATAGATAGAGATAGATAGATAATGGATGATGGATGATGGATGATGGATAGATAGATAGATAGATAGATAGATAGATAGATAGAGATAGATAGATAGATAGATAGATAGATAGATAGATAGATAGATAGATAGATGATGGATGATGGATGATGGATGATAGAGAGAGAGAGAGAGAGAGAGAGAGATGATGGATGATGGATAATAGATAGATAGATAGATAGATAGATAGATAGATAGATAGATAGATAGATAGATAGATGATGGATGATGATGGATGATGGATGATGAACAATAGATGATTGATAGATAGATAGATAGATAGATAGATAGATAGATAGATAGATAGATGATGGAGGATGATGGAAGATGGATGATGGATGATGGATGATGGACGATAGAGATAGATTGATAGATCGATAGATAAATGATATAGATAGATAGATAGATAGATAGATAGATAGATAGATAGATAGATAGATAGATAGATAGATGATAGATAGATAGATAGATAGATAGATAGATAGATAGATAGATAGATAGATAGATAGATGATAGAATAGATTGATGATAGATGATTGATAGAGATGATAGATATTTAGATATTTAGAGGAAGGGAGGGATGGAAAGAAGAGATTTCTATCACCCAAGCAAGCCTGACATAGGAACAAACTTCCTTATTAGGAATAATTTGCTCGCTGGCTCTTCAGGCTTCCAGCCCAGATTTCCTTTGAAAAATACACAAACGGTTTGGCGGCCGAATGCAACGAAATCACCCTGCAGGCAAAAAAGCTAGAACACTGCAAACAAAGCAAAACTTTTAAGGAACTTGTTATTGTTGAAAGTCTCTTCAAAAAAAAAAAAAAAAAAAAACCCAAGCCGAAAACAGCAGGTAGGAAGCACTCTGTTTGAAGCAGATGTCGGCCACAGAGACACATCACTTCCAGCAGCTTTGTGGCCCCCACTTGGCTTTGCACAGCTGGGCCGGTATCCTAACCCCACCTCACCCATCCAGAAATAAAGCATGCCCATTATATATTTTTTTGACCCTTTCCTTTCTGGAGATGCTTTAGAAATCAAAAAAAGGCATGGGGGTCCACCACCCCTATTTTAGAAGTAATCCTAAAGTAAATTTTAGTTTACTTTATTGTCATCGTACAACGAAATTACATGCCATCTTCAGTGTACATTACAAATACAAAAATAAAACAAAAACACACATTCTATACAATTGAACTGAAAACCCCTGATGATGCATTAATATTGCGCTATACCCGGGATGGCGAACCTATGGCACACGTGCCCAAAGTGCCACACAAAGCCATGTCACCCGGCACGCACGACCTTGCCTGTTTCTGGCACACACGGGCCCACGACGATGCCAAAAAGATTTGCCATCACTGCACTATATAGTAGAATTCAATATAGTTACTGCTCTGGGATAGAAGTTTTTTTTCAGCCTATTTGTCCTTGTTTTTAGTGTCCTGTACCGTCTGCCAGAGGGTAATAGTTCAAAAAAAAAAAAAGGGTGCCCAGGATGAGACGGATCTTTAAGAATATTCTGAACTTTCTTAAGGCAGCAGGAGCTATAAAGCTCCTCCAAAGAGGGGAGGGGGCAACCAATGATCCTCTGGGCAATGACATTGACCCTCTGGAGCGCTGTCCTATCTGCCACTGGGCAATTGGCAAACCACACACAGGTGCAGTAAGGAAAAATACTCTCTATGGTGTAGTCTCTTACAATCAACTGTTTAATGATCACAGTTCCAATGGCACTGACTTATGACTGCTTTTCACACAACCATTGCAGCATTCCCACAGTCATGTGATCAAACTTCGGATGCTTGGCAAATGGGTTTATACTTATGATGGTTGCAGCATCCTGGGAGGGGGTCACGTGACCAAAATTTGGATGCTTGGCGACTGGCATGCATCGATGACGGTTGCAGCATCCCGGCTGCATCACCTTTGGTGACCTTCTGACAAGCAATGTCGGTGGAGAAGCCAGATTCATTTCACAACCGTGTTACTCAACAATTGCAGTGATTCACTTCACAACAGCGAACAAAAAAACGTTGTAAAATGGGGCAAAACTCGCGGAGGACCACAATAACCCACTGGCTAGGTTACAATTGCATGACAACTCTCCATAAATGTAAATTGTAAAATGAAAAGATGGACCAGGGGTGACTTGATAGCAGTGTTCCAATAGCTCAGGGGCTGCCACAAAGAAGAGGGAGTCAAGCTATTCTCCAAAGTCACTGAAGGCAGGACAAGATGCAATGGGTGGAAACTCATCAAGGAGAGAAGCAACTTAGAACTAAGGAGAAACTTCCTGGCAGTGAGAACAATGAATCAGTGGACCAACAAGAAGAGATTAGATAATCATGGTATAGGGCAGTGATGGCTAACCTTTTTGCCATCACGTGCCAAAAGCTGGGGGAGTGTGGGGTGGTTGCGTGCGTGCATGCCCACACCCATAATTCTATGCACCGTACCCCCCCCCCATGAATGCATATTCAACCCATGTTCCCCCCGCTTTTGGCACTGTGGGCCCGGTAGGCCTGTTTTTTGCCCCTCCCAGGCTCCAGAGGCTTTCTAGGAGCTTGGGGAGGGCAAAAACAGCCTTGCCCACCACCCCAGAGACCCTCTGGAGGCTGGAAACAGCCTGTTTGCTGACTTCCGTTGGGCCCAGAAGGCCCAAAAATCAGCTGGCCAGCGCACGCACGCATGCTGGAGCTGAGCTAGTGCAACACTCGTGTGCCCATCAATATGGCTCCGTGTGCCACCTGTGGCATGCATGCCATAGGTTCGCCATCACGGGTATAGGGTTTCCTGTTTGAGCAGGGGGTTGGACTAGAAGACCTCCACGGTCCCTTCCCATTCTGTTATTCTGTTGTATGCCACATAATCATCATGCATCCACAGCAGAGACGTAACAAGACCACACAGTCCTTACATCTCTCTAAACCGCAGAGAAACAAACACGTGTTGTACTTTTGTAAGGAAGGCATTTCCAACAGAAGGGGTCCCCTAGAATAAGAGGACTTCTCCAAAAAAAAAAATCTTTCTTATACTTACCCATTCTGAAAACCATTGACTAAAGGGCATGCATAAAGTCTACGAGCAGTTTAATACCATTTCTCTGAAAATAAGACCTAACCAGAAAATAAGCTCTTGCATGATTTTTCAGGATGTTCGTGATATAAGCTCTACCCCAAAAAATAAGCCCCAGTTAAGATCATCAAGCAGACGGAGGCATTTACTACCGTATTTACCTGAAAATAAGACATCAGGATGTTCATAATATAAGCCCTACCCCCCCAAAAAATAAGCCCCAATTATGATCATCAAGCAGATGGATGCATTTACTACCATATTTACCTGAAAATAAGACCCAACAGAAAATAAGCCCTAATGTATCTTGTGGAGGAAAAAATTAATATAAGACCCAGTCTTATTTTTGGGAAAACACAGTAATAATATTTTTTTAAAAAAAGTCAAGTGCATTTGCTACAAGCAATCTGGAGCTAATGCTAGTTTCTCTAAGATCAAAGCAAAAAGAAAAAAAGAAAAGGATTTCATTGCAGGTCACCATCAATTACAGTTGGGTTACAGAGAGCACTAAGCTCTCGATTCCCTGGCCGAGAGGAACAAGAGGAGACAGAAAACTGGTTCTTCGTGAAACAGCACATCCACAACTAGAGTTTTTTTTTTTAATATTACACCAGCTGTTTGCACACCTGACAGTTTGCCAGCTATGTTTTAGCATCAGCCTATATCCGGTATGACTGAACAGGGTAGGCGTGTTGAGCTGCCTCCTTTGCAGCTTCTGTTCTCTTTGATCATGAAGCCCTTTGGATATTGCCCTGACTTTGACCTAAATCAAAACTTCTAACTTCACATCCTCCTCCAGGTTCTCCATTAGGCGGTTTCAGAAGGCCACAGGCATTCTTGGGATCATACGGCTGGAGGTCTTCTATCTAGACCAATCCCCAGCCCAAGGCAAGAGTCCTCGTTTCATTCCAGACTAATGGCTCCCCAAAACTTTTCTTGAAAACCTCCAGCTATGGATCCACCCCAACTGTTTCACTGATCCAGAAATTCCTCCTTATTTCCAGGTTGGATCTCCCATCTTGAGGAGCTTTCACCCATTACTAGTCTTGCCCTCAGATCAGGAGTCAGCAACCTGAGGCTCTGGAGCCGCATGTGGCTCTTTCACCCCTCTGCTGCAGCTCCGTCACTCAAAATATGCGTCACAACCGCCAACGTGCGAAACCCGACGGTACACAATTTATTGAGCTTTTCAACCCCTGGTAGGCCAACCATGGATAAATAAATCCAAGAAAAGAAAAGTTTCGGAAGAAAACAGAATTTTTAATTCAACTACATAGGCTGGTTTTGTAGCCGCTCAAGAAATAGTCAGGCACGGGAACGGTTTTGTGGCTCCCAGTGTTTTCTTTTCTGTGGGAAACAGATCCAAATGGTTCTTTAAATGTTTAAGGTGGCAGACCCATCTCAGATAATATGGAAAATAAATCAATCCGCTCTTCCTTGTGACAGCCCTAAAGTACTGGATGGAAGACAGCTATCGTGTCACTCCCAGTTCTTCTCTTCATTAGATATACCTAGCTCCTTTTTAGCCGTTCATCGTACAGTTTTTAGCCTCCAAACCTCTCGTTGTCTTTGTTGCTCTTCTCTGTAGATTCTCATCAGCAGGAATGTTCAGGCTCCGTATTTCTTATCTTCAACCCTTGCACCCCAAAAACTGAGCACCAGGAATCAAAATGTCACTGTGTAATCAGAAGGAAGTGATCAGATGTCTCAGGTGAATTTCAAGAGATATAGGAAGTACTGAACGTTTTTCAAACGAAGAAAACAAAAGAGGGAACCCAAACAATGGTTTAGTGAGTAATAAAAAAAAATACCAGTCCTGGAGAACTTTTGGACGGTTGTGTTCTGATCTAGGGTCCCTTAAAAAGCAGGAAGCAGAATCTTGGTCCCAGCAAAACCTCTTTTATTTACACGACTGTGAATTCCTTTCATTCACAATCAGCAAGGCCTGTCCAAAAAGGTTTTCAAAGGAATATTTATCAACACAGACCTTATCTCGCTTGGAAAGCTGCCAGGTAACTAGTTTCCAAATGCAGTACAAGGCAGAACTTGGCACAGAGTCTTGCAGAGTCACAGAACGAATGAATTGTTTCCTGCAAAAGCCCACTACCCGTTTGCTCCTCTTTTGTTTCCTATGGGAGGGGCCCATCACCTCCAAGATGTGGCTTTACTCCCAAGTCGACCCTGCTTTCTTAGTTGTTCTTGTCTTCTGGCAGCTCTGTGCATGCGCACACTGGGAACAGGCTCCAGCTGTTCCTCTGCCTCACTGCTGTCTAACTTCCTCTCTGCCTCCAACCCAGAGCCCTTGTCTGAGCTTTCCCCAGCCCCCAGGACTGGCGCATGTTCCTCCCCAACCTCCTTACTGTCTTACAGCCACAACACAACACTTCTTGGCTTGCTGCCATTTCCTTTCATGGGGACCCTTTATCTAACCAATTGCAGAGAACTCACTTGTCTAAAGGAGGCGCAGGAGGCTGGATTCATTCACCAGGATCAATTACTAAACCACAGCCATTTGCTAAACCAGGGGTCTGCAACCTTAAACACTCAAAGAGCCATTTGGAACCATTTCCCACAGAAAAGAAAACACCGGGAGCCATAAAACCTCGGTGGGCGTGGCCAACTTGACATCACTCACTTTAACCAGTCACATGACACCCCCTCCCCAGCCACGCCAACCCAGCTGGTCATTAGGGCAGAGAACTGGTTGCTAAAAAACAACGGGAACCACAATACCCTTTTGACATCCTTCACTCCCTCCCTCTCTCTCCCTCCCCCTCTCTCTATCTCTCTCTCTCTCTCTCTCCTCCTCTTTCTGTATCTTTCTGTCTCTGCCCCGGCCGCTTCTCCATCCCCCGCCGTTGCCCTTACCTTCTCAGGCCAGACGAGGAGTGACTGGGAGGGGAGGGTGAATGGTGGTGCCAACCAGTGGTGAGCTCATCCAACAGGGAGCCACAGCAGAGGGCCCAAAGAGCCACATGTGGCTCCGGAGTCGCAGGTTACAGACACCTGTGCTAAACCATGACCAAGCACACTTGCCTAGGTTGACATAACAACCCAGTATTAAGCAAAGCTTAATGGTGGGTTTGTGAACTATGAAAACTGGATGGGCCCTATTCAGAGGCTCTAAAATAGCTATAGTTTGACATGGGTATCATTCCTGGCTTGTAGTTCCTTCCCTTCATGTCTACATCCTGAGGACTTATTATTTACCCTATCTCATCTGAAAGGAAACAGACGCTGTTTCCGAACTGACTTCATAATGACATAGGCCGTTCTGAGTTTCGAAAGTGAAAAATAACATAAATAAAAATAACATACAAGAAACAGAGATTGGCTTCTCTTGCATAATTTAAATAAATCCATTTTTAACAGTCCTTTGGGTACTGTTGTTATTGGATTCTTCAAAGCCAACACATTTCAGTAGTAATCTGGGTTCCAGATGAGTTGAAGCTCCTAGATCCATGATGGCGAACCTGTGGCACGCGGAGCCATATTGGTGGGCACGAGAGCTGAGCTCCGGTGTGCAAGCGTGCGCTGGCCAGCTGATTTTCAGGCCTTCTGGGCCAACCAGAAGTCGGGAAACACTGTTTCTGGCACTGGAGAGTCTCTGGAGGGGTGAGGAAGGCACGTTTTCCACTCTACCCAGGCTCCAGGGGCTTTCTAGGAGCCTGGGGAGGGTGAAAATGACCTCCCGCACCCCACCCCCAGGAGGCCCTCCGGAGGCTGAAAACGGCCTGTTTCCCGACTTCTGGTGGGACCGGAAGGCCTGTTTTTCACTCTCCCCAGGCTTCAGAGCCTTTCTAGGAGCCTGGGGAGGGTGGAAACGGCCTTCCCCACTCCATTGGAGGCCCTCCAGTGGCCCACCGCGCCATCGCGTGCCAAAAGCGGGGGCAGAGTGGGGGGTCATGCGCACAAGCATGGGGGCGGGGCACATAGAATTATGGGTGTGAGCATGCATGCGCGCGACCCCCCCCCTGTGCTCCCCTTTCTTTTGGCAAGCAATGGCAAAAAGGTTAGCCATCACTGTCCTAGATCATCTCCAAAGGCTGCCCCAGGAGAAGCATCTTGTAGTAATCCAGCTAGAAGGTAGACAAGTCAGATAAAATTTTTATGGAATTGTGGACTATGTAACCGTGATGGCGAACCTATGGCACGCATGCCAGACATGGCAGACAGAGCCCTCTCTGTGGGCATGCGCGCAGCTTCATACCGGCCACCTGGTCTTCGCATGTGCCGGACTGCTGGAAATCCAAACACCAGCTGGCTGGTGTGCATGCAACCTGACCCAACAAGCCTATATAACACTGAGTGCTGAAACTCTAATGCGCATTCATGCACTGGCGTTCCAGAACCCCAAAGACCAGCTGGCCAGTGCACGTGTGTGCGCTGGCCATCTGGTCTTCCGGTTTTTGGTGCTCCAGCACGCGTGAAGACCAGCTGTCATGCCGGAAACCCGAACACTAGGTCTTTGGGTTTCCAGCTGTGCGTGCGCATTCTGATACGGGCACTTTGTGCCGAAAAAGTTCGCCATCATTGCTATATAAAGATCCACCAGCTGGCTATTCCTCAGAAAGCAATATTAATGCATTCCTTGGTGCCTCCGGGTTTTATATGTAGCCTGCAATGTTTTCTTGTATGTTGTTAACATTGTTTTTAATTACCGTTAACTGGCCAGAGTGATAAATTTGGGATGGGCGACTATATACATTCGTTAAATAAAGAAATGCACAAATATATAAAATAAATTAATACATAAATTTGTTTTCGGCAGACGCCTGCTGGTTGGCATTAGGCTCAGGCCAGGGGTGAAATGCTCCCAGTTTGGAGCAGGATGGCCCGATCCGGTAGCGATGGCAAAAATCTCTGCCCCACCCCACCCCAAAGACGACAATCCCAGCTGAGCCGCGCAATCAGAAGCTTTTTTTTAATTTTTAAAAGCATTTTTTCTACAACCTCTTCGGCCGAAAAAATGCTTTTAAAAGTAAAAAAAAAAAAAAAAAAAGCCTCTGATGATCGCGGTGGCTCAGCTGGGATCCTCAGAGGCTTTTTAAAGCATTTTTTTCTACAACCTCTTCGGCCAAAGAGGTTATAGAAAAAAATGCTTTTAAAAGCCTCTGACGATCCCAGCTGCGTTGCCGGATCATCAGAGGCTTTTAAAAGCATTTTTTTTCTGCAACCTCTTAAGGTTGTAGAAAAAATGTTTTTAAAAGTAAAAAAAAAAAGTTGGCCATGCCCACCCAGTCAAATTACCCCACCACCACCAAGCCACACCCACAGAACCAGTAGTAATACATTTTACACTGACTCAGGCACACATCTAAACCCAAGGAGCCAGGGAAATTATTTCGGTGTGCGACTGCCAAGCTGGGAAAGATATCTGACACATCCCATTTTTAATTTTTGCAGCGAGTTATGAGCCCTGTTAATTAGATGCCTCATAAAAGCGCTGCCAGGTAGCGATAATGAATGGTATTCCATTTCTCAGTCCATTGTTATTCATAATGTTGCCACATTCGGTCTAACAATTATGAGAAGGCATCACCAAACATGATGTAATGGAATACAAGTGGGTTTTATTAAAAACCTCTCTTCTTTAATATAGTTATTGTGACAGGGATTATTGTAGGTTGCTTTTGGGGAAATTTTCCCTGCTGTTGTATTTATGAATGACAAAGGATCTCATGCTTGCATGTTGGTCTAAGGCAGGAGTCAGCAATCTGTGGCTCTTTAATCCCTCTGCTGCAGCTCCCTGTCACCAGTCGGCTCCACAATTGATTGGGTTTTCGGTTAGGACAGGTAGAGGAAAAAGGACGCCGAGCTAGGAGGAAACTCTATGGTGGGGGAACCGGACTTCCAGTCAGCAGAGGAAAGAGGACGCTGCGCTAGGAGGAGACTCTATGGTGGGTGAACCGGACTTCCAACCGGCTCCAGAATTGAATGGGAGCTTCTGGTTAGGACCTTTGTGGCTCATTCAGTGTTCAAGGTTGCCGACCCCTGGTCTAAGGCAAGGGTCTCCAACTTGGCAACTTTAAAACTTATGGACTTCAACTCCCAGAATTTCCCTATCGGCCCCAGCCGGCTGGGGAATTCTGGGAGTTGAAGTCCACAAGTCTTAAAGTCGCCAAGGTTGGAGACCCCTGGTCTAAGGCAAAGCTATAAGAAAAGTTACTTCCTGGTTATTTCAAGGTCATATCGGGACTAGGTTGACACCTCCTACACCTTAATCCATGGCTCGTGATGGAACCACAATTACCTCTGTTTACGTAGCACACCGAGTTGTAATCTAGTTTTCCAACTACAATGCTTGCATTCACAGAGTAGACTATATACCAAGTGAGAGCAAGTTATGATTTAGCTGGTTTTGTAAGCCAAGCCAAGAGCATAGGGAGTAACCTCATCTGGCGGGGTGTTCTTGTTTCCCCAGTATTTAGCAAATATAATCCTTGCTGCTGTCAATATATGTAAAACTACATATGTAGTCCAGTGGTGAAATCCAATTTTTTTTTTTACCGGTATTGAGGTCAGAGGTCAGTTCTTAAGCTCCTTTACCTGACCAGGAACAAAACCACCCAACAGACAAAGGCATCTATCTACATTTTATTAACTTATCGATGCAAACATAGCAAAGAGCTCTTGTAAACTGCTTTTCTGAAATCAAGATTCTTCACAGGACTGGCTTATTGCAAACTGAGCCTGAGTAGCGTAGGGGGCTAATGCCTCCTACTAAAGGCAGCAATTAACATCCAGCTGCCTGAAATTCTGCGAGTTCAATCCTAGCCAGGCTCAAGGTCGACTCAGCCTTCCATCCTTTCTAAGGTGGGTCAATTGAGGACCCAGTTTGGAGGGGCAATAAGCTGACTTTGTATAAATATATACAAAAGTATGAAGGCTATTGCTTAATGCACTGTAAGCCGCCCTGAGTCTCCGGAGAAGGGCGGCATATAAATCAAATAAAAAATAAAAAAAAGAAAAGAAAAGAAATTGTTGCTTTTATTCCTGACCAGCCCTTGTTAGCTTCTTGGAATCATTTTTTTTTTTCCTAGCAGCTACCAGACTGCCCTCCTCACATCCAGTTCTCAGATTTTGCACTGACATCAGCCTGACTTGTTCTGCCATCTCACCTTTTCCACTTTTCTTCAGGTGAGAAGAAAATTGGTCCATTTGCAACCTTCTGACACCACGTCCGTCTGCCAAGATTGCACTCCTTTCAGCATCTTCAATTGGAGTTGAAGACTCGCTCCAGATGTTCTTTTTACCATCTACGAGTCCTTTCTTTTCCTTTTGGAAAAGTTTTAGTTTATTCAAGGAAGGTTAAATAAAATAAAATAGAAGGGAAGGGAAGGGAAGGGAAGGGAAGGGAAGGGAAGGGAAGGAAAGGGAAGGGAAGGGAAGGGAATGGGAATGGGAATGGGAATGGGAATGGGAATGGGAATGGGAATGGGAATGGGAATAGGAATAGGAATAGGAATAGGAATAGGAATAGGAATAGGAATAGAGAGGAGGGGAGGGGAGGGGAGGGGAGGGGAGAGGAGAGGAGAAGAGAGAAGAGAGGAGAAGAGAGGAAGGAATAGAACAGAACAGAACAGAACAGAACAGAACAGAACAGAACAGAACAGAATAGAATAGAATAGAATAGAATAGAATAGAATAGAATTCTTTATTGGCCAAGTGTGATTGGAAACACAAGGAATTTGTCTTTGGTGCATATGTTCTCAGTGTACATAAAAGGACTAGCACATATGTGCAAGGGGAACCTTTACCTTTACCCTATAGCGAGAAAGTATTTATTGTTGCTTTTTCTTTCTTTCTTTTTTAAAGGGGCAGGTTCACCCCCATTGCAAAATAGCTGCTGTTGTGTTTTGGTTTTTTTTTATGGGAGAGATGTTTTCTGGTTCGGTTTGGATGGCCAAAGAGAGACAAGGTTTCATGATATAATGATGCTGTTTTCAGTTTTGGGCAGGATCGGCTCCTGGAAATGAGAGGCTGTCTAAAACCCCGAGCAAGCAATGTTGCTCCTTGGAGAAATAGAATAACCCCTGTGGATGATGAACAGCTTAATTTTTGCATTTTACACAGCTGGTTTGTAGGCAAAGTTATTGAGCTGGCCGAGGAATTGGTGGGCCACGAATGCCTGTAGTTTGTATTGCAAATGAAGGGAAGGGAATATCTTTTTTTTTACACTTAGGCTGACTAAGCTCCTCATTTCCATCTTTACTGGGAAATATTGATGTGCTTTTATCTCCACCAGCTTATTTCCATTTTTTGTGGGTGGGTGAAAGAAATCGAATGGCTGCAAGGGAGTGCTGAACCTACAACCACAATGGAGCCCCAAATTCCTGTGGCTAAGTGAGACATTTGTGAAGTGAGTTCTGCCCCATTTTACGACCTTTCTTGACACCATTGTTAAGTGAATCACTGCAGTTGGTTAAGTTAATAACACGCTTGTTAAGTAAACCCAGCTTCCTCATGGAGACTTTGCTTGTCAGCAGGTCGCAAGAGAGGATCACGTGACACACATAAACACACCCGGGACACTGTGACGGTCATAAGTATGAACCGGTTGCCAAGCCTCTGAATTTTGATCACATGATCATTGGGGGGAACACTGCAAAGGTTGTAACTGTGAAAAATGGTCATAAGTCGCATTTTTTTCAATGCCTTGATTGTACCCTTGAACAGTCACTAAATGAACTGTTGTAAGTCGAGGATTAACTATGCTAACAGTCAAGGAAAATTGGCGGTAAATAAGAGTCAGTGGAATTCAAGGTGGGCTGGGTTTAGATCGGGGTGAAATCCAGCAGGGTCTGACAGGTTCTGGAGAACCGGTAGCGGAAATTTTGAGTAGTTCAGAGAACCGGCAAATACCACTTCCAGCTGGCCCCAGAGTGGGATGGGAATGGGGATTTTGCAATATCTTTCCCCCTGGAGTGGGGTGGGAATGGGGATTTTGCAGTACCTTCCCCTGCCATGCCCACTAAGCCACACCCACAGAACCAGTAGTAAAAGAAATAGAATAGAATAGAATAGAATAGAATAGAGAAGAATAGACTAGACTAGAGTAGAGTAGAGTAGAGTAGAGTAGAGTAGAGTAGAGTAGAGTAGAGTAGAGTAGAGTAGAGTAGAATAGAATAGAATAGAATAGAATAGAATAGAATAGAATAGAATAGAATAGAATAGAATAGAATAGAATAGAATAGAATAGGAATAGAATAGAATTCTTTATTGGCCAAGTGTGATTGGACACACAAGGAATTTGTCTTGCTGCATATGCTCCCAGTGTACATAAAAGAAAAGATACATTCGTCAAGAATCATAAGATATAACACTTAATGATAGTCATAGGGTACAAATAAGCAATTGAATCATACTAGGAAACAATCAATATAAATCGTAAGGATACAAGCAACAAAGTTACAGTCATGCAGTCATAAGTGGGAGGACAAGGGTGATAGGAATGATGAGAAGATTAATAGTAGTGCAGACTTAGTGAATAGTTTGACAGTGTTAAGGGAATTATTTGTTTAGCAGAGTGATGGCGTTTGTGAAAAAACTGTCCTTGTGTCTAGTTGTTCTGGTGTGCAGTGCTCTATAGCGTCGTTTTGAGGGTAGGAGTTGAAACAATTTATGTCCAGGATGTGAGGGGTCTGTAAATATTTTCACAGCCCTCTTTTTGACTCGTGCAATACAAAATTTTGACTCATAAAATACTAAATGCCAAAATATTTTGTTAAAAAGAACAAAATAAATTTTTAAAAAACACAATAACACATTAAAAAGAAAAAGTGTCTTAAAAAAGGGAAACAAAAACTAACAGATATACACATAACTTCCTCTCGAGTTAAATGCTGATTAATATAATATGGCAACGTTGGGTTCCCAACCTTTACAAAACAGTTGAAAGAATTTTAAACTATTAAAACTACTAAACCTACTACAAACTGTTAGCCGGTTATCTATAAACATTATTAACAAAATAGTTAACAGAAAAAACAAAACCAATACGTTCCCGTTGATATTGATTATTCTAGCTGTACCAAATGGAACACCTACACAAGTCTGATTAGATATGGCTTCCAAGTTAATGGTATAACACATTCAAAAATACATTCTTTTTTCTAGTTAAGCATTCGTTTCTATTGGAAGGAAATTCGTATAGCACAGAAGTCTTTCTTATCAGATTGTAAGAGATGACCAGGCGGAGCCCGAGGGAAGGGTCAAACACGTCATCAGTCTCGAGTCCCTTCACACCCAAAAGAGATCTAAATCAGTGATGAAATTCTATTCTATTCTATTCTATTCTATTCTATTCTATTCTATTCTATTCTATTCTATTCTATTCTATTCTATTCTATTCTATTCTATTCTATTCTATTCTATTCAACTGTGTTATTGACTTAACAACTGCAGTTCATTTCCTTCAAACCGTGGCAAGGAAATGGGACGAAACTCATTTCACAACTGTCGTGCTTAACAACAGATCGTAAGTTGATTGTTTCCTAGTATGATTTGATTGCTTATTTGTACCCTATGAATACCATTAAATGCTATACCACTTGTACATTCTTGACGGATGTATCTTGTCTTTCCCAACTCTAGGGGGCGGTGCTCACCTCCGTTTCAAAGCCAAAGAGCGAGTGCTGTCCAAAGACGTCTCCATGGTCAGCTCATGTGCCCTTCATGACTCAACGCCAAAGGCGCATAGAATGCTGTTCCCTTCCCACCACAGGTGGTTTCTATTTTTTCTACTTTACATGCTTTCGAACTGCTAGGTTGGCAGACGCTGGGACAAGTAACGGGAGCTCACCCCGTTACGCGGCACTAGGGATTCGAACTGCTGAACTGCCGATCTTTCGATCGACAAGCTCAGCCTCTTAGCCACTGAGCCACCATGTCCCTCTTTTCACTATAAAAGATTTTTAGAAGATAAATAAGCCCAAAAAATTAATATACATTGCCTCTCTTTTCAAGAGCTACATTCCATTTTAGGAGCAAAAAACAGGGTGTTTTTGGAAAGGCTACCCTTCAAATCCCTTCCAAAACAAATAATAAATTATGTGTTTGCTCTGATCTTTTGCGGGAGTGAGGGGGAGTTTATAAAACTTTCTCTCTGTTCCTTATTAAACCAGCAATCCTCGCTTACTTATTTATTCCACGCTCTCCGGACGCTGTGTTCCCCACTGAATAACTTGAACTTTCAAGAAACAGGAAGTTTGCTTTCTCACAAGGATCAAAAACCACAAACCTTAATTTAGGCAGGGAGAGAGGAAAGAGAGAGTGGCGGGGGGGGTGGAGAGAGAGAACATAATCAGGATTTGGGAACGATTTCCGGAGTGGAGGGCAACTAGATAGAAAAGGATACTGATGTATACTAGAACAGGGGTCTCCAACCTTGGCAACTTTAAGCCTGGCGGACTTCAACTCCCAGAATTCTCCCAGAAGCCATTAAAAAGCGAAAGTTAGAGTATTTTGGACATGTGATGTAACACCCAGAAAAATGCAGCATCCTTCACTTAATCCTCCAGGGAAAAATTAAAGGCAAACGAGGCCCAGGCAGAAGAAGAACATCATGGCTTCAAAACTGGAAAGAGCCTGGTGGCGCAGTGGACTAAGTGCTGTTAAAGTAGCACTTAGTTGCCAGCTGCCTGCAATTACTGCAAGTTCGAATCTCACCAGGCTCAAGGTTAACTCAGCCTTCCATCCTTCGAGGTAGGTAAAATGAGGACCTGGATTGTGGGGGCAATAAGCTGACTTTGTATGAAAAAGAACACCGCTTGGGGGGGGGCGAAAGCCCTACTAAGCAGGTATATGCAAAAGTATGAAGGCTATTGCTTAAAGCATTGTAAGCCATCCTGAGTCTCTGGAGAAGGGCGGCATATAAATCTAACTAATAAATAAATAAATAAATAAACAAACAAACAAACCTAAGAGAATGGTTTGGACAAAACTCAGCAGCCCTTTTTCATGCGGTTGTTGACAAAAATAGGATTGCCAACATGCAAAAATAGGATTGTCTGATGACGGACATGGCACAAGAAGAAGAAGAAGACTTAAAGTGGCCAAGGTTGGAGACCCCTGTACTAAAACATTCACAGCCCCACCCCACCCCAAAAAACCAGTTTCTTTGCCAACACAGTAAGGAATGCTATGGTTACCAAACCGAAGTAGTGTTTTTTTCCTCTGCTTGCTTCCTGATAAAAAGCTTCAGCAGAGTCAAACTGGATCGAATGCACTGGGAAAAGAAACAAATAAAAAAAAAATTACAAAAAGGAAATGCACGTATATAGCCCTGAGAAGTGGGGAGCAGAAGGCAGCTGGCAGAGGGAAGTATATATATATCCCTGTTGGTGGGGAGGTAGGAGAAACCCCAAAGAACCCCAAAGAGAGAGACAGAAGGGGGTTTGTGTCTTTAAATCAGCAGTCCCCAACTGGTGGTCCGTGAGAAAATTTTGGTGGTCCGTAGAAAAATTATTTACATTTTTTTATATATTGCACTAAATCAGGGGTCCTCAAACTACGGACCTTGGGCAGGATACGTGCAATGAAGGTTTGTTTCACTGCAGAGAGTCTCCCCCTTCGGGGTCCTTTTGTGTGGGTTGGAGGGGGCAGAAATTCTGACTTGGGGTCTGCTTCAGCCTCCTGGTGTGGGGCTTTGGGGGAAGGCTGGAGGGAAGCGCAACTGGTGGCAAAGAGCCGGAGGGCCTTGTTCCAGTGGGACTGCCTCATGGCCTGGAACTGGCTGATCATCTCAGCCCGCTGAGCCTCCAGGTGCTGGTCCCTGGCTTTGCACTCCTGCAGGTATTCCGTCTGCTTGGAAAGCCTATGCTCCTAGTCCTCAGTGAGGTGCTTCTGCTGGACCTCCTTCTTGGTCAGATCCAATTAGAATTGAGCTGTTTTGCCAACTCTTTCTTGTGGTGGCTGCTTAGCTCCAACAACTGCTTCCTATTGGGGCCCTAAGGAGCCCGGGCGGGGAGGCGAGGAGTGGCTGGCAGGAGAGGGGTGAGTAGAGGGCGGCAAGCTGTTCCTCGATGTGAGTGACATCAAGTTGGCCATCAAGTTGGCCATGCCCATCCAGTCACATGACCACCTAGCCACACCCACTCAGCCGGTCATTAGGCAGATCATATTAGTGGTCCGCGGGATTTAAAATTATGAATTTAGTGGTCTTTGAGGTCCGAAAGGTTGGTGCCCCCTGCTTTAAACTGTTGTTTTTAAAAAGCCACTGACCAAACCAGGATCAGGAGAAAAGAGAAGCAACGGGAACCATGACGTTTGAAAAGGAGTGTCTTGTAAGAAGACAGATAATTTTATATGAAGCTGTCCTCTCCTCCGCTTCGTCTTTCGTAGGCTTATTTCAACTTCCCGAATATTCATGGTTTGCTGGTTAAGGTGACCCACTATTCTCCCTTACAGCCCTTCGCATCCAAACATTGAGGGAACAACACTGTATAGGAAGAAAAAAAACCCAGGAAAATTAAAAAAACAAGGCCTTTTTGATGGCCTCAGCTGGCAATAGTGGAGAGAAGCGGAAGGCAGAGAGCGGCCCTTTAGAAATCTTGTTTTCAAGGGCAGCGGAGAAATTTTTGAAAAGAATAACATATAAACTGAATTATGTTCTATTTTATAAAGGGGGCCCAGACTCCAACATCCAAACGGATGAAAAAACATTCATGGAAAACTCCACAAGATGTAAAGTGGTAGTATTCAAAGCAGGAAAAGTGGAGCCTTGTTCAGTCCAGATGCAAATGGACTTTGCAAAGCAATATAATTTCTCTTTACCCCATAACCCAATGATGGCTAACCTTTTCCAGACCGAGTGCCCAGATGCCCGAATCCAAAAATGCAATGGACATGCAGTCCCGTACATGTGCCCCCATATATGCCCTGCCCCCCACACATGCCCCACTCCTGCGCATGCATGTCCCCCCCCCATATACAC
Organism: Masticophis lateralis; assembly: GCA_030761175.1. Classification (NCBI taxonomy): domain Eukaryota; kingdom Metazoa; phylum Chordata; class Lepidosauria; order Squamata; family Colubridae; genus Masticophis; species Masticophis lateralis. Next base: position 10,725,263 of record JAUDYJ010000013.1, read on the forward strand.
ACACTGCCCCCCCCGGTGCATACGCACGCAGCCCCCCGCATGTACCCAGCTCTCGCACGGCCATGGCCCTAGTGGTGGGTTTCAGCAGGTTCTGACCAGTTCTGGAAAACCGTAGTGGAAATTTTGAGTCGTTCGGAGAACCGGTAGTAAAAATTCTGACTGGTCCCGCCCTCATCTATTCTCTGCCTCCCGAGTCCCAGCTGATCGGGAGGAAATGAGGATTTTGCAGTCACCTTCCCCTGGAGTGGGATGGGAATGGAGATTTTACAGTATCCTCCCCTGGAGTGGGGAGGCAATGGAGATTTTACAGTATCCTTCCCCTGCCATGCCCACTAAGCTATGCCCACCAAGCCATGCCACACCCACCAAGCCACCCCCACAGAACCGGTAGTAAAAAATTTTGAACTCCACCACTGCATGGCCCCCGCACGAGAGTACACCCCCACCGCACGTCCCCTCCCCCACCCCACCCCTGCGTATGAATGGTAGCGACCCAAAGACCAGCTGGCTGGTGGGAGGCACGCATGCATGCATGGCAGAGCTCAACGGGGGCAATGGCTCATGTGCCCACAGAGAGGGCGCTGCATGCCACCTCTGGCACCATGCCATAGGTTTGCCATCACAGCCATGACCTGAAAGAACCACGGTTTGACTAAATCATGCTTATAATTAAAAGAGCCTTCGTGGCACAGCAGACTAAAGTGCTGTTAAATAGCACCAGCTGCCTGCAATTATTGCAAGTTCGAATCTCACCAGGCTCAAGGTTGACTCAGCTTTCCATCCTTTCGAGGTAGGCAAAACGAGAACCTGGATTGTGGGGGCAATAAACTGACTTTGTATAAAAAAGAACACCTCTTGGGGGGGCCGAAAGCCCTACTAAGCAGGTATATACAAAAGTATGAAGGCTGTTGCTTAACGCATTGTAAGCCGCCCTGAGTCTCCGGAGAAGGGCGGCATATAAATCAAATTTTTTAAAAAAACAGTAGTAAATCATTACAGGTAGTCCTCAGTTTACGGTCACCACTGAGCCCAAAATTTCCGCTGCAAGGCAGTTGAGTGAGTTTTGCCCCGTTTTATGATCTTTCTTGACACTATTAAGGGATTCACTGCAGTGGTTATGTTAGTAGCCCGGACGTTAACTGAATCCGGCTTCCTCATTGACTTTGCTTGTCAGAAGGTCGCAAAAGAGGTTCGATCACATGATCCCTGGACACTGTGACCGTCATAAATATGAACCAGTTGCCAAGCATCTGAATTTCGATCACTTGACCCTGCGGATGCTGCAGTGGTCATAAGGGTGAGGAACGGTCATAAGTCTGTTGTGGCCCGTCAGCAGCCTGTGCAGCTAGTAGCTGATTCTGAGAGCGAGGAGGCTGGTGTGGTGCTGCACCAACAGCCTGTGCAGCTGGTGCTCGAGTCAAGATAATGAGGAGGCTGGAGAAGAGGTGGTGCCAGAGGTGGGGATTCAGCCAGGGCCTTCAGAACCTCCAGAAGCTCCCTTAAGTGAAGAGGAAGAAGAGGAGGAGCCTCTTCTCGATGCACGAGCGCACAGAGCTGTCAAAAGGCAGGAGTGGCTCCTCAGGAGGAGGTCTCCTCGAGAGTAAGGCTTGGGGCTAATTGGCCACTCCCTTAGCCTATTTAAGAAGGAACACCGACTGAAGCAATTTGCAGGGAACAACTTCGTTCACTCTCCTTCGCGTCTGGATCTTAGTTCTCTGCAAATTGCTTCTGAGCTTTCTGCCAACCATAGTAAGATTACGATTATTTATTCTTTGGATTCTTGTAGGCTGTTAAGAAAGTTAATCGACAGCCTTTGTTTGAAAAAAAAACTGATTTAATTTAGTAAACTAAGGTTTGTACAGACTTTGTGTATGCTGCATTCTTTGGGGTCCGTAGCTGGGGTAGAACAAAGTCTCTTTTTTCAGTGTGCTGCAATTTCAAACGGTCACTAAATGAATGGTTGTAAGTCGAGGACTACCTGTATGTAAAAGGTAATGTCTGAACTCAGTGTTCATCTAAGATCTGCAAATCATGACAGAAGTATGATTTATCAAATACAACTGGTTGGGTTCACCCAATAATTGAAACCTTTATGAAGCACTTAGCACAAATTTAACACAAATAAATAGTTTGTCACAGAAGTGACTGCCTGTGAAAGCCCCTGGATTGGGGCTGAAAGGTGAAAGCAGAAGCATTATGCTCTATCCCATATTTGGGTAGACCAGGTTGCCCTTGTAGAAAGAAAATACTTAATTTCTCCCCTGGTATAGCCGACAAAGGGAGGTGATGGCTCAGTGGCCAAGACGCTGAACTTGTCGATCGAAAGGTCGGCAGTTCAGCGGTTCGAATCCCTAGTGCCGTGTAATGGGGTGAGCTCCCGTTACTTTTCCAAGCTTCTGCCAACCCAGCAGTTTGAAAACACGTAAAAAATGCAAGTAGAAAAATAGGGACCATCTTTGGTGGGAAGGGAACAGCATTCCGTGCGCCTTTAGCATTGAGTCATGCAGGCGACATGACCACGGAGACGTCTTCGGTCAGTGCTGGCTCTTCGGCTTTGAAACAGAGATGAGCACCGCCCCCTAGAGTCAGGAACAAGTAGCACATATGTGCGAGGGGAACCTTTACCTTTACGTTATAGCCGACAAAGCTAGGAGAGCCTATGGCTTAGACATTAATACATCCACCTAATATGCAAGCAGCTTGGGTTCGAATCCCAGAAGTGTATGGCTAGCTGACGAGAGCTAAATAGCTTAAAATAAATCTATACTAGTCTCCCTTTATTTCTTTGTCGGTAAATATAAATTTAACTCTTATGAAGCATCTAAAGACACAATGCAGTCAGACATCCACAGTACTGTAATCTTTAAAATATCCAGGATAATAGCAATTAAAATAATGATTTAAATGACTTTTAAATATAGTACAACTAGCATTACAATTTACTACGCCAACCGTCTAGTATCTCTCATAGAATCCAGAGCTCTGGTTCGTTTATTGGTGCGAGAATCTCGCGTTTAATATTGCCGACAGCCAGCCGATAAATTCACGCCGGCAGGTTCAGGGATCTTTTATTAATCAACATCTCAGTTACATGAATGCAGCACAAAATACATCACGTAGAAGACCTTTGAAGGTACCCTTGTCGTGGTTAAGAAAACTCACCGGCAGGCAGGGGGGGGGGGAAAGGAACCCCATCCCAATCCATCATTCAATTGAATTAAGTCTGCACACTTTCTTTAAAGCCGTGGCATAAATAGGGCTTACTGACAACACACAACTGGCCAGATTCCCAGCAACGCAATTGACAAAGCACAAAACATGCTGTTTAAGCTAAAAGCCAACAGCCCCCAGAGCAGAGCATCATGTGAATTCACCCTCTGCTCAAGGACAGGGGGTGGGGGGGGGGAAGGGATGTGGGCTGGAGACACATTACATTAGCAACCCTCGGCTTCCTCCCATCAGATGGGATCTGACCTCTTTCCCTTTGGCTGGACGGGAGCCCAAAACGGAGCCTGCTGAAACAAGGGAGAAAGAGACTCCCAACATCCTTGGCAAGAGTCACAAATTCATTCCATCTAGCCAGCAGATCAAACACGAATGCTGGCTGGTGAATTCTAGGAGTTGAAGTCCACAAAGTCTTAAAAAGTTTTGCCAAGCCCCTGCTCTAGAAGAAATCAGCAGGACATCCATGGTGCACGCTTAACTGAAAAACACCTTTAGCCAACTCAGCTCCTTCACCCACCCACCCCCAGGGGAAACTTCGGTGCCCATAATTCCCTGCCCCTTTGGGCAAAAGATGGACAATTTTGGGCCCCGGAGTCTATTATACATAGGCAGGCAGAGAATGGCAATCCAGTTCAAGCCAGCACATCTTAAACCAAGTGCTGGAAAAGGCCAGAGGAGGGGAAGAGAGAGAGAGGGAGGGTGGGAGAGGAGGGGAGGGAGGAAGAGAGGGAGGGAGGGAGGGAGGGGGGAGAGAGCGTGTGTTTAGAATAGAATAGAATAGAATAGAATAGAATAGAATAGAATAGAATAGAATAGAATAGAATAGAATAGAATAGAATAGAATAGAATAGATTTATTGGGCAAGTGTGTTTGGACACACAAGGAATTTGTCTTTGGTGCATATGCTCCAAATTGTCAGGTGCTTTTTCCAAGAGGGAAATGGACTTCTTTGTTAAATAACCACGGCCTTGGATGACTGAGAATCTCCATAGACATTTAATCAGGAAAGTTTTCTCTACTTTGGTCAGAGACGCTGGGGCAACGGTGCCTCTGAGCAAGTTAAGAGTGCGTCTCAGGGAAGAAGGAAGAGAGAGAGAGAGAGAGAGAGAGGAGGAGGAGGAGGAGGAGGAGGAGGAGGAGGAGGAGAAGAAGAAGAAGAAGAAGAAGAAGAAGAAGAAGAAGAAGAAGAAGAAGAAGAAGAAGAAGAAGAAGAAGAAGAAGAAGAAGAAGCATTATCCCCCTCCAAGAAGAGGGGGCTTTACTCAAGGGGGGAGGACGAAGAGGAGGAGGAGGAGGCACCCTGCATTCAACCCCGAGCCAATCGATCAAACAATCAACCGCCCAACCAGCCTGCCATTGCCTTGCCCTCGTTCCCCCCCAAAAGAGGCCGGCGCCGGGAGCGCGAGGCACCGCAGAGACCTACCCGGGGATGCAAACGGAGCACCGCAGCGCGGCGGCGGCGGCGGCGGCGGCAGCAGCTCCTTCCACCGGCCGAGGATTCATCCTGCAAAGGCGGCTACCTCTTCCACCTCCTCTCCTCCTCCTCCTCCTGAAGCACTTCGCGGGAAGGGAAGTGCAGGCCCCTCCCTCCCCCACGCCAAGCCCTTCCCCCTTCCCGAAACGGGGAGGGGAGAGAAGGGGAGGCCAGCAGCTGCAGCAGCCACGTGGGAAGCTTGCAATCGCTCCGGGGCTTCTCCCGGGGGAAACTGCGCTCCGAGGGGCTCGAGCCCACTTTACCACTAACAGTTAACAGAGTGGGAAGGGACCCTGGAGGACATCTAGTCCAACCCCTGCGGCGGGACTGGGGGAAGCTTGCTTGCAGCGTTTCCCCCGGTCTTTCCCGGTCCTGCCTTTGGACAAGGGGCTGCAGCAGGATTCAAAGGCAGCGGAGCCGGGAGGAGGGTTGCACGGTCCGGACTGCGCGTGCCGCCGCCGCCGCCGCCTCTTAACCCGGGTGCGGGAGGCAGAAAAGGGAGCAGGCAGAAGCCGCCGAGAGTTTCGGCGCGGCCTGTTGAGCCAGTTTCCTTTCCTTTCCTTTCCTTTCCTTTTTTTTTCTTAATGGGTTTTTCAACGCGGGCACCTTTTCGACCCGGGCAAGGCCTTCGGGAGATGCAGGCGGGCTAATGATACGGCGCAGGCCGGACGGAGAAAGGTTGCCCCCCCCCCCCAAAAAAGGAAGCCCCCGCCGTTTTCAAAAGGCGTCCTCGGAGGAGTTTGCGGTAGAAATCGCCCTTTGGGATTGGGAATTTTGTCCGAAGAAGCTGAGCAACAAGGAAGCTTCCCAGGGAAGAAAAGGGTGGGGAGGATTGCTATCTATCTATCCATCTATCTATCTATCTATCTATCTATCTATCTATCTATCTATCTATCTATCTATCTATCTATCTATCTATCTTCCTATCTACCTTTCTATCTGTCTACCTTTCTATCTATCTTTCTTTCCATCTATCTATCTACCTACCTACCTACCTACCTATCTTTTATATATGTATGTATATATATGTATATGTATGTATGTATGTATGTCGGGTTTTCTCCCACGTAAAATTGGAAGTGGCTTGCAGAGACACTTCTCCCAATTTTACGTGGGAGAAAACCCAAATAACCAAAGACCTACGTACAAACACCTGCGAAAACCTCAGAAAACATATATATGTATGTATATATATATGTAATCTATTATGTCTATCTCATCTCTCATATACATAGATCTATCTATCTAATATCTATCTAATATATTTATATAGATCTCTCTTTCTCATTTATGTAATCTATTATGTCTATCTCATCTCTCTCTCATATAGATAGATCTATCTATCTACCTTTCTATCTATCTAATATCTACCTATCATATATATATATATGACTCAACGCCAAAGGCGCACGAAACGCTGCGACCTTCCCACCAAAAATAGTGGTCCCTATTTTTCTACTTGCATTTTTTACCTGCTTTCGAACTGCTAGGTTGGCAGAAGCTGGGACAAGGAACGGGAGCTCACCCCATTACGCAGCACTAGGGATTCGAACCACTGAACTGCCGACCTTTCGATCAACAAGCTCAGTGTCTTAACCACTGAGCCACCACTGTCCCTAAGCCACAGTAGTCCTTAAGAATCCCGTAGTCCTGCTAAAAATGTTGCTTTGCTTGAGTTTACAAACCCTGAAAAGACAACGTTGCAACTCAGCTGAATGCAACTGTTTCATACTGTCACAATGTGTTGGCAATACACATTTGTGCAAAATGCTAGACTCGAGCATAGAGTGACCTTGGGAAAGGATGTCTCCACAAGAAGTGGAAGAAATGAACCTCCCTGAGGCCACAATTCGGTCTTCTTTGGATGACAACTCTACTGCAGACTCACAAGTTGCGTGCAGTCCTCTCTGTAAAAATATAGGTAATCTTGGATTTATGGCAACCGGGAACAGAAGTCCCACTGCCAAGCAAGGTGATTCTTAAGTGAGTCATACCCAATTTTTGCCATGGTTGTTAAGCAAATCACTGAAGTTGTTAAGTGAATCACCTGGTCATTAAGCAAATCTGCCTTTCCCCACTGATTTGCTCGTCAAAAGAAGTCCCTTTCTCAGACCTAGGAAGGAGGGCAACGGCAAACCATTTCTCAAAAACCTTGCCAAGAAAAACTGCAGGGATTGGTCCAGGCAATCACTTGGAATCAACACTGATTTGAACGCTCATATATTCTTTTTTATTATTATTATTATTTGATTCCTGGCTTGATGTGAAATTTATTTATTTATTTATTTATTTATAATGCAACTTAATATGCCGCCCTGTCTCCAAGGATTCAGGGCAGCTCACAACGGTAAAGATGCACAGTTCCTCATTAAAAAGAATATAAAATTAAAATTCCAATTCAAAACAATTTAAAATTCATTAAGAAACCCGCCATCAGTCCAGGCTATGGAACAGCCAGGTCTTCAAATCGCGGCGGAACGAGCAAAGGTCAGGGGCCATCAGGAGCTCCAAAGGAAGTTGGTTCCAGAGGGTGGGCTCGCCCACAGAGAAAGCTCTTCCCCTAGGGGGTCACCGGCCGACACTGTCTGGCCGACGGCACCCTGAGGAGGCCCTGTCTGTGTGAACGCACCGGGCGATTGGGAATTCTTGCTGGCTGCAGGGGGTCCGACAAATATCCTGGGCCCAGGCCATGAAGGACTTTGTAGGTAATAACCAGCACCTTGAACCTCACCCAAAGGACAACCAGTAACCAATGCAGGTCGCGCAGAAGGGATGTAACATGGGAGCGTTGGGATGCTCCCATCACAACCCGCATGGCCGCATTCTGCACCAGCTGAAGCCTTCGAGTGGTTTTCAAGGGCAGCCCTAGGTAGAGAGCGTTGCAGTAGTCAAGACAGGAGGTGACCAGCACATGTGTAACTGTGCATAGGACATCTTGGTCCAAGTAAGGGCACAACTGGTGCACAAGGTGGACCTGGGCAAATGCCCCCCTGGTCACCTATGAACCTAATGAGTTGTGGCCATCATTCATGGTTTAAACTGCACTTATGATCTGTCCCCCCCCTTCAGAGACCCACAAAAACACAGCCAGCCGAGGGTTAAGAATCACTTGGCACACTCCGCAGTTCTTATCTCAACCTTGGCAGCGATATGCACACCATCTGCCAAGGACTTTATTGGTTTACACAAACAAGAAAATCACCTACGTAGCTTTGCCGTTCATCCAGCTTCCAAGACTACGAGGTTGCTCCGTTTGTTTAGCTTTGTTCGTCACGAACTTCGTGACCCACCGTACTGTCTTATATAGATATGTTTCTGGGTGTGGTCCAGTGAGTCATTGATCCTGTGACTCCAATCCAATGACTCAGGATTTCCTCATACGCCGCAGCTGCAGTACCCTTTTCTCTCGCCTTCTTTGGCGTGCGTCCAGGAATGACGTCTCTCCCTCACTCTCATCTGAGACACCTGTTTCCCCACTACTTGGCTCTCTTTCAGCTGGCACCTGAGCCGGTGCCAGAGGGGGAGGGCTGGGAGATCTGGCTGGCTCCTCTTCCTCCTGCTCAGAGCTGCCTTCCTCCAAAGGGATAGGCTCCGAGGACGGGGCCACAACAACTTAGCTGAAGCTCAGATGCAGTTGCCACTGGATAAAAAAATCATTTGCCATTCAACCAGTTGGTCAACATTCTGAATCAGATTATATAACCACGGTCGGCTGGGAACTGTGACATCACAGCGCTGTGTCATCACGCCAACAACACAACACACCCAACTTCATCGTGACTTCTACCCAACACCTGTGATTAGCAACCACTTGATGTGGCTTGATCTGAATTACAAATCTAATGAATTCTCCTGACCATCATTCATGGGTTAATCTGAATTTAGCTGAAGCTCAGATGCAGTTGCCACGGATGTAACAACATTGGATAGTTTTTGCCCAGAGTTGGAAACATGAAGATACACCAACAGAAGATAAAATAATCCTTAAAATTATGGAATGCGCAGAAATGGACAAACTTACGAAAGAAATACAAGAAAAAGAAGAAACAGATTATTACTTAGTATGGCAAAAATGGTATGACTGGTTGGAGAAAAAGAAAGGAAAATAAAAATAGGGACACAAAAAAGGAGCTAAAATATATAGATAAAAATTGAGTATCAATTAAGAAAAATAGTAAATTAAAGAGAGAGTTTAAGATGCTATTTTGCTTGTAAATGTGTAGAGATATAGATAAGAATATGAATATAGTTTACCAATGTGAGTATTCAAACAAAAAAGGAGTCATAAAACTCGATTTATATTTACTCATTATGTATGTTGTATTATTGTATTTATGTTTGTTTTTTCTTTTTACCCAATAAAAAAAATTATAAAAAAAAAAAAGAAAGAAAAATCATTTGCCGCTCAACCAGTCGGTTAAAATTCTAAATCGGATTATATAACCACCATCGGTTGGGAGCTGCGACATCACAGCGCTGTGTCATCACACCAACAACACAACACACCCAACTTCATTGTGACTTCTACCCAACACCTATTATTAGCAACCACGCCCTACTTATTAACAACACACGTTGGACAGAAGGGAGGGTTCACATCGCCAATTTCCTGGATTATCCCGAGAATCAACAATGAGAGTGAAAGGTAAATATTAGTTCAGGATATGGTTTCTTTTCACCAGGATTCATTGAATAAACTACGGGTGAGCGAATGTATGCAAGATAACTGTTAATAACATGCTTTACAAGCCTGGGAGGCTATGTTCAACCTCTGTATCATAAGCTAATCAGGTTGAGTTTGTAGAATGTTCGGCTCACACGTGTTTGACTGGTCTGTGGTTTATGGTCTAGCCAAAGCGTCTCCCATCTGGATAATTATGCATCAGTTTGCGCAGTGTAGAGAGTTTGTTCAAGAAAAGGAAATGGAAAGATAGGTCAGGTGTAGGATCGTTGGGGTGAGTCACAGGAAGCATCCGTACAGTGCCTCTGATTTAATGGGTTCATTAGGACAATCTTTGTGTGTTAGGAATAGAATAGAATAGAATAGAATAGAATAGAATAGAATAGAATAGAATAGAATAGAATAGAATAGAATAGAATAGAATAGAATAGAATTAGAGAAGAGGAGAGAGAAGAGGAGAGAAGAGAAAAGAGAAGAGAAGAGAAGAGAAGAGAAGAGAAGAGAAAAAATAGAGTAGAAGAAGAGAAGAGAAAAAAAATAGAGAGTAGAGTAAAAGAATTCAATAGGAGAGGAGAAGAGAAAAGAAAAGAAAATAGAGAGTAGAGGAATAGAATGGAATGGAATGGAACGGAACGGAACGGAACGGAACGGAACGGAACGGAATAGGAATAGGAATAGGAATACCATGTTTTTCCTGAAAATAAGACCCTGTCTTATATTTTTTTGAACCCTGAAATAAGTGCTTGGCCTTATTTTCGGGGAGGTCTTATTATTTTGGGGCGCGTGGAGCAAGACGGGGCTTCTCTTGCCATCTTACTCTGTCTCCCTAACCCTAACCAGAGGAAATGGCAGGGACTGGCTGCACATGCAGTTAATTATTTTCCGGGGGGGCTTATTTTTGGGGAAGCATGATAGGAATAGGAATAGGATAAGCTGGAAGGGACCTTGGAGGTCTTCTAGTCCAGCTCCCTGCTCAAGCAGGAGAGCTTATACTATTTCAGATAAGTTACTGTCTAGAACGGGTCAGGATGCTTAAACACTCAAAGAGCCACAAAGATCCTAACTAGAAGCCCCTATTCAATTCTGGAGCTGACCAAAAGTCCGGTTCCCACATCATAGTCTCCTTCTAGCACAGCGTCCTTTTTCCTCTGCTGACCAGAAGTCCAGTTCCCCCACCATAGAGTCTCCTCCTATCACGGTGTCCTTTTCCTTCTGCCGACCGGAAGTCAGTTCCCCCACCATAGTCTCCTTCTAGTGCGGCATGCTTTTTCCTCTGCTGACCGGAAGTCTGGTTCCCCTACCATAGAGTCTCCTCCTAGTACAGTGTCCTTTTTTCCTCTGCCGACCAGAAGCACAGTTTCACCACCACCATAGAGTCTCCTCCTAGCGCGGCATCCTTTTTCCTCTACCTGTCCTAACCAAAAGCCCTATCAATTGTGGAGCCAACCAGCAACAAGGAGCCGCAGCAGAGAGATGAAAGAGCCACATGCGGCTCCAGAGCCGCAGGTTGCTGACCCCTGGTCTAGAATCTTGTTAAAAACATCCAGTGATGGAGCACCCACAATTTCTGGAGGCAAACTGGTTAATTGTCCTCAGTATTAGGAAGTTTCTTCTTAATTCCAGGTTGCTTCTCTCTTCGATTAGTTTCCAACCATTGTTTCTTTGTCCTGACTTCTGGTGCTTTGGAGAATAATTTGACCCCCTCTTCTTTGTGGCAGCCCTCAAATACTGGAATACTGCTATCACCCTTAATTCTTCTTTTCTTAAGTCTAGCCAAACCCAAATCCTGCAGCCATTCTTCATACATTTTAGTCTCCAGGCCTTTGATCATCTTAGTTGCTCTTCTCTGAACTTCTGAAAGAAGACAAGGCACGGCTATCAATCAACTGATAGAAGTAATCTAGATTTTGAAGGAACTTCCAGCCAGTGCACCAATTCTCAGGGATAAAAGCAAATAGATGAAAACGGCTACTAAATGAACGGTTGTAAGTCGAGAACTACCTATAGGATTTATTCAGAGGCCATAAAAAAAAAACACGGACAAAATTTGTACAGGTAGTCCTCGACTTACAACCGTGATTGTGCCCAACATTTCTGTTGCTAAGCGAGACAGCTGTTAAGTGAGTTGTGCCCATGTTTTACGACTTTTCAGTTTTATGACTTTTGGTGCCACAGATGTTAAGTCAATCACTGCAATTGTTAAGTTACTAACACAGTTGTGACGTGAATCCGAATTCCCCGCTGACTTGGCGCAGCAGCTGTCCAAATTTGGAAGTATGAAACACTGACACCAACTTGTAGTTTTATATAAATAAATACATTTAACGTTTATGTTTACAGCCGACAAGATAATCAGGAGCACCGGAACATCATGAAATAAATAGTATGTCAGGTTTCAAGGTTGTCTCAAATAAATTGCATTTCAAACAAAGGCTTTGATGAAAATCTTCCATTTATTGAGCACGACAATCTAACTCCGACTCCATTCGTAGCCAACACTGACTTCCTGGCGCAAACCCCTCCCTTCCTATCTCCACTCCTCTGGTCTCATTGGCCATCTTCCAAGTCACTCCATCCCTTATCTACTGCTCCAGCTCAAAGGAATTCCCTCCTCCCATCCCATCTCCTAGGGCCATGATGACAAACCTATGACACAGGTGCCACAGGTGGCACGCGGAGCCATATCGGTGGGCACACGAGCTCAGCTCCGGCACATATGCATGCGCCAGCCAGCTGATTTTCAGGCCTTCTGGGCCCCCCAGAAGTCAGGAAACACAGGGGGGAAAGGAAATGCCCCCTTTACGCCCACAGCAACCAATCACAGTGCAGATTGCCTTGTGCAAGAGCCTGCATTCTCCAACCTATAAACCAGGGGTGAAATCCAACATTTTTCTCTACCCGTTCTGTGGACGTGGCTTGGTGGGCGTGGCAGGGGAAGGATATTGTAAAATCTCCATTCCCACCCCACTCCAGGGGAAGGATATTGCAAAATCCTCATTCCCTCTCCCACTCCTGGGGGAAGGATATTGTAAAATCTCCATTCCCACACCACTCCAGGGGAAGGATACTGCAAAATCCCCATTCCTTCCCCACTCCAGGGGAAGGATACTGCAAAATCTCCATTCCTTCCCCATTCCAGGGGAAGGATACTGTAAAATCTCCATCCCCCCCTCCAGAGGGAAGATACTGTAAAATCTCCATTCCCTCCCCACTCCAGGGGGAAGGATATTGCAAAATCTCCATTCCCATCCCACTCCAGGGGAAGGATACTGCAGAATCTCCATTCCCTCCCCACTCCTGGGGAAGGATACTGCAAAATCCCCATTCCCTCCCCACTCCAGAGGAAGGATATTGCAAAAACTCCATTCCCACCCCAGTCTGCGGCCAGCCAGAGGTGGCATTTGTCAGTTCTTCAAACTACTCAAGATTTCTACTACCAGTTCTCCAGAACCTGTTAGAACCTGCTGGATTTTACCCCTGGTTTACACCCAGAATTCAGTCCCTGGCTGAAAAGGATTAAGGTTATAATTGCGAAAGACATTTAATAACAACTGTTACACTTCCAGAGTTCAGGCTTTACACCATTTCAATATTGAGCAACACCACTTTAATTTGTTTATCCATTTATTTTGGGATTCATAATCTGCTTCTCAGTTCAGCCATTTCTCAAAGGAGAGGGCGACGTTTTCGAAAGCAGGAATAACATTAAAGGAAATGACAAAAGAACGCAGTCGTGATATCTCAAGGGCCAAGGAAATAATACAAACCTCCATCACATTTGAAATTCATGTTTATACACACACACACACACACACACACACACACACACACACACACACACACACTTTCCCTTGTCCAGAACATTAAACTGGATGCAATGGATCTATTTTGTTCTTCGGTTTATTTTTTGCTACAGGCTGTTTTAATCTCTACTCACAAGAACTACTTAACGATCCGTCTTGCTGAAAAACTGGAGTATAACATGGTAAAAAAAAAAACAAACCCAACCTGGTTTGAATGTGGAATCATTAATCCTAAGAATGAATTAAAAATGAATTGATGAAAGATGAGCTGCCCAAACTGTGAACTAGAAAGTTTTTCCCATCATTCTCAGGCTTAATTGAGAAGACAAGGATGCCCATTTTACAGGTTGTGACATTTTAAACCCTATAATGGGCTAAACTCCAGCCTTAAATCTCCTGAAAGAAAAGATTGTAATCCATTTGTTTTCAACTCACAACTGCTTCGTGATCAGCAGTCTGTCATGAATTTTTTTAAAAAATTAGATTTATATGTCGCCCTTCTCCGGAGACTCAGGGCGGCTTACAATGCGTTAAGCAATAGCCGTCATACTTTTGTATATTTTATACAAAGTCAGCTTATTGCCCCCACAAACTGGGTCCTCATTTTACCTACCTTAGAAAGGGTGGAAGGCTGAGTCAACCTTGAGCCTGGTGAGATTCGAACTTGCAATAATTGCAGACAGCTGAATCTTAATAACAGGCTTTTAGTCTGTTGAGCTATCCAGGCTCCACATTAAATGGTGGACTGTTGCACATCTTGGAAACGCAGAAGTTGGTCACTTAAGAATTCTTCCTGCCATAATATCAAGATCAAGGGAGGTACTAATACCACTCTATAAAGCCTTAGTAAGACCACACCTAGAATACTGCATTCAGTTTTGGTCACCACACTATAAAAAAAGATGTTGAGACTTTAGAAAGAGTGCAAAGGAAAGAAACCAGGATGATTAGGGTTCTGTCCTAGGCTTCAGGAAACAGAGTCTTGGTCCTGGCAAAATCCCTTTTACTTTGTGAATTACTTTCATTCACAGTCAGCAAAGCCTGTCCAAACAGCCTTTCAGAGGAATATTTATCAATACAGAACTTATCTCGCTTGGAAAGCTGCCAGGTAACTAGTTTCCAAATGCAGTGCAAGGCAAAATTTGGCACAGAGTCTCTGGGATGCACCGACAGATCTTCCCACACTTGAAACGAATGAACGATCGTATTGCTTCCTGCAACAGCCCACTCCCCGTTCACTCCTCTTTTATTTTCTATGAGAGGGGCCAGTCAACTCCAAGGTGTGGCTTTACTCCCAAGTCGACCCCGCTTTCTTAATTGTTCTGGTCTTCTGGCAGCTCTGTTCATGCGCACACTGGGAACAGGCTCCAACTGTTCCTCTGTCTAACTGCTGTCTTGCTCCCTCTTTGCCTCAGATGCAGAGCCCTCGTCCCAGCTTTCCCCAGCCCACAGGACTGGCCCAAGTTCCTCCCCAACTTCCTCACTCTTTGACACTGCTGCCAGTTCTGCTGGCCACTGGTGGGCCACTACAATTAGGGGACTGGATGCTAAAACATACAATGAACGGTTGCAGGAGCTGGGCATGGCTAGTCTAGTGAAGAGAAGGACCAGGGGAGACATGATAACAGTCTTCCAATATTTGAGAGGCTGCCACAGAGACCAGGGGCTCAAGCTCTTTTCCAAAGCTTCTGAAGGCCAGATAAGGAATCATGGATGGAAGCTGAACAAGGAGAAATTCAACCTGAAATAAGGAGAAATTTTCTGACACTGAGAGCCATCAACCCATGAAACAAGAGTTGCCTTCGGAAGTTGTGGAAGCTTTATCACTGGAGGCTTTCAAGAAGAGACTGGACTGTCATCTGTCAGAAATTTATTTATTTATTTATTTATTTATTTATTTATTTATTTATTTATTTATTTATTTATTGAATTTCTATACTGCCCTTCTCCCAAAGAACTCAGGGCGGTGAACAGATTAAGATTTCATATTTATATAAATATATTTTATAAACAGTAAATAATAAATTGAGTCAACTTGGTGTATCTACTAAGACCTTGGCATAGAATTTAGATGTTTATGCTAGCCCTGCTTATTGAAACAGAAAGGTCTTCAGGGCACGTCGGAAAGTGTGAAGATCTGGGATTATTCGTATTCCATGGTCTAGGGTCTCCTGCTTGGGTGGGGGGTTGGATTAGATGACCTACAAGGTCCCTTCCAACTCTATTAATCTGTTTTCAGCTGCGATCACAGGGTGACTAATTTAATGACCAACATGACTTCAACCATAATTCCAGCTCAATTATGGTCATATGTTGAGGTCTTCTTGTAGAGTACTTGGAGAGGGTCCTCCAAGAAGGTCAGCATTTCCAATGCCATCCACAATTTATTTTTATTTATTTTAGCAGAAGCTAATTATATCATAGAGACTTGGAAGGGTTTATAGCTGTCCTTAACTCTAAAGCAGGGGTCTCCACTCTGCTGGCTGAGGAATTCTGGGAGTTGAAGTCCACAAGTTGTAAAGTTGCCAAGGTTGGAGACCCCTGCTCTAAAGGATAGTTCTGACTTCTGTGGTACAAAGCAAAATTTAAGGATAAGTTCAAGGTCAGGGAAAAGGCAGCACAATTCGTTGAAGGACAAGCTGGTCAGATACCACATTATTCTCTATCATTTTAGAGAGGGCTCAGAGAGGGCTGTGAAGCACTGTGAAGCAGTATAGAAGTCTAAGGGCTATTGCTAAGAAGGAAGGAAGGAAGGAAGGAAGGAAGGAAGGAAGGAAGGAAGGAAGGAAGGAAGGAGCGAGCTGGGAAGGGAGGGAGGAGATGGGGAGGGAGGAAGGAAGGAAGGAAGAAAGAAAGGGAGGAAGGAAGGAAGGAGCTGGGGAGGGAGGGAAGGAGGAAGGAAGGAGCTGGGGAGGGAGGGAGGGAGGAAGGAAAGGAAAGAAGGAATGAAGGGAGGAAGGAAGGAAGGAAGGAAGGAAGGAAGGAAGGAAGGAAGGAAGGAGCAAGCTGGGGAGGGAGGGAGGAAGGAAGGAAGGAAAGGAAAGAAGGAAGAAAGAAAGGGAGGAAGGAAGGAAAGGAAAGAAGGAAGGAAGGAGCTAGGGAGGGAGGGAGGAAGGAAGGGCCGTGGTGGTGCAGGGATTAGAATGCAGCATTGCAGGCTAACTCTGCCCACAGCCCAGAGTTCGATCCTGATGTGGCTCAAGGTTGACTCAGTCTTCCATCATTCCAAGGTCTATAAAATGAGGAGGGCAAGATGCCGACTCTTAAACCAGTTAGAGAGGGCTGTAAATTACTATGAAGTGGTACATAAGTCTGAGGGCTATTGCTCTTGCTACAATGCCTCTGAATGGAGACCTTGATGATTGCTACCTTGGCCAAAGGCACTGAAGGTACATTTAAGGGTTTTCACCCCCCCCCCCCCACCTTCCCCAAGGGAACATAGAATTGCTGCAAAACTCGCCGCTGTGTAATCTTGGCTTCATTGGGATGTTGGTTTCAGCACCGCAGAGCAAGCTGTCTGAATTTAGAGTTAGTGTTTCAATTAAGAAGCCATCTAAAGAATCAACACATCTTATAGCACGTGATAGAAATAGCACAGATCAAAGAGTTGGCACCAAAGAACTGACATGTACGGCCTGCGGCTGTGTCCTTTTGTTAAGCTCCAGGATTTCACGATTTAATTCTTTTATCAGTCAGTTTGGCTAGGTGTCTGGAATGATGTGCCTGCCCACTCTTTGCTGCCTAGGAGAATGACATTTTACTACAGCCAGCCTACAATACAGTTTTCCGCACAATAGGGTCTCATCCAGTGGTGAAATTCATTTTTTTTACTACCAGTTTGGTGGGCGTGGCTTGGTGGGTGTGGATGGGGAAGGATACTGCAAAATCTACATTCCCACGCCACTCTGGGGGGAAGGATATTGCAAAATCTCCATTCCCACCCCACTCCAGGAGAAGGATATTGCAGAATCTCCATTCCCACCCCACTCCAGGGGAAGGATATTGCAAAATCTCCATTCCCACCCACTCCAGGGGAAGGATACTGCAAAATCCCCATTCCCACCCCACTCCAGGGGAAGAATACTGCAGAACCTCCATTTCATCCCCACTCCAGGGGAAGGATATTGCAAAATCTCCATTCCCACCCCACTCCAGGGCCAGTAAGAGGTGATATTTGCCAGTTCTCTGAACTACTCAAAATTTCCGCTACCAGTTTTCCAGAACCTGTCAGAACCTGCTGGATTTCACCCCTGGTCTCATCTCCACCCAAACAGGGACACAAAGACGATTGCTAGCTTTTTAAATCAAGTCCGTTGCTTTTTAAAACAGTTTTATCTGCCTATTATTACCACAACACTTTTTTTCCACGCACTGTAACACCCATAAAGAAGATTTATTTCTTGCTCGCTTAGCAACCTGAAATGGAGAATACTGAACGTGCACATTATGCTAAGTATGGCTTAAAGGTAGTTCGTGAATTAAGCCACAATTGACTAGGCTTTTGCAACCTGCTACGCCATAAACCATGGGTTATAAGCCACAACTAGCGTTCCTTTACTCAGAAGGTAAACCCAGCAGCTGATATTTAAAATTGAGAGTTGTGTATTGTAAATAATAAATGTTATGATGCTTTTAATGACATAAATGAAGCTGCCATTCATTTGCAGCTGACTAAGGAAATCAAAAGGCCATAAGCTCTTGAAAGGGGAAAAATCCACCATCTCTCATACAAGCAATCCCCGCTAGGACACAGCAGACAATGATGGCTTGCAGTTTATATGCTGAAGCCATAGTCAATTTATAGTTCCTGTCCTAGATTTTGGTCTTAACTACCCTCCCATAACTTAGTCAACAAACTATGATTAAACAAATCATAGCTTAGAGCAGGAAGCACACACTGCACACACAAAAATTGAGATGACCATCACATTCCAAATAAGGCAAACTTATAAAGAAGCAGGAATTGCAGGAACCATCTGTGGACACATGCATCTTTTTACTGAAATCTTTATTTATAATCCCGCTCAAGATTACTCCTGCCTTTGGAGCTTAATGGATTGAAAATTAGTAATTATGTGAGATAGAATCCCTGCTCTGCTCGTAATTCTTTGATGCCTGTTTTAGGCACCTTGTTTAAATGTGTTCATTCCCTTGGATTTATAATAGCTGCGTACACCGCACGCTCATTCTGCCTGCAATTGCTTGCTGCTTTATTGTTTTGTGATCGCTCGTCTACTGCGGCTTTTTTATGCAGACCGCTGTTTGCTGAAAATTTAAAGCCGTTCTCCTAATTGCTGTTAGATTTCTACCTTTCCTGCACCACCTTTGATGCTTTAACTGGAGGGGTGGGGGGAAAGCCTCTAGAACTGTGATGCGAACCAGGTGGCATGTATAGCCATATCAGTGGGCATGCGAGTTCAGCTCTTGCACATATGCGCGCTCCGGCCAGCTGATTTTCGGGTCTTCTGGGCCCACCAGAAGTAGGGAAACAGGCTGTTTCCTGCCTCCAGAGGGCATGGGGGGTGGGGAGGGCCCGTTCTTCTTTCTCACCTGGCTCCAGGGCTTTTCTAGGAGTCTGGGGAGGGTGAAAACAGCCTTCCCCACCCCACTCCACCCCCAGAGGTCCTCCGGAGGCTGAAAATGGCCCGTTTGACAACTTCCGGTGGGACTGGAAGTTGTCAAATGGGCCATTTTCGGACTCCGGAGGACCTCCGGGGGGGGGGAGGCTGTTTTATCCCTCCCCATACTCCTAGAGAGGCCCTGGAGGCTGTGGACAGCAAAAAATGGGCCTTCCAGTCCGACTGGAAGTTGTTAAATGGGCCGTTTCTGGCCTCCGGAGGACCTCCAGGGGGGTCGGGAAGGCTGTTTTTGCCCTCCCCAGACTCCTAGAGAGGCTCTGGGGCCAAGTAAAAAAGAAAAATGGGGCTATCGGGCCATCACGTGCCAGGAGCAGGGGGAGGCGGGTCATGCGTGTATGCGTGGGGGCAGGGTGTATAGAATTATGGGTGTGGGCACCTGTGTGCATGACCCCCCTGCGCCCCCCATCCTAGCACGCGATGGCAAAAAGGCCATGCCGTAGAACCGTGATGGCGAATCTATGGCACATGATGGGCACACAAGTGTTGCCCGAGCTCAGCTCCGACATGCATGCGTGCGCTGACCAGCTGATTTTTGGGCCTTCTGGGCCCAACGGAAGTCAGCAAACGGGCTGTTTTCCGCCTCCAGAGGGTCTCTGGGGAGGTGAGGAAAGCTGTTTTTGCCCTCCCCAGGCTCCTAGAAAGCCTCTGGAGCCTGGGAGGGGCAAAAAATGGGCCATTAAACCATCTTTTCAAGCAGTCTCCATGTTTCCAGGTCTTTTTCCCTACTTGGAACTGAACCCAGATGGACATTTCTTCCAACAGCATAATATGAAGGTGTGTGCTAGTCACTGGAGTGCTGATTTTTCCAGCTACAATCCCGTCTTGAAAACAATGGAAAGCAGCCATTTCCAATACATCTGGCTTTCTGCTTCTCTCCTTGAGATTTGGACTGCCTCTTTGTTCATTAAATCTACATCAAAAACTCAAAATAATCAAAGTCAGCCCTTCAGCTTGCCTGCAAGCGTTACCTTGAACGGTTCAAGAAACCAAGGACCAGTTAGACTGCCTTAGATAATCACAAAGTCTTTGACATGAAAGCTGCTGCCTGGAAAATACAGGTGTCACCATTAGACACCTGTACACCATTGAACCTCAAATCATTCCGAACAGACTGGCACTCTCTTTGACAGGAAAATATGTCCATGGAAAGGAGGTGATTAGAAACTTTTCTAATCTTTTCTCTTCAATACTTTGGAGGGTGGGGAGGAAAAGAATGGATTGTTTCTAATTTGGCCTAGGAGAGACAAGAGGTGGCAAAACCATCCAGAAAACAAATTCTCGACTTACAACAGTTCGTTGAGCTCGACGTTGACTCAGCCTTCCATCCTTTCCGAGGTTGATAAAACGAGGACCCACTTATAGCACTTATTTATTTATTTGTTTTTGTGATTTATATGCCGCCATTCTCCCTGAGGACTCAGGGCGGCTTACATACAACAATTGCCAATACAAATCACAATAGACATAATTAAAATAAATTAAAATCCACAATAAAAACCATTCTAAATTGTAAAACTATACAGTCCCACGATCAGATAATTGTTGGAACAGCCACGTCTTTAGTCCGCAGCAAAAGGAGAGGAGGTCGGGGGCCATCCTGAGGTCGGTGGGCAAACTATTCCAGAGGGTCAGGGCTCCGACAGAGAAAGCCCTCCTCCTGGGGGCCGCCAGCCGACATTGTTTGGCTTACGGCACCCGGAGGAAACCCACTCTGTGGGAGCGCACCGGCCGATGGGAGGAAGGCAAGAGATGGTCCTGTAAGTACCCCGGACCTAAGACATGTAGGGCTTAGATTTATAAGTCTAAGTGCTATTGCTATTGCTATTGCTATTGCTATTGCCTGCCTTCCTTCCTTCCTTCCTTCCCTCCCTCCCTCCCTCCCTCCCAATGGTTAGAATGCAATATTGTAGGCTAACTCTGCCGATTGCCAGCAGTTCAATCCTGACTGGCTCAAGGTTGACTCAGCCTTCCATCCTTCTGAGGTAGGTAAAATGAGGACCCAGATTGTTGGGGGCAAGAGGCTGACTCTGTAAACCGCTTAGAGAGGGCTGTAAAGCACTGTGAAGCAATATATAAGCCTAAGTGCTATTGCTATTTTTTCTTCCCTCCCTTCCTTCCTTCCTTCCTTCCTTCCTTCCTTCCTTCCTTCCTTCCTTCCTTTCATCCATCCATCCATCCATCCATCCATCCATCATTGCAGGCTGACTTTACCCACTGCCAACAATTCGATCCTGATTGGCTCAAGATTGACTCAGCCTTCCATCCTTCTGAGGTGGGTAAACTGAGGACTCAGATTATTGGGGGCAATAGGCTACGTCTGTAAACTGCTCAGAGAGGGCTGTAAAGCCCTATGGAGAGGTATATAAATCTAACTGCCATTACCACTGGTATTCTTAAGTAGACCTACCCTCTTGAGTGCTGATGCTTTGCTCTTTCCTCCCGAAGAGATGGACAGTTTATAATGCCCCCAAACGCATGGGTCTAAGGATGACATTTTAGAGAGTGCAGATATGATAGCTGCAATCCAGAGGGTGATCATTGAATGGAGGTGAAGTCTTGCCAGATTGTCGTCATGAAGCAATTCTGTGGAAAGTGAAGCAGCTGAAAGGGAAAAATGAGTTAAGAAAGGGAAAAAAATTACAAAGTCTGTAGAGATTCTCACTCATCCAGGTCATGGTTGTCCCTAGGGTTGCCAGGTCTGATTCCAAAAAATAGCGGACAAGCGGGAGGGGGGGGGGGTTTAAGTAGTAAAAAAATAAAAAAAAATACAATTAAATTATATATTTTCTTACAAACATTTTAACGTGTATTAAAATAATCACTTCAAAACTTTACTTAAAATTCAAAACATCAAATATAATAATATGTAAAATATTAAATTACATTTTACTTTGCTGTCATGTGTATTTTTTTATTTGACTGCGCAGCTTTGATCAATTCTTTGTGTTTAAGGAATAATTCTTTAATTTCAGTACAACGTTGAGAAATACTAAAAAATATACAAAGTTCACTTCTGAACTGTCACTCTCATCACTCGACGCCATTTTAGGTCAGTCGACACAAGCTACAATACATTTTAAAAATGTGAACTGTACATAATTTTATAATATATTTTTATTTTAATCTCATCATTAATTTTTTCGGAGAATCGAGTTCAATGGATATCTCCATGATCTTTGTCTCATTCTAACTTATGAAAAAAAAAAGACAAAACGCGATTCTCCTATCCTTATTTTCTTAGACTGTACAGCTTTAGATTACGTACCATTTCATCATAAAGCTTTTGAATAAAATAAATGTCCACTATTTTGTGAAAAAAAATAGTGAACATAATGTGAAAAAAGTGGACTGTCCGCTCAAATAGTGGACACCTGTCAACCCTTCAGGAGGCAGCTGGATGTCTCCCTTCTCATCCTTGAAGAAGCTTCTTCAGCTTTGACTGGATGGTGGGGAACGGAAGGACACAAATAAACCCCCAAGGGGCCTCAACGACCCGCTAAAAAGGATGCAAACGAACAGCTGCCTGCAAGGAACATAAATCCTTCCATTCCCCACCATCCAGTCAGAACTGAAGAAGCTTCCTTGGATGAGAAGAGAAACGTCTTCGAAGAAAAAACAAGATAGTCCAGTTGCCCCTTGAAAAAAAAAAGCACCTTCAGGTACCGTCCTTGATTTACCACCAAAGTTGGGCCCAAAATTTCCATTGCCAAGACGTATAACAATGAGGTCTAGTTGCACTATTTCTTGTGGCTTGTTGCTTGAGCTGACCTAACCTCAAACGGTTGACAAATACTGTCAATTCACTTCCATTCTTTTCTTCCGTGCTAATCAATAGCTTACCTATATAAAACCAGGGATGGGCTGCTGGGGGTTCACAGGGGTTCGGGAGAATCTCCAGCTAAGATTCTATGCAGTTCAGAGAACCCCCAAATCTCACTCCTGGCTAGCCCCGCCCTGCCCACCCCACCCCTCCCAGGAGTCCCCATGTGGCCCGTTTTGGATGCAGGGTGCATGCGGGGGGTCAGGAGGGCAAAAAAGGGGCCTAGTGAGGGCCATTTTTGCCCTCCCAGAGGCTCGAGGAAAGCCTCTGGAGCCCGAGGAGGGCAAAAATGCCCCCCCCCCGCCATGGTGCAGGAAGCTGACTAGGTCACGCTCATCCAGCAATTGAGCCCCTTGCTAAAATTTTTGAAGCCCAGCCCTGTATAAAATCCTAACTCAGGGGTGTCAAACTTGATTTCACTGAGAGCCGCATCATGGCTGTGTGTGACAGCCATGATGTGGCCCTCAGTGAAGCCGGGGGAAGCCGGGGTGGGGCATAGCCAGCTCAATGTCACTCGTGTCGGGGGTGCCTGTGGTGGCCTGAGCGCTCTGCCAGCAAAAACTCCGTTTTCAGCTGCAACGGCCTCCTGCAATCCTCTGCCACCCTCTGTAGCAAAAACGGAGCTTGTGAGGGCCACGAGCTCCATTTTCTCTGGCAGAAGTACTGCGAGCTGGTCCTTTGCTATTTCCACGGCAGCCCCGTGAAAGGTTCTGACAGGTTCTGGAGAATCAGTAGCGCAAATTTTGAGCAGTTCGGAGAACCGCTCAAATACCACCTCTGGCTGGCCCCAGAGTGAGGTGGGAATGGAGATTTTGCAATATCCTTCCCCCAGGAGTGGGGTGGGAATGGAGATTTTGCAGTATCCTTCCCCCAGGAGTGGGATTTCACCACGGGCCATATCTAAGCATCCTGAGGACTGGATCCAGCCCCCCGGCCTTGAGTTTGACATCCCTGCCCTAGCTGATTATATAGGCAAGGCTGCTGGTCTGTTGTGAAGTATTTACCTCAGAAGGATATGGTCTCATGGGACAACAGCCCTAAGCAATCAATGGCTCTCCACACCAAAGGATACAATTCAATTATTCCGATTAATATTCAGATTATGGGTTTTCCTTCAACTTGGCCACAACATTTACAGGTGCAAATAGCATCTGAATAATCCTTGCATCTAAAGGATGCCTGAAGGCACCAAAAGGAACTAATATTTCAGAAACTCTGGGCGACCATTCTTTTGCTAATCCAATTGTATTTTAATATTCGCAGTCACCCATCCGATATTCATTTACAGCCTGTAATGATGAGAAATGCTTCTTAATTCATTGAAACATTCTTAACCATGTTCTAGGGCAGTGATGGCTAACCTTTTTGCCACCACGTGCCAAAACCTGGGGGAGTGCGGGGTGGTTGCGTGCGTGCGTGCCCACACCCATAATTCTATGCGCCCTGGCCCCCCATACATACATGCGCGACCCCCATGTTCCCCCCGCTTTTGGTATGTAAATAGATATTGTACCTTTACAGGGAGGATACATGAGATGTAGGTGTGGCTTACTGATGATGGCTAATGAGCCAGAAATAGCTATATAAGTCTCCAAATGGGCAAGCACAAAATCTGCTGGCTGCCAGAATGTAAAGAAGGAAAAAAACCCCAGAAAGTAGTGAATGTGATTTCACTCAACCAGGATTGCAGAAACATCTTGGTTACGTAGGAAAAACCTGGCTTAAAGAAACACACACACACACACACACACACACACACACACACACACACACACATATATGTAAATTTGCATAACGTTGGTCTACAATCCCCTCAAATATGGGCATGCATATAAATAATACAAACAATGAGGAATTCAAACATAATCACATCTCGGTACCGAGAAAACGATCATCTCTACCATCGGTACTCGTTTTAATTTACATCGTATTTCCTCAAACCCAATTTAGATTGAGTCACCCTTTAAATTGAGGAAGATTTACGAAGAGTCCTTGATAAACGTAAACATGGAGCGATAGCCTCAATGTTCATCCTCGAATATTTCGTGTGAATTTTAGCAAAAGGTAGTAGGACATACCTGTCGTTGCTTTACTGTCCTAATTAATTGCAAGAGTTTTCGCTATCATCCTCTTAAGATATTTTCTTCCCTATGACTCCAAAATGTGAAGGATAATCTGGTTAGATGTGCTGAGTTGTAAATAAATTCCTCTGAAGACTTTTCTATTCCAGCAAGCTGGACTGGCTTAATGAAAATTTTAATGGGTTAATTTATGAGGGGTTTTAAATTTGGGGAAGCCAAAATTGATTTAATTATGTCTTAAATTATTTTAACTTTCATATTGCTTGTATTTTAATTTTTGGTTGTTCACCGCCCTGAGTCCGTCAGGAGAAGGGCGGTATACAAATTTAATGAATGAATGAATGAATGAAATGGGTTAGGATTTGCTTCCAAGTATCTAATAAAGCAGGGCTAATACAGTCAAACTACATTTAGAATGAATGAGCTGGAAGGGACCTTGGAGGTCATCTATTCCAGCCTCCTGCTCAAGCAGGAGAAACCTATACTATTTCAGACAAGTGACCATCTACAACAGGAATGTCAAGCTCGATTTCATTGAGGGCTGCATCAACGGTTGTGTTTAATCTTCAGGGGACCGGGGCGGGGGGGCATGGTCAGGATGGGTGTGGCTAGCTCAACATCATTCGTGTCGGGGGCGCCTGTGGTGCCCGGATGCTCCTGAGCTCAATTTTCGGCTGTGATGGCTTCCTGCAACCCTCCGCCAGCAAAAATGGAGCTCAGCAGGGTCACCTGTGGCTCTCCTGAGCTCTGTTTTTAGTTTAGTTTAGTTTAGTTTATTGGATTTATATACCGCCCTACTCCCGAAGGACTCAGGGTGGTGAACAGCCACAAAATAAAACACATAAATACAAAATTTAAAAGCAGAATAAAACCGAATTAAACAATTTGGCCCAAGACAAATTTAAAACACCCAATAATTTAAAACAGATCAAAATATACACTTTAAAAGATAAAAAGGGAAGAGATTTAGGCCAGGCCCGCCTAATGGAATAAAAAAGTCTTGAGAGCGCGATGGAAGGTGCGCAGATCCGGGATCCTCCGTATCTCCGGGGGGAGCTCATTCCAGATAGTGGGTGCCCCCACAGGGAAGGCTCTCCCCCTGGAGGCCACCAATCAACATTGTTTGGCCGACGGCACCCGGAGGAGCCCCTCTCTATGAGAGCGTACCAGCCGGTGGGAGGCTATTGGTGGTAGCAGGTGGTCCCGTAGATAGCCAGGTCCTAAGCCATGGAGCGCTCTAAAGGTGGTAACCAAAACCTTGAAACTTGGTGGGTGTGGCAGGGGAAGGATACTGTAAAATCTCCATTCCTTCCCCACTCCAGGGGAAGGATACTAAAAAATCCCCATTCCCACCTCACTCCAAGGGAAAGATACTGTAAAGTCTCCATTCCCACCCACTCCAGGGAAAGGTTACTGCAAAATCCCCATTTCCTCCTGATCAGCTGGGACTTGGGAGGCAGAGAATAGATGGGCGCATGGCCAGTCAGAATTTTTACTACCGCTTCTCCGAACTACTCAAAATTTCCGCTACCAGTTCTGCAGAACTGGTCCGAACCTGCTGTAACCCATCTCTGTTCGGGTTCCTCCTCTGTTAAAACCAATAAAAAAACCAGAGGGTTGCAAAATAATTGAATGTGGCATAACTATTGCAGAATAATGTTTTCAGGGTAATAACGGGGAGAGTGGAACTGCAAGTATTATTACATTGCATATTGCTCTGTCTCCTCCAGGAATCATGATAGATTCATAGGTGAAAAGCTGGAGATTCGGTGATGCATAGAACGGTCATATGTCCTCATTTATCAGAAGGAACATCTGGTCCAAATTTAATTTATTCCTCAGCCCGTCGAGAGAGCAGAACTCACTTGGTTGTATCCTTCCCTGCAGGGATGAGACGGTTGCTCTATTTTACGGCTCATCCTTATTTCTAATTGGGCACATAATACATTAGTTCTGCATATGCAGTCCCGGATATTGTGTGGCCTTCCATGGTGATGTTGAAGTGGCTACTCTCGGACCCAGCTTGGCAGTTGTTGCTGTAACAATTCCCGTAGTAGATGCTGAAAGCAGGCAGACTCCAGAGACCTCCACGCGGCAGAACCAGGCACCTGATCAATTCAGTCCCTGCTAGGAAAACTGGTGATGGGGGGGAAAATAATTAGTTTTTGAAGTGCCATTCTGCCCCGCAAGCCAATTAAGGAAAAAAAAAATAGAGCAGCACAATCTTAACCAATTTGACATTTAAACGCCAGCTAATGTGGTCCATTTGCAAAAATCCGTATCGTCGTTTCCCCTTGAAAATAACGAGTTGCAGATTGGTGCTCTTTTATGGGTTTGGAGCATGGGTGGGCTGCTGGGGGTTCGCAGGGGTTCGGGAGAACCTGTAGCTAAGATACTGTGTAGTTCGGAGAAACCCCCAAATCCCACTCCTGGCTGGCCCCGCCCTTCCCACCCCTCCCAGGAGTCCCTACGCGGCCCATTTTGGATGCAGGTAAGTGCAGGGTGTGCATAGAGGCTTGGGGAGGGCAAAAAATCGGCCTACCGGAAGTTCAGCAAAGCCTCCAGAGGGCCTCTGGGGCCTGGGGAGGCCGTTTTCGCCCTCCCAGAGGCTCGGGGAAAGCCTCTGGAGCCTGGGGAGGGCAAAAACGCCCCCTCGGTGGTGCAGATGGCCAACTAGCCTACACCCACCCAGCAACCAGGCAGAGAACCCCTTGCTAAAATCTTTGAAGCCCACCCCTGTTTTGGAGTTGTTTCTCATTACACACAGAACAGCCTTATGCAGACACAATACGAATCATTGTTTTCTCATAAGGTTGGCCCTTGTCATTTGAAGTACGCTGCTTAGGATCTTTGCTAAACTGGGGGTGCCTGAATTTTATCAATGGGTGGCAAGAAAGAGATAAGAACCGTTGCTATGGTCTCGATGTTGCTTAGCATCCAGCTTTTGCAGGTTAGAGCTTTTCATCTTTTGAATCCAAATTTGGAAGTAAACAAACACTGAACGATCCCTGAGCATTTTTATTCCCTCCAACAATTTTTGCCTCGAATCATATAGCCTTGGGAAGTCAGGCTTATAATCAGCCGAGTTTTTAATGATTAATATTGTGCTGGATTTATGGGCAGGTATTTGCAATGTAGTTGGGACGCAGTGGCTCAGGGGCTAAGACTCTGAGCTTGCCGATCGAAAAGTCAGCAGTTCAGCGGTTTGAATCCCTAGTGCTGTATAACAGGGTGAGCTCCCGTTACCTGTCCCAGCTTTTGCCAACCTAGCAGTTCGAAAGCACGTAAAAAATGCAAGGAGAAAACTAGGGACCACCTTTGGTGGGAAGGGAACAGCGTTCCATGCGCCTTTGGTGTTGAGTCATGCCAGCCACAGGACCACGGAGACATCTTTGGACAGCGCTGGCTCTTTGGCTTTGAAACGGAGATGAGCACTGCCCCCTAGAGTCAGGAATGACTAGCACATATGTGCGAGGGGAACCTTCTCCTTTACCTTTTATTTGCAATGTAACACAGGAAACAATTCAAATAAAATTCCAAAGCGCTTGCATATGTCAGAGTCTCAGATTATAATGATGGGTCCACTTCCAATCAAAATCAAATTATCTTGAATATGGTCTTTACAATAAAAAAGATAACTTGTGTAATTTAATAATTTGTTATTGTGAAAGGGGAAAAAAAAACAATAGGACAATCAAACAACCTTCTCTATTTGAAAGTTCAATGCAATCCAGAGGTGGGTTTCAGCAGGTTCTGACCAGTTCTGGAGAACCGGTAGCGAAAATTTTGAGTAGTTCGGAGAACCGGTAGTAAAAATTCTGACTGGCCCTGCCTCCATCTATTCTCTGCCTCCTGAGTCCCAGCTGATCGGGAGGAAATGGGGATTTTGCAGTAACTTTCCCCTGGATTGGGGGGAGGGAATGGAGATTTTACAGTATCCTTCCCCTGTCACACACCCACCAAGCCATGCCCACCAAGCCACGCCCACAGAACCGGTAGTAAAAAAAATTTGAAATCCATCACTGGTGCAATCGCATGTCTTGGTGAAAATATTTAGCTGGCTGGTTTGGGAGCGTAGGCTTAGCTTCCCTTAAAAAGTAATAAATATAAAATTTATGAGATGAGTAGAGGTAGTCTTCGACTTATGACCACAGCGGAGCCAAAAATGTATATTGCTAAGCGAGACAGTTGTGAATGTTTTGCTCCCTTTTACGACCTTTCTTGCCAAGGGTTGTTAAATGAATCACCTGCAGCTGTTAAGTTAGGAACACGGTTGTTAAAGTCAGTCTGGCGTTGTTCTGTCCCTGTCACACACACACTCAGACAGACAGTCGGGGGTTAAATAAACTGGCAGGCAACCAATTAGTCCGATAAGACGCTTGGCAGCCAGCAGCTGCTTGCCAAGACCTTTTATCAACTTAGAAGAAGATACACACCACAATTGTCCAGAAATAAATCGGAAGCCGAGATGCAAAGTGACTCCAAGGAATTAGTTAGTTTTGTCCGTCACAGAGTCTGAATGCTTAACTCACCCCCTTTTATACCCTGTGGGGTGTGGTCCAGTGAATCAGCTAATCACGGGCACGCCTTTTCTTCTGTTGCGCGCGCCTGTCTCTGCGACGCTGGCGAGGGTCCAGCCAAGACTCATTACCCTCATCACTGTCCACCTGTGGCTGCGGGGACGTGCTTGGCTCTGGGCCTATCTCTTGCCCTTCGATGTCCCCCGGAGGTATTGCCAGAGAGGAGGGTCCTGGAGAAGGAGGCCTTGCCAACTCCTCTCAGAGTCCTCTCCTGCCGATGACACAGGCTCAGGCAACAGAGCCACAACAGGTGTCCCCGTTGACTTTGCTAGTCAGGAGGTCACTAAAGAGGCTCACATGACCCCAGGACACTCAACCATCATATATATGAACCAGTTGGATCACATGACCATGAGGATGGTGCAATGGTCATAAGTTCGAAAAAAAATCACTTTTTATCCTCAAATTTGGAGATGATTGGAGAGATCCAACCCCATTGTGGGATATTGTAGAAAAGTCCTGGGCAGGGGGTTGGACTAGAAGACCTCCAAGGTCCCTTCCAACTTTTGTCATTCTGTTATTCTGTCCAACTACCTTGTATTTTATTTGGGTAGGGCTGCTGAAAGACCGCAGAAGACTTTGAAATATCTGTAATTAAGACTGTACTTGAACATTCTTTATTTTGCCCCCAGTGGAAATCATTTTAACCAGGAACCAATTTAGGGAAGCTAATGAAATAAACTAATCTCTTAGAAAATGCAATTTTCTAAGGGTTGAGTTGTGCGCTGTAACTGAAGCATTGATATTCAATTAGAATTCATAAACTGTATTATTTCAATTTCTAAGCCCTATTTAAATTATTTTTGAATTAAAGATAATATAGGTTCATTGTCATTGGAAGTAATTTTTTAAGAATTTAGGGAATGTTCCACCTTATTCAGTTTAATTGCTGTGTGCAGTGAGCTAATCTTATTAACTACGTGGCGTTTATCAAAGGATAGAAACTAATATCTGAATAGCAATTCTGGATAGATCCAAACTGCTGCTTTTTAACAGAAAAGGATTTTTTTTAACCTCCATAATTCAGAAGACTTCCAGAACTACAGTAGTGGACAAAATTGTGGAAACCTTTTTTGGAAAAGTGTATTTTCTAAAACTAATAACACCACTTTTTTTTTTAGTAGTACCATAAAATTATATATCAGTGGAAAGATAATTTAATCAAGAGTGTAGTGCAATAATTTTTAGGAAGGATTTGCTACTAGAATAGCAGTTACAGCATACAGAAGAAAAGTGAAACATGTAGAAAAAACAAGATCTACAAAAATGATCCCCATAGAAAAAACGAGATATGCCAAAATTATCACCGTGTCAGTTAATACTTAGTTGGGGAACCTTTAGCATGAATGACAGCCTTACAACGTCTTCCCATGGAGTGAACCAAGTCTTTGAGTTCTGCAGCTGTTATCATGTGAAACCAAGATTGAATAATGGCTTCTATTAACTGGGTTTTATTGCTGGGTGGCTTCTGACTAACAAGTTTCTTTAGTCGGCTCCATAGATTTTCAATTGGGTGAAGGTCTGGGCTATTTCCAGGCCATTCTAGCAGTGGAATAGGATTATCTTGCAACTCCCCCCAAAAAAGTGATGTTATTAGCCATCAAACCTCAAAAATACACTGTTCCCAAAAGGTTTCCAGAAGTTTGGCCACTACTGTATATATAAAATAACTTTTTAAAATTAAGATAACATGTTTAAATCTTAAATCTCTTTGGGTGTCTAGGTCATTGTGTTACCATAACTGGGTTATGGTTATCATCTTTGAATAAAATACAATTTGCATTGATTGCTGTTTGAGAATTTCCAAATTAATATGGCCAGGCTAGCGAATTATAGATGTTGGCAAAATAGTTAAAGGAAATGATAGCACACTTTTCTCCCCCTGAAAATTTGGCTTCAAAATATTTGGAAATGAGGAAAACTAACTTACGAATAAATTTTTTGGACACATATACCCAACATATGAAATTTGTATGAAGGATTCTGGACTACCTCCTGTAAGTTATGGATTGAGACTTTTTTTTAAAAAATTGATTTATATGCTGCCCTTCTCCGGAGACTCAGGGCGGCTTACAATGCATTAAGCAATAGCCTTCATACTTTTGTATATTTTATACAAAGTCAGCTTATTGCCCCCACAAACTGGGTCCTCAGTTCAGTTTGTTACTTGCAAGCCAGGTGTTGGAAAGAGTATTCATAGCAATAATATCCAAATATATAAAATGCCAAAGCAATATTATTTTCCAACAATCTCGTCCTGAATTTCAAATGCCATTTAAATTTCAGAATGAAATTCAGCATCAGGATAGATTGTAGACGTATGCCCCCTCCTGGGCAATTTCATATTTATTTTTTCAATGTAGGTAATCCTCAACTTATGATC
Source organism: Masticophis lateralis (assembly GCA_030761175.1). Lineage (NCBI taxonomy): Eukaryota > Metazoa > Chordata > Lepidosauria > Squamata > Colubridae > Masticophis > Masticophis lateralis. The sequence goes on from JAUDYJ010000013.1 coordinate 10,756,949, forward strand.
ACAATTGAGCCCAAATTTCTGTTGCCAACTGAGACATGTGTTAAGTGAGTTTTGCCCCATTTTATGAACTTTCTTGCCACAGTTGTTAAGTAAGTCACTGCAGTTGTTAAGTTAGTAACTGTTCTGCCCCAGCTACCGACCTCAAAGAACGCAGCACACACAAAGTCTATACAAACCTTAGTTTACTAAATAAACCAGTTTTTTACAACAACACCTGTTAATTAACTGCATTAACAGCCTCCAATAATTCAAAGAATAATACTGAAAGTTTACTGTGGTTGGCAGAATGCCCAGAAGCAATTTGCAGGAAGCTGATAAGATAAGCAAAACAAGACATGAAGGTATGTGAATGAAGTTGTTCCTTGCAAAGTGCTTCAGTTGGCATTCCTCCTTAAATAGGCTAAGGGTGTGGCCAATTAGCCCCAAGCCTTACTCTCAAGGAGATCTCCTGAGGAGCCACTCCTGCCTTTTGGCAGCTCTACGCGCCCGTGTATCGAGAAGAGGCTCCTCCTCTTCGTCCTCTTCACTTATGAGAGCTTCTGGAGGCTCTGAAGGTTCTGGTTGAATCCCCGCCTCTGGCACCACATCTTCTCCAGCCTCCTCATTGTCCGACTCGAGTGCCAGCTACATAGGCTGCTGGAGCAGCACCACACCAACCTCCTTGCTGTCGGAATCAGCTACTAGCTGCACAGACCATGTACTGGCCACAATAGTAACACAGTTGATAAGTGAATCCGGCTTCCCCATGGACTTTGCTTGTCAGAAGTTTAGAAAAGACAATCACATTACTCTGGGACACTGCAACCGTCATAAATATGAGTCAGTTGCCAAGTGTCTGAATTTTGATCATGGGACTACTGGATGCTGCAACGGTCATAAGTGTGAAAAGCCACTTGTTTCAGTGCCTCTGAAGCTTTGAACTGTCAATAAATGAGCTGTTGTTAAATCAACCTGTAAATTGGTTTTATTAGCCCTGCTAATAATTGTTGCCTGTATAAAAAGGTGAGAGGCAGGTACCTTGGTCTATATACCAAACGGATGACCCATTGGAATCCCCATATCAAAACAAGTTACCTTACGTGCGGCCAGAATCTGAAAATGACATTGAACACAGCCCAGGAGTTGAGCAAAATGGTTCGGTTGAGATCGACATACGAGGGACTGATTGCGGTAGATTGTAGGGGTGACACCGAAATATAATTTTATCATATTTTATTTATCTGCATCTTAAATTATTGTATTTTATTCCAATTTCATTTTCAATTGTATTTTATTCCAATTTCATTTTCAATTGTATTTTATTCCAATTTCATTTTCAATTTTTTTTAATCATATTTTAGTAATAATTTGTGTCTGGAACTCTGCACTTTGATATGGCCCAAAGGCTAATCAATAAAGTAAGCTAAACTGAAAGACCGCCTGTAATGGAAAGCGGATCTATTTAGCTTGAAATAGAGGTGGCTCAGTGGCTAAGACATTGAGTTTGTCGACTTATCAGATTCTGAGCTGAACTCAAAAACCTTACAACCTCCAAGGTCCCTTCCTATTCTGTTACTGCTACTATACAGTCAATATATTTAAAGGAAATAATAACACACTTTTCCCCCCTCCAAATTTGGCTTTGAAATATTTGGAAAGGAAGAAAACTTATTTATGAATAAACTTTTCGAATGCATCCAACATATGATGCACGTATGATGGATTCTGAAGCATTTTAAGCCTGGATTTACTCCAAATTGGAGTAAATTTGGCTGAAAAACTTTGGCTGAAGGCTGAGCTGGTCTTGTCAAGATACCTGTCCCACTTCCAGGTAGATTTTCCTCATTTCAGGAGCTTTCAAACATCTCCAAGGACTTCCATCTTCGGGTTCCTTTGAGATAAGATCCCTGGTAATTTTCTCAGGGCTTTGCAAATATTTATTCCAAATATATTCTATATGTAGTTATTCAAGGGTGGCATTCAGACTTAGATTCACTTCTCCTGCTAGGGCGGTGATGGTTAGTTTTTAGCCATAGTTTGTGGAAGCAGGTGAATTAACCTGGTTCACCTAGAATGATGAATTACACTTTGATAGTGAAATGGGCATCATATAAGTAAGAGTAATAGTAACAGATGGGACCTTGGAGGTCATCTAGCCCAACCCCCTCTTCATGCAGACCTGTACTAGGGATTTGAACTGCCGAACTGCCAACCTACGTTTTGTGCCCATGTTATCGTTGGACCTTTCACTATTTTTTCTTCCATTTCTACCTCTAATAAGTATTTATATGCTTCTTTTATGAATTTTTCTTCTTTGCCTGACAATATTCTGTCCAATTGTTGTGGTCCCCCTTGAATTCCATATTCTTCCATATCTTTTCTATATCTCATGTATTCTCATTGTGCCCTGAGAGAGAGAAAAATCTCTGCCTCTAGGATCAAACTCACAAGCCTCCTGATTGTGAGGCGAGAGCTCCACCTCTAGGCTACCACTATGGATCCACAGCATTGAATCCATTTATTTAACATGGATTTATACATTTTGTGGAACTATGTTTTATTGATTAGACTTGTAACTATAACATGCTTCATTTGTTTTGGGGGTTTTTTTTTTTGCTTCAGGTGTGGCAATTCAATCACTTATAGCTTAGCAATTGAGGTGCTGGGATTTCACAGTTTACAACCTCAGGGTAACAGTAACAGAGTTGGAAGGGACCTTAGAGGTCATCTATTCCAACCCCCGGCTCGCGCAGGAGACCTGTACTAGGGATTCGAACCGCCGAACTGCCGACCTTTCTGATCGACAAGCTCAGCGTCTTAGCCACTTGAGCCACTTAGTCAGGCAATTTTAATTTAAATGATCAATTTAATGAATAAATAAAAGTTATATGCTTGTGTTACGAATTTTTCTTCTTTGCCTGACAATATTCAGGCAAATTTACAGAAATTTACGGAATGCAAAGCTGGGCAATTGGGTTTATGAGGCATGAAGACTGGCTGCTCGTACTTCGCCTCTCTGAGCCAAAAAACCAAAATATTATAATCTGATGTTTGACTGGAGAATAGTAAAATGATTTTTTTAAAAAAATGAAAGGCCGCTTTTATGGCTTTTCAGCGTCTTCCGCATAGCAACCGTTGCTACGGGCAGACGCTCAGTTTGCTAGCGCCTTCCTGGCAGCTTACAAAACCCAACACTGCGACGTAACTATTTTTTTTAAAAAAGGAATTGGGCTACCAAAACCCCTCCAGAGAAGTTTATCGATTATTAGAGAAATAAAACATGGGAAATATTCTGAGACCGGAATAACGGCCCTCCTGGCGAGTCTAAATAATTCAATATCTTCCTGACAGGACCCGAAAAGCCCGGACTGGAGCGAAACTTAAACCATAGAGATACAAAAAAAAGGGAAGAAACGAGTATTGATTTTCATCGACCGTCGGTATATTTTACCACTTGTCCGACAGAGCACCACTGGGACCTTTCTTTAAATCATTGATTGCTTCATACGTTATATCTATATATTTTAAAAGTGGTCAGTAAGACTAGAAATATCCCTCCTGAAGAAAAAGAGCGGTTTAAACAAAAAAAAAAACATCGGCCATTTTGTTTTTACTATCTCTAGGAGCACGGAACGGGTCCTAGGGTCGCTCTAGGCTTTAGAGTGAGACACTCTATGGTGCTCTCTCCTTTGCTGGGGGAACCGAATTGAGTTGGGCTTTCGCTGCTGTGCGCGGTTCGCAATTGATTCTTTGCAGCTTTTTCCTCCGCCGCTTTCATGCTGCCCGCTGACTGTGCCCAGAGGTAATTGCTCATTATTTTTTTTTTAAAAAAAATAGGATGATGATGATGATGGTGGTTGGTCGCCCAGGCAGCCTGGATTTTGCATTTCTGTCCATCCTGGAATAGGCAGGTATGGATATTAGTTAATGTGAAATAGAATACACAGGTTTGGGAGGGACCTTGGAGGTCATCTAGTCCAACCCCCCTGCTTAGGCAGGAAACCCTCCACCACTTCAAGACAAATGATTATCCAACCTCTTCTTAAAAACTTCCAGGGTTGGAGCATTCACAACTTCTGGTGGCCAGTTGTTCCACTGGCTAATCCTTTTAACTGTCAGCAGATTTCTCCTTAGTTTTAGGTTGCTTCTCTCCTTGATGAGTTTCCACCTGTTGCTTCTTGTCCTACCTTCTAGTGCTTTGGAGAATAATAGAATAGAATAGAATAGAATAGAATAGAATAGAATAGAATAATAGAATAGAATAGAATAGAATAGAATAGAATAGAATAGAATAGTTGGAAGGGACCTTGGAGGTCTTCTAGTCCAACCCCCTGCTCAGACAGGAAACCCTACACCACTTCAGACAAATGGTTGTCCAACATCTTCTTAAAAACTTCCAGTGTTGGAGCATTCACAACTTCTGGAGACAACTTGTTCCACTGATTCATTGTTCCAACTGTCAGGAAATTTCTCCTTAGTTCTAAGTTGCTTCTCTCCTTGATTAGTTTCCACCCGTTGCTTCTTGTCCTGCCCTCAGGTGCTTTGGAGAATAGCTTGACTCCCTCTTCTTTGGGGCAGCCCCTGAGATATTGGAAGACTGCTATCATGTCTCCCCTAGTCGTCCTTTTCATTAAACTAGACATGCCCAGTTCCTGCAACCGTCCTTCATATATTTTAGTCTTCAGTCCCCTCATCCTCTTTGCTGCTCTTCTCTGCACTCATTCTAGAGTCTCCGCATCTTTTTTACATCGTGACAACCAAAACTGGGTGCAGCATTCCAAGTGTGGCCTCGCCGAGGCCTTATAAAGTGGTATGTTAAATAGTGCTAGAGGTATTATTGCAGAATGCAAACTGTTCCAAGTAAAGCTGCCTTTTTGCAACTTGGCTGCTCATGATTTTGTCCATGCCCAGAGTTGTTCAAAGGATGCTCCAGATGTTTCAGAATTGCACCCCAAAAAATACCTATCGATCCTTGTTCTTGCTTTTTTCTTTTGGCACAGCCATCATCCTACTTCTATTTGCAAAGGCTTTATATTTTGGGATTTTTCTCCCCTTTTTAAAAAAAATTGATTTATTTGCCGCCCTTCTCTGGAGACTATACAAAGTCAGCTTATTGCACAAACTGGGTCCTCAATTGACCTACCTTAGAAAGGATGGAAGGCTGAGTCAACCTTGAGCCTGGTGAGATTGGAATTTACAGTAATTGCAGACAGCTGGTGTTAATCACAATGCTTTTAGTCTGCTGAGCTACCAGGCTCCCGTTCTTTCTCTTCTGTTGTGGTCTTGCTATATATAGTTTGTTGCACAGTCGTCCAGATGTTCAGGCTTGGATTGGACATTTTGTCCACCTAACATAAGCAGATGTTGTTGTTTGAGGGTGTGAAAGGTCTCGCTTCAGGTGGTAAGCTGGTTCCAAGCAAAGCTGCCTTTTGCAATTGACTGATGGTGAGTTTGTCAATGCCGATGGCGTTCTAGTGGTGCTCCAAGAGTTTTTGGGCTCGCAACTAAGGTGCCTATCGCTATTGGTACTATCTTTGGGCAGGGGGTTGGATTAGAAGACCTCCAAGGTCTCTCCCAAGTCTATGATCCTGCTGGGAAATTCAGATCAAAGCTCGTTCTTCTGGGATGTTAAGGAAAAACGGCCTTTTCTTGGCTCTTTCTAGGCTGGTTTCCCTCTTCACCCAGGCCTTGGAAGATTGCACAGAGCAGAGGGCAAAACTCCAGCAGAAAATTCAGCAGTGCCGTGCAGTTCTTGGGGACTGGTAAGCTGGGTGTAATTTTTGCCTTTCTATTTAGTGCAAGGGAAGCAATGAATGGGACCCTCCTCCTCCTCCTCTCTTCTCCTTCTGCTCTCTCCTTCTCCTTCTTCCTTGTCTCTTTTCTCCTCTTTCTCCTCTCCTCTTCTTCACCAGTCCTCTTCCTCATTCTCCCCTCCTTCTTCTCCTTGTCCCTCTTCTCTTTATTTTTCCAATCCTCCTCTTCCTCCTCCTCTCCCTTCTCCTTCTCCTTCTTCCTTCTTCCTTGTCTCTTTTCTCTTCTTTCTTCTCTCCTCCTCTCCTCTTCTTCACCAGTCCTCTTCCTCATTCTCCCCTTCTTCTCCTCCTTCTTGTCCCTCTTCTCTTTGTTTTCGATCCTCCTCCTCCTCTTCCTCCTCCTTCTCCTCCTCCTCCTCCTCCTCCTCCTCCTCCTCGAAGGAAGTCATCCCAACAGTGATTATCTCAATGCCACAAACCTCCCAGTCTTTCCTAGGCTTCTGCCCACATGAAATTATTATAATCATGAGCCACCTATAAAAAGCTGGGATGATGCGGAAGAAGTGATAGGGGGGCGCATCTGTTCTTTGCTGAATGCGTATGTACTCTCTTTTCTCTATGCTAGGAACTCTGAGAGAGAAAACCCTGTTCCCGAAGATGCCAAAACTGAGAAACATGGTAAAGGAAGCATCATTCTTTATTAGTCTCCCTTGTTATTTATGTATTCATTTAAACAATTTATATAGCCGTCAAATTCCCACATGTAGGTGATTCCAGGCATCTTGTAACATTTAAAACTCCCTAATAAACGCCCATCAAAACCTGCCATCTTACTCTCCATGGTAGCAACAACAGAATCAAGTCAGCCATTTTATTGGCTCTATATCAGTTCTTGGTTCCTGGCCTGGACCCTTTTACCTGGTTATAAGAAGTTCTGGGCCTTTAATTGGAGACTTCAGAGTCTTTGCTACCTCATGACAGTCATACCCTATTCCTGGATTTATGAATTCAGTAAACCATGGTTTTGTTTATCCCTGGCTTGTTGAATAAACCATCATTAGCTGGCATTACACATGCCAGCCTGACTAGGTGGCTCAAGTGGCTAAGACGCTGAGCTTGTCGATCAGAAAGGTTGGCAGTTCGGCGGTTTGAATCCCTAGTACAGGTCTCCTGTGCGAGCAGGGGGTTGGAATAGATGACCTCTAAGGACCCTTCCAACTCTGCTACTGTTACCCTGAGGCTGTAACAGTGAAATCCCAATACCACAATTGCCACACTTGAAGCAAAAACAACAAATGAAGCACGTTATAGTTATAAGTCTAATCAATAAAAAAAAATAGTTCCACAAAACGTATAAATCCAGTTGTGAAATAAATGGATTCAATGATGTGGATCCATAGTGGTAGCCTAGAGGTGGAGCTCTCGCCTCACAATCAGGAGGCTTGTGAGTTTGATCCTAGGTAGAGGCAGAGATTTTTCTCTCTCTCAGGGCACAATGAGAATACATGAGATATAGAAAAGATATGGAAGAATATGGAATTCAAGGGGGACCACAACAGTTGGATAGAATATTGTCAGGCAAAGAAGAAAAATTCATAACAAAAGCATTTAAATACTTATTAGAGGTAGAAATGGAAGAAGAAATAGTGAAAGGTCCTACGATAGCATGGGCACAAAACGTAGGCCGTAATATAAATTTAGAGGAATGGGAAAAAGTATGGAACAAAAACTAAATTAACATTGTCGACTACATATAAAGAAAATCAGTACAAAATGTTTTATAGGTGGCATTTAACACCAGCAAGATTGACCAAAATGTACACAGATATGAAACCGGACTGCTGACAGTGTAAATATAAGGATGGAACATTTTATCACGTGTGGTGGCAATGCCCCAAAGCAAAGAAATTTTGGGAACAGATAAGGAGATAGTTACAGGAGATAACAGGAGAACAAACTGAATTTAAAGCTGAATTATTTTTATTAGGAATAATTCATCAAAGGATAAAGAAACAACACCATTTTATACATAGTAACAGCAGCACGAATTGTTTATGCTCAATGCTGGAAACTTGAAAATATACCAGCCAATGAGATTATTATACATAAGATATTAGAATGTGTCGAGATGTATAAACTCACGTTAGAAATGAAAGGCAAGAAAGAAACAGAATTTTATAAGGCGTGGGATAAGTGGGATAAGTGGTTAGAACAGAGAAACAAAAATGTATAGAAATAAATGTAAATAACTGTAAGAGACACATGACACGGTACTGTTAAAAAATGTTTATTGTTATGTAAATTGGAAAAATGGAAAATATTTTTTTAAAAAAAAATACATCTGCTGCGAACTTTGCATTGGCAACAGGAAGGGCATCTGGCCAGTAAATACTCAGCTCCATTCAGTTGCCCTAACTCCACCCTGCAAGGGATTACAGGGTCATTAAATGACAAAAAAAAAAAAATGCTGAGAATCCATAGAAAACAGATTCCTAGATTGTAAGGCAGCATGGCTGGCCAGGGAATTCTGGGAGTTGAAGTCCAACACGATCATACAGTTCTCAAGATTGAGAAACACTGATATAATTTGATCCATTTTGACTTGCTTCCTTCACTTGTAGAAACATCAGAACCTTCCGCGGAGGAGCTTAAGGACCTGGAACTTCTTAACAAAGCCTTGGAGAAAGCATTAAGAGTCCGGTCAAAATTCCACCAAGTGCCATGTCAGACCATTAAAGTCTCCGCATCTTCAAGTAAGAAGCCGGCGAGCCAGCAAGCTGCTTTGAAACAACCTCCACCTCATCCTAAGGACAAGGTCCCCAAGACCACCCAGATGTCTCCTGTGAGGAGAAAGCTGGTGGCATCCAAAAAACCCACAGCCTATATGTTGAAGGCTCCCTACAAAACGGATGCGATGGTGAAAAGGCCACCGGTGAAAATACCAGCTGGACGGAGCTCCAGAACATCCAAAACGGCTGGGAAGAAGTTGTCGTCCCCAGCGGGGGTTGTTCCTTCTCCAAAGTTGAAACCGTGCGCAACAACAGCAGCCAAAGACAGTCACGAAAAAGTCGACATTGCTGTTGCAGAAGATGGACCCTTGGGCTGTCCCAAAGGTCCACGTCGCGGGATGACACCACCTTGGTTTGCTGATGGAGGGGATTTTGCAGGAAGAGGCCTTCAAGTCCCTGAGGTAGATCCAGATCTGGAGGCTTTAGGTGATGGGCCGTCTCCTTTAAGAACAGACCCCCCGAGAAAAGGAACAAAGCCTCCAATTTCCACTCTTCAACAAAATGGGTAGGTGGCCTCCATTCCTAACAGGGTGGCTAAAAATCGATGGCTTTTTTCATTTAAATCGGATTTTTTTAAAAAAAATTGATTTATATTTATTTATTTATTTATTTATTACATGTATTTATATGCCGCCCTTCTCCCGAAGGACTCAGGGCGGCGAACACAAGTTAAGAAACCTGTACAAAAAAATCGCGCTTTAAATCAAATAACTAATTAATGATAAATAATAAACCCAGAATCAGAGTCAGCCTATTTGCTTGAACAGCCAAGTCTTCAGGTCCCGACGGAAGGAGCGGAGATCAGGAGCCGTCCGAAGACTCAGGCCGGCTGATTTTTGGGCCATCTGGGCCCAACGGAAGTCAGCAAACGGGCTGTTTCTGGTCTCCAGAGGGTCTCTGGGGAGGTGGGGAGGGCTGTTTTTGCCCTCCCCAGGCTCTTAAAACAATCTGAGAGGAGCCTGGGAGGGGCAAAAAACCAGCCTACCAGCCCACAGTGCCATCACATGCCAAAACTCAATGCCAAAGGCGCACGGAATGCTGTTATCTTCTCAACAAAGTAGTCCCTATTTTTCTGCTTGCATTTTTTACCTGCTTTTGAACTGCTAGGTTGGCAGAAGCTGGGACAGGTAATGGGAACTCACCCCATTACGCGGCATTAGGGATTCGAGCCGCCGAACTGCCGGCCTTTCAATTAACAAGCTCAGTTTCTTAGCCACTGAGCCACCGCGTCCCTACTGGTGAGGCTGATGCTATTCCAACTAACAGCCCTTATCCTCTAGGTATAAATAGCAGCACAAATGTTTTACGACTTTAGGTTTTTTTCCTCTTATAAAAAACCAAAGCATCTATGAACAGAGCAGATGATTTAAAAGTCTGTTTGGATAAAACATCTCGATGCCTTCTGCCAAGTAGAGGAAGCCAGCCACATTCTCAAGCTTCCAAAACAATTTTGCGAGCTAAATTCACCACGCAATTTATGCCCTTCCATATGAGAATTATCTGGGGCTTCCATAAACCTTGGCTCCATCGACTGGGCTGGAACGAATAGGAGCAAGAATGCAGTATCCGGAAGGCAAAAATCCCAAAATCCCTGGTTGAAAGCCCTTGCATCCAAACTGCGGTTTGGTCTTGTGGTTAAGGCACCAGGCTAGAAAGCAGAAGACCATGAGTTCAAGACCCACATTAGCCATGAAAACCAACTGGGTGACTGAGCCAATCACCAGGAGACTGGGAGTTCTAGTCCCACCTTTGGTATATAAGCCAGCTAGGTGACTTTAAGTCAATTCCCTGGGAGCCTGGGAGTTCTAGTCCCACCTTTGGTATATAAGACCGTTAAGTGACTTTAAGTCAATTCCTAGGAGACTGGCAGTTCTAGTCCCACCTTTGGCATGAAAGCCACCAAGGTGAGTTTAAGTCAATCACTAGGAGACTGGGAGTTCTAGTCCCACCTTTGGCATATAAACCGGCTAGGTGACTTTAAGTCAATCCCTAGGAGACCGGGAGTTCTAGTCCCACCTTAGGCGTGAAAGCCACAAAGGTGAATTTAAGTCAATCCCTAGGAGACTGGGAGTTCTAGTCCCACCTTTGGCATGAAAGCTGACTTTGGTCCTGTCAGCCAGACATTCTCTCTTACTCCAACACACCTCATAGGGTTGTTGTCGTGGGGAAAGTAGCAGAAGGAAGAAGTATTTGATATCTTTACCGCTTTGAGTTATATGCCAAAATAGGAAAAGAAAAGAAGTGTAAAGTAAAATAAAATAAAAATGCTTGCAGGTTGCTAGTTGAATTTTGCCTGTTGAATTTTTGGAACTCCCTGAAGGCACTAATTTGAATAAAGAAACCGGTCAAAATCGCTTTCCTAGTTGAGGGCGAAGAGAACAATCTCAAAACTGTAATAATCACGCTAGAATTGCAGAAGAGAGGTGACTTATGGCTGTTTGCTTACCTGACTTTTCCGAAATTCAATCCAAAAATGAGCTGAGATTTATCCTGGTTTCCAATATTGGTGGGTACAGGGGTAGAATTCAAAAATTTCAACAACCGGTTCACTGCCTAGTTGCTGGGGGGGGGGGGGGGGGGCATGGTCATGGGGGTGTGGCCTATTTGGCCTCCTGCAGCATGGGGGGGGGGAGGCATTTTCACCCTCCCCAGGCTCCGGAGGTTTTCCTTGAGCCTCCAGCAGGACAAAAATGGCCTCCCCTGGGCACTGGAGTCCCTCTGGAGGCCGGAAACAGGCCTATTTCCGGACTTACAGTTCTTACGGTAGACCCATTTTTCACCCTCCCCAGGCTCTGGAGGCTTTCCTTGAGCCTCCAGGAGGGTGAAAATGGCCTTCCCCAGGCACCGGAGGCCCTCCAGAGGCCGAAAACAGGCCCATTTCTGGACCTCTGGTAGGCCCGTTTTTCGCCCTCCCAGAGCCTCCACGCAGGCCCTGCCCTTACCTGGCATCCAAAACAGGCCGCGTGAAGACTCCGGGGAGGGGAGGGTTGGCCAGGGTCAGCCAGTCCTTGGAACAACCAGTTCGGTGAACCAGATCAAAATTAACACCCGGTTTGCCCGAACCAGCTGAATCCCAACCCTGGTTGTGCATTTACCAAGGATGATAACTCCAAGCAATTTATTTATTTATTTATTTTTGGGCAGGTCTTCACTGAAACTGCCCCTTCCGTATCAGAAAGCTTTCTCCAAGTATTTCAGGTAAGCTTATCCGAATTAGCCTAACCCGCAAGTCGCTAGGAAAGGTGGGAGAAATTTTAAGGCCTTTCTGGGTTGGATTTATTTATTTATTATTTATTTATTTATTTATTATTGTGATTTATATGCTGCCATTCTCCCTGAGGACTCAGGGCAGCTTACATACAACAATCATCAATATAAATCACAGTAAAACGATTAAAATAAAATTAAAACCCCCATTAAAACCAATTCTAAAAATTGTAAAATTATAGATTGGGTGAGTTTGCAGAATGGACGTAGGATTCAAAAGTGATTTTTGTGACCTTCGTTCTGGGGCCTTTAGAGGTGTGTCAGGAACCTTATCCAGACAGCCATGTAGCCAGTCTTTTGGCATTGACCCCGGAAGTCAATCTACACATCTTAAATAAATGGGCCTGGTGGCTCAGCAGACTAATAGCATTGTGTCTGCAATTACTGTAAGTTCAAATCTCACCAGGCTCACCACTGATCAGCTGTAGGGTGGCCCTTTGAAGCCCCACAGCAAGAGTTTAAACAGTTTTTTTCCTTCTAGCCAATCAGCTGGGACTCAGGAGGCAGCAATAGATTAGGGGTGGGGCCAAATATCCAAGGAGCCTGGATAGCTCAACAGACTAAAAGCCTGTTATTAACATTCAGCTGTCTGCAATTATTCCAAGTTCGAATCTCCCCAGGCTCAAGGTTGACTCAACCAAGGTCTTCTTCAGAATCTCCAGTGGTGGAGCTCCCACAGCTTCAGGAGGCGAGCCGTTCCGCTGGTGAATTGTTCTCCGTCAGGAAAGTTCTCCTTAATTCTAGATCTTTCTTTAATGATCTTCCACCTGTGACTTCTTTTCCTGCCCTCAGGCACTCAGAGAATAGGTCGATCTCCTCTCCTCTGTGACAGCCCCTCAAGTACTGGAAGATTGCTATCCTATCGCCCCTGGTATTTTTTTTTAATTTGATTTATATGCCGCCCTTCTCCGGAGACTCAGGGCGGCTTACAATGCGTTAAGCAATAACCTTCATACTTTTTGTATATTTTATACAAAGTCAGCTTATTGCCCCCACAAATTGGGTCCTCAATTTACCTACCTTAGAAAGGATGGAAGGCTGAGTCTTGAGCCTCGAACCTTGCAATAATTGCAGACAGCTGAATCTTAATAACAGGCTATTAGCCGGTTGAGCTATCTGAGGCTCTTTCTGAGCTCGCACTGCACAGAACTAGAAATCCTTAAGAATGTCTTCAAAATACACGACTCTGCAAACTGGCAAGAATATCTCTTCAGGCAGTAACAAGCAGGTCTAAAGATTGGACCATATCCCAAGGGAGAGTTTTTGGCTTATTATTTCCCACCCTTCTGCTTCTTGACACCAAGGTTGTTGGAGAAATGCCAGGATTTGAAAACAGTCCCGGAGGCAGCTGTCAGCAAGAGCCAGTTTTTAGAGAAGCTCCAAGCAACTGTATCCTTTTGCTAATTTGGTTCTTTTGCAGAAGAAAAAAAAATATATCTGCAGGTATGACTAGGGCTAGCTGTCTGGTTTTTCCTGGTGCTGAATTTTGTTATTTTGGTATTTTGTTATGTCTGCTTTTAGACTTTAAAACACACACACACACACACACACAAATTGCCAGAATGCATTTCCTTAGGCTTTGACCAGGGTTGTTAACTCCATTCCAACTCCTTTGGCTTCCCAAAACTGTTCAAACTTTATTGATTTCGCACGTCAATCTCCGTTTTGATTCTAAGCAATATAAACTTTAATATGGAATAGCTTTCATCGCTGACCCACATTGTAGGTGAAATATATTCCCCGGGCAGATGGGAATTCTCGGGCTTGGTGTCTTGATACATCTGGAGAACCTCAACAGAAGTTCAGAAATAAATGGGAGGAGGAGGCGAAGGAGACACCTGAGCGGTCCTTGGTGGTCTCTGAGCTTGATAGTTCTCTCGCAGACATTTCATTACCAAACTAGTTAACGTCATCCGTGCGGGGTGAGGTTTGCAGAGAGGAGGTGGAGGAAGATTGGGGTCCTTGGTGCTCTCTGAGCTTGGTGGTTTTCTTGCAGATGTTTCCTTAGCCAAGTAGGTAACTGTCACTCGTTTTTGCATTTACCAGATGAGCTCTTATTTTTGGACTTCCAGGCTTACGGTAGTTTGCCAGAGCCTTATCAGTAGCTACTGCGCATGTCTACATTCCTTTCTTCTTCTCTCAAACTTTTCTTTGTTCTCCGGCCAAGAGAGGTAGCCGGGAAAGCTTCCAAGATGTAGCCTAATTAGATTAGTAAGATTGTTTTTATTTCTTTATAATAAATATTAGTTTCATTAGAATGTATTTTCGGGTTTTCTTTTTTCAATGTATACACAAGGAAAATGCCGCGATTCACCTCTAACTCAGGCAATTACCTCAGGAAGGTAACGGGACTGATTGCCGCTCTGACAGTAACATCCTCAGTGCTAGAAGGGAGTGGGGTTTGCGGAGAGGAGGATGAAGACTCTGGGGTCCTTGGTCCTCTCTGAGCTTGATAGTTTTCTTGTGGACGTTTCATTACCAAACTAGGTAACATCATCAGTGCACAGTATTGTCCCCTTTCCTTAAGCAGATGGTCAGTTCTCCTCTCCTACGCCAGCCTTTACCCCAGCGGAGGTAAAGCAGGAATTGGTGCATCTACGTGACCTTCACTTGCTCATCACTCAGCATATGGAAGCTGAAAGCCCAGGTGAGAAGAGGCCACTGAGCCAATTTCTTCACGCCCATCTGGGCATGGATTGGCAAGGGAGTCTAGGAACACTGCAGTCATTGGGTCTTTGTTAAATAAAGCAAGGGGGACCCACCTTGTTAACTTCCAAGACCTGTGGACTTCAACTCCCAGAATTCTTCGATAGGGAATGGGAATAGAATAGAATAGAATAGAGTAGAATAGAATAGAATAGAATAGAATAGAATGCAGAATAGAATAGAATAGGGAAGGGAAGGGAAGGGAAGGGAAGGGAAGGGAAGGGAAGGGAAGGGAAGGGAAGGGAAAATAGGATAAGATAGGATAGGACAGGACGTTGGAGCAGTGGTACAATCCAAATTTTTTTACTACCGGTTCTGTGGGCATAGCTTGGTGGGCATGGTGTGGCTTGGTGGGCGTGGCAGGGGAAGGATTCTGCAAAATCTCCATTCACACCCCACTCCAGGGGAAGGATACCTCAAAATTCCCATTCCCTTCCTCTCCTGGGGGAAGGATACTGTAAAATCTCCATTCCCTCCCCACTCCTGGCGGAAGGATACTGCAAATTCCCATTCCCTCCCCATTCCAGGGGAAGGATACTGTAAAATCTCCATTCCCACCCCACTCTGGTGCCAGCCAGAGGTGGCATTTGCCGGTTCTCCAAACTACTCAACATTTCCGCTACCGGTTCTCCAGAACCTGCTGGATTTCACCCCTGCCTTGGAGGTCTTCTAGTCCAGCCCCCTACTCAACCAGGAGGCCCTATGCCATTTCAGATAAGTGACTGGTGAGTCTCTTCTTTAAAAAAACCCAGTGATGAAGTGCCCACAATTTCTGGAGGCAAGCTGTTCCGCTGGTTAATTGTCCTCCCTGTTAGGAGGTTTCTCCTTAATTCCAGGTTGCATCTCTCTTTGGTTAGTTTCCATCCATTGTTTCTTGTCTTGCCTTCTGGTCCTTTGGAGAATAATTTGACCCCCCCTCCCACTCTTCTTTGTGGCAGCCTCTCCAATACTGAAGTACTGCTATCATCTCGCCCCTAATTCTTCTTTTCTTTAGACTAGCCAAACCCAAATCCTGCAGCCGTTCTTTGTATGTTTTTAGCGTTGGGTCTCAAGTGTCCTTGTCTTACCTGCAGTCTTTCTTCTCAGAGGCACTTGGAGAAAACCCAACCTGGGACAGAGAGTACGAAAGCCTTGTGACTTTGCAGGCCCTACAAGAGATAGTAGAGCAACATCTCGGCAAAGTAGACCAGATGCGAGAAGGTGAGAGTTACTACTCAAGGGCATCATTAGAAGTAAAAGTTGTACTTATCCACGGTTTTGTTCAATCTACGGGCTCTTTGGCTTCTTTCTATGCTGGTAGTCCTCACTTTATGACCACAACGGAGTAACAAAATTTTGTTCTGTTTGTCTAGTTGTTCTGTTGCACACCAGAACAACTAGACACAAGGACTGGTTTTTTCCCCCATGCCATCACTCTGCTAAACAACTAGTTCCCACAACACTATCAAACTATTGACTAAGACTGTACTACTATTATTCTTCTCATCCTTCCTATTACCTGTCTCCTTTTCTACTTATGACCATTACTTTGTTGCTTGTATCTTTACAATTTATATTGTTTTATTTAGTTTCCTAGTATGATTTATGTTGATTGCTTATTTAGTATCCTATGCCTATCACTAAGTGTGAATAGAATAGAATAGAATAGAATAGAATAGAATAGAATAGAATAGAATAGAATAGAATAGAATAGAATAGAATAGAATAGAATAGAATAGAATAGAATTCTTTGTTGGCCAAGTGTGATTGGACACACAAGGAATTTGCCTTTGGTGCATACACTCTCAGTGTACATGAAAGAAAAGATACATTCATCAAGAATCATAAGGTACAACGCTTAGTGATAGTCAAGGTTACTAATAAGCTATCAAATCGTACTAGGAAACAAATAAAAACAACATAACTGAAAGATACAAGCAACATGGTTATAGTAATAAGTAGGAAGAGATAGATATTAGTAAGGATGAGAAGATTAATAGTAGTGCAGACTTAGTGAATAGTTTGACAGTGTTGAGGGAATGATTTGTTTAGCAGAGTGATGGTGTTTGGGAAAAAACTGTCCTTGTGTCTAGTTGATCTGGTGTGCAGTGCTCTATAGCGTCATTTTGAGGGTAGGAGTTGAAACAATTTATGTCCAGGATGTGCGGGGTCTGTAGATATTGTCACAGCCCTCTTTTTGACTCATACAGTATCCAGGTCCTCAATGGAGGGAAGGTTGGTATGAATTGTTTTTTCTGCAGTTCTAATGATCCTCTGAAGTCCATGTCTGTCTTGTTGGGTTGCAGAACCAAACCAGACAGTTATGGAGGTGCAGATGATTCTTATTATTTATATTTATTTATTTAATTAATTATGATTCATGATGAATGTATTTATGATGACTATGATCATGATTTCTCACTTACAGCTTTTATGTACACGGAGAGCTTACACACCGAAGACAAATTCCTTGTGTGCCCAGTCACACTTGTCCAATAAAGAATTCTTATATCAGTCAGTTTTTTCAATGCCGTTGTAACTTCGAACGGTCACTAAATGAACTGTTGTAACTTGAGGACTACCTGTAGTGAGACTTTAGCCTCCCCTTCTAACGTCAGTCTTTTTGGTGCTAGATATTTAACAGACAGAATTAACAGAGCTGGAAGGGACCTTGTAGGTCATCGAATCCAAGCAAGTGATCCCTACGCCATTTCTGACAAATGGCAGTCCAGTCTCTTCTTGAAAGCTTCCAGGGATGAAGCTCCCACAACTTCTGAATTGTAATAATTGTATATTGTAATAGTGTTGCAATAAGGATGCCGTCAGCATTTCACGCTGCACTTAACCCCAACGCTGACATAAGAAGAAGAAGCGGAGGCATCTGGAAAGAGACATTTGACCCTTCACCTACTTATTTTCACTGGAGAGAATATCACCTAGGAGATGGGATGGGAGGGGGGAAATTCCTTTGAGTGGGAGCAGTAGATTGGGGTAGAGTGACGGGGAAGATGGCCAATGAGTATAGAGGAGTGAGGAAAGGAAAAGGAGGGTTCGCCTGAGGAAGTCAGACTTGGCTGCAATGAGTCAGAGATAGAATGTGCGTGCTTAATAAATTAGAGGTTTTTTTTCAAAGACTTTGTTTGAAATGCAATTTATTCAAGATGACTTCGAAACCTGACTGATGCTTTTCCTTCTCCGGCAGCTCTGGTGTCCCATGCAGAGTTTGCCTCGCTCTACATGAATGACAAGGAAGACAATAGCCATAATTCTTCGGGCTTCTGTCACTCTTCCCTTGGAGATCAAACCTGTTCGGATCCGGATTTACTAGGGCCTCCCCGACTTCTTTTTTACTCTAGCTTGGATGAGCTGAAGGAGATGGAGGCTTTAAAACTGCAGGTGGCGATGCTGGACCAGAAACTTCAGATCCAGACGGTAATTTTTGCTCCCACTTCTCTTTATTTTTGCCCAGGCTGACCATTCCTGACTCTAGAGCCAACTTAGAGAGGAGATGTGGTAGTTTGACCGGCTCAAGGTTGACTCAGCCTTCCATCCTTCCGAGGTGGGTAAAATGAGGACCCAGATTGTTGAGGGCAAGAGGCTGACTCTTAGAGAGGGCTGTGAGGCTGAATATATGTCTCAAATGCTAGTGCTATTACTTTTAAGGACAATGGGTTCACCACGATGGGAACATGGCTTAGGCCCGGGGTATTTGCAGGACCACCTCCTGCCTTCCTCCCATCGTCCCGTGCGCTCCCACAGAGCAGGCCTCCTCAGGGTGCCATCGGCCAAACAATGTCGACTGGCGGCTCCCAGGGGGAGAGCCTTCTCTGTCGGAGCACCAACCCTCTGGAATGGTTTGCCCACCGAATTCAGGATAGCCCCAGACCTCCTCTCCTTCTGCGGCAAACTGAAGATGTGGCTTTTCCACCAAATAACTTGATCCGTGGGTGGTTGCACAAATTGTAATAATTTTAAACATGGTTTTAATGGGGTTTTTAAAACTTATTTTGTGATTTGTATTATCAATTGAATGGCGGTATATAAATCACAATAAACAAACAAACTAACTAACTAACTAACTCCAGCTGAGAATCTTCATCTAACCAGTGGAACAACTTACCTCCGTAAGTTGTGAATTGTCCAACGTTGGAAGATTGGACAATCATTTGTCTGAAATGGCATAGAGTTTCCTGCCTCAGCCGGGGGTTGGACTAGAAGACCTCCAAGGTCCCTTCCAACTCTCTTATTCTGTTCTATTCTGTCTCTGAATCCTGCTGGACTTTATGAAGGTGAAGGTGAACAAGAGTTCCCTTCTAGTGCATTGAATTTTGGGAGTTGAAGTTCACACATCTGGAGGTTGCTGAGGTTGAGAAACTCTGGTTTAGACCATAGAGTTGGTTATCAGCACTTAAGCTGTTAAGAGCCCTGGTGGTGCAGTGGTTAGAATGCAGCATTGCAGGTGAACTGACTGCTCATTGCCAAGAATTCGATCCTGACCGGCTCAAGGTTGACTCAGCCTTCCATCCTTCCCGAGTGGGTAAAATGAGGACTCAGATTGTTGGGGGAAAATAGGCTGACTCTAAACTGCTTAGAGAGGGCTGTAAAAGTCCTCTTTCAGAATATGGGGCAGAATATACATCTAACTGTTATTGCTATTACATCTTTTCCAACGCTGAACGTCGTCCTCTATGCAGGCTATGGAAACGGAACTCCTTCCCCTTCTAGAACCCGGACGCCTTCCAGAAAGTTCTAGACCGTCGGCGATCCGTGCTGTGTATTCCTTGTTGTGTGAAAGCGGGGAGCATGTTCCTGTTCTGGTGAAGGATGAGGAACTGTCCAGCTGAGCTGATGTGAAAACGGACGACCAGCAGCCGTACTCAGGAAGCTCTTCACCTTTGGCCTCCATCCTTATAAGAATTCCAGCCCTTTCATGACAGGTGACAATCAGCGGCAGGTCCCTCAGCCTCTTCACCTGCGTGCACTTGTCCAGCAAATAAAAAAAATATTTTGTACCTCCTCATTCACTTTTTAAAACACACACCCCTTCCCCATTTACGGCTCTTCTGTCAAAACTCAGATAAGTGGTAGCTTGGCTTACGAATATTTTCTTTCAGGCCAATCTTGGCCGGTGCCTGGCAAGTTTGTTTTCATTTCCCTTAAGTTTCCGTGAAATCCAAGCTGAACGGGAGGCTGTGTTTGTGGCAGGGATTGTACCTCAGGCCCATAAAATACGCTACAAATCCTTCTTGACGTTTGTTTTTCGGGCAGAAGCTGCATTTCAGCCAGCCCTGTTTGTAAATCAAAACTCTTGAGATGAAAGAAAGAGAGAAAGAGAGAGAGAAAATGGCCATCAAACGGCTTCCATTTCAGGACATTTTGTCCTTATTCCATCTGGCCCAGAGTTTCTCAACCCTTGGCAACATTAAGCTGTGTGGAGTTCAATTCCCAGAATTCTCCCAGCCAGCTCGCTTGTAGGAGGCCGCGTATCAGGGGTGAAATGCTCCCGGTTCGGACCAGATGGTCCGATCGGATAGCGATGGCGGCGGGTGGTTCGGAGAACCGGTATCCCTGCTGACCCCTGCTAAGCCGCGCAATCATGAGAGACTTTTTTAAAAAAACTTTTAAAAGCATTTTTTCTATAACCTCTTCAGCCCCAAAAGATGCACTTTTAAAAGTTAAAAAAAAAAAAGCCTCTGATGATCGCGCTGGGATCATCAGAGGCTTTTAAAAGCATTTTTTTCTGCAACCTCTTTGGCCGAAGAGGTTGTAGACAAAATGCTTTTAAAAGCCTCTGACGATCCGGCAACGCAGCTGGGATCATCAGAGGCTTTTAAAAGCATTTTTTTCTGCAACCTCTTTGGCCGAAGAGGTTGTAGACAAAATGCTTTTAAAAGTTAAAAAAAAAAAAAAAAGTTGGCTACGGCCACCCAGTCACATTACCCCCACCACCACCGAGCCACACCCACAGAACCGGTAGTAACAAATTTTACATTTCACCACTGCCCTATACCCGTGATGGCGAACCTCTGGCACGTCTACCAGAGGTGGCACGCAGAGCCCTCTCTGGGCATGCGGGCCGTCGCCAGCTGCTCTTCTGGTTTTGTGCTGGCCAGCTGATCTTCGCGCACACCTGAGTGTTAGAAACCCAAAGATCAGCTGATCGGTGCGCATGCAACCCGACCCGAGAATCCAAACACAGAACACAGAGTGCCGAAACTGGAATGCAGCACCGGAAACGTGAAGACCAGTTGGCCAGTGTGTCTGCATGCGCTGGCCATCTCCAGCGCTCCAGCGCTCGTGAAGACCAGCTGGCGTGCCAGAAACCCTAACACTAAGTGGCCGGCATGAGCATGCGGACCGACCAGCTGGTTTTCGGGTTTTCAGCTGCACGCACGCATTCCGGTTTGGCCACTTGGTACCGAAAAGGTTGGCCTACTGGGGATTGAAAAGCTCAATAAATCGTGTGCCTTCGGGTGTTGCACATTGGCAGTTGTGACGTATATTTTGAGTGATGGAGCCGCAGCAGAGGGGTGAAAGAGCCACATGCGGCTCCAGAGCTGCAGGTTGCTGACCCCTGGGCTAGACATATCCAATTCCTGCAACCCTCCATTTGTGTGGCTTATCATCTTTGTAGCTCTTCTCTGCAACACTTTCCAGGGCCTCCACTTCCCAACATCCTTGAACAGTAGTTTATTGCTTCACACATGCATAGGACAGACGTTTATGCTGTCCGTGCCTGGAATAATAGAAAACAATGGCTCCCAACCAGACTTGCTACTGTTGTCTTTCTGATTCTACAAAAGGCTTTGTTAATTCACACTTTTTCCACTTGGTGGCTCCCGAGTGCATTGGAATAACTGTGTCCATGAACAACAGGCTGGTAATAAATATTCTGGGATGATCAGTACGCTTACCACCTCTAAAGGATGCCAGGTAGAAAGGTTGGATACAACCCCATCTAGGATGCAAACTTCAGAGGATTATGAAATGAGCTAATTTGGTCCAGTGGTTAAGGTACCAGGCTAGGAAGCAGGAGATCGTGAGTTCAAGTTTCTTAGCCAGGAAAGCTGAGTGGGCCACTTTGGACCAATCACCAGGAGACTAAGTTCTAGTTCTGCCTTAGGCATGAAAGTCAGCCGGGTGACTGGGCCAATCACCAGGAGACTGGGAGTTCTAGTCCCGCCTTAAGCATGAAAGTCAGCTGGGTGACTGGGCCAATCACCAGGAGACTGAGAGTTCTAGTCCCGCCTTAAGCATGAAAGTCAGCCAGGTGACTGGGCCAATCACCAGGAGACTGAGAGTTCTAGTACAATCTTAGGCATGAAAGTCAGCTGGATGAGTTGGCCAATCACCAGGAGACTGGGAGTTCTAGTCCTGTTTTAGGCATGAAAGCCAGCTGAGTGACTTTGGGCGAATCACCAGGAGACTGAGAGTTCTAGTCCCGCCTTAACCATGAAAGTCAGCCAGGTGACTGGGCCAATCACCAGGAGACTGGGAGTTCTAGTACAATCTTAGGCATGAAAGTCAGCTGGATGAGTTGGCCACTCATCAGGAGACTGGGAGTTCTAGTCCCGCCTTAGGCATGAAAGCCAGCTGAGTGACTTTGGGCCAATCACCAGGAGATGGCGATTTCTAGTTCTGCCTCAGCCATGAAAGCTGGACCGGTGACTTTAGACCAGTCACTTTCTCTCTCAGCCCAACCTACCTCACAGGGTTGTTGTGCAAAAAAAAAGGAGGAAAATGTGTTGAGTATGTTTGTCTTTTTGAGTTATTTGTAACTCAAGGCTAAGCTAGCATTTCCCTTCTGAACTGAGGCATCTTTATTATTTATTAAGGGCATTGATCTGGCCTCCCAATCCACGGTGACTCCGTGGAATAAGGAATAAAACACCAAATGGAAAACCCAACATACCCCCACCCCTTTGCTGACAACAGTCAAGAGAAATAACTTGCTGAAGTTGCATTATTTGCAAAGAAGATAATAGAACCACATCCTGCCAACTGGTGCTGTTAACACTAAAGGAGGTGCATTGAACAGATATGATAGATGGATTTTTATATGCATTTGGCTAAAGCAGATGATTGCAAATGAATGTTGAGATACAAACTACTCAGTGGGCTCTATATCACCCTGGGATCCCCAGGCCCGCTGGCAAAAATCATATCTTCAGGGTCTTTCAGAAGAGTATCAAGGTGAGTGGTGTGGTGGCCTAGAGATGGCGCTCTCGCCTCAAAGTCAGGAGGCTTGTGAGTTCGATCCTAGGTAGAGGCAGATATTTCTCTCTCTGGGCACACTGAGAATATCATCTGCTGAACAAAACTCCGCATTGGCGACAGGAAGGGCATCCGGCCATTCAAACACTCTGCTAGCTCCATTCGATTGTCCAGACTCCACCTGGCAAGGGATTACGGGGTCGTTAAAAAAAGATGATCAAGGTAAGGACCAGTCGTATATCCATGGGGATGTTGTTCCCCAAGGAAGGAAGCCACCATGAAGAAGGCCCTTCTTTTTCTACTAGGTGGACTTAGTGCAGAAGATCCATCACGTATTCCTCCTCACTCTGGCATGTCAGATAGCTGTAACTGGGAAAAGGAGGTTTCAGATGACATCTGAACATGTTTCGAAGGGATGGTGAGGACCAGAAAGTAAGGCAGCTAGAAGGTCAAATTCAGACTTTGGCAACTGGAAAAAACTACTGAGTGCTAGGTTTGGCAATCAGAATAT
The DNA here is from genome assembly GCA_030761175.1 of Masticophis lateralis. Lineage (NCBI taxonomy): Eukaryota > Metazoa > Chordata > Lepidosauria > Squamata > Colubridae > Masticophis > Masticophis lateralis. The sequence continues at coordinate 10,780,147 of JAUDYJ010000013.1, forward strand.
ATACGTTTGGAAGGGACGTTGTAGGTCTTCTACTCTGTTTCCCCCAAAATAAGACATCTCCTGATAATAAGCCCAATCGGGCTTTTGAGCGCATGGCAAAAAAATGTCCCCAAAAAATATAGGTCTTATTTTCGGGGGAACACGGTAATCCAACCCTCAACTCAGGCAGGAGACCCAGCCTGTACCATTCTGAACAAATAGCTCTCCAATTTCTTCTTAAAATCCTCCAGTGATGGAGCACAACTTCTCAAGGTGAGCTCTTTCACTCTTCTTACCAGGGGTGAAATCCACTTAACCTTCACTACCAGTTCGGAAATGGGAGTACGCGCAGAGCATCAAAATCGAGACGTGATGACATCCCGGTGGGTAGGCGGAGCCTCCCACCGCCGTCGCTACAGGTTCGCCCAAGTCAGACAGAACCGGCTGCATTTCACCATTGCTTCTTACTGTCAGGAACGTTCTCCTTAGTCTCTCTTTAATGATCTTCCACTCATTAAAATTTTTTACAAAAAAAAAATTTTTGTAAAATTTTTTAGAATTTTTAGAGTTTTGATATTAATTTTAAATTGAATTGTTTTAACTATCGGCCAAATTTATATTAGCTGTTTTTAAAATTTTAACTTTTGTGTACCTTGTTTTTTATCTGGCTGTTCACCGCCCTGAGTCCGCAAGGAGAAGGGCGGTATATAAATCTAATAAAATCAAATCAAATTACTTCTGGATCTGCCATCAGGCGCTTTGGAGAATAACTTGCCAACTACCCAATCTTGCCCACTCTGTCTGGCAGCAGTTTGGGTAAAACCTTTTTACAATGGTGTACTCCAGCCCCATATTATTTTAACTGGACATAATATTGATGGAATACATGAGGAATTCCTGCACCCAGAGCTTGGTCTCTCATCAGGAAGGCAGGGTCTCCAAACACTGCATTTTTTTCTAAGCACATCCTTCACACACATCAGAAGTGCCCGTTTTCCTGGGCACTTCATTAAAGTTTTCCCAAGCACAAAGAGCTTCTCTCTCTCCCTCTCTCTTTTTTTGGCTTGCTCTTCTGACAAAAAAAAAACTTAGCAAGTGAAAAGAAAACCTCTTAGCTAGACCCTGTTTACAAAGGTAGATTCTGGGAAAAACCTCCTTTGTCCGAGTCTCTTCTTTTCTCCCGTTTTAAAACCTACCCTGAATTGAATGAGAATGGAACAATTTTCCTAATTCTTGAATGGATTCAATTAAGCTTGCAATTCCCTCTCAGCACCACCACCACCCCTCCCTCACCCCTCCCTCTCTTTTCTCTCCTGGATTCAATTGCTTGTGCAGAACTGGCTTGCAACATCACCCTCCCCTCGTCCACTAAGAAGTGGGGTTTTGTTCCTAGGAAGAGGAGAGAGAGAGAGAGAGAGAGAGAGAGAGAGAGAGAGATTTTGGGAGGCAAAACGGATGAAGATGCTTGAGTTGGAAGTTGAGATGAGGAAAGCAGGGGGCCTGTTTAATTAATTGGCCCCCTAAGGCTGAGGCAAATAGATGGGGAAGAAATGGAGGGAGTGACAGATTTTATTTTACTGAGGTCCAAGGTCATCGCAGATGGAGACTGCAGCCAAGAAATTAAAAGACGCTTGCTCCTGGAGAGGAAAGCTACGGCAAAGTTAGACAGCATACTAAAAAGCAGAGACATCACCCTGCCAACAAAAGTGTGTATAGTCCAGGCTATAGTTTTCCCAGTTGCAATGGATGGCTGTGAAAGTTGGACCATAAGGAAGGCTGAGTGCCAAAGAATGGAGGCCTTTGAACTCTGGTGCTGGAGAAGACTCCTGCGAGTCCCTTGGATTGCAAGGCCATCAAACCGGTCAGTCCTAGAGGAGATCAACCCTGACTGCTCTTTAGAAGACCAGATCCTGAAGAGGAAACTCAAATATTTTGGCCACCTAATGAGAAGGAAGGACTCACTGGAGAAGAGCCTAATGCTGAGAACGATGGAGGGCAAAAGAAGAAGGGGAAGGCAGAGAACAAGGTGGCTGGATGGAGCCACTGAAGCAGTCGGTGTGAGCTTAAATGGACTCCGGAGGATGGTAAAGGACAGGAAGGCCTGGAGGAATGTTGTCCATGGGGTCATGATGGGTCAGACACGACTTCGCAACTGACAACAAAAAGGCTGAGCGTCTGCTGACAGAGTCAGGAGAAGAAGGCTGCCATTATGCATGGCTTGCCAGTTCTCACATACAAGAACAAGCCTAAGATGCAACTACCACTTGGGAATTAGAACAAGGCTTCATCCAGACACAAGATGCGTTTCTTGGCAGCAAATTCTGGACTAGCAGAAACTGGGGGAGGCAGGGAGAGTACAAAGCATCATGGTTGAAAGGCTGGGTGGTGTTTATGGAGGGGTCCCTGATGGTTGTCATGTTCTCTCATGAAGGAGAACTCCTCTTCAGGAACAGGTCCATCCTTCGAAAGGAAGGTAACATAACAATTGGGACTGGAGGCTAAAACATATAAAGAACAGTTGCTGGAATTGGATATGTCTAGTTTAATGAAAAGGACTAGACATATCTAGTCCCAAGGACTATTACTAGCAATAGTAATAGCACTTAGACTTATATACTGCTTCACAGTGCTTTCCAGCCCTCTCTAAGCGGGTTACAGAGTCAGTCTCTTGCCCCCAACAATTTGGGTCCTCATTTTACTGACCTTGGAAGGATGGAAGGCTGAGCCTGGTGAGATTCGAACTGCCAAATTGCAGGCAGCCAGCAATCAGCAGAAGTAGCCTGCAGTACTGCACTCTAACCACTGTGCCACCGAGGCTCTTAATATGATATGAGCAGTCTTCCAATATCTCAGGGGCTGCCACAAAGAAGAGGGAGTCAAGCTCTTCTCCAAAGCACCTGAAGGCAGGAGAAGAAACAATGGGTGGAAACTCATCAAGGAGAGAAGCAACTTAGAACTAAGGAGGAATTTCCTGACCGTGAGAACAATGAATCAGTGGAACGACTGGCCTCCAGAAGTTATGAATGCTCCAACACTGGAAGTTTTTAAGAAGAGGTCAGACAACCATTTGTCTGAAAGGGTGTAAGGTTTCCTGCCTGAGCAGGGAGTTGGACTAAAAGACCCCCAAGGTCCCTTCTAACTCTGCTATTCTGTTAATGGAATGAAATATTCTCAGCCCCCAACTCTCTCTCTCTTGCTAATTCTGCAAAAAAAAAGGGGGGGGGCGGAGGGGAAGAATCCTAGGAAATGTCACGATGAGTCGCTGCATATGCTTCGCCACAAACACATATTTGGCTGGACATGCTGTAGGAGACCATCTGGCTTGTATACAGTCTGTGCCCTGTGAATTACCAGGCTGAACACATTCAGAGGGAGCTAGCTTAACGTGCAAAATTTAAGGAGCTTGGATAGCTCAACAGACTAATGCATCGTAATTTAACTTCAGCTTTCTGCAATTAGCATGTTCGAATCTCACCAGGCTCAAGGTTGACTCAGCCTTCCATCCTTTCTAAGGTAGGTAAATTGAGGACCCAGTTTGTGGGGGCAATAAGCTGACTTTGTATAAATATACAAAAGTATGAAGGCTATTGCTTAACGCATTGTAAGCCGCCCTGAGTCTCCGGAGAAGGGGGGCATATAAATCAAATTTAAAAAAAAAAATTCACATCACCTTGCAAGTCAGATAGAAGAGAATATTTGAGGGGGGGCGGTCAGTCAAATATGTCATAAGTCTTTGCTGGACATCAATTCAGCCAACAAACACTTGGGTCGGTGGAAACAGATTTTATTAAAAGAAAATAATAAAAGCAATTTTGCAAAATAGGGGGATATCCCAGCAGAGACCTCAAGAAGGAGTTTGAAGACATACCTGAAGTTTCAAAAGCATTACATTTTATAGTTCCCTATCCAGACACCCCCCACCCCCCGCCCCTCCTACATCGGGTCCAGTGACCGATCATGGCTAAACCGAAGTGCCTTTTAGAGAGAACATCTCTTTCTCTAATTAACCTGTTTATCAACACCTCCCCATAACTACTCATGCAATATTTTGCAAGAATGGCTCTTTCTTATCTCTATTGCCTTGGCATTAAAGAGTGGGCATTTTTCTAAGGGGCCTCAAACAAAAGACGATCTATTCTAACGCAGCATTGTTACATATTGGTGTGCTTTCAGCATGTCTATTCTCCAACTATCTTAAAGCAGAATAATGTCTAACAAATTTAACAGAGTAGAAGAGCTGGGAAAGGACCCTTAAGGTCATCCAGTCCAACCCGCTGCCTGAGCAAAATTGAATCGTTACTTATATGCATTTCTAACCTATATACCTACATACTATTTTATTTTTGAATTTTCTTATATCCTACACCTTGAGTCCCTTTGCACCCACAAAAGATCTAACTCCAGCCCACTTTAAATTCCATGGACTCTCTTACCTACCACCAATTTGCTTCGACCATTAGTAGCTCAGATTATTGTAGAGAGTTTAAGATTGCAATAAACCTTTATATTCATTTGAGGGGGAAAAACCACAGAATATTTGTAGCTCAAGGTTAAGTTGGAGGGGCCTTAGCGCTGTTTGAGCTTGGTGGTTTTCTTGGGGACATTTCATTGCCAAACTAAGTTACACCATCAGTGCTAAAAGAGAGTGGGGTTCGCTCTTTGTTTATATACAAGTGCCAATAGAAAAGAATATTCGTAGCTCAGGGTTGAACTCTGGAATCCTTAGTGCTCTCTGCGCTTAGTTGTTTTTATTATTAGTTCGATTTATATGCTGCCCTTCTCCAAAGACTCAGGGTGCCTTACAATGCATTAAGTAATAGCCTTCATACTTTTGTATATACTTGCTTAGTAGGGCAAGTTTTACAAAAACTAAGTACCGTATTTTTCAGAGTATAAGATGCACCCCACTATAAGACAGACCTACCTTTTTTGGTGAGGAAAAGAAGAAAAAAAAATCTCCCTCTGAGCAGTGTTGCCTCCTTGCAGCAAACAGCCTGCTTTACTTTCATTTTCGTTTTCAGCATAGCTTGATTAGCACAAGGAGGAAAAAAAAAATCTGCTCCAGCAATTTTCCTCCTTGCAGTAAGCAGCAGAGCCCTGCACAAAACAGCTGAGAGCAAAACAGCTGGGAGTCGGGAGGCCGATCCAATCAACTGGCGCTAATTAGGCTGTGCTGAAGCTGAAAGGAGCTGTTTTTTCTTGCTGTTTGCTTGCAAGGAGGTAACTGCTGGGAGGCAGAGGCCAAAGGTGGGGGGGGGGCAGTGGATGGGCGGGACTACATTCAGTGTATAAGACGCACCTAAATTTTCATCCTCTTTTGGGAGCGGGGGAAAGGTGTGTCTTATACTCTGAAAAATACGGTAACTGATGTCCCGAGTGCCTGATGATGTTACCTAGTTTGGTAATGAAAGGTCTGTAAGAAAACAACCAAGCGCAGAGAGCACCAAAGACAGCACAGTAAAGATATACTTAGGAATAAGCTATTACTCATGCTTTTGAATGGCTCTATTTGTGACTGCATAGGATCATATTGTATTAACTCAGCCTAATTGGTTGTTCCTAATCGACATAGATTTACGGAAACTCCGGCTTTTGATTCTGAAACCGGGCCTGGATTCTCTCTTCGTTTGATGGCTCATTTTCTGCAAGAATGCCGTAGGTGAACCTCTGCTTGGCTCCTGAACCTAATGTGAGTTACTAGTTTTCTGCTCCACTGAATTCATGACTGTTGATTTCAGCGGCTCAGCTACATTCTGGTTAGGTTAAAAGTGCAGCAGAATATTTCCCCCCACTCCCACCCCCACCCCCACCCCAATCGTCAATTGGGCTGAATGAAAAGAAACATCTTCCTGGAGAAAAAGCCAAACTTTAAGAGCCAGGAATTTGGTAAGACAATGCTGGATCCCGAGGAAAAAAGATTGCGTCCGTTTAATACATAGAATTAAACTTGATGAGGCTCGGAGCTTCCTGCATCTGTCTGGAAGCAAGCAGAGTTCGGTTCTCGGGTTAGGTGCAGGGGTGGGCTGCTGGCGGTTCGGGAGAACCTCTAGCTAAGATTCTGTGCAGTTCGGAGAACCCCCAAATCCCACTCCTGGCTGGCCCTGCCCCACCCCACCCTACCCCTCCCCTCCCAGGAGTCCCCACACAGCCTGTTTTGGATGCAGGTAAGTGCAGGGCACACGCGGAGGCTCAGGGAGGGTGAAAAACGGGCCTACCGGAAGTTCGGGAAGGCCAGAAACAGGCCCGGAGCCTGGGGAGTTTTCGCCCTCCCAGAGGCTCTAGAAAAACCTCCGGAACCCAGGGAGGGCAACCCATCCCCCCTCCCCCCCCCCATTGTCAGGGTATGAAGAATTAATAGCTGTAAGCTGATGAGAAGTTGTAAGTGCTGCCTCATTCCATTGCATCAGCTTTCAGTTGCCTTCGCTTACAACTTACTGCATCAGCTTTCGGTTGCCCTCGCTTACTGCCACTTTAAGAAGCTGGTTCATTAATTGTGAACATTTTAACAGCGGCTAGAATTGTATTTGCAAAAAACTGGAAAGAAGAGAAGATAATTACTGATGAAGAAATTATTAAGAAAAACGTTGGACTGTGCTGAAATGAATAGATTGACATTTGAAATAAGAGAACAGGAAGATAAACAATATTATTTGATATGGGAGATATTTTATCAATGGTTTGACAATAAAGTATGGAGATAGTATATATGAAATGAAATTTCGACGAAATGCTTAAATATTTATCTTCTGTTCAAGTAAAGAATAATTGTCGTATGATGAGATTTGGAAAATTGTAAGCACAAAATGATTTTAACCGATCGAGATGCTGTCTATAATTGTTTGTAAGGATGATATTTTTATGTTGTTTTTTTAATTTTAATTTAAAATAAATCTTTTTTCAAAAAAAAAAAAAGAAGCTGGTTCATAAGCTGCCTATATAAGGAAAGCCATTAGAGGGTGTTTCCTTCTCCTCAAGCCTTCTCCTCATGTATTATACTTCTTGTTCTCTCGTCGTGTGTATTATTGCTCTCCGTTGTATCAGTAGCTGTATGATGAAGGTATTTAATCACGTATAAGTTTGTAAATATTTCACTGTAGATAAAACCACTGTTATTTATCTAACAGGCTCTGTGTGCTGTGTGCTGTGTTTTGCTCCTGGATTTATCTCATAATACTAGTTATACTGCCTAAACTCTGACACACACACCCACTGTGGCGCAGGAGGTCGACTAGGCCACGTCTACTATGGCCACACCCACCCAGCAACCGGGCAGAGAACCCAGGGGTGGGTTCTACTTACCTTTACTACCGGTTTGCAACGGGGCCGCACGCGCTCGCTTCTCTCGCTTGCATGCTTACTCTTCTCCACATGCGCAGAAGCATTTTGATGATGTCAGGGTCGATGGGCGGAGCCTCCCACCAGTTTTACGACCAGTTCTATAGAACCGTTGCGAACCAGGGGCAACCCACCACTGAGAGAACCCCTTGCTAAAATTTTTGAAGCCCGCCCCTGGTTAGGTATCTCTCACTTGCCTGATTTCGTGGAAGGGTGGAGACAAGGATTAATCTGACCCACTTTGGTTGGGTGACGGGAAATCAATCGCGGCTGTGGTTTATTCTTCTTTGGCCAGCCCAGAGCAAAATTGGAACCCTTGCTTTGAAAATCCTTCGGGTTGAGCCAAAAAAGAGAATTCCCTACCGCAGTCAACCTCCTCTGTTGATTTTCCAAAACTTTCTCTTTTGTGAGCTTCCAAGAAGGCAGACAAATTGCATTTTCAAGAGCATTGAGAATTTGAAACACTTGAATGCCGAATGGCCTGGATCATGAAGTTCACTCTGTTCTTCGGTCCCTGTTTAGGGGAGGTTAAGAAAACCCCTAATGATTAGTTGCTGGTGAAGGCTGCACATTGCAATTAAATCACAGTTTGCCTCATTTGTGATATTAAACTAGAACTGGCTGGGGTTTTTGCAGCCTTAGAAAATGCAATGGTTGGATTCACACAACCCACCAAAATCAAGGAGAGAATAATAGAATAACAAGAGTTGGAAGGGATCTTGGAGCAGGGGTGAAATGTAAAATGTGTTACTACGGGCTGTGGGCGTGGCTTGGGGGGGTAATGTGACTGGGGGGGCATGGCCAACTTTTTTTTTTTTTACTTTTTACTTTTTACTTTTCAAGGCATTTTTTTCTAATGCTTTGAAAAGCCTCTGCTGATCAGGCAACTCAGCTGGGATCGTCAGAGAGGCATTTTAAAAAATGCTTTGAAAAGCCTCTCTGACAATCAGGCAACTCAGCTGGGATCATCAGAGACTTTTCAAAGCATTTTTTTAAACCACCTCTTCGGCCAAGAGGTTGCCGAAAAAAATGCTTTGAAAAGCCTCTGAGGATCCCAGCTGAGCCGCATGATCATCAGAGGCTTTTTTTTTTTACTTTTAAAAGCATTTTTTCGTCGGAAGAGGTTGTAGAAAAAATGCTTTTAAAAGTTAAAAAAAAAGCCTCTGATGATCGTGCGGCTCAGCTGGGCATGGGTGGGGGGAGCGCAGGGATTTTTGCTACTGGTTCTCCGAACCACCTGCCACCATCGCTACTGGATCAGGTGATCCGGTCCGAGCCGGGAGCATTTCACCCCTGCCTTGGAGGTCTTCTATTCCAACTCCCGGCTCAGGCAGGAAATCCTATACCTTTTCAGACAAATGGTTGTCCAATCTCTTCTTTAAAACCTCCAGTGATGGAGCATCCACAACTTCTGGAAGCAAGCTGTCCACTAAATAATTGTTTTTGACAGTTGAGAAATTTCTCCTTAGTTCCAGGTTGCTTCTCTCCTTGATTAGTTTCCATCCATTGCATCTTGTCTTGCCTTCAGGCGCTTTGGAAAATAGGTTGACCCTATCATCTTAGTGGCAGCCTCTCAGATCTTGGAAGACTGCTATTGTGTCACCACTGCTCTTTCTTTTTTATTTATTTTATTTATTTTATTTATTGAATTTCTATACCGCCCTTCTCCCAAAGGACTCAGGGCGGTGAACAGATTAAGATTTCATATACATATAATGTTTTTTTTTTATAAACAGTAAATAATAAATTGAGTCAACTTGGTGTATCTACTAAGACCTTGGCATAGAATTTTGATGTTTATGTTTATTCTTCCCACTGGACTAGACAGACCCAATTCTTGCCACCGTTCTTCATGGGTTTTATTTATAATATTATATCTATTGCTTCTTGTCTTGCCCTTCAGGAGCTTTAGAGAATAGTTTGACTCCCTCTTCTTTGTGGCAGCCCCTGAGATATTTGGAACACGGTTATTGTGTCACCCCCTAGTCCTTCTTTTCATTAAACTAGACATACCCAGTTCCGTACATTATTGCAGATCTGAATAATGTGTGAAAGTTCACCCTGTCTTTCAAGGTTTCTCCTGAGTGATTTACTTGCTGGAACAACAGAAGAAAGAAATTGCATAATGTTGAAATGCATCATGTGCGTTTCAAGGTGCTGGTTACCACCTTCAAAGTGCTCCATGGCTTTAGGACCTGGATATCTGCAGGACCGCCTTCGACCACCGATTGCCTCCCACTGACCGATTCGCTCCCACCGAGAGGGCCTCCTCAGGGTGCCGTCGGCCAAACAATGTCGAGTGGCGACCCCCAGGGGGAGAGACTTCACTGTGGGGGCTCCTGCCCTATGGAATGAATTGCCCCCGGATATAAGAAGGATCCCGGACCTCCGCGCCTTCCGTCGTGCTCTGAAGACCCTGTTATTTCATCGACGGTCTGATGGAACAATTATTTTAATTGGTTTTTTTAAACGTTTTTTAAAAATGGTTTTTCGTTGGGGTTTTTAATTACGGCCAAAGAATTGAATTATTTTAAATGATTTTTTAATTTTTGTGTTGTTATTGTTTTATTGTGGCTGTACACCGCCCTGAGTCCTTCGGGGGAAGGGCGGTATAAAAACACAATACAATAAAATAAATAAATAAATAAATCGTTGGAGCCCCTTCCTCTTAATAAAGGAATAAACAGTGCAATGTTTTCTCTCCGTTTATTGTATTTCGATTTTCAGCCCGCATATTACTGCAGAATTAGTCACAAACTGTACTTTAGCGATGCTTCCAATCTAATTATAAACGACCAATAGTGCGAATATAATGAAATGGATATAATAACCTAGAATACTAGAGACTAAGTGACTCTAAGAATGATTTAAAATCCACTCGGCTCTTAAAAATGGATTAAAACTATCCTAGGTAAAGGTAAAGGTTCCCCTCGCACATATGTGCTAGTCCCGTGATGGCGAACCTATGGCACATGTGCCAGAGGTGGCATGCAGAGCCCACTCTGGGGGCATGCACACCATCGCCAGCTGCTCCTCTGGTTTCTGGCGTCCACAGCCAGCTAGTCTTCACAGGCCAAAAATGGCCTGAATACAGCCCAAAAACCAGCCTGAAAACAGCCCCAAAAAACCAGCCTAAAAACCAGCCAAAAAATAGGCATGTGCACGCTGGCCAGCTGATCTTTGGGTTTCCAGTGCTCCGGCACGGGCGAAGACCAGCTGGCCATACACATGCCTGAAACCCGAAAACCAGCTGGCTGGCATGCACATGAGCACTGGCTAGCTGGACTTCAGGTTTTTGGCACTCTGGGGCACGCACCTGCCCACACATGCATGTGAATTCTGGTTTGGGCACTCAGTGCCAAAAAGGTTCGCCATCACTGTGCTGGTCGTTCCCGACACTAGGGGGCAGGGCTCATCTCCGTTTCAAAGCCGGAGAGCCAGCGCTGTCTGAAGACGTCTCCGTGGTCATGTGGCCGGCATGACTCAATGCCAAAGGCGCATGGAACACTGTGACCTTCCCACCAAAGGTGGTCCCTGTTTTTCTACTTGCATTTTTTACCTGCTTTCGAACTGCTGGGTTGGCAGAAGCTGGGACAAGTCATGGGAGCTCACCCTGTTACGCAGCACTAGGGATTCGAACCGCTGAACTGCCGACCTTTCGATCGACAAGCTCAGCATCTTAGCCACTGAGCCACCGCGTCCCTTCAAACTATTCTAAAGAAATGCCTAAATAAAATGATAATGATAACAGAATAACAGAGTTGGAAGGGACCTTGGAGGTCTTCTAGTCCAACCCCCTGCTTAGGCAGGAAACCCTACACCACTTCAGACAAATGGTTATCCAACGTCTTCTTCAAAACTTCCAGTGTTGGAGCATTTACAACTTCTGAAGGCAAACTGTTCCACTGATTAATTGTTCTCACCATCTGGAAATGTCTCCTTAGTTCCAGGTTGCTTCTCTCCTTGAGAAGAGAAGCTTCTTGTTGTCAGCTTCTTGTTGTCAGCATTAAAGTGCAGCATGAAATGCACTTTATTTGAGATGATTTCAAAACCTGACACTTGTCTTGCCTTCAGGTGCTTTGGAGAATAAGCTGACCTCCCTCATCTTTGGGACAGCCCCTCCCTTAAATATTGTAACACTGAAATGCTCTTCAAAACTGTCCAAACGAGGACTGAGCAATTAGATCGAGGACAGTCATTCCTATAACTAGAAAGGTATTTCCTCTAAGGAAACAGATGCATGACTCACCACCCACCAAGACATCCGAAGAGATTACACCACGGATGTTTTATATGCACGCCAACCTTTGCTCTAGCCTGATTGACACAACAGAAAAAGGCAGGCTGAAGAAGACACAGGACAAATCCAATATATCAGCTGGGGAGCGAAAATATTTGCTTGCTTCCTGCTAGTCATTTCTCAGTCAGCTATAATCCAACTGATGATTTCAACAAAAATAAATGCCCAGGGTTTGATTTGATACTCTGGACAGTTCCCTAGTGCTGGATTTATATTGTAGAAGATGAAAATTGCATGCTAATAAATGTAATCCAGATAGTCCTCAATTTACGACCACAAGGGGAACCAAAATTTCCATTGCTAAATCCAGCGGTTGTTAAATAGCAACAGCAATAGCACTTAGACTTATATACCACTTCAAAGCGCTTTACAGCCCTCTCTAAGTGGTTTACAGAGTCAGCCTATTTGCCCCCAACAATCTGGGTCCTCATTTTACCCACCTCGGAAGGATGGAAGGATTGAGTCAACCTTGAGCTAGTCAGGATCGAACTGCTGGCAGTCGGCAGAATTAGCCGGCAATACTGCATTTTAACCACTGTACACCATGGAAGGAAGGAAGGAAGGAAGGAAGGAAGGAAGGAAGGAAGGAAGGAAGGAAGGAAGGAAGAAGAGAGGGAAGCAAGCTATGAAATCTGGCTGGGTGGCTTGGAAGCGGCGGCCATGGGCTGAAGAGGGTGACACAGTCGTGGGTTCCGGCCAAGCCAGTAGCGGTGATGATATGACATCACCGAACCAATCTATTGCTGCCTCCTGAGTCCCAGCTGATGGCTAGAGGGAAAAAACCTGTTTAAACTCTTGCCGTGGGGCTTCAAAGGGCCGCCCTACAGCTGATCAGTGCTAAAAGAAAACAAATGGGTAGACTAGTGCCTACAAAAATACATGAGTAGATCAGTGCCTCCGAAAACAAATCAGTAGACCGGGGCATCAAAAAACAAATGAGTAATCGGTACAGTTCTGCAAGCAGTTAAAAGCCTGGTAGACGTTTCCAGCCTCCAGAGGGCCTCCAGAGCCTGGGGAGGCCGGTTTCACCCTCCCGGAGGATTGAGGAAAACCTCTGGAGCCTGGGGAGGGCAAAAAGCGCCTCTCCCTGCCCGCCATGATGCAGGAGCCAGACTAGGCCACGCCCACCATGGCCATGCCCTTCCAGCAACTGGGCAGAGAGCCCCTTGCTAAAAATTTTCAAGCCCACCCCAGGAAATACTAAGATCGTAGGCTAGGCTAGGAAGTAAAGAAGGAAAACATTACGACGGAGGCTACGCACGGTTAATTCTTCGAATGTAACGCAAGTAAGTTTACATTTAAATGGAACAGACAGTTTCGTTTATTTCTTAAGCCGGGCCCACCCTTGTCCTTATAACTTTTTGAAGACCGACAGAGGCTGGAGGAGAAAAAAAAATCTCTTGAAGTAATGTTTAATCTGCTGAAAATTTATAACACTGTTTTGTTGAGAAGTGTGTATTCTACGCCTGGCTAAGAATCACATTTTGGTTTTTTTAAAAAAATGCTCCCAGTCACCAGAGGGGTTTTTTTTTTTTTTAAATCACTGGACTGTTTTAATTCACCTCCTACTTTAAGACGGTTTTATTCTAGTGTTTTTGTTTTTCATTAAGCCTTCAGTACTGTCTGTGTAGCCATTCCTGCCTCAGTTGATAGGATCTTTCTGGAGATAAATTCTAACGCTGTTTTCTTGCCAATTGTTTTAGTCGCTTATCTTTAGATCTTCTTTCTGTTGGCTAATTTATCTGCAGCTCTACTGAGCTTGGGTTTTCATTATCAAAAAGGCTGCTAATTTCTAAATATTTGCCCCAGCTCAATTCAGGGTATTGAATCCTGTCAAACCTCTCTGGAGATTCTCAGTCATCGAAGTCTTTTTCAAGAGGATATTCAAAGTTTTTCTTTGAATATGTTTCACTTGAGGACACAGATAAACCTCCAGGTGGCCTCAATGACTCTCTAAAAGGATGCAGATGACTAGTTGTCTGCAAGGAGTATAAATCCTTCCTTTCCCCGCCATTCAGTCAGAACTGAAGAAGCTTCTTGGATGAGAAGCGAAACGTCTTCAAAGAAAAATCAGAAAGGCCTCTTGGGGGAAAAAGCATCTTTTGGATATCCTGTCAAACGTTCTTAAAATGTATAATCCAACAACATACTCATCTCTGAGGGGGAAAAAAAAAACAAGGAACAGAGGATTCCTGAGAAGAAATCCTCAAGTTATGACCATAACGGAGCCTGCTTATCACTTATAACTTGTGACCAACCTCATTTTATGAACTTGTTTGCAGTGGTCATTAAACAAATTGAATGATTGTCAAGTGAATCTATAGTGAACCAGGTTGGAAGTACTTCAAGATAGATCTGTCAGAACTAGTCATAATTCAAGGATTATCTTTTTTTCTTTGAGATCTGGCCATAATTCAAGGACTATATTTATTTCTTTGAGATCACTGTTGCATTCTCTTCCCGGGGTATTTATTTATTTATTTATTATTTTTATTTATTATTATTTGTCAAACTCATTAAGATAACAGATATAAGTATAAACATGATTATGAATACAGGAAATGCGTACAAATAAATGGGGACAGTAGGACAGGGACGGAAGGCATGCTGGTGCGCTGATGCACGCCCCCTTACAGACCTCTTAGGAATGGGGTGAGGTCCACGGTAGACGGTTTAAGGTTGAAGCTGTGGGGGTTTGGAGATGAAACCACAGAGTCAGATAGTGCATTCTAGGCACTGACCACTCTGTTGCTGAAGTTATATTTTCTGCAATCGAGTTTGGAGTGGTTTACCCTGAGTTTGTGTATCTATTGTGTGCTCGTGTATTGTTGTGGTGGAAGCTGAAGTAGTCATTAACAGGTAGGACATTGTAGCAGATAATTTTGTGTACTACACAGTGGTGAAATGTAAAATTTACTACTACTGGTTCTGTGGGTGTGGCTTGGTGGTGGTGGGGTAATGTGATTGGGTGGGTGGAGCTAATTTTTTTTAAGCTATTTTTTCTACAACCTCTTCAGCCGAAGAGGTTGTTTAAAAAAATGCTTTTAAAAGCCTTTGCCGATCAGGCAACTCAGCTGGGATCATCAGAGGCTTTTAAAAGCATTTTTTCTACAACCTCTTTAGAAAAAATGTTTTTAAAAGAAAAAAAAGCCTCTGCCAATCAGGCAACTCAGCTGGGATCGGCAGAGGCTTTAAAAACATTTTTTTCTACAGCCGCCTTGGCCGAAGAGGTTGTAGAAAAAAATGCTTTTAAAAGCCTCTGAAGATCCCAGCTGAGCCGCGCAATCATCAGAGGCTTTTTTTTATTTTTATTTTTAAAAGTATTTTTTCGGCCAAAGAGGTTGTAGAAAAAAATGCTTTTAAAAATATTAAAAAAGCCTCTGATGATCGCGCGGCTCAGCCGGGCAGCGGGGGGTGGGGGGTAGACACAGGGATGTTTGCTACCGGTTCTCCAAACCAGCCGCCACCATTGCTACTGAATTGGGCGATCCAGTCCGAACCTGGAGCATTTCACCCCTGGTACTACACTTAGGTCAGACTGAAGGCAGCGTAGTTCTAAGTTGTCTAAACCCAGAATTTCAAATCCAAATCCAAATCCAAATGAATATTTCTTCTTGAAATATGAAAATGAATTAACAAGCAAGGCTGAATCTAAAAGCTATCTTCAAGATGTCTTCTTCATCAGCTGAAACCGAAAGGCATATCTTGTTAAATTTGTGTAATACCACAGCTCAAGGTGACATCTTCTGAGGGAAGTTGAGCTGAAAGAAAGGGACTGGCCCAGAGTCACCTGGCTGACTTCCATCCGTAAAGAATTTGGGTCTCCACACTCCTAATGCAGTATTTTCACCATGATTTACCTAAGCTTTTGGGCTGAGAGGGATGGGCTGGCCTCAGGTTCCTCAGGGGCCTTCCATGCCTGAAGTATGACTGGGAGTAACAAGATAGCAGCCTTCTAATATTTGAAGGGCTGCCCCAGAGAGGAGGGGGTCAGCCTATTCTCCAAAGCACAAGATCTAACACAGGGGTCTCCAATCTAGTTGGCAACTTTAAGACGTGTGGACTTCAACTCCCAGAATTCCTCAGCCAGCAAAGGCTGAGGAATTCTGGGAGTTGAAGTCCACACGTCTTAAAAGTTGCCAAGGTTGGAGACCTCTGATCTAACAGAAGGAAGATTATCAAAGAAAGATCCAGCTTAGAATTAAGGAGAAATTTCCTGACAGTGACAAAAATCAAACCATTGGAACAGTTTTTTAAAAAAATTAGATTTATATGCCGCCCTTCCCTGGAGACTCAGGGCGGCTTACAATGCATTAAGCAATAGCCTTCATACTTTTGTATATTTATACAAAGTCAGCTTATTGCCCCCACAAACTGGGTCCTCAATTTACCTACCTTAGAAAGGATGGAAGGCTGAGTCAACCTTGAGCCTCGAACTCGCATAATTGCAGACAGCTGGGTGTTAATAACAGGCTATCTAGCCCATCGAGCTATCTGAGGCTCTTTTAAGTTTGTCTTCAGAACCTGTGGGTGCTCCATCACTGGAAGTTTTCAAGAAGAGACAGGACAGCCCTCTGTCTGAAATGGTGCTGGGTTTCCTGCTTGAGCAGGGGGCTGGATTAGAAGATCTCCAACTCTTTTATCCTGATACTAATCTGGTCTTCCCACTCCATGAATTTTGGACCTTCATAGTTGCCCCCACACTGAACAGAAGACTGAGACGACCAGATTCTTCTACCTGTTCCCGTCTTTGTAAAGAAAAGCTAAAAGAACTCTGACACCTCCAAACAGCTCAAGCAGGTCAACAAATCCCAAAGACACCAACATAAACATTCGGGTCAGGATTCATTGGCCAAGATAGAACCAAGAAGTCGTCATCCCAAATGATGAATCCTTTTGTTGTGTCGTTGTGTCCCGTCCCCCTCACCCCAGGAGAAAGGAAGAAAGATGCTTTATTCAGTCCCCCGCCCCTCTCTCAGTCAGGATTTTTCTCCGAAACAGTTAATAGCGGCTGAGCTCCTGCCCACACATATGATCTCATTTCTCCTGCCTGCCAATCCCAGCCATTGGCTGCTACAGCAAAAGAATCAGTGGGAGCCAACGGTGGTGCAGAAAGCCAGAAGCTTTTTCCAGCCAGAAGCAGCCAGAGAAAGAGAGAGAGAGAGAGAGAGAAAGAGAGAACGCAACAAGAGAAGAAACGAAGGAGAGGACTTTCCTTGTGGTTCTCCACTCCCAGAAAGAAGCTACGTTGCAAGAGTTCTGGATCTTCATCCTCCCAAGGAGTTGGGGGGTAAGAGTCTTCCACCGGGCACCTGTCAGAATGATGAACTGTAAGTCCAACTCACTGACTTGCCTCCAAGGAGGCAAATCGGGGCTGCCCGTAGCTGCCACCACGGACTCCACCGCCACCTTGAATAAGCTAGCCCTGGCCACAGGGGGCACCGAGAAGTCGTGGTACCGTTGCATCTTCCCCTTTGGCATCGTTGCCTTGGTGATCGGCATCGCCGCCACCTGCATCACCTTCACCATCAATGGGCCCCAGATGGACATTGCCAAGGTGGTCTCCGTGGCCACCTTGCTCTTTGGAGTCGGCCTCCTGGTGGCCGCCTTGGTCTGCTGGCGGGCCAAACGAGAGCGTCAACGGAAGAAGCAGCAGGAAGAGCCCCTTCCCTTAGAACCAGGGGGTCTCTGAAGCCCACCTTGAGCCAAAGGCCCCCCCCCCCAGGAATCAACCTTTGCTGTAGAGAACCCTATCTTTTTCATGTCTTCCATGGCAGATGTTGGGGAAAGGAGCTATGGAGACACACATCCCGTGTGTTGGGGATGGAGATGCATAGAAGCCAGCCAGCCAGCCAGCTAGGGGCCCTTGGAGCTCCTATAACTCAGCGTGATGAGTGGCATTATGGACCAGTTAAAGTAGTCAGCTCAGGCCAAGAAAGACGGAGAATCAGTCCCTGCAGGTGAATGGCCAGGATGGGTGCCCAGCTGACCATACTTCAGCCTTCCTTCCTCGCTCCCCACCACCACCACCTCTAGGAAGATGGTTTCATCTCAGCCAATGGGGCTGTGGATGAAAAAACCCCAAGGACTAACTTTAGGAAGAGAGTAACGAAAATGCAGAGTTCTTTCCTTGAGTCCTTTCCTTGAGGAGACTGACTGCTGCTTTACAGTGCAGCTATGCCCACCTCTGTCTTTAACTGTGGGGGGGTTGGGAAACAACACCAAAATATCCTTTTGAAAGAAAGGAAAAAGCTGAAACATCAATCCCAGGATATGAAGCTGGAGGTCGTGAGAAGTTCCAAGTGGCTTCTAAGTGGGAATCTTTTTTTTTTCCTGTCTCTGGTTATTACCAGCCCTCTGGGCGGATGAGGAAAAGAGACCAGGATTTCATCTGGGCTACAACAGCCACCCTCGTTTCCCATGGGGGGGAAACCAGGTTGAAAGTTACTGCGCAGCTTTTAGAAATGAACAAGCATTCCCTTCTGCTGCCAAGGCATTCAGCAAGTTAGGCGGAGAACCTGATTTTGTTCTCGGATGGTTAAAGAGGCTGGTGTGCCAAGAAGATGCCCAATTCGGTTTGCCAGATCTCGTGCAAATGCCAAGAGCCGTCGCAACTGCTACTGCTCCTTGCAAAGTGGTACAGCTTCTTCAGACTGTGAGGATTTGAGGGAGGGATGGAGGGGGGGAAGGAGAAGCGGTGATTTATTATGGAGTAGCAGTTTGGTGACTCAAAACGATGCAGCCATGCCCCCTGTTTTGGAAGCACTGTGTACGTAGGGAGTTGGCGATAGCAAAGGGCGAATTAAAACTTGATTTCCCGGGGAATAAATCCCTAGGGACAGATCCTGCCCTCTTTGGTCTCTTACTGGGCCTTGCTTTGGATGAAGTCGGGCTGGGTCGGGCTGCACCAGAGAGGTGTGCGCGCTGGTGCTTGTAACACCGAAAAGGGTTTTGTGCGTAGAAAGTATCCAAAGCTGGCTCAGTTAGCTGTTTCTGGATAAGAGTTGCAAAAAATAGCTTTGAGTATTGTCCTCCAGGATTGGGAGTTTGGAGGGTGAAAAAGCAAATTTGTTCGAACCTTCTCTCAGTGAAAAATGAGGTGCAGTAATGTGTATTACAAATAGATGCATAAGGGAATAAAACAGCTTCACCCTTTGAAGTCATTCTTTGGAAAGCGTCTGGAATCATGGCAAGAGATCTCGTAGGCTGTTTTTGATGCCTTCTCCATCGTCCCGTTAAATCCAGAATGTGCTCCAGAAGCTTTTCTCTCTTTCTCTCTCCCTCCCTCTCTCTCCCTCTCTCTCTCTCTCTGTGTGTGTGTGTGTGTGTGTGTGTGTGTGTGTGTGAAACCTGCCCTCCGAAAACTGGAGAGCAGGTCTCCAGAACCTTTCCAAAAATTATCCCTCTGCCTTAAGAAGAAAGGAGGTCATGGGGATGACGAAGGCTCTTCCGCATTTCATTGCATGGCATGAAAACAAAGTCTAGTCTACAGGTGTTCCTCCACTTAACAACCCTTTACCTAGGGACCGTTCATAGTTACGACGGTGCTGGGGAAAAGTGAGTTATGACTCTTTTTCACACTTAACAACCACTGCAGCATCCCCGTGGTCATGTAGTCAGAATTCGGGTCGTGTGGCAACCGACTCATATTCATGATGGTTGCAGTGTCCCCCCCCGGGGGGGGGGAAGGTGTCACATGATCTGCTTTTGCAACCTTCTGACAAGCAAAGTCCACGGGGAAAGCCAGATTCACTTAACAACGGGGTTACTAACTGAACAATTGCGTCAATTCACTTCACAAACTGCTGGCCGGAAAGCTCGTAAAACGGGACCGAAATTCGCTTCAATGTTTCACTTAGCCATCGAAGGTTGGGGCTCGGTTGTGGTTGTAAATCGAGGATTATCTGCATTGGGCTGCTCCAAGCATCCTTGTCAGGGGAAGGTGATCCTGGCCTTCTCCTCAGAACCAAAGGTAGGTCCCTAAGCCAGGCAACGTTGCAGTTGGGTTTTGACCCCAAGGTGCTGGTTTTCCAAGAGGCAACTGTACTTTCTGGTTTTTTCTTTTGAAGAGGTTTTGCTTCTCATCCAAGAAGCTTCTTCAGTTCTGACTGGATGGTGGGGAATGGAAGGATTTATACTCCTTGCAGACAGCTGGTCATTTGCATCCTTTGAGAGGGTCATTGAGGCCACTTGGAGGTTTATCTGTGTCCTCAGGGTCACCTGAGTTAGTGCTCCTGGTTCCTATAGAGTGCAATTTTTTTCCTCTGGAAATCCATCCTACTCCCACGCCATTCCAAGAGTGTTCATCCCAAATTCCATAGCTAAAAGTCTGTAGAGATTCTCAGTCATCGAAGTCACGGTTGTCCCCAAGGTGCTTTTTCAGGAGGCCACTGGACTTTCTCGTTCTTTCTTTGAAGGCATTTCGCTTCTCATCCAAGAAGCTTCCTCAGCTCTGACAGGATATGGGGGGATGGAAGGATTTATACTCCTTGCAGACAGCTGGTCATTTGCATCCTTTTTAGACGGTAGTTGAAGCACTCAGAGGTTTCTCTGTGTCCTCGGGGTCACCTGAGTAGTGCAAATGGTTCGTTTAGTCTGCCATTTTTTTTCCTCTGGAAATCCATTCCTACTCTCACACCATTCCAAGGGTGTCCTTCTCAAATTCCATAGCTAAAAGCCTGAAGCTATTCTCAGCCATCTAAGTCATAGTTGTCCTGGAGGTGCTTTTTCAGGAAGCAACTGGAAAAGTGGCCTCCTGAAAAAGCACCTTTGGGACAACCATGACATGGATGAGTGAGAATCGCTACAGACAATTGGGTTTTGACTTTTTTTTTTTTAATTTGATTTATATGCCGCCCTTCTCCGAAGACTCAGGGCGGCTTACAATGCGTTAAGCAATAGCCTTCATACTTTTGTATATTTTATACAAAGTCAGCTTATTGCCCCCACAAACTGGGTCCTCATTTGACCTACTTTAGAAAGGATGGAAGGCTGAGTCAGCCTTGAGCCTGGTGAGATTCGAACTTACAGGAATTGCAGACAGCTGGTGTTAATCACAGTGCTTTAGTCTGCTGAGCCACCAGGCCCAAGACTTGTCTTTCCTGGTTCAGAGGTCCATCTGGATGACCTACTGAAACACCAGAGACTCAGTGGCTAAGACACTGAGCTTGTCAATCAGAAAGGTTGGCAGTTTGATGGTTCGAATCCCTAGTACAGGTCTCCTACATGAACAGGGGGTTGGGCAAGATGACCTCCAAGGTCCCTTCCAACTGTGTTACCGACTGACCCAGATAGTGAGAGAAGGCTCCCGTTCTCCAGTTTGTTGTTTGGTCCTCAGCTGTTGTCTCATAACACACCCGGTGTGTGTGTGTGTGTGTGTGTGTGTGTGTGTGTAGTTTTGCTAGCAGAGGTTAGAGGCTAACTCAGCTGCTCTTAGCACCTGGACCTCAGCCCACCTCTGGACATGCAGCTGGAAGGAAGCAAAACTGGATTCTGTCCAAGGAGATACAGCTGCCAGCAGGAGCCCATGTCTGGGGTGACGGGTGGGTGGGCGGGGAGAACAGAGAACACAGAGCCGGCCACATCCATCACGTTTCTGGCTGCAAACTTCATGGCTTCACAGTGGCAGAAAATCCCCTGAGGTGGCTCAGCCAGGCCTGGCCAAGATGCAACAGATGTGGAAGTAAAAGCTGTAATGGCTCATTCATAAAAAAAAAAAAGAAGAAGAAGACCAAACGCTGGGAAAAGAGATGATCTAGAGCAGAAATAGAGGGATGCAGTGGCTCAGTGGCTAAGACGTTGAGCTTGTCGATCGAAAGGTCGGCAGTTCAGCGGTTCGAATCCCGAGTGCCATGTGACGGGGTGAGCTCCCGTTGCTTGTCCCAGCTTCTGCCAACTTAGCAGTTTGTAAGCACATAAAAAAAATGCAAGTAGAAAAATAGGGACCACCTTTGGTGGGAAGGTAACAGCATTCCGTGGGCCTTTGCCATTGAGTCCACATGACCACGGAGATGTCTTCAGACAGTACTGGCTCTTCGGCTTTGAAACGGAGATGAGCACTGCCCCCTAGAGTCGGGAACGACTAGCATGTATGTGCAAGGGGAAACTTTACCTTTACCTTAATACATATTTTTTGAAGTCTGCTTTTCCTCTGGGCATCATTACTCACCTCTTCCTTCTTTTTTTCTTTTAATCCTCAAGTCAATCTTATAAACTGGTGATGCAGGAGGAAGAAAGATTGATTTCATGTCTTTCTGGAAGTTTCGTAACTAAACGAGAACCTGTGTATCTCTAGGATTGAGTCATCGCAATATACATCATTTGGTTTCTGCTTGCCATTTCTACGTACAGTAACTGGGGATTGCTTTGAGTTCTGGCAACTTGAGGCACATTTTTTTCTTCCTCATTTCCGTGGGGGTTGGAAGGGTTCCTCTGTTTCGAAGCCGAAGAGCCAGCACTGTCTGAAGACGTCTCTGTGGTCCTGTGGCCGGCATGACTCAACACCAAAGGCACACGCAGCACTGTTACCTTCCCATGAAGGGTAATACCTACCGTATTTTTCTACTTCATTTTTTTTTTTACGTGCTTTCGAACTGCTATGTTGGCAGAAGCTGGGACAAGTGACGGGAGCTCACCCCGTTACGCAGCACTAGGGACTCAAACCGCCGAAAAGCCAATCTTTCTGATCGACAAGCTCGGCATCCTTAGCCACTGAGCCACCGCGTCCCTCTGCCGCTGTATATGGAAGATGCCAAAAATGCTCTAAAACTCAACTCTTCTTTCTCCCAGAAAGAAATCAATAAGGTTATCTCGGAAGGTAGAAGAGGTCCATATTTCTGCCACAGGGATGTCTCGGTGAAATATCGAGAGGTCCATCTGAAGTCAAAGCAGACTTCATGTTTCTTTTCTTCCTCCAAACAAAAGTCAGCCGAAAAATACATGAGATGCTTTTTTTAAAAAATGAAATGCAATTGCAACCATAGTGTAAGGACCGAAAAAAACCAGCCTCTCTTTGTGAGGTAAACAAACAGTTTTCCCCACTGTTTAATAGCACAGATTTCAATCTCCCTGGGAAAAAAAAGGAGTCACATTTGATTTACAGGCCATTAACAGAGCTTCCCCCCACAAGTCCTTTTAAAGAGAAGTAATGGCAGGAGAAGAAGAAAAAATAAATAAAACTTAATTTAGCGGTAGACTTATAAGGGCCTACTTATCCCGGCAGTCATTTTCAGTTCTCTGGCGTCCCTTGATTGTTCTACTGAAATCTGGTGTCAAGATCATCAAATTTAAAAGATAAAAACTTTGACCATTAGAGGAAAAGGGATGAAAGCTATTCCTTTGCTAGGGGGTCTCCTGAACTATTTCTCCTTTTTAAAAATCTTAACTGCAACATCAGTAGTGGGTTTCAATTTTTTTTACTACCAGTTCTGTGGGTGTGGCTTAGTGGGCGTGGCTTGGTGGGCGTGGCAGGGAAAGGATACTATAAATTCTCCATTCCCATCTTACTCCAGGGGAAGGATACTGTAAAGTCTCCATTCCCTCCCCAATCCAGGGGAAGGTTACTGCAAAATCCCCATTTCCTCCCAATCAGCTGGGACTTGGGAGGCAGAGAATAGATGGAGGTGGGGCCAGTCAGAATTTTTACTACCTGTTCTCCGAACTACTCAAATGTTTTGCTACTAGTTCTCCAGAACTGGTCAGAACCTGCTGAAACCCACCTCTGCCCGACATAAAAAAACTGGGACTAAACCAGTGGTGAAATCCAATTTTTTTTACTACCGGTTCTGTGGGCATGGCTTGGTGGGTGTGGCAGGAGAAGGATACTGCAAAATCTCCATTCCCACCCCACTCCTGGGGGAAGGATAGTGCAAAATCACCATTCCCACTCCACTCTGGGGCCAGCCAGAGGTGGTATTTGCCGGTTCTCCAAACTACTCAAAATTTCCCCTACTGGTTCTCCAGAACCTGTCAGAACCTTCTGGATTTTATCCCTGAACCAAACCAGATCTCAATCCTATCTTCCTCGTGTTCTCCTGTGTAGGAAGTTAGCACCCACCCCTCTCCTAGAAGAATGAAATATTCTCGGAAATATTAAAAAGGCAGAATATTATACCCCCCTGGATGAGAAATGGAGAAACTTAATAGCTTCCACACTCTCAATAATCCACAGCAGATGTCAGCACTTAAGAGTTAAAGAGATAGCTAGGTCTATTCATAAGCAAATGCCCTCAACCCAAGATCCAACAAAGATAGGATTAGCCCTCTACCCATCTAGCAACAGAACTCACCACATGGCACCTGGGGAGATTGCAGCACCCAGCAAGGCTCAACTAAGCCTGGGGCTCAAAAGACAACCTACAAAGTTCACCCCTGCATGGCCCCATGGGAGTCTGACAACCAATCAGAACACAAGTTCAAATTCAAAGCCCAAGAGAGGGTATAAATCTCTCTATCTCACCCAGGACCTCAAAACCAGATGGTCCTGTCCACCATTAAACCATATTTTCAAGTAGTCTCCGTGTTTCCAGTGTCTTTCTCCCAGCTTGGAGCTGAACCCAGATGTACATTTCTTCCAACATCTGTCTAGCAGGATTGAGAGCCAAGGCTGTGGATTTTATTTTATAAACCAAGAACTACAGTTGCACTGCACAAGAAAGAATTAAGAGAAAGAATAAAAGAAAGAATTAAGAAACAAAGATATTGTTTGACAAGTTCTGAGAATTTTATTATGTATATGAATTTTATTATGTATATCAATATTATGTTGTTGTAAGCTACCTACAGATAGTTATCGACTTACAATTGAGACTGGAAT
Source organism: Masticophis lateralis (assembly GCA_030761175.1). Taxonomy (NCBI): domain Eukaryota; kingdom Metazoa; phylum Chordata; class Lepidosauria; order Squamata; family Colubridae; genus Masticophis; species Masticophis lateralis. The sequence goes on from JAUDYJ010000013.1 coordinate 10,804,575, forward strand.
TTCTATTGATATGTTGATGAAGATTCTCAGTCATCCAAGGTAGAGGTATCAGGAAGTTGAATCCTGGCAACTGGCTTTATTTTTGTTAATTAGACATATTTTGCTGCTTATCCAAGTAGCTTGACTGACGAAGCTACTTGGATAAATCAGCAAAACATTGTTGGAAGAAATATCCATCTGGTTCCATTCCAAGCTGCGAAAAAGGCACTGGAGACAAAATGGTGGCTGGAGGCTGATCGAAAAGAGGGGCCATTTAGACATAATAAAAATAGAATAACAGAGTTGGAAGGGACCTTGGAGGTCTTCTAGTCCAACCCCCTGCCCAGGCCTACACCACTTCAGACAAATAGTTATCCAACATCTTCTTAAAAACTCCCAGTGTTGGAGCCTTCACAACTTCTGCAGGCAAGTTGTTCCACTGATGAATTGTTCTAACTGTCCATCTTTTTATTTTTTTTGAAAAATTTCTGACATTACAGAACATAAACTGAAATGTGTTAATTCCACTCTTACATTTCATGACATAACAGAAAAACGTCATGAGCCAAGAAAAGGGGAAGAAGCGCGTGCCCATTGTGTACCAAATGTGAGCTGTGTGAGTGCATGCACTGTGTGTGCCAAAAGGAGGCTTTGGAAGGTAAGTAGAACAGCGTGGGGGAGTGATCAGCTGTGGCACACGATCGTGGGAACCTTTTAAAAAACTTTTTAAAAGCATTTTTTACTACCAGCTCGAGCTAAGGTTCCCTCTCCCTCCCGGTGCCGTTCTACTTATCTTCCCAAGCCTCCTTTTGCATGCATTGTGTGTGAGCACGTCTGGCTTGCATTTGCTGTGCATTGGGCATGTGATCGTCGGAGCCTTTTTAAAAACTTTTTTAAAGCATTTTTTTACTACCCATTCACCTGAACCGGTAGTAAAAAAATGCTTTTAAACGGTTTTTAAAAAGGCTCTGACGATTACAGCTGTGCCACGCAATCATCAGAATCTCTTTTTTTAACCTTTTAAAAGTATTTTTTTACTACCAGTTCAGACGAATAAGCCTAAATTTTTTTAAAAAAAAAAGTTCCAACAATCAGCTGAGCGACACGTGATCATCAGACCTTTTTTTAAAAAAAACTTTTTAAGGCATTTTTAACTACTGGTTCCAGAAAAAAAAATGCTTAAAAAGTAAAAAAAAAAAAAAAAAAGTCTGATGATCATGCGTCGCTCAGCTGATCATCAGAACTGGTTTTTTTTACATTTTTTACTTCCGGTTCGGTGAATCAGAAGCATTTTTTACTACCGGTCCAGCAAACCAGTAGCATTTTTTACTACCGGTTCAACAAACCAGTAGCATTTTTTACTACCGGTTTGGTGAATCAGTAGCATTTTTTACTACCGGTCCAGCAAACCAGTAGCATTTTTTACTACCGGTTCAACAAACCAGTAGCATTTTTTACTACCGGTTCAGCAAACCAGTAGCATTTTTTACTACCTGTTCAACAAACCAGTAGCATTTTTTACTACCGGTTCAGCGAACCGGCCCAAACCGGTAGCATTTCACCGCTGCTTTGTTCCATTACAGTCCAAGCACTGGATTGCTTTGCAACTAAGACTAGTGAAGTACAATTGAATTGTGTAGATAGATATTACAAAGCAGCTGCCTTCTTTCTTTAGTCCACGAAGTCCCTCTGCCACAGTGACAGGACAGCTGCAAAGTGCATCACTCAGCTTCGAACAGAAGAAAGTCGCAAGTTACACTAAATGTTATTTCCGTTACATGTTTCCTCCCTCCCTCCTTCCTTCCTTCCTTCCTTCCTTCCTTCCTTCCTTCCTTCCTTCCTTCCTTCTCCCTCCTGTCCCCCCCTCCCTCCCTCCTTATTTTACACTGCTTTCTGTGCTATTAATAACGTCAATGAAATTATTTCTTCACATTGCTTTTTTTTTTAACTATGGAGTTGCACTAACAATTCAGCATGGGATTTTGACAGTAGAGCAGAGCAGAGCAGAGTACTTTCCATGATGAGGCAGCTGTGAATTGGCACCTTTTTACTTCCTTTCAAGACCACAAAAATCTTTCAACCCCAAAATCTTTTCCAACTTTCTGGAGAGAAAACGTCTCAGGAACAAGCATTCTTCCCTTCATGGCCCAATATGGCTGCGGAGGGGGTTGATTGACAGGCTTCGGTTAACATCAGAAAGCCAATCTCATTTATCCTCAAAGCACCGAACAGTAGCTATAAAGACACGGATTACAGGGGCTTTTAATTAGTATTGTGGCATGGGGACAAAACATAAATGACCGTCAAAGCAATCCCCAAAATTGCAGAATCAAGCCCTTCAGAAGCTCCGGCCCATTTGTCATTAGAGAAGGAAAGTTGTGTTTATTTATTCATTTATTTGTTTTATTGCATTTTTATACGGCCCTTCTCCCAAAGGATTCAGGGTGGTGTACAGCCATAATAAAACAGTAACAATACACAAATTAAAAACCATTAAAATAATTCAATCACTTGGCGATAATTAAAAACCCCAAAACTAAAAACCATTAAAAAACCCATTAAAATCATTGTTCTGTCAGACCGGCTTGATAAAATAATAGGGTTTTAAGAGCACAACGGAAGGCGCAGAGGTCGGGGATCCTTCATATATCCGGGGGCAGTTCATTCCATAGGGCAGGGGCCCCCACAGAGAATGTTCTCTCCCTGGGGGTCACCAGTCAACATTGTTTGGCTGACAGCACCCTGAGGAGGCCCTCTCTGTGGGAGCATACCGGCCGGTGGGAGGCAATCAGTGGCAGAAGGCGGTCTTGTAGATATCCAGGTCCTAAGCCATGGAGCGCTTTAAAGGTGGTGACCAACACCTTAAAATGCACCCGGAAGACCACCGGGAGCCAGTCACAAACACAAAAATAACCAGCTGAACATTTTAATTTTACTTAAATTTATATGCCACCCAACTCCCGTGATTTCAAATCTGCCTCTCGATGCCCGGGTTTCAAAATCCAGAAGGTTCAGCACATGAAAAAGATCTCTGCTGGACAGGAAATGCCACTGAATTTATTTTGTTTTCAGTAGGTGGGGGGATGTATTTGGTTACCTGGGGCACAGAAATAGAAGAAAGTGACATATCTTGGCAGCTCAGTTTAAAGGAAATCCGCCAGGGTCCCTGCTGTGGCAAAAGAGCGAGAGTTGAAAAGTGAGCTCTGTTCTATTTTTTGCTCTGCTTCATCAGAAGATAAAAAGCAGCCATTCCCCCTCCCCCACTTACTTACTTACTTATTTATTTATTTATTAGTTCGATTTATATGCCGCCCTTCTCCAGAGACTCAGGGCGGCTTACAATGCATTAAGCAATAGCCTTCATACTTTTGTATATACCTGCTTAGTAGGGCTTTTGGCCCCCCCAAGTGGTGTTGTTTTTTATACAAAATCAGCTTACTGCCCCCACAATCCGGGTCCTCATTTTACCTACCTCGGAAGGATGGAAGGCTGAGTCAACCTTGAGCCTGGTGAGATTCGAACTCGCAGTCATTGCAGGCAGCTGGCAACTACTTCCTGTTCTCACCTGTGGACACAGCTTCTCTAGGGAATTTAAACTACTGTACCATTTAAAAAAGGGATGCGGTAGCTCAGTAGCTAAGACGCTGAGCTTGTTGATCGAAAGGTTGGCAGTTCAGTGGTTCGAATCCCTAGCGCCACGTAACAGGGTGAGCTGCTCCCGTTCCTTGTCCCAGCTTCTGCCAACCTAACAGTTTGAAAGCAGGTAAAAAATGCAAGGAGAAAAATAGGGACCACCTTTGGTGGGAAGGGAACAACTTTCCAGTGGTGAAATCTAAAATTTGTTACTACTGGTTCTGTGGGCATGGCTTGGGGTGGTGGTGGTGGTAATGTGACTGGGTGGGCATGGCCATTTTTTTTTTTTTTTACTTTTAAAACCATTTTTTCTACAACCTCTTTGGCAAAGAGGTTGTAAAAAATGCTTTCAAAAAGCTCTGACGATCCCAGCTGAGTTGCCTGATCTCAACTCAGCTTGGATCATCATAGGCATTTAAAAGAAAAAAAGGTTTCTTTCTTTTAAAAGCCGTTGACATTCCCAGCTGAGCTGCACGATTATCAGAGGCTTTTTTTTTACTTTTTAAAGCATTTTTTTGGCCGAAGAGGTGGTAGAAAAAATGCTTTTAAAAGTAAAAAAAAGCCTCTGATGATTGTGCGGCTCAGCTGAGCATGGGGGGGGTGGGTGGGCAGGGATTTTTGCTACCGGTTCTCCAAACCAACCACCTCCATCACTACCGGATCAGGCATTCTGGTCCGAACTGGGAGCATTTCACCCCTGCAGCGTTCCGTGCGCCTTTGGCATTTAGTCATGCCGGCTGTAAAATGGGACAAAATTGACTTAACAACTGTCTCACTTGGCAACAGAAATTTTGGGTCAGTTGTGCTCGTAAATTAAGGACTATCTGTATTCTTGGGTGCCTCTGCTAGACTAGCATTGATTATTTAAACAGGACCAATTTAAAAAGTGGCTTTTTAAAACTGATTAACACTAAAAGAGAAAGAGACTTGAATTACAGGCAATTTAGGCCCTAAGCGAAAAACAACGGCGTCTTCTCCAGCTTAACTCCATTTGTGAAGACATGGTGATATCACGACTGGGGAGCTGAGCAGTTCCCTCCCCAGGGGAAAATTTTTGCTCCTCCAGGAAAATAAAAATATTTAATTCTTCTAAAAAAGTGTCAAAGAAAAAACTTTGGGAGGAAAAAAAATTGCTTTGGGGTGTTTAGCCTTTAATTAATTAATTAATTTTATTTATTTATTTTATTTGGCTTATATGCCGCCCTATCTCCAACAGACTCAGGAATGGAATAGAATAGTATAGAATAGTATAGAATCGGATAGAATAGAATAGAATAGAATAGAATAGAATAGAATAGAATAGAATAGAATAGAATAGAATAGAATAGAATAGCATAGCATAGCATAGCATAGCATAGCATAGCATAGCATAGCATAGCATAGCATAGAATAGCATAGAATAGCATAGAATAGAATAGAATTATTTATTGGCCAAGTGTGATTGGACACACAAGGAATTTGTCTTGGTGCATACCGGGGGTGAAATCTGCTTACCTTCCTTACCAGTTCGGAAGTGCACATGCCATGCACACCTGTGAATGCACAAAACCTGTGCATGTGCAAAACCTTTTGCATATGCGCAGAAGTTAAAAAACATTACTTCCTGGTTAAAACAACACCTGGGCAGCGATCGTTCCCGGATCACCAAACCACAGGGAAAAATCGCTACCGGATTGGCTGATCCGGTCCAATCCAGGAGCATTTCACCCCTGGTGCATACGCTGTCAGTAACTGGATTTGAAAGCGGTCAGAAATGATATATAGGGTTTCTTTCCTGAGTGGAGGGTCAGATTAGAACACCTCCATGGTCATTTCTGATTGCCCTATTCCGCAGAGGGGTGGCATACAAATGTAACAAGTCAATAAAATAAATGGCAGCATGTTTGCAGATTCAACCAATCCTGAATTGAGCGAAGGCACTCCCATTTTTCTGAATCCATGAAATTAAATAGGAACGGGAGAGGTTTAATTGCAGACAGAACAAGGAACATTAATTCTTGAGAGAATCATCAGCGTGGGAAGCTGGGTCCCCTCGGATTCCAATCGTTTTCTCAAACGGAGCGTAACGCAAGTTATGGCACCATCCAAGACCAATAAAACAGCAAAAAGCTTTTTTCTTTTTCCGGGAGATGCTTCAACCTGCCTTCTTATCCAATACCCCTCTGGTCTCCTTCTGCTCTCCTTCCATCTGTTGCCTTCCCTGCGTCTTTCGCCTGTGCATTGCAAGCTACTTCTCTTGGAATTTCTTTTCTTTCTTTCTTTTTTTTTTATGCAAGCTTTTCTCTACTCCCTTTCTCAGTTTGACCAACATTGGCAAGAGAGAGAGAGAGAGAGAGAGGGAAGCATAAAGACAGTAATTAAGCAGTGTGCGATTCTGAAAGAAAGACGCCCCAAAGGAAGCAGGGTACTTAACTAGCAGCTTGGTGAACGGCCTGGAGCTGATGATACAATATTAAACCTCCCATCCTTTTGAGAAGTCTTCTTCTTCCTCTTCCTCCTCCTCTTCTTCTTCTTCTTCTTCTTCTTCTTCTTCTTCTTCTTCTTCTTCTTCTTCTTCTTCTTCTTCTTCTTCTTCTTCTTCTTCTTCTTCTTCTTCTTCTTCTTTTTGAGCCTGTCTTTCCCCTTCCCCTAATTGCTTAGTTATCCCATTGGATGATGGTATGGGTATCAAACGGGAAGGATCTGAAATGGAAAAAGTGGTTAAGGGGACACTTAAGAGGAAAGGGTATCAATTTGCAGTAGGGTTTCACCGAAAGGAGATGAAGAGAGATAAAGGTTGCCTTATGTCGAACCTTCCTCCTGGAAGCTTCAGTGACTCATCCACATAATGTTATAGGCAGCAAAATTTATCTCTCACTGCTGTCTTGCGGATATGTGTAGGACTTTGCAAGCTAGCTTACAGCTCATGGGTTTCCTGGAAGTCCCACCTTCCAAGAACTAAATCAAACATAGAACATAGATTATGGGACATAGAATTTAGGAAGAAGAGGAGGAGGAAGGAGGAGGAGCAGGGGAGGAGGAAAAGGAAGAAGAAGGAGGAATAGGAGGAAAAAGAAGAAGAGGAGGAGGGATAAGAAAAGGAAGAGGAGGAATGAGGAGGAGGAGGAGGAGGAAGAGAAAGAGGAGGAGGAAGGAGGAGGAGGAGGGGAGGAGGAGGAGGAGGAAGAAGAAGGAGGAGGAGGAGGAAAAAGAAGAAGAGGAGGAATAAGAAAAGGAAGAGGAGGAATGAGGAGGAGGAGGAGGAAGAGAAAGAGGAGGAGGAAGGAGGAGGAGCAGGGGAGGAGGAGGAGGAGGAAGAAGAAGGAGGAGGAGGAAAAAGAAGAAGAGGAGGAATAAGAAAAGGAAGAGGAGGAATGAGGAGGAGGAGGAGGAAGAGAAAGAGGAGGAGGGAGGAGGAAGAAGGAGGAGGAGGAGGAGGAAGAAGGAGGAGGAGGAGGAAGAGGAAGAAGGAGGAGGAAGAAAAAGAGGAGGAGGAATGAGGAGGAGGAGGGGGAGGAAGAGAAGGAGGAGGAAGAAGAGGAGGAGGAAGGATGAAGAGGAAGAAGACGAAGAGGAGGAACAGAAGGAACAGGAGGAGGAGGGAGCGAGAGGATGTTATCCATTCAATTATGTCCGACTCTTTCACATGACCCTAGAGATGCCACCATGCTTGTAAGTGTAAAGACCCATCATAAATCACTTTTTTTCAGTGCCCTCATAACCTCAAATGGTCACCAAACAACTGTTTGTAAATCAAGGGGTACCTGTGATGTCTTTCTCCTTATGGTTTGTGATGCTCTGTATTTTTGTTAAAGCATTATAATTTTTTCTCGGCTGGCCCTCTAAGCATTTCATAGAACAGAGAAGGACAGAGTTGGGAAGGGACCTTGGAGATCTTCTAGTCCAACCCCCTGCTCAAGCAGGAGAGCCTATACCATTCCAGACAAGCGGCTGTCCAGCCTCTTCTTGAGAACTTCCAGTGTTGGAGCATTCACAACGTCTGGAGGCCAGTTGTTCCACTGATTCATTGTCCTCACTGTCAGGAAATGTCTCCTTAGTTCTAAGTTGTTTCTCTCCTTGATTAGTTTCCACCCGTTGCTTCTTGTCCTGCCCTCAGGTGCTTTGGGGAAGAGCTTGACTCCCTCTTCTTTGGGGCAGCCCCTGAGATACTGGAAGACTGCTCTCATGTCTCCCCTGGTTCTTCTTTTCATAAAATTAAGACATACCCAGTTCCTGCAACCGTTCTTTGTATATTTTAGCCTCCAGGCCCCTAATCCTCTTTGTTGCTCTTCTCAAATTATAAAATCTCGTCAGGTCACATGGTAATCTGCTTAATGACCACAATGAGTTATAATTATAACTCAGGACTCAATTATGGTCATAAATCGAGAAGTATCTGTAACACACGGCAGAATAAATAACAATGCAATGATAACCGAAAGGCAACCAATAGCAAATTTTAGCCATGATGATGCCGTGGTTAGAGTGCAGTACTGCAGGCTACTTCTTCTGACTGCTGGCTGCAGTTCGGCAGTTCAAATTTCACCAGGCTCAAGGTTGACTCAGCCTTCCATCCTTCCGAGGTGGGTAAAAGGAGGACTCAGATTGTTTGGGGGGGGGGCAATTATGCTGACTCTGTAAACCGCTTAGAGAGTTGTAAAAGCATTGTAAAGCAGTATATAAGTCTAAGTGCTACTGCTATTGCTATTAGCTTATGCCTCCGAATATTTATTTGCCTGAAAAAGTGAGACGATACACTAACATGACCCCTTTCCTGCAGTGATTGCGATATAATCTACCCGTAAACGATCACTCTCTTCTAATCTTCCTAAAATGATATCAAATTGTGTTGCATCCTCGGCAGTTATAGTAATTGTCACAGCCTTCATCCTTTAAAGACCTGTTTAAATAACCGTGTTTTAAGAATTTTCTGACATTAATCCTGAGAATGCCGTTATTACTTATGAAGAGCCATGATTACATTATTAAGAGCTGTGGTGGCGTAGTGGTCAGAATGCAATATTGCAGGCAAACTCTGCCCACTGCCAGGAGTTCGATCCTGACTGGGTCAAGGTTGACTTGGCTTTCTATCCTTCTGAGGTCGATAAATTGAGGAGCAAAACAGTTGGGGGGGGGCAATATGCTGGCATTGTAAACTGCTCAGAGAGTGCTGTAAAACACTGTGTGACATACGTCGAAGTGCTAACTGCTATTACTTGTAAGGAGAAAGGGTTCGTCAGGATGGGGACTCCAGCTGAGAATCTACATCTCTGAATCCTGCTGAACTTTAGGAAGGTGGAGAGAATAAGTGCTCCGTGCTAACACACTGCTGGAAAACAGGTTTTGTAAGCCCTGTTAGTAGGGCTTTCTCAGTCATTATCCACACCTTGAACTACAGCTCAATGCCAACCATTCATTCTTCTTAGAACAATTCGATTTTTCTTGCAGTGACTCATTTCGCTCAGCTTGATGCCTTAGTAGGCATCAAGCATCCTTGCTCAGGGGACCTAACTTTATGCTGGGAACGCCAACGAGTCCTCTCTTGAAATCTCAGCTTAACTTAGGTTATCCAGCTGACTTTACAGGTCCTAGTGTCCCAATGGGTGATGGTGCATTCCCCAGCATTGGTAGAGGAAGAGGAGCAAGAGTGGGAGGAAGAGTGGAAGGAGGAGGAGGAGGAGGAGGAGGAGGAGAAAGAAGAAGGAGGAGGAGGAAGAGGAAGAAGAGGGAGAGGAGGAGGAGGAGGAGGAAGAGTGGGAGGAGGAGGAGAAAGAAAAGGAGGAGGAAGAAGAGGGAGAGGAGGAGGAGGAGGAAGAAGGGGGAGGAGGAGAAAGAAGACGAGGAGGAGGAGGAAGAGGAAGAAGACGGAGAGGAGGAGGAGGAAGAGGAAGAGTGGGAGGAGGAGGAGGAGGAGAAAGAAGAGGAGGAGGAAGAAGAAGGAGAGGAGGAGGAGGAGGAGGAGGAAGGGGGGAGGAGGAGGAGAAAGAAGACAAGGAGGAGGAAGAGGAAGAAGAGGGAGAGGAGGAGGAGGAAGAAGAAGAAGAGGGAGAGGAGGAGGAGGAGGAGGAAGAGAGGGAGGAGGAGAAGGAGGAGGAGAAGGAAGGGTGGGAGGAGGAGGAGGAGGAGAAAGAAGAGGAGGAGGAAGAAGAGGGAGAGGAGAAAGAAGAGGAGGAGAAAGAAGACAAGGAGGAGGAGGAAGAGGAAGAAGAGGGAGAGGAGGAGGAGGAGAAGGAGGAAGAGGAGGAGGAGGAAGAGGGGAAGAGGAGGAGAAGAAGAAGAACAGGGAGGGGAAGAGGAGGAGGAGGAAGAGGGAGAGGATGTTATCTGTTCAGTTGTGTCCAATTCTTTCTTGTGACCCTAGAGATGTAAGTGTAAAGACCCGTCATAAATCACCTTTTTTAGCGCCACCGTAACTTCAAATGGTCACTAAACAACGGGTTGTAAATCAAGGGGTACCTGAGATGTCTTCCTCCTTATGGTTTGTGATGCTCTGTATTTTTGTTAAAGCATTGGAATTTTTTCTCGGCTGGCCCTCTAAGCATTTCATAGAACAGAGAAGAACAGAGTTGGGAAGGGACCTTGGAGATCTTCTAGTCCAACCCTCTGCTCAAGCCGGACAGCCTATGCCATTCCAGACAATCGGCTGGCCACTCTCTTCTTGAGAACCTCCAGTGATGAGGTTCAGTGAACCTCAACTACAACCGCTAAAGGCAAAGCCATTCCATGGCTTTATTGTTCTCACAGTCAGGAATTTTCTCCTGAACATAGAATAAACAAGCATATTCCAACCTTTTGGCCCTTATTTTGGTGGAGGCAGAGCTGAAGTTTCCCTCAAAAAACAAAGGCAAAGTGGTTGGAACAGCAGGCAGAACCTCAACTCTAACTCAACTTTTGGACCATGTCCTAGAGACACACGCGAGCATCTCTACTTCGGTCCTCCACAACTCCCAATGATGAAGTATCACGGGTGGGAAGCTGGGGGTTCATAGCAGTGGTGCGTTTCAAATTTTTTGACTACCGGTTTTATGGGTGTGGCTTGGTGGGTGTGGCATGGCATGGCTTAGGGGGCGTGGTTTAGTGGGCATGGCATGGGAGGGATACTATAAAATCACCATTCCCTCCCCATTCCAGGGGAAGGTTACTGCAAAATCCCCACTTCCTCCCGATCAGCTGGGACTCAGGAGGCAGAGAATAGATGGGGGCGGGGCCAGTCAGAATTTTTACTACCGGTTCTCTGAACTACTCAAAATTTCTGCTACCGGTTTTCCAGAACTGGTCAGAACCTGCTAAAACCCACCTCTGGTTCACAGGGGTTCGGGAGAACCTTTAGCTAAGATTCTGTGCAGCTCGGAGAACCCCCAAATCTCATTCCTGGCTGGCCCCACCCCACCCAGAAGTCCCCATGGAACCTGTTTTGGATGCAGGTAAGTGAGGAGCATGCGCAGAGGCTCAGGGAGGGCAAAAAATGGGCCTACTGGAAGTTCGGGAAGGCCTAAGGAACCCGGGGAGGCCATTTTTACCCTCATGGAGGCTCGAGAAAAGCCTCCGGAGCCTGGGGAGGGCAAAAATGCACCACCCCCCTCTGTTGTGGTGCAGGAAGCTGACTAGGCCACGTCCACCGAGCAATCGGGCAGAGAACCCCTTGCTAAAATTTTTACACTTTTTCAGGGTAAGCGAATATTACGAAACCTTGAGATCAAAGCGCTAAGAAAAACCAACAGTTATCTATCGGCTTTGCTCTCATTAAGGGATATGAACGTTTGCTCGGTAGGGCAGGCGCATCTAATGCTAAACTCCTTTTTAAGCTCTGCTGTTTGTCGTCTTCTGGTGTAATTATATCTCCAGGATGGCCACCAGCTGAGTTTCTTTAATGCATTTCCTCCCAGCACTGGAGGGAATAAAATGCAGATCAAGAGTAAAGAGAAAAAAAAGAGGGAGGGAGATTTTTTTTTAAAAAAAGAGGAAAAACATAAGAGGGGAAAACAGATTAATGGCAGTGTATGGGTGTCTTTTAAATCTTCCTTCAGCAGACAAAACTATTGAATCTCTTTAAATGACATATAAATCTATCTATATGTGTATATATATATATATTTATATATGTATGTATATATGTGTGTGTGTGTAGATAGATAGATAGATAGATAGATAGATAGATAGATAGATAGATAGATAGATAGATAGATAGATATAGATAGATGTTTGTGTGTGTGTGTATCTATGTATATCTATATCTCTAGATCTAGATATATTGTGTTTCCCCAAAAATAAGATCCTGTTGAACCCTGAGTGCTTGACCTTATTGCCATGCACTCAAAAGCCCGATTAGGCTTATTATCAGGGGGTGTCTTAGTTTGGGCGAAAGAGAGTAGATAGAGATAGATGACAGACAGAGAGAGAGAGAGAGAGAGATGAGATAGATAGATAGATAGATAGATAGATAGATAGATAGATAGATAGATAGATAGATAGATAGATGATAGATAGATATAAAATAGATGATAAAAGCAGGTAGATGATACATAGATAGATGATGATAAAAACAGATACAGACAGACAGACAGACAGATAGATAGATGATGATAAAAACAGAGATAGACAGACAGACAGACAGACAAACAGATAGATAGATAGATGATGATAAAAGCAGATAAAAAGATAGATAGATAGATAGATAGATAGATAGATAGATAGATAGATAGATAGATAGATAGATAGATAGATAGATAGATAATAAAAGCAGGTAGGTAGGTAGGTAGGTAGGTAAATGATAAATGCAGATAGATAGATAGATAGATAGATAGATAGATAGATAGATAGATAGATAGATAGATAGATAGATAGATAGATAGATAGATAGATGATAAATGCAGATAGATAGATAGGCAGATAGATAGAGAGAGAGAGATGATAGATAAATAAATAGACAGACAGACAGACAGATATCTGAGATGTTTGACAATCTGAGATGCTTGACAAGATGCGAGAAGGTCTTCATTTGTTTCAGAACAAGAATCAGCTAGTTAGGAACTGTTCTTCAAATAGAGGCAAACCCCACTCTCTTCCAGCACTGATGATGTTCCCTAGTTGGGTAATGAAATGCAAGAAAACCACCAAGCTCAGAGAGCCCAAAGGACCCCCTGGTTCAACCCTGAAGTGTTCTCTTCTATTGTGACTTTTGTTTATCTGTGGGTAGGTCTTTAGTTCACAACCTGATCTCCAAATTCCAATGCACCCCAAAGACTGGGGATCCCCAAATTCAAATCCTTTAGTAACAACATCCAGTGAGTTGATGGCAGTCTCTCCATCAGAATCATTAGCACTGATTCAAGTCACTTGAATTAGTGACAGAAAATGCATATATGAGCAGTTGCTGTCTGAAAGATTTCATTGCAAGTGGAACAGTTGGGGTCATGTCATCATTCTCCCTGGCTCTTTAGATTCCCCCTCCCCCTTAGAATAGAATAACAGGGTTGGAAGGGACCTTGGAGGTCTTCTAGTCCAACCCCCTGCTTAGGCAGAAAACCCTACACCACTTCAGACAAAGAAGATCCAACATCTTAAAAACTTCCAGTGTTGAAGCATTCACAACTTCTGCAGGCCAGTTGTTCCACTGATTAATTGTTCTCACTGTCAGGAAATTTCTCCTTCGTTCTAAGTTGCTTCTCTCCTTGATTAGTTTCCACCCGTTGCTTCTTGTCCTGCCCTCAGGGGCTTTGCAGAAGAGCTTGACTCCCTCTTCTTTGTGGCAGATATTGGAAGACTGCTATCATGTCTCCCCTAGTCCTTCTTTTCATTAAACTAGACATACCCAGGTCCTGCAACCGTTCTTCATATGTTTTAGCCTCCAGTCTCCTAATTATCTTGGTTGCTCTTCTCTGCACTCTTTCTACAGTCTCCACATCTTTTTTACATCATGGCGACCAAAACTGTATAGCAGTATTCCAAGCGGGGCCTTACCTCTGATTAATCTTTTCCTCTGATTTATAGTGCTGTCCATTTCCTTGCCTTGACCCTCGAGTCAAAGCCAACATGACGCATGACCAACTCTGCCCCAATGTTTACTTTCCTGCACATTCAGCACTGAAGGCTTTAATAGAGCAAGATGGATTCCTTCCATGCTGCTTCTCGATCAGAAGGCCTAATAGTTCGGAGGAAGCCAAACGCTGCTGCCAATGAACTGCGGACCCTCTCAACATCATGCTTCATGGATTCTCTTGGCATTGCTCAAGCTATTCCCTTCGAGGTTTTTTTTTTTTTCCCTTCCCCTTCTCAGAACTGTCAGCGCTGTATTTTCAGGACTTGGTGTTCAGAATGTGACCTCCAGATGACAACAGATCCTTCCAACGACAGGCATTTCACCAGCTTTAGTCGCACAGCTAATATCCCACACACTGCCCGCTGTTCCGGTTTTGGGTTACAGGCCAGATGGCTAACTTGACTCATGGGAAAATCCCAACAAAGGCCAGGCGTTGCATGATGGTAGAAGGTCAGAAGCTAACCAGAGATAATCCAGAACCTGTTGGTTCTGGGGGTTTTGGGAATAAGCATGCAAACCAGTGTGGGTTGCCTCCAGTTCAGACTGGTTTGCAAGAACCGATAGTAAAACTGGTGGGAGGCCCTGCCCACTGCCCTGGGTGTCATCATCAGTGATGTGCAAGGCGTGTGTGCGAGTGAAGTGAGCGTGCACGATCCCGTTGTGAATCGGTAGTAAAGGTAAGTAGAACCCACTCCTGAAGCAAACGATTCACAAAATCCCAAGGGTCTGGCTAAAATGGCATTCTCGTGCTGGGTGAAAAGGCCACAGAGGAAGGTTTGGGCATGGCTGGAGAATTCTGGGAGTTGAAGTCCACGCATCTATGTTATACGTTGCTATGGTTGATAAACATTGCAATCAGTGTTAATCAGTGAGGTTAATTGTGCAATTCGAAGCTTAGGAGCTGTTGGTAGTCCTTGACTTACAACCATTCCATTTGGATTTTTTTTTTTAATTTGATTTATATGCCGCCCTTCTCCGGAGACTCAGGGAGGCTTACAGTGCGTTAAGCAATAGCCTTCATACTTTTGTATATGTTTATACAAAGTCAGCTTATTGCCCCCACAAACCTGGTCCTCAATTTACCCACCTTAGAAAGGATGGAAGGCTGAGTCGACCTTGAGCCTGGCCAGGATTGAACTCGCAGAAATTGGAGGCAGCTGGATGTTAATTGCTGCCTTTAGTAGGAGGCATTAGCCCCCTATGCTACTCAGGTTGAGTTTCAACAATAACGCTGCAAAAAGGGATTGTTTTTCATATTTAGGACCGTTGCATGGTAGCATCCCCATGGCTATGCTGACCAAGTTGCGTGGGTCTCCAACTCCTCGAATCCGCAGCTAACATGATGTCAAGTCCAAACCAAGAATGAGACGTGATGATTCTTCCATGTTATGTCTATGGAGATTCTCAGTCATCCAGGTCATGGTTCTCCCAAAGGTGCTTTTTTTTCAAGAGGCAAGTGGACTTTCTGGTTTTTCTTGGACGACATTTCACTTCTCATCCAAGAAGCTTCTTTTGTTTTAGAAGGTTAAACCTATTGCTGCTGCTTCTCACTTTGCCCATGTTTCAGTAGGCTCTATTCCACCCTTCGTGGCCTTGAAGCTAAGCAGAAGTTGGCTGTTGATCAAAAGGCCGATTGTGACCTGAGAATGGCAAGCTCCCAACTTACCTTTTACCCCATAGAACAGGGGTGTCAAACTCCATTTCATTGAGGGTTGTGCTTGACCTTGGGGGGGCCAGGATGGGAGTGGTCAGGGTGGGCATGGCATTACTTGTGTCAGGGGTTCCTGTGAAGGCCCAAGTGCTCTGCTAGTTAAAACAGGCTCCCGAGCTTCGTTTTTGGCAGTGACGACCTCCTGCAACCCTCTGCCAGTGAAAAAGGAGCTTGGGAGGGTCCCCTGCCGCCCTCATGAGCTCCATTTTTGGCTGCAGTGGCCTCCTGCAACCCTCTGCCAGTGAAAACGGAGCTCAGGAGGGTCGCCTGTGGCCTTCCCGAGCTCCGTTTTTGGCTGCAACGGCCTCCTGCAACCCTCTGCCAGTGAAGACGGAGCTTGGAAGGGTCGCCTGTGGCCCTCACAAGCTCCATTTTCAGCTGCAGTGGCCTCCTGCAACCCTCTGCCAGTGAAAAAGGAGCTGGGGAGGGTCGCCTGTGGCCCTCCCGAGCTCCATTTTCGGCTGCAGTGGCCTCCTGCAACCCTCTGCCAGTGAAAAAGGAGCTTGGGAAGGTCACCTGCGGCCCTCACGAGCTCCGTTTTCGGCTGCAGTGGCCTCCTGCAACCCTCTGCCAGTGAAAAAGGAGCTTGGGAGGGTCACCTGCGGCCCTCACGAGCTCCATTTTCGGCTGCAGTGGCCTCCTGCAACCCTCTGCCAGTGAAAAAGGAGCTTGGGAGGGTCGCCTGTGGCCCTCACGAGCTCCGTTTTTGGCTGCGGTGGCCTCCTGCAACCCTCTGCCAGTGAAAAAGGAGCTTGGGAGGGCCGTGTACAGCCCTCCCAAGCTCCATTTTTTCCTGGCACAGGCACTATGGGTTGGTCCTTCTCTGTTTGCAGGGTGGCCCCGTGGGCCAGATTTAAGCACCCCACAGGCTGTATCCAGCCTTGGGGCCTTGAGTTTGACACCCCTGCCATAGAGTCATAATGTGTCTCCAGCGCTAGCTAACTAGATAATCTGACCTAGTATAAGATAATAGTGCTAAGATTTCAATTCTATTATTCCATTACTCTGTTATTCTGTTAAGATAATTCTGCTTCCCTTAATTACTTGAAAGCTTCTGTTCGGTTGATTGGAGATTTATTTTCCTTCTCTAGGCTTCTAAAAAGCAAACACACACACACAAAAAAAAAACACAGTTTTGACAATTTGCAGGACTTGGCTAAGGATAGCAGTGACCAATTAATTCCTCGGATGTTCCCAAGACATTTTCTCTCTCTTTCTCGAGACTATTAGTCTTCTCATCGTTCCTATCGCCCATCTCCTTCCACTTATGACTGTATGACTGTAACTTTGTTGCTTGTATCCTTACGATTTATATTGATTGTTTCCTAGTATGATTCGATTGCTTATTTGTACCCTATGACTATCATTAAGTGTTATATCTTATGATTCTTGATGAACGTATCTTTTCTTTTATGTACACTGAGAGAATTATAACACAAAAGACAAATTCCTTGTGTGTCCAATAACACTTGGTCAATAAAGAATTCTATTCTATTCTATTCTATTCTATTCTATTCTATTCTATTCTATTCTATTCTATTCTATTCTATTCTATTCTATTCTATTCCATTCCATTCCATTCCATTCCATTCCATTCCATTCCATTCCATTCTATACTGCACGACTCAAAAAGAGGTCTGTGAAAATATCTACACACCACGCTCATCCTGGACATAAATTGTTTCAACTCCTACCCTCAAAACGACACTATAGAGCCCTGCACACCAGAACAATTAGACAAAAGGACAGTTTTTTCCCCCACGCCACTATTCTGCTAAACAACTAATTCCGACAATACTGTCAAACTATTTACTAAGACTGTATTACTATTATTCTTCTCATCCTTCCTGCTACGGTACCTATCTCCTCCCAGTTATGACTATAACCTTCTTCCTTGTATCTTTACAATTTATATTGTTTTATTTAGTTTCCTAATATGATTTGTGTTGATTGCTTATTTAGTATCCTATGACTATCACTAAGTGTTGAATCACTTAGTGATTCTTGACGTATGTATCTTTTCTTTTTATGTACACTGAGAGCATTATGCACCAAAGACAAATTCTTTGTGTGTGTCCAATCACACTTGGCCAATAAAGAATTCTATTCTAATATGTGCTTTCCTGCCCCCTCTTCTTTATCTTCTGTTTACCCAGGGAAAAAAAATGTTTATGTAGTTTCTTGGGCAAAAGTCAGCCATCTCTAGTTGAAAAGGCCCACAAAAGGAGGAGAGAAATGCAAACCATGTCAGAGGTCCCAAAGCAAGAGATAAAAATAGGATGAGTGCAGTCTTAAATCAGAGGGCTTTTTACAGTAGGTCACAAATGGAAGGAAAGCTAAGCCTGACTCTCCAACTTGAAGGTTGATTTTCCAAGGTTGAGAAACCCTCCCTTTTGGGAAGCGAAATAGCTGGGTGTCTTACAAAATACATTGGAGATGCTAGAGTTGTGTGTGTGTGTGTGTGTGTGTGTGTGAGAGAGAGAGAGAGAGAGAGAGATGATAGATAGATAGATAGATAGATGATAGATAGATAGATAGATAGATGATAGATAGATAGATAGATAGATAGATAGATAGATAGATAGATAGATAGATAGATAGATAGATAGATAGATAGATGGATGATAGGATAAAAGCAGATGATAGATAGATAGATAGATAGATAGATAGATAGATAGATAGATAGATAGATAGATAGATAGATAGATAGAAAGAAAGAGAGAGAGAGAGAGAGAGAGAAAGATTAGGATAAAAGCAGATAATAGATAGATAATAGAGAGAGAGAGAGAGAGAGAGAGAGAGAGAGAGAGAGAGACAGAGTTGGAAGGGACCTTGTAGGTCATCTACTCCAACCCCCCACCAAAGCAGGAGACCCTACACCACTTCTGACAGATGGCAGTCCAGTCTCTTCTTGAAAGCCTCCAGTGATGAAGCTCCCACAACTTCTGAAGACAACTTCTGTTCTATGGGTTGATTGTTCTCCCTGTCAGGAAATTTCTCCTTATTTCCAGGTTGAACCTCTCCTTGGTCAGTTTCCATCCATTATTCCTTGTCTGGCCTTCGGGTGCTTTGGAGAATAGCTTGACCCCCTTCCTCCTCTCTGGGGCAGCCCCTCAAATACTGGAAAACTGCTATCCTGTCTCCTCTGGTCCTTCTCTTCACTAGACAAGCCACGCCCAGTTCCCGTAACTGTTCTTTATATGTTTTAGCCTCCAGTCCAGTGGTGGGTCACTACCGGTTCGCCCCAGTTCCAGCGAACTGGTAGTAGCGGCGGAGGGAGGCTCCACCCACCAGCCCAGACATCATCATAGATGCGCATGCACAGATGTGCGGTGCGCACGAGCGCTCCCGATTCCAAACCGCTAGCGAAGGTAAGTGGAACCTACCACTGCTCCAGTCCCCTAATCATCTTTGTTGCTCTTCTCTGCACTCTTTCTAGAGTCTCAACATCTTTGTTATATATATATGGTCTACTAACTTAACAAAGGAAGCAATTCCCTTAAACAATGGTGGTGTTGAGCCAAGCAACATGCTCAACAACAGCACAGAATGAAACACCTGAACGGGGGGGGGGGAGGATACTGGGGATACATCCATGGTGACGGGAGCACTGGATGTCTAGGCGGCCATGTGTGGGGTGGGGGGTGGCGGTTCGACTGTCTCAGGGAAGCACTCCCATACCAATGCCTCTGCTGTTATGAGCTGACAAAACACCGCGCGCCAGATCCAGGAAGTAAACAGCAACGGCGTGGGGTGGGTGTGGTTTTTAGGAAGCAGGGACGGACCTCTCATTATCGTGATAATAGGAAGTGTTATATAATCAGCTGTGTAGCTACCACGGGTAGCGCTAATTTCACATCGGTCTACGATTGCAGTGGGTTTCTGGAGTCAGCACGTAATTGATTAAACCAGCATTCCAAACAAATTGACTGTCAGTCTTATGTTGCGGTGCTTAGCCCAGAGTGGCTGACAGGTGGCAAGGAAAGCATAACACGGGGCAAAATTCGCTTAAGTCTGAGAAGCGTAGGGGAGTAATGCCTCCTACAAAGGCAGCATTTAAGATCCAGCTGCTGCAATTACTTGTAAATTCAATCCCAGGCAGGCTCAAGGTCGACTCAGCCTTCCATCCTTTATAAGGTGGGTAAATTGAGGACCCAGTTTGTTGGGGGCAATAAGCTGACTTTGTATAGATATAAATATAAATATACAAAAGTATGAAGGCTATTGCTTCATGCATTGTAAGCCGCCCGGAGTCTCCGGAGAAGGGCGGCATACAAATCAATTTTTTTAAAAAAAATTGTCGTTGTACGTCAAGGACTATCTGTACTATGTCATTGCTGTTTGCCAAAAGGGGGGATGTGGGGACTGCAAAATTCAGTCTGGCTATTTAGAGTCTGGAGCAGTGGTGGGTTGCCCCCGGTTCGCACCGGTTCTATAGAACCGGTAGTAAAACTGGCAGGAGGCTCCGCCCGCTGACCCTGACATCATCAAAACGTTTCTGCGCATGCGCGCGGCCCCGTTGCAAACCAGTAGTCAAGGTAAGTAGAACCCACCCCTGGTCTGGAGACAGGATAATATTTTCCTTTGTGCCTCCTGCTTTGTCACTAAAAACCTAAGCGGAACTCAGTAAGTATTTGTTAGGAAATGCTGAAAGCTATTTTTCAAGGTGTAAATTACCTGCTTCACGCTCCTTAATCCAAACCATACATGAAAATGCAATTAGCCTTTGATGGTGCACTTTTCTGTAAGTGCTACAATCTGAGCAGAAAAAAAACCCAAAACCTTAGCAGTGAGCAGGGTAAAAAAATGTTGATGCTTAATGACTATCTTGAGTATTGTATAGGTAGAAAAGTTGAGAGAAAGTTAAGCTCATCAGTGAAACAAAATTAGAAACCATAACGATGAAAACATAAATTAATATGCTTTTGCGAATGACTATGGAGATTGTCAGTCATCCAGGTCATAGTTGACTCTCAGAGAGAGTACTAATGACCAGATGACTGCAAGGAATATAAATCCTTCCATGCTCCACCATTCAGTCAGAACTGGACAAGCTTCTAGGTTGAGAAGCAAAATGTCTTCAAGGAAAAATAAAACCAAGTCCCGTTGCCTTTCTGAAAAAGCACCTTTTCGGCTTTGGGGAATAGGTTCAAAAATATGGCTTTGGCAGCATCGGCTTTAAAATATTAGTCAAAATATTGTAAAAAAATTCAAATTTCAGGAGAAATGAGGTGGATACATTTTGGAGTATGCTTTTTAAAGACCGGTACAAAATTGGCACAGAAAAATAGGAAGAAGACAGGAGGCAAAAATGGAAAAAACCAAGAAAAAACAAAACTGACCAGTGGGTTGAAGGAGGATGTAAAAAAAGATGTTGAGGAGAGAGAGAGAGAGAGAGGGAAGGAGGGAGGGAGGGAGAAAAAGAGAGGGAGGGACGGGGAGAAAGAGAGAGAGGGAGAGAGAAAGAGGGACAGAGAGAGGGAAAGGGAGAGAGAGGAAGAGAGGAAAAGAGAGAGATAGGAGGAGGAAGGAAGGAGAGAAAGGGAGGGTGAGAGAGAAGGGGAAGGGGAGAGAGACCAAGGGAAAGGGAGAGAAAGAGAGAGAGGGAGGGAGAAAGAAGGAGGGAGAGAGGGAAAGGGAGAGAGAGGAAGAGACAGAGATAGGGAGGAGGAGGGGAGGGAGAGAAAGGGAGGGGGAGAGAGAGGGAGAGGGAGAGAGAAAGAGGGAGGGAGAGAGGGAAAGGGTGAGAGAGGAAGAGAGGAAAAGAGAGAGATAGGAGGAGGAGGGGAGGGAGAGAAAGGGAGGGGGAGAGAGAAGGGGAAGGGGAGAGAGCAAGGGAGAGGGAGAGAAAGAGAGAGAGGGAGAGAGAAAGAGAGAGGGGGGAGAAGGAGAGAGATGGGGAGAGGGAAAGAAAGAGAGGGAGAGAGAAAGAGAGAGGGAGAGGGAGAGGGAGAGAAAGAGGGAAAGGGAGAGAGAGAAGCTGTCCTTACTTAGAAGGTAGAACTAAATTGGCATTTTCCAGGCTTGTTTAACAACCATTCCTGGACCTAGGAGCTCAGCAGGAATAGGTCAGGCTGCACTTTTGGAGCCAAATACAAAAACAAAAAACAAGGAATTAAATGGCTATATGGAAAGCCAATCTCATTAAATGTTAAAGAAAAGGACTTGTAAGTCACCAGGGATAATTACTGGTTTAACAAAGCTGCATTATGCATCCACCTGTTCTTTTGCTGTTTTTCGAGCAGGACAGGAAGCAAATCTGATGAAAACCTGTGTACCTGACTGGCTTCAGATGCCTCTTGTGCTTAGAACCTTTTGCCTTCCTTCAACTCGGCTAGCAACAAATAAGATTTTAATGCTGCCTGGGCATTTGTAGCCCACAATTTCTATTAGTGACCCTTTACAATTACGATGACGCTGAAAAAAGTGACTGAGGATCAATCCTCAGACTTAAGACAGTCCCATTCCTGCAGTCACAGGCACTGCAATTCAGGCCGTTGGTGACAGACACGTAGTTGTGATGATTGCAGAGTCCTGGGGTCCTGTGTGCGATCCCCACTGGCAACTATCATAGCCGGCTTCTTACAAGCCAAGTCAGTGGGGAAAGTTGGATTCTCTGAATGACCACAATTCACTTAACAGCCATGTGATTTGCTTAACAACCACAGGGGTGGGGGGGAAGGGTTATAAAATCAGGTGCAACTCATTCAATTACTTCATTATTTTGTGGTGGAAATTCCAGCCCGATTATGGTCGAAACTGAAGGACTTGGCTGTAAGAATTCATACCTTTTATCATGCAATGTGGAGGAGGAGGAGGAGGAGGAGAAGGAGAAAGAGAGGGAGGAGGAGAAGGAGGAGGAGAAGGAAGGGTGGGAGGAGGAGGAGGAGGAGGAGGAGGAGGAGGAGGAGGAGGAGGAGGAGAAGAAGAAGAAGAAGAAGAAGAAGAAGAAGAAGAAGAAGAAGAAGAAGAAGAAGAAGAAGAAGAAGAAGAATGGGGGAAAGGAAGGAAGGAAGGGAGGGAGGGAGGGAGGGAGGGAGGGAGGGAGGGAGAAGGAGTAGTATTTATGGTGCTCCATTTCTGGAGGTTTCTAAGAAGGTATTGGACAACCATCTGTCTGAAATGGTATAGTCTCGTGCTGGAACAGAGGGTTGGACTAGAAGCTCTCCAAAGTTTCTTCCAACTTGTTATTCTGTTAAGAAGAAGAAGAAGAAGATGACTTTGTGACAAATAACCAGAATTATATTAAAAGAAACATAAAATTAAATGAGCTGACTTCCACCACGGATCTCAAAAGATGATTCATTCCGCATCCCAAACTTAAGAATGACAGCCAGTCCATGAATGCTTCCTTCTTCATCACCCACCACATCTCAAGTTCAGGAACAATATCTTCTCACTCAGAATCTTCTTTCAGTTACAACAGATCCCTGGAACGAAAGTTCAACCACTTGTCTCCTGGAGCCAGCCTTATCCTTTGGCAGAGCACGACAACCCTTTTAAACAACCAATTTAGCATCTCATTTATATAGTTATATTAGACAATCCGTGATCGCTCTGGTCATCGTTTCAGAGATATTTCTTTATCAGATTCCCCATTGCCTTCCACAATGACAGAGCTTCAAAGTCAGTGAGATATTCAGAGATGTTTCTGTTAAAAATTCTGTTTAAATACAGCACCACAGAGCAAACAAAGAGCACAATCACCATGTGCTTTACTGCTCATCTATATAACAGGAAACAGGAAACTCTACTTAGAATGAAAGAGTTAGAGTACATAACATAGATCCAAACTTCTAAATACTGCCATCTACTGGCTAAATAGTATTGACAAGCAAAATCAATGGGGAAGCCAGATTCACTTATCCCAAAGGTACTTTTTCAAGAGACAACTGGACCAGAAAGCCCAGCTGCGTCTTGAAAAAGCACCTTTGGGACAACCATGACCTGGATGACTAAGAATATCCATAGACAGATTTACTTAACAATCATGTTACTAATTTAATGACTGCAGCGATTCACTTAACAAATGTGGCAAAAAAAAAAGTTGTAAAATGGGGCAAAACTCACTCAACAAATTTTTTGCTTAGCAACATTAATTCTGGCTCAGTTGTGGTCGTAAGTCAAAGGACTTCCTTTATCGGCATTCTGCTGCCAGACTCAAATCCCTTTGCCCCCAGACTCATCCGGCTGGTGGAGCTTATCTCCATCCTTTACCGGTTGATAAAGATATATCTTCTAGTTCTTTCTAGAATTACATTTTTTTATTCCATTAAATCCAAGATGAATTTTTTTATTTCGCTGCTGGTGAGACGATTTTAATGGCTTTTACGATGCCGTTTCAACCGTTCTGCATTTATTTTTATTTTATTTTTTTTATAATTCGCACTGCTTTTTGCTTCTCCTATGACTGGAAATTGGCTGGGTTTGTGATCCTTTCGAGAGAGAATGTTATTAAAACGAAGGAAGATGAAGGAGAAATAAAACTCCTTGCCAGTCGCATGCCACGCAAAATCACAGCTCATCACTGGCGAGGCCTTGCAATAACTTTGCGGTCAGAGTTCCCATAAATAATTTTGAAATTTTCTTTTCTTCTGTTAACAGGGTTTTTAGACAGCATAATCTGTTTGGGTCAGTGATGTTCTGACTGTGGTCTTGAATCTGCAAACCTTTTATCCTCAATGTTGCTATACACAGCAATGGATCCAGAGAAGAGATTCAGATAAGGAAGGAGTCTCCAAACTTGGCAACTTTAAAACGTGTGGACTTCAACTCCCAGATTTCCCCAGTCACCATGGAATTCTGGGAGTTGAAGTCCACAAGTCTTAAAGTTGCCAAGTTTGGAGACTCTGGCTGGGGAATTCTGGGAGTTGAAGTCCACAAGTCTTAAAATTGCCAGGTTTGGATACCCTGGCTGGGGAATTCTGGGAGTTGAAGTCCACAAGTCTTAAAATTGCCAAGTTTGGAGAACCTGGCTGGAGAATTCTGGGAGTTGAAGTTCACAAGTCTTAAAGTTGCCAAGTTTGGAGGCCCTGGCTAGGGAATTCTGGGAGTTGAAGTCCACAAGTCTTAAAGTTGCCAAGTTTGGAGACCCTGGCCGGAGAATTCTGGGAGTTGAAGTCCACAAATCTTAAAGTCGCCACATGTGGAGACTCCTGAGCTAGGGCTTGCTTTGCTTAACCGTGGTTGCTTGAGTGAGCGACGGTTGACTGGCTTCAGGAAACACTCCAAAACAAAGAGAGCACATTATGATTGATATAATCCTTAGCCAAGTCCAGTTGCTGGAGAAAAATCTGTCATCTGGGAAACGTATTTGATGGTGGAGAGGAAAAGAGAAACATTTCCTGTAGATTAACTGCCTGTCTACATCAATCTGTCTCTCTCCACAGCCAAGTCAGAAGAGGAGGAGGAGAAGGGGGTGAGTGGGAGAGAATAAGAAAGGTCCTGTTGCAGCATGAGTCAGAGAAATAACCTTACGGGTTTGCTGGCTGTCAGAAGAAATGTGTTGCAATTTATGGGGTCTTTATTTATTGATCCATTTATACCTACTGTACGGAGGAGCGTTTAGAGACTGTCTACCTCCCAACATCTTTGAAAATAGATCATGCATGCTTGGACTTCGGGTCTTATACCGGAAGTCCTCGATTTACAACAGTTCATTTAGCGACCATTCAAAGTTGCAATGGTGCTGAAAAAACTGTCTTATGCCCGCTTTTCACACTTATGCCTGCTTTTCACACTGATGATCACTTCAGCATCCCCATGGTCAAAATTCAGATGCTTGGCAACTGAATCGTATTTATGACCATTGTGGTCCTGTGCAGTGGTGGGATTCAGCCGGTTCGGCTCCCGGTGTTTTCTTTTCTATGGAAAATGGGTCCAAATGGCTCTTTGAGTGTTTAAGGGTGCAGACCCCTGGTGTAGGCTCTCATGCTTGAGCAGGGGTTGATTTGGAGACCTCCAAGGTCCCTTCCAACCCCATTAGTCCATATTCTATGTTCATCTCCAAGTAGTTGGCTTTCAGGTGGTCCATTTGACATCAAGGCTATTTTGAAACAGATATTGTTAACGTTGATCTTCACATAAGTGCAAATGAAAATAAAGACAATAAGGAAACGGGGAGGGAAAAAGAAGGGGGAAAGAGATGCTGGGGATATAGAGAAATGAAAAGGAAGCAATGAGTCTCAAAAAAATGTTCAGTGCAGCAAATTACAAAGCCCCAGTTACAATCTCAAAGTTTTATTTTCATATAATTAGTAAGTATATTTTTTCTCCATGTGGTGTCAGAGAGAGAAGGCATCTGGCCAGTAAATAGCCAGCTCCACCAGGCTGCCCTAAATCTACCCTAAATTAAGGGATCACAGGTTCATAATGAGCCTTTTGTGGTGCAGTGATTAAGAGTGCAGTACTGCAGGCTACTTCTGTTGACTGCCGGCTGCCTGCAATTTGGCAGTTCGAATCTCACCAGGCTCAAGGTTGACTCGGCCTTCCATCCTTCCGAGGTAGGTAAAATGAGGACCCAAAATTATTGGGGGCAAATAGGCTGACTCTGTAAACTGCTTAGAGAGGGCTGGAAAGCACTGTGAAGCTGTATATAAGTCTAAGTACTATTGCTATTGCTCTTCCTTTTCCCCTTCCTTCCTTCCTTCCTTCCTTCCTTCCTTCCATCCATCCATCCATCCATCCATCCATCCATCTATCCATCCATCCATCCATGGTGGTTAGAATGCGGTATTGCAGGCTACTTCTACCAGCTGTCAGGAGTTTGATCCTGACCGGTTCAAAGTTGACTCAGCCTTCCATCCTTCCAAGGTGAGTAAAATGAGGACCCAGATTGTTGGGGGCAAATAGGCTGACTATGTAAACTGCTTAGAGAGGGCTGTAAAGCACTGTAAAGTGGTACATAAGTCTAAGTGCTATTGCTATTCCTTCCTTCCTTCCTTCCTTCCTTCCTTCCTTCCTTCCTTCCTTCCTTCCTTCCTTCCTTCCTTCCTTCCTTCCTTCCTTCCTTCCTTCCTTCCTTCCTCTCTTAATTCCCTTTCTCATTCTCCTTCCTGGTAGCCCAGTGGTTGGAATGCAATATTGCAGGCTAACTCTGCCGACTGCCTGGAGTTCAATCTTGACCGGCTCAAGATTGACTCAGCCTTACATCCTTCCGAGGTGGGTAAAATGAGAAGCCAGATTGTTGGGGGCAAGAGGCTGACCCTTGTAAACCGCTTACAAGACTGTAAAAGCACTGTGAAGCGGTATATAAGTCTAAGTACTATGGCTATACGTATAATCTTTTACAATACGTTTTAAAGTTTTATTCTCAAAGTTAAAATGCAAACTCCACAAACAGAAAGAAAAGCACAAAGCAAAGCAAAGCTAAACAAAACAGAAGTGCATTAAAAAAAAACCCCACATAATTGTCCCCCTACTGCCACCACCACTTGAATCCTGATGTGATCTGAATGCAAAGCCTGAGGAGATAAGTGTAGGAAAATAGCCTCTCTGGGTTCTTTTTTCTTTTTTTCAGTCTTTTTTTCAGAGTCAAGTACGGCATTTTCTGCCCGTCATCGGCTCTGTGAAATTTCTCACGGGCTGCCTGTTCTCTGAAATAAATGACTCTACTCCCATTTGCTTCCGTGTAATTGCTACAGATGATTAGAGCCGAGTTCCCTGAGATAATTGCAGAATGATGAAGGGAGAAGGAAGAGCTCCATAAAGAGAAAGAAATCGGTTAGGTTCCCAGGAGATCTCCCTTGTCTTATTTTATTTATTTATTTATTTATTATTCCCGAGCCTCAAAAACAGCTGAGAATTATTTTTGATGAGCGGTTAAAGGGTAGCAGTGAGTCGCACCTGATTTTGTGACCTTCTATTTTTTTCTTTTCTTTTTGCCATGGCGGTTAAGTGAGTCACACATTGGTTAAGCTAATTGTTAAGCTAATTCCCCATTAGCTTTCAAAAAGAGACTGGACTGCCATCTGTCAGAAATGGTGTAGGGCTGTGATGGCTAACCTGTGGCACGCAGAGCCATATCTGGGGGAACGCAAGTGTTGCCCTAGCTGAGCTCCAGAGTGCACGCATGCGCCGTCCAGCTGATTTTGGAGCCTTTCGGGCCTACCGGAAGTTGGGAAACGGGCTGTTTCCGGCCTCCGGAGGGCCTCCAACCAGGTGGTGAAGGCCATTTTTGCCCTCCCCAAGCACCAAGAAAGCCTCTGGTGCCTGGGGAGGGCGAAAGACGGGCCTACCGGGCCCACCAGTAACTTTTTTGCCGTCGTGTGCCAAAAGTGGGGGGAGTGCGGAGGGATTGCATGCGCATGCGAGGGGGAAGGGGCGGCATTGAATTTTGGGTGTGGGCACACTCGCGCGCAAAAAGGTTAGTCATCACTGGTGTAGGGTCTGCTTCGGTGGGGGGGGAGATTGGACTAGATGATCTACCAGGTCCCTTCCAACTCTGTTAATCTGTATCGGAAGATTACTGGGAAGGTCACAAATGGGGATCCTATCGCCCTGGGACACTGCAACGCTTGTAAACCGGTTGGCAAGCACTTGAGTTTTGATCACGTGACCAGGGAGACACAGTACATAAGGCGAGGACCAGTTATATGTCTTTTTTTTTTTTTAGCAATTTTGTAACTTGAAACGGTCACTCAACAAATTTATTTATTTATTTATTTATTTATTTATTTATTTATTTATTTATTTATTTATTTATTTATTTATTTTATTTGGCTTATATGCCGCCCTATCTCCCAATAGACTCAGGGCGGCTCACAATAATAAAATGCACAAGCCACAATAAAAGTTAAAATCTAAAAGCCTAATAAAATTTAAGATTTAACCCTAAAAACCCCATCAGTCCAGGTCGGAGAACTTGAATAACCAAGTTTTTAATTCGCGGCGGAAGGTGCAAAGGTCAGGAGCCAACCGGAACTCCAAGGGGAGTTGATTCCAGAGAGTGGGCGCACCCACAGGGAAGGCTGTACCCCTGGGGGCCGCCAACTGACACTGTCTAGCCGATGGCACCCTGAGCAGGCCCTCTCTATGGGCGCGAACCAGGCGATGGGATGTCGTTGCTGGCTGCAGGTGGTCCGCCAAATATCCTGGGCCTAAGCCATGTAGGGCTTTATAGGTCATCACCAGCACCTTGAACCTCACCCGGAGGGCAACCAGTAACCAATGCAATGTAACCACGCAGGAGGGGTGTAACATGGGAATTGTACATTGTAAGCGATGAGCCAGCCAATGGTTTCATAAGAACATGTTCTTCCAATTCCATCTCTTCCCCCAAACTACATTCTGAATTAAAACTTCCTTTCCGAAGAATTGACAACTAGGTATGAAGAGAAGGATTGGGGGGGGGGGGGAAGAATTGATAGCAGTCTTCCAATATTTGAGGGCTGATCACCAGTGGCGGGATTCAAATAATTTAACAACCGGTTCTCTGCCCTAATGACCTGCTGGGTGGGCGTGGCCATGGTGGGCGTGGCCAGCGGTGTGACAGGCAGCGCTCGGCCTCCTGCCCCCGTGGGAGCAAAAATGGGCTGCGGGGGAGGGGATGCACTGCACACATACCCCGTCCCATTTTGGGCCTAGGAGGCCTCCCTAGGCTTACCTGGGAGCCAAAATGGGGCATGTGGGGAGTCCTGGAAGGGGCGGGGCCAGCCAGAAATTTAATTACTGGTTCGTTTGAACTGGCACGAACCGGCTGAATCCCACCAGTGGTTATCACAGAGATACAGATAAATAGAGTTGGAAGGAACCTTGTAGGTCATCTGGTCCGATCCTTCACCCTCCAAGCAGGAGACCCTACACCACTTCTGACCGATGGCAGTCCAATCTCTTCTTGAAAGCCTCCAGTGATGAAGCCCCCACAACTTCCAAAGGCAATTCCTGTTCCATGGGTTGATTGAGAAGAAGACATATTCTCCAAAGCACCCGTGGGCGGAACAAGAAGGAAAGGGTGGAAGACCGTTAAAGAGAGATCCAACCTAGAAGGAAGGAGAAATTTTCTGGCAGTGAGAATAATCCATAAAATGGAACAGATTTCCTCCAAGTGTTGCAGGTTCTCCATCACTGGAGATTCTCAAAAAAACAGACTGGACAACCCTTTGACTGGGATGGAATAAGGACTCCTGCCTGCCTTGAGCAGGGGGTTGGACTACAAGACCTCTGCAGGGGTGGGCTTCAAAAACTTTGGCAAGGGGTTCCCTGCTCGGTTGCTGGGTGGGCGTGGCCATGGTGGGCGTGGCCTAGTTGGCCTCCTGCACCATGGTGGGGTGTGTGTGTGGTGTTTTTGCCCTCCCCAGGCTCCAGAGGCTTTCCTGAAGCCTCTGGGGGGGCAAAAATGGCCTCCCCAGGCTCCCCAGGCCCTCTAGAGGCCAGAAAAGATGACCTCTAGAGGCCCATCTTTTGCCCTCCCTGAGCCTTCATGCGCACTCTGCACTTACCTGCTTCCAAAACAGGCTGCGTAGGGACTCCTGGGAGGAGTGGCGCTGGGTGGGTGGGGCCAACCAGGAGTGGGATGGGGGGGGGTTTCTTCAAACTGCACAGAATCTTAGCTAAAGGTTATCCCGAACCCCCAGCAGCCCACCCCTGGAATAAAGACAGGGGGTTGGACTACAAGACCTCTGAGGTTTCCCCTTCCAGCCCTACTATTCTATCTAATAAAACCGGTTCTCGAGTTTAAGAGAATAACATCCTTCTTCTCCTCTTCCATTCTCCTCCAGCTGAGCAAGATGGGTTTTTTTTTTCTCCTCCAGTTTCCCTTCCTAGTGCCGGAGGCTTGTTCTAATGTCGTGGTGGGCCCGTCCCTCTCCCTCCCTGAGACTTATAAACACAGGCTGCCACACAAATACTGGAGGATAATTTGGAAAGATGAGCTAGCTAGGTGGCGATGCAGCTGGAGAGGCTGGGGGAAAAAATAATGATGGGAGCTATTCTCGCACTAAATTACTATCTGGGCTGCTATAGTAACAGGTCCTTTTAAAGATTCTTTGACCTCTTTTGGACTGTCAAAAGCATCTCCTTGTTCAAGCTGTACTTTTCCATCTCCCCCAGTTTTGTCCAGCCTGGATTTTTTTTTTTTTTTTTTTTTTTTTTGCGGCTTGCCGTGGTCTAGATTATTAGAAACAATCCTTATTGTCGTGGCCCTTTTTTAAGGCATTGAACAGAGAGGCAAGGCCTGAGGTTTGCTAAACCTTTCTCAAACGAACGGCTTCCAATATCTTGGACTCTTCATGGTTGGATATTTTAAGCTCTGGAACCTCGGAAGACATCCATGGGGAATATTGGGCTATAATTTGAAAATACATTTTTTTAAAAAAATGTTAATTTCTTTGGATTGAGCTGTCGGGTCCACTCAGCGACAGATCTAGGGGGTGGGCTGCTAGCGGTTCGCAGGGGTTCGGGAGAACCTCTAGCTAAGATTCTGTGCAGTTCGGAGAACCCCAAAATCCCAGTCCTGGCTGGCTCCGCCCACCCTACCCCACCCCTCCCAGGAGTCCCCACGTGGCCCATTTTGGATGCAGGTAAGTGCAGGGCGCACGCAGAGGCTCGGGGAGGGCAAAGAGCGTGCAGTTTCCGGCCTCCAGAGGACTTCCAGAGTCTCGGGAGGCCATTTTTGCCCTCCCGGACGCTCGAGGAAGACATCCGGAGCCCGGGGAGGGCAAAAATGCCCCCACACCACACCAGTGGTGGGTTGCCACCCAGTTCAGACCAGTTCTATAGAACTGGTAGTAAAACCATGGGAGGCTCCGCCCACCGACCCCAACGCCATCAGGAAGCTTCTGCGCATATGCCGCGGTGCAGGAGGCTGACTAGGCCACGCCCACCATGGTCACGCCCACCCAGCAACCAGGCAGAGAACCCCTTGCTATCATTTTTGAAGCCCACCCCTGGACAGATCAATTGTGTGGATCGCAAGCTGTAACTTAGAATGATGTGAGAATTCAATCACCATGGTTCAGGGAACAAAACATGGCTTAAAAATGAGCCATGTACCTGCGGGCACAGGTTTGTTTATTTATTTATTGGATTTTTTTTCATCCCACCTTTATTTCTTTATGACTAATTCCAGGTGCCCAGCATACCTTCCTCCTCCAGTTTTCCCCCCATAACGACAACCCTGTGGGGTGGGGTGGGGTGTGTGAGAGAGGACTGGCCCAAAGTCACCCGGATGGATTTCGTGGGACTAGAACTCACCATCTCCTGATGATCGGCCCAAAGTCACCCGGATGGATTTCGAGTTTAAGATGGGACTAGAATTCACCAGCTCCTGATGATCGGCCCAAAGTCACCCAGATGGATTTCGTGTTTAAGATGGGACTAGAACTCACCATCTCCTGATGATCGGCTCAAACTCACCCGGATGGATTTCATGCTAAGGCAGGACTAACCATCTCCTGATTTCTAGGCCAACACATGTCTGCGAACTGATTTTGTCTCTGCTTTCAAGTGAGTGAATTATCCTTAAGAGAAAATGCACCTTTCTACCATATGCTTCATCCTTCTGGTTCCTAGCCTTACTCTTGAAGTATTTCCTTCTCCTCTTCTTTGGCCCAGTTGTAAAACAAGGACAGAAAGAGGCTCAGAATGGACTCTCCTTAACTTCTCAGGCTGTAAAGGAGACAGTGGGAGAGTTGTACTTTCAGACTTGCAAGATTAGCAGAGTGGGAAGGGATCTTGTAGGTCATCTAGTCCAACCCCCACCCAAGCAGGAGACCCTAGACCATTTCTGACCGATGGCAGTCCAGTCTCTTCTTGAAAGCCTCCAGTGATGAAGCTCCCACAACTTCTGAAGGCAACTCCTGTTCCATGGGTTGATTGTTCTCACTGTCAGAAAGTTCCTCCTTATTTCTAGGTTGAATCTCTCCTTGGTCAGTTTCCATCCATTATTCCTTGTCTGTCCTTCGGGTGCTTTGGAAAATAGCTTGACCCCCTTCCTCCTCTCTGTGGCAACCCCTCAAATATTGGAAGACTGCTATCCTGTGTCCCCTGGTCCTTCTCTTCACTAGACTAGCCCTGCCCAGTTCCTGCAACTGTTCTTCATGTTTTAGTCTTCACTTCCCTAATCATCCTGGTTGCTCTTCTCTGCACTTTTTCTAAAGTCTCAACATCTTTTTTTTATAGTGTGGTGTTAATGTAGCCTTACAACAAAGTTAAATTAGCTCATATTTTCATCTTTCCTGTCTACTCTATTTGGGAAGACAAACAGCCTCTTCTCTGTAAAGGCAGCCTTAGGTTATTTCTTACATGGAAGGGGTAGAGTTTAATGAACATCTCGTCTCTTCAAAGTTGACATTTATCCCTACAGCGTGTTTTCTTTGGAGATAAACGACTGTGGGAAGAAAGGCTCAGTGTCTAAGGATATCATAACGAAGGGCGGTGAGGTGTGAACAGGTGAGCTCCTTAGATCCTGCAGCAATCAACCCTGTGAGTTACAATATAATTTGGTGAATTTGGTTTGGTTTGGATGGACACAGAATCCCATCCTATTTATGGACATGCCCCAATGGTTTGCCAGTTCTGTTATCTCTCAGATAACGTTCAGTTTTTGAGCATGGGGGGGGGAAAATCGACCGAATCACGGGATTAAAAAACAAAACAAAAAATATATTCACCCATCGGGCTATTGCCAAGCCTTCTGCATAAATTGCTTTTCCGTCTTGTCAGATTTTCCGGTTTCAGCAGAGGAAAAATTGAAAAGACCCATAAAATCGGCCTCATTTCTTTGAAACAGGGCTGAATATCCAACAATCGTGGTGCCGGAGGTGGGTACACCCAGGAAACTGAGCCTGTCATAAATATGAAACAGTTGTCAGGCATCTGAATGTAAATCACATGACTGTGAGGATGCTGTCATGGTCGTAAGTATGAAAAATGATTACAAGTCACTTTTTCAGTGCCGTTGCAAATTCGAAGGGCTGCTAAATGAACTCTTGTAAATCAAGGAGGACCGGTACAGGTAATCTTTGACCTACAACTATTTCTTTGAAAATTGAAAAATTAAATTAAAATTGAAATTTTTAAGAAAAATTTTACAAACATTTCCCCTTCCCCCTCCCTCCACCCCTTCCCACCTTCCCCTCCCCAACCCTCCTCCCCCCGACTTCCCAGAGCAAAATACAGGGTATAACATTTAACAATCGTAAACTAATATAAGCTAATAATCTATAATTTATTATCCCCCTCTTGAACTTTTAACTCCCTTTTACTAAACTAACTTTAAATACTTTATAACCTCTCTTTATTCATTCTTTATTCATAATCTATTTGTACTTTTTTAGTCCGATATTTGCCTTGAATATACTCTATCCATCTTTTCCATTCCAACATAAATTTTTCATTTGAATGATCTTTTAGATATGCTGAAATTTTCGCCATCTCTGCGAAATTTACTACTTTTAATGTCCATTCTTCAATAGATGGTAGATCTTCCTTCTTCCAATACTGCACCACCAAAAGTCTTGCTGCAGTTATTAAGTTCAAAATCAAATTAGTTTCTATAACCGTGCAATCTTTTATAATACCTAACAAAAACAGCTGTGGAGTAAATTTTATCCGTTTTTTAAGAATATTTTGAATAAGCCACCATATTTTTATCCAAAATGCTTTAACTTTTTTACAGGTCCACCAAACATGAAAATAAGTAGCATCAACATAATCACATCTCCAACATTTGGGTTGTAGATTCGAATACATACAAGCTACAACCATTTCTTTAGCAACTGTTCAAAGTTGCAACAGCACTGGAAAAAAGTGACTTATGAACATTTTTCACACTTATGATCATTGCAGCATCCCCATGGTCATTTGATCCAAATTTGAATGCTTGGCAACTGATTCGTATTTACGACGGTTGCAGAGTCCTGGGGTCATTTTATCACCATTGTATTCTTCCCAGCTGACAAAAAAAGTCAATGGAGGAATCCAGATTTGCTTAAGGGCCATTTAATTCACTTAACAACCGCCATGATTTGCTTAATATCTGTGGCAAAAAGGTCATAAAACAACTCCCTTATCTGCTGGTCTTGGTGCTGCATTTCCCCCTAAGCAGGGGGTTGGACTAGAAGACCTCCAAGGTCCCTTCCAAATCTGTTACTCTATTCCTAATTTTATTACTTTGCCACTGCTCACTAATTAAAAAGGTAAAGATTCCCCTCGCACATATATGCTAGTTGTTCCCGACTCTAGGGAGCAGTGTTCATCTCCGTTTCAAAGCCAAAGAGCCAGCGCTGTCCGAAGACGTCTCCGTGGTCATGTGGCCAGCATGACTCAACGCCAAAGGCGCACGGAACGCTGTTCCCTTCCCACCAAAGGTGATCCCTGTTTTTCTACTTGCCTTTTTTACCTGCTTTCGAACTGCTAGGTTAGCAGAAGCTGGGATAAGGAACAGGAGCTCACCCCATTACGCGGCATCAGGGATTCGAACCGCTGAACTGCCAACCTTTCAATCAACAAGCTCAATGTCTTAGCCACTGAGCCACCGCATCCCATGCTCACCAATTAGATATGTGTAAAATGTCTCTCTGTTTGTGTCTTTTTATCTCTGTCCGCTCAGACATCTGAAAAAATGGACTTGCCCAAACAAAAATAAGGGTCTACCTACTTTTCAGGTAGACCCGATATGGAAAATCCTCTTTGAAAAACAAATTACCTTCTCGACTTCAATGAAATTGATTTTCCTGTAAACAGAAATTGCGCTTTGCCTGTTTTCAGTAGCTTTTTGGGAAAATGCACAGAGGCCAGTTGAAACTGTTAAATCTGTGGTTCTGTGAACGATCGTCTTTGTAAGACATCTGCCGCCATATCGTTTTTTACTTTCTTGCTTTGGGGACATCTCACTGCAACAAAGCTCTGTTCTGAAGTAAATTTTTCATTTTGTTCTGTTTTGTTGTAGTGGCTGATTCAAATCTGAGCAGATTAAACGCATAGTACAAATAGTACTACATACTATTACTAAGTACGTAGTACGTAGTACTTTTAGCAGTGGTTCTCTGAACCAGTGGTGAAATCCAAATTTTTTTTACTATTGGTTCTGTGGGTGTGGCTTGATGGGTGTGGCAGGGGAAGGATACTGCAAATCTCCATTCCCACCCCACTCCAGGGGAAGGATACTGCAAAATCCCCATTCCCACCCCACTCCAGGGGGTGGATACTACAAACTCCCCATTCCCAACCCACTCCAGGGTTGCAAAATCTCCATTCCCAGCCCACTCTGGGGCCAGCCAGAGGTGGTATTTGCTGGCTCTCAGAACTACTCAAAATTTCCATTACCGGTTCTCCAAACTGCTCAAAATTTCTGCTACCGGTTCTCCAGAATCTGTCAGAACCTGCTGGATTTTACCCCTGCATGAGATTATGAATTTGAAATAAAGCCTAGAACTGAGAAAAACACGAACCACATTTCCTGGAAAGCATGACAAGGTAAAAAAAATATTGTCTTGTTTTTCTATAGAATGAAGGTGATACCTTCAAGATACTATGGAACGTGGTGGCTCAGTGGCTAAGATGCTGAGCTTGTCGATCGAAAGGTTGGCAGTTCAGCGGTTCGAATCCCTAGTGCCGCATAACAGAGTGAGCTCCCGTTTTGTCCCAGCTTCTGCTAACCTAGCAGTTCGAAAGCAGGTAAAAAAGGCAAGCAGAAAAACAGGGACCACCTTTGGTGGGAAGGGAACAGCGTTCCGTGCGCCTTTGGCATTGAGTCATGCCAGCCACATGACCACGGAGACGTCTTCGGACAGTGCTGGCTCTTTGGCTTTGAAACGGAGATGAGCACTGCCCCCTAGAGTCGGGAAAGACTAGCACATAAGTGCGAGGAGAACCTTTAGCTTTACCTTCAAGGTGTTTTTTTTTCAAGCTCTCTTCTATGGATCTACCAGAATTTGATGGGGTGCTGTATGAAATGGGCAATATATATATATATTGTTCATTTGAATGCAGTCTATTTTCTGTCACCTTTCTCTTCCTGGAAATGGTTTTGGTGTTTTTTTTTTAATAACTAAGAGGTTCCACAGTTTGAAAATTCCCAGTTTAGGGGACAGGACACCAATTATATAAAGTACTTTGTGCTCTGTTGTTGGTTAGCTGGATAGTGTGGTGAGGACCGGACAGCACACAATGTTCCCTGCATGTTCTCTGCATTTCAAGAACTGCAGAAATGAAAGCCATTGTCCCTCAGATGAAAATGCTTTGTGAAGGACCGAGGGAGAAATGCTGCAGAGGCCATTATGTGAAAGTTCTCCAGATGATGCAACACAACTTCACCCAAATGGATACCAAATGGCAAAACTGTCTTCTGTCATTACTTGACAATAGAATTTGGCTGCTTTGCGACACTTCGGCAAGCAGGCAAAACCATCCATGCTGTCGAAGCTATCACTTCATTCCTAATAAGCAAGCCCAACATCTCCATCCTCTTTGTCTTTGAGGAGAAGGCTGGTGATGATGTACCATCTTCTCTGCCCAAAGAACAGGGAAACCTAGCATGAATCCCGGATGGCCGTGAGATGGTTGGACATTGAATAAACAACCTGAGGATGAGGTGACCTTGTTTCAAACTTCAAAATCGTGACCTTCCAAATCATCCAGATGTATAGGGAGGTCCAGTTGAGTGTTTAAGGTCTCAACCGTATCCATACCTTTGGTACTCAACTGCTTTGGAACTCATTGAATTTGGATGCTAGGTGTTTTGAATAGGTAGGCTTCCTTGGAAAGCATGAAGCAGAGTCTTAATTCCAGCCAAACCTCTTTTATTTAAACGACTGGGAATTATGGTCATTCACAGTCAACAAGGCTTTGGCAAACAGTCTTTCAGAGGAATGTTGATCCAACACCCAACGTATCTCATATGGAATGCTGCCAGAGAACCAAACTTGGCACAGATTCTATTAGAGTCACTAACAGAACTTTCCAATCTTGAATTGACCAAATGAACTAATTGCTTCCTGCAAAAGCCCACGTTCCATTCGCTCCTCTTTTATGTCCTGTGGAAGGGGCCAATTACCTCCAAAGGGTGGCCTTACTCCTGAGTTGACCCTGCTTTCTTAATCATTCTTGTCTTCTGGCAGCTCTGCGCATGCACAAACTGGGAATGGGCTCCAGCTGTTCCTCTGCCTCGCTGCTGTCTATCTCCCGTTCTGCCTCCGACATGGAGCCCTCATCTGAGTTTTCCCCAGCCCCCAGGACTGGCCCAAGTTTCTCCCCAACCTCCTCATTGTCTGACTCTGTTGCTAGCTCTGCAGGCTGCCAGCGGATCACAACATTAGGGTTGAGAAAAAGGTGAAATGTTTGTTGACAAACACAGACACAGAACTATTAAAAAACAATGATGAGCCTCTCTGGAATAACATTAAAAAAAGGTTTATTGAGATGGGATAAATTGCATTTATCACTACAGTACTGAGTAGAATTTCTGTAATCAAGATGAATGTCTTACTCTTACTTAGATGCTCTTTCTGTTTTAGAATTACCAAAATTTGCAACCAATATTCCATTTAAACAATGGCAGATAGATACTTCTAAGTTTATATGGCAAGGGGGAAAAATCAAGAATGATATACAAATTACTGCAAGATGCTAAGGAAAGAGGAGGTTTGGGTTTACCAGATTTCAAACTGTTATTTTGATGCTTGTTGTTTGGTCTGGCTAAAAGGATGAGTGAGCCTACAGAAAAAGAGACTATTTGACTTAGAAGGTCACAAATTAAGGTTTGGTTACCTATGATGGGACAAGGTTAAAGGAAATGTTGATTTCAGCAACCATTTTGTTAAAGAGTTTGGAATACATATAAAACAAGATTTTCTACGAAGGTGCCCCTTTGGGTTTCCACGCAAGAAGCCTTTTTCAAAAAAAAAGAAATGTTGGACTGGTGGACTTATGATAAAATAATATCTTTTAATTTTGGTGAGCCTACTCTCAGTCTAAAGAGGAGCTAGAATCAGAAACTCATTGAATTTGGTACTCAACACATTGTTGTGGTCCTCCAGCAGCCTGTGGAGCTGACAGCGGAGTCGGACAGTGAGGAGGCTGAGGAAGAACATGGGCCAGTCCTGGAGGCTGAGGAAGTCCCGGATGAGGGCTCTGCGTTGGAGGCAGAGATGGGGCCAGGGTCATCGGGGAGTGATGCGTAGACTCCGGAGCCTCCAGAGGCTGACAGCAGAGAGGCAGAGGAACAGGAGGAGCCTGTTCCTAATGCACGTATGAGAAGAGCTGCCAGAAGGCAAGAGCAGCTAAAGGAAAAAGGACAACTTGGGAGTAGGGCCAAGAGATAATTGGCCCTCTCCCATAAGGCTTAAAAGACCAGCAACGGCTCTTGGCCTCTTTGTCGGAAAATAACGTTGATAGATTTGTTTCTTGTCTTGCTGCATTTATTTCCTGTCGGCGTCTTCTGCTTCTGAACTTTTGCCAAGAAAAGCCTTTGGCAGGTTGCCTAATTAGACCAAGGTTGGTGATAAGGCTGAAGAAATTGTGATATGAAGAATTTGTTTTGATTTAGTTTGGACTACGCTGAGAATGAGTTAATTCTCAGCTGTTCTAATAAAATCTGTTCGTTTCGAACTGTTTGCGTCTGATAATGCCTACTTGGGCCTGGGTCACAATGCACATTTTGACGTGGAAATTTTGCCCCGATACTCATCGTTTCTTGGGTGCTCAATGCACTAGAATTTGTTGGTGTCGGCTGCCGTGTGACTCACTACATTAACAACAAAAAAAATTGTTTGGTATTCATCGCACCACCCAGAACCAATTAACGATGAGTACAGAGATACTATTGTATTCACCTTTAAACCTGGGCCAAGATCCGTTTTACAAGAGAACACTAAGCCATTCTAAAATTGAGAAACAAAACCTTGAGCCCCAATGTGTCCAGAGAGACTTAGCTTTCTGAGGTAAATATATATTTGCTTTGCCTTCCAGGGGCTAATATTGGGTGTGACTCACTTAACCACACTTGCTTCACAATTGTGTTATTAACGTCACAACTGCAGTGATTCACTTAGCAACTGGGGCAAGAAAGGTTGTAAAATGGGGCAAAATTCACTTAACTCTTTTGCCTAGCAACAGAAATTTGGGGTTCAAGTGTGATCTGTTATTGAGGACTGCAGAGAGGAGGGGGTCAACCTATTTTCCTGAAGGCCAGAAAAGGAATAGCAGATGGAAACTGACCAAGGAGAGATTCAACCTGGAAATAAGGATAAATTTCCTGACGTGAGAGCAATCAACCCATAGAACAGAAGTCGCCTTCAGAAGTTGTGGGAGCTTCATCACTGGAGGCTTTCAAGAAGAGACTGGACTGCCATCGGTCAGAAATGGTGTAGGGTCTCTTGCATGGGTGGGGGGGGTTGGACTCACTTAAAACTGCAGCATTTGCTTTACCGCTACTGCGTTGGCTTAATCGACCATTGCAAAAAAAAAAAAGTTTGTAAAATTGTTTTTTGACTTACAACCGTTGTGCCTTAGGACAGAAATTCTGGCCTTCCGAACGGCCGTACGCCGAGGGCTACCTAGCCATTTGTAAGCCGTTTTCAAATCTCCTTATTCTGGGCTTATTAAAAGCAGGCATTCAAATTAAACCTCACAGCAAGAAAGCACATTGAAATGTTTACCCATCCTTGTCACTCGAATGGCGTTTTTCTTCCAGCGTCGAATTCCTAAATTACTCTAGAAAAGAAACAAGCTCTGCCAAATTACCAAAGAGTTTGTGTGTTTTTAAATCAATGGCTTATTACGCCCAGGGAAATCAGACAGAATCTTAAGAGCACTGAACGATCTTTCGCTAGCGATCAACTGGTGTCCAGGGAAAGTCTATAACCCATCCCCATGATTCACCACACTGTGATGATAAGTTATCGCTTGCTTATGCAACGCTTGAGTGCACACTCCAACAGGGTGGATTCTCACAAGCGGGTTTAGCCGTAAACCTGGGATTTTAGCAAATTAACCAGAGAGAAGCAAACAAGGGCTTGGTAGGTTGCATGAAATAAATTTATGAGTACAGAAATGATTCTTGAGAGCGAGATGCATATGCTGTGTTATTTTTTTTTCCCCATTCCATTCTGTTCCTTGCAGGGTGTATATTTTCCATTTCAGAGCTGGGAATGCATTGAAAGTGTGTGTGTGTTTGCGTGTTTGCAAGTTACTTCTCTCAAACGGAGGAGAACGAAGGAACAGACTATTATTGTAGGAAGTCAGCACCCACCCGTCTCCTACAAGAATGAAATATTTTAGGAAATATTAAAAAGGGCAGGATAAATTATTTCCTCTAAAATATTTCATCCTTCTAGGAGAGGAGTGGGTCTTAACTTCCTACATTATGTTTGGATCATATTTTAGCATTATTTTATATTTTAGCATGTGAACAATTGAAGAACAGGCAGTCTTGAATTAAAGACCGCAATTGAGCCCAGAATTTCTGTTGTTAAGTGAGACATTTGTTAAGTGAGTTTTCCCCATTTTACGACCGCAGTTGTTAAGTGAATCACTGTAGTTGATAAGTTAGTATCATCATGGGGCATTGTGTATGTTTTTGTTGTGACCCAGCCCCAAGTATGTAGTAATCGACGCAAACAGTTCCAAGAAAAACAGACTTTATTAGAACAGCTGAGAATTAACTCATTCTCAGTGTAGTCCAAACTAAATCAAAACAAACTCTTCATAACACAAATTCTTCAGTCTAATCACCAACCTTGGTCTAATTAGGCAAATTGCCAAAGGCTTTTCTTGGCAAAAGTTCAGAAGCAGAAGACGCTGACAAGAAATAAATGTAGCAAGACAAGAAACAAATCTATCAACGTTGTTTTCCGACAAAGAGGCCAAGAGCCATTGCCGGTCTTTTAAGCCTTATGGGAGGGGCCAATCATCTCTTGGCCTTACTCCTGAGTCGTCCTTTTTGCTTGAGCTGCTCCTGCCTTCTGGCAGCTCTTCTCATATGTGCACTAGGAACAGGCTCCTCCTGTTCCTCTGCCTCTCTACTGTCAGCCTCTGGAGGCTCCGGAGTCCCCACATCTCTCCCCGATGGCCCTGTCCCCATCTCTGCCTCCGACGCAGAGCCTTCATTTGGGCCTTCCCCAGCCTCCAGGACTGGCCCATGTTCTTCCTCAGCCTCATCGCTGTCTGACTCCGCTGCCAGCTCTGCAGGCTGCTGGCAGACCACAACAACTTATCTCAAAAGGAGAGCCAAAGAACAGATTATTATTGTAGGAAGTTACCCCCCCCCCCCGTCTCCTAGAAGAATGAAATATTTTAGGAAATATTAAAAAAGGCAGGATAAAATATTTCCTCTAAAAGATTTAATCCTTCTAGGAGAGGAGTGGGTGCTAACTTCCGACATTATGTTTGGATCATATTTTAGCATTATTTTATATTTTAGCAAGTGAACAACTGAAGTACAGGCAGTCTTGAACTAAAGACCACAATTGAGCCCAGAATTTCTATTGTTAAGTGAGACATTTGTTAAGTGATTTGTTTTCCCCATTTTACGACTGCAATTGTTAAGTGAATCACTGCAGTTGATAAGTCAGTATCATCATTGCACATTGTGTGCGTTTTGTGCACCACTTAGCAATGTAGGACAAAGAATCATAGGGCTGGATGGGGACCTCAAAGGTTGATTAGTCCAACCTCCTGGTCAAGGCAAGAGACCTTACACCATCCTGCTCAAACGGTTGTAACTTGATGGTCCTCTTGGTGTCATCAGGCTTACTTACGTGGTAAGTTTACTCCAGAAAGCTTTCTTTACCTCTTGGGAGGTTTCTCCAACTTAAATCAAGAGACTAAAACAGTTCAGTCTTTTAGCTGGTTTGGATTAAGACTAGGCAAAAAGGTATTCAAGACAGTTTGGATGGGACGGCCCCTGGTGGACACCTGACGACAGTGAAGGGTTTGGTGATTTGCAGTTGTAGAAATTACATAAAGCAATATAGAACAGAATAATAACTTTATTATCACTTTGAATGTACACTAATCAGCATACATCAAAGTGAAATTTCGTTGCATACAGCTTTAAAAGGGCCACCACCTCCAATATACAGCACACAATATATTTACATAAACATAATAAATTTACATAAATTTATTTACGTAATTTGTTTCTCAATCTCAGCAACTTTCAGATGCATGGACTTCAACTTCCAGAATTCCCCCCAGCCAGAAGGGGAATTCCCTCCACCCCTTTCCGGCTAGGCTAGAGAATTCTGGGAATTTGAAATCCAGACATCGTTAAAATGGCCAAAGATTGCAAAACATCCAGTTTTATTTTTTATTTTCTTTTATATTTTCTTTATTATTTTCTTTTATATTTTCTTTTATTCTTTATATTTTATATTTTATACTTTATTTTTATTTTATTTTATATTTTCTTTATTATTTTCTTTACTTTCTTCATTTGCTTTTATATTTTATTTACTATTTTATTTTATTTACTATTTTATTTTATTTTATTTTATTTTATTCTTTATATTTTATATTTTATATTTTATACTTTGTACTTTGTACTTTTTTATTTTATTTTATTATTTTCTTCATTTTCTTTTATATTTTCTTTTATTCTTTATATTTTATATTTTATACTTTATTTTTATTTTATTTTATATTTTCTTTATTATTTTCTTTACTTTCTTCATTTGCTTTTATATTTTATTTACTATTTTATTTTATTTACTATTTTATTTTATTTTATTTTATTCTTTATATTTTATATTTTATATTTTATACTTTGTACTTTTTTATTTTTTATTTTATTTTATTATTTTCTTCATTTTCTTTTATATTTTCTTTTATATTTTCTTTTATTCTTTATATTTTATATTTTATACTTTATTTTTATTTTATTTTATATTTTCTTTATTATTTTCTTTACTTTCTTCATTTGCTTTTATATTTTATTTACTATTTTATTTTATTTACTATTTTATTTTATTTTATTTTATTTTATTCTTTATATTTTATATTTTATACTTTGTACTTTGTACTTTTTTATTTTTTATTTTATTTTATTATTTTCTTCATTATTTTCTTTTATATTTTCTTTTATTCTTTATATTTTATACTTTGTACTTTATTTTTATTTTTTATTTTCTTTATTATTTTCTTCATTTTCTTTTATATTTTCTTTATTATCTTTTCTTTTCTTTTCTTTTCTTTTTTTTTAAATTTACATGCTGCCCGGAAACCTGGCTAGTGCGAATCCAGGTTGGTACTATCCTCCTTCCCTCTATTCTTAGGGGCATTGCACGGGATCGGGAAACCCATCCTCCGTTTCCTTAAATGAATCATGAAC
Source organism: Masticophis lateralis (assembly GCA_030761175.1). Lineage (NCBI taxonomy): Eukaryota > Metazoa > Chordata > Lepidosauria > Squamata > Colubridae > Masticophis > Masticophis lateralis. The sequence goes on from JAUDYJ010000013.1 coordinate 10,848,183, forward strand.
CATCATGAAGCATCACTCACTGCCCGGGCGGCTTCTGCGCCTGCGCCCCAACGCCGCGCGCTCGCTCGCGCGCGCGCGCGGGATTCGAATCCTTCCCCCGCGGCTTTGACGGCTTTTCCCTCCCCACTCCTTCCCCAAGCGAGGGAGCCTCTTTTCCCGCTCGCCCCGCCCCTCGCCCCGCCCTCCGTCCAATCCCCGGCTCTTGCTAGGTTTAAAAAAGAGAGAGCGCGAGGTGGCCGGCTGTAAAAAAAAAAAAAAAGGAAAGAGGCGTGGCTCTAACTCGGATAAGGCGATTGGCTATTCGTTCGAAAGGGCGGGGCTACGGGTTTTCCTTAGAGCGGTAGGCAGCCGGAGTAAAAGGGGTGGAGCCTTCTCCGGGCTCCGCCCACCCGGCAGGCTGGGCGCTCACTACGAACTAGCTGCTTGGCGTGGCTGCGGCGGTTCTGCGAGCGCTGCAGGATGAAAGCGGGCGGTGAGTGGTCTCCACGGGGTCCCTGTTTGCAAAACCTGGGAGTCGCTCCTAGGACTTGGGGAGGGGAATGTACCCCATATTAAACCTCTATTTGGGGGAGGGGGTCTTCAGTAGAGGGCGGGGCGGGAGGGGGGGTGTTTCAAGCTTTGCTGGGAATGTCCTACACGGGACTGACTCATCCCCACGACCGTTCATCCCCTTGCAAAGACAAGGGAGGTTGGACTAGATGACCTCCGAGGTCCCTTCCAACTCTTGTTAGTGTTGCTATTGTTATAAGTGCAAAGCCCCCCCTGGGTGCGCGGGATGCAAAGGCAAAGGGGGTTGGACTAGATGACCTCCAAGATCCCTTCCGACTCTTGTTAGTGTTGCTATTATAAGTGCAAAGACCCCGCTTGGATCCGCAGGATGCAAAGGCAAAGGGGGTTGGACTAGATGACCTCCAAGATCCCTTCCAACTCATCGGTTAATCCATCATTTATACCCTTCCCCAAATGGGGGCACCGGTCTTTTCTCTCTCTCTCTCTCTCTCTCTCTTTGTCTGTCTGTCTTTCCCAGCCCCGTCAACCGGCCAAACCCCCTCCGGTCCCGAGCCAGAAAAGTACCACCGGATGTCTTTTTGCAAAACTTGGTTTTAAAGTTTGAGCTGCTCGTGGCTTGCAAAGGAAACTTTTCCAAGTTTGGCTAGTTTGTTTTTGAAATCCACTTTTTTTTTTCCTTTTTGGGGGATCCTTGCTGGAGTCGAAGTTTATTGATTCCTATTTTTTTAAAAAAAAAATTACAAAAAAAAATTCTAATTTTTTAAAAACCTCAACGGGGAGAGGACGTCCCTAGTTTTTGGGCGGGTCGATTTAAAAAGTGAGCCGAGCCTATTAGAAGATCAGAGCGGGCTTCTCTGCGGTGGGGATTGGCTTAAGGCTTCTCTCCATGGGCTCCCTAAGACCATAATACAAATTTTCTCCTTTTTTACAATGGGAATTGCCTTTGGGGTTTATTTTTTTTCCCCCCATCCTGTACCAAAAGGACAGGTAGCTCATAAATCCAGATTTTTCATGGATTTAGAGCAAAAGTTTGGCATGGGAAAAAAAAAAGACTCAAAGTCTTTGAAAGGAAGAAATGATCTGCTTTTTAAGCAGAGTTAAAGGGTTTTTTTCATGCATGGTAAAAACCAGAACTCGCTTTGATTAGAGGCTTCAAAAGAAAGAAATATAATTGTGTATATTTTAAAGCAGCTTCCAATTTTTATAAGATTTTAAGCTGCTGGCTTGGAAGCTGTGAGGCTTTGCTCGACTGAATTTTGCTGTTTTTCCTCTCTTTTGTCAAGAGAAATGGATTTCTGGAAGAAAGAATAAATTAAAGTTTTCTTGTTTTGACTTTCTTAAAGATGTTTGAATGAGAGCATTTTTCCCCCCTCAAAACAAGTTACTCTAATGCTATCTGAATAGATAGAGGTACAACTCAGAGATATTGTGGGTTCAATTCCAGACTATCCTAATAAAGAGAATATCTCAATAGTATCACATGAGCTTTTTGGTTTCCCTGTGCATATTAAAAATTATGTTCACAATATAGTTTATTAAAGCGTGACATGGCATGTGGGAAAAAAAAACAATGCACAGACCTTAATTAAAAATCCTTTACTGCTTTAAAATACTAATTTAGTTAATACTAATTACTAAATATAGGTAGTCCTTGACTTATGACCACAACTCTGCTGGGTAAGTGAGACAGTGCAGTGAATTTTGCCCCATTTTACGACTTTTCGTAAAATGTGTCAGCAATTTGAATGTCAACAGGCTCAAGGTTGACTCAGCTTTCCTTCCAAGGTTGGTAAAAGGAGGACCCAAATTGTTGGAAGCAATAGGCTGACTCTGTAAATCGCTTGGAGAGGGATATTAAGCACTGTAAAGCTGTATATAAGTCTAAATGCTATTGCTATTCTAAGTCAAGGACTACCTTTTTGTAATTCGTATTAAAAATGAATCCAAAAGGCACCAGGCTGGAAAGCAGGAGATCATGAGTTCAAGTCCTGCTTTAAGCATGAAAACTGGCTGGCCATTCAGTTGCTCTCAGCCCAACTGATATTACAGAGTTGTTCTGGGGAAAATAGGAAGAGGAAGGAACATTAAGTATGTTTGGTGACTTGAGTTATTTATTTATTTTATTTTATTTATTGGTTCAATTTATATGCCACCCTTCTCCAGAGACTCAGGGCGGCTTACAATGCATTAAGCAATAGCTTTCATACTTTTGTATATTTATACAAAGTCAGTTTATTGCCCCCACAATCCGGGTCCTCATTTTACCTGCCTCGGAAGGATGGAAGGCGGAGTCAACCTTGAGCCTGGTGAGATTTGAACTTGCAGTCATTGCAGGCAGCTGGTGTCACTTAACACCACTTTAAGCTGCTGCGCCACCAAGGCTCTATTTGTAAAAAAAAAAAAAAAAATAGTAAAGGCAGGAATACAAATAATTAAAATTGTCATTTTTTTACCCATTTTAAAATGTGCTGAGATTTGGCAATCTTCCTTAGTGGTGGTTTGCTATTGCACAATCTGGGGCGATCCCACAATTAGCCAAAAAACAAAAGAACTTTTCAACCATGATTTAAGGAGTCTTGTGAAATAGTCATGTCTCCTGCAACTTTTATTTATTTTATTTATTCATTTTGTCGAGTACATGCTAGATCATATATATAAGTATAAGCATGAATTGAATACATAAAATGAATACAATTCAAGGGAACATTAGGACAGGGATGGAGGGCACACTGGTGCTCTTATGCATGCCCCTTACAGACCTCTTAGGAATGGGGTGAGGTCAACAGTAGACAGTCTAAGGTTAAAGTTTTGGGTTTTAAAGTTTTCCTGGAGTCTTGCTAAAATTCCAAGACAGATAATTTTACAAAGGGTGGGTCAGGTTTGTTGGATAGCTTCTAGCATAAGAGAGCCAGTTGATCCATCTGATTATCGACATGGGCAGGTAAAGAATCCAAAAGGATAGAGTGGATTCCTTATTTATAAATCCTGACATACATTCCTGCTTTGTTTCCGTCGATCAAAGAAATGGGCCCCATTCAAACCTTCGGCATCTTCACTCAAAAGAAAAGTCACACTGAATTTTGTGGAGCTTTCTCTGAAATAAACAGGCGTGGGGTTTTTATGATAGTAGGTCCATTGTGGGGATTGACATAGTTTCTAGAAGAAACTCAGGACCTGGCGATGTCATCTCGCTTGGGAGTTCTAATGCTTCCACATCGTTTCCTATTGGAGAAGAGCAGGCAGAATTGCGGGCAGAGTTAAGCAAGTCATTAGTCCAGAGTCATTACGTAGCAGGGTGGATAAAAATCAACGATTTATAAAACTTTTAAAAAATCAGATTTTTTTTAAAAAAAATTAATTGGGTTTTTTTTTAAATCAAATTTATTTCAGTAAAATGCATTTGGAGTAAAAGTCTATCTAAAAATAGTTTTCTATTTAAGATACATTAATAATTTAGTTTATTCAGCATGAGATGGAGTTTAGTTAGGTAGCACGAGGCTGCTTATTCTGCAATATTTACATTTTTGGGGTAAATTCATTCAATGATTCCAAGCTCTGCTAGCTAAAATAGGAAACCTTCATTTTGTTTGCGAATAACAATATTAAAGATTCTAACTACCAACCAAGGATGAGTCCTTACATTTAAAGAGCACCTGCCGTTTCAGATCCATCGTGGCAGCGCCTGTTAGCGGGCATCCACTCACCTGCTGCCTGTCACGTCCCTCACCTTGTTGTGTCACTGTCACGTCACCAGCTGTGAATGGGACGGTCGGTGAGTCAGCAGCGGGTCAGAAGAGGAGCCGCTGCGGGACACAGATGACAGTTGCTCTTTCAAAATTATGATTTAAATCGAGAAGATTTAAATCAAATCCACCCTCTTACGTTGCCACAAACTGTTTCAAGTCCAACTCCTGAATTCTGTTGACTCATCAGGCACCAATTCAGGGGTGCTATTAAGCAGTTTCTGGAGAACCGGTAGTGTAAATTTTGAGTAGTTTGGAGAACCGGCAAATACCGTGTCCCATAGTACCTTGAAGGTACTACCAGGTTTTTTTTTAAAGAAAAAATCACTCACCTTCATTCTATAGGGGAAAAAAATATTTTTTTTTACCTTGTTATGCTGTCTAGGAAATGTAATTCGTGTTTTTCTCAGTTCTAGGCTTTGTCTCAAATTGATAGCCTCACACAGGGGTGAAATCCAACAGGTTCTGGAGAACCTGTAGCGGAAGTTTTTAGCAGTTTGGAGAACTGGAAGTGGAAATTTTGAGTAGTTCCAAGAACTGGCAAATACCACCTCTGGCTGGCCCCAGAGTGGGGTGGGAATGGAGATTTTGCAATATACTTCCCCCAGGAGTGGGGTGGGAATGGAGATTTTGCAATATCCTTTCCCCTGGAATGGGGATTTTGCAATATCCTTTCCCCTGGAGTGCGGTGGGAATGGGGATTTTGCAATATCCTTTCCCCTGGAGTGGGGTGGGAATGGGGATTTTGCAATATCCTTTCCCCTGGAGTGGGGTGGGAATGGGGATTTTGCAATATCCTTTCCCCTGGAGTGGGGTGGGAATGGGGATTTTGCAGTATCCTTCCCCCTGGAGTGGGGTGGGTATGGGGATTTTGCAATATCCTTTCCCCTGGAGTGGGCCGGGAATGGAGGTTCTGCAATATCCTTTCCCCTGGAGTGGGGTGGGAATGGGGATTTTGCAGTATCCTTCCCCCAGGAGTGGGGTGGGAATGGGGATTTTGCAATATCCTTCCCCCTGGAATGGGGTGGGTATGGAGATTTTGCAATATCCTTTCCCCTGGAGTGGGCCGGGAATGGAGGTTCTGCAGTATCCTTTCCCCAGGAGTGGGGTGGGAATGGGGATTTTGCAGTATCCTTCCCCCAGGAGTGGGGTGGGAATGGGGATTTTGCGGTATCCTTTCCCTGCCACGCCCACAGAACGGGTAGTAAAAAAAAAATTTAAATTCCACCAATTTAATATTAAACGTCAGTTCATTAGATTCTTGATTTTGGCCTTGAGCAATAAATCTTCCGAAGTGCACCTTAGTAGATGGCCCTGATTCTTTGCGCCTGATCGTTGCTCTCATTTTCTGGCGCTTTTTTCGTTGCAGTCACCCACTGCCGATGTTCCCGGTGCTTCTCGGTCCCTTCCAAGAGGAGGCTGAAGAAGAGGCCTCGTGTCCTGACCCTGCTGTCCCTCCCAGAAGATATCCTCTTCCATGTTCTCAAAGGTCTTCCTATAAAAGACATCCTTTCCCTCCGAGCTGTAAGTCCAAAAGTTTTTATTTTTATTTTTTGCACTTTCCGCATAGGTGTTCTTGCTGTATTAGGTACCATGATTCCCTGAAAATAAGACTGGGTCTTCTTTTGGGTCCCAAAATAGGCACTAGGGCAGGGATGGCGAACCTTTTCAGCACCGCGGGCCCAAACTGGAACGCGTGTGCGCACCTGAGCGCTGAAAATCTGAAGACCAGCTAGCTGGCGCATGCATACCTGCTTTCGGGCCGTTTTCAGCCGTTTTTCGGGCTGTTTTTCTGGCCGTTTTCATCCATTTTTCAGGCTGGTTTCAGGATGGGTTTTTTTGGCCGTTTTCCAGGCTGTTTTTCAGCCGTTTTCCGGGCTGTTTTTCTGGCCGTTTTCATCCATTTTTTGAGCTGGTTTCAGGCTGTTTTTTTGGCTGTTTTCCAGACTGTTTTTCGGCCGTTTTCCGGGCTGTTTTTCAGAAACCAGAACAGCTGGCAGCGGCACGCATGCCCACAGAGAGGGCTTTGCATGCCACAGGTTCGCCATCATAGCACTAGGGTTTATTTTCAGGGAGTATCTCCCCCCCCCCCCCCATGTACAGGAGGCCCAGTTCTTCTGCTTGCTCACAGTGGGGCAGGAGGCTGGCTGTCCAGGCTCTTAAGTAGGGCTTATTTGGGGGGGGGGGTAGGACTTATATTAGACACGTACATAAAAACCATGCTAGGGCTTATTTTCAGGGAAACAGGGTATTGGGACCCACAACCAAGGCCAAAACTGTCGCCTGCACCAATCCGTGATTGTTGGACAAAAAGAGACACATGGCTGGAAAAAGATGATAAAACTACATATAGACCTGAAATCAGAGATGTTTTTCTTGGGCATTCTACCAGAAAAATACGATGAAAAGACTGCATATTTGATCCTGCAGAGGTTAACGGCAACTAGAATTGTATTTGTGCAACAACGGAAAAGTGATGAGATCCCGTCTGAGGAGAATGTAATTTATAAAATATTAGATTGTGCAGAAATGGATAGATTAACACTTGCTATTAAGGATAAAGAAGAAACTGAATGTTTTTTGATACGGGACATTTGATTTTATCCATGATTAGATAACAGAAACAGAAGTTAGAAAGGAGGAATATAGATAGAATATATAATAGAATATACAAAAAATAAAAAATAAAAAGAGGAAATGGTATAGAGAAGAGTTGTTAAAGAAGATGTTAAATATTAAGGTTATTATATTATGTTATATTATTAATATGGTGATGACTAAATATAACGATAACTATAAATATGACTATCTAAACATAATTATACCCAGAATACATACTGTTTGCTGAAAATTGAATGTTATATAAATAAAACAAATAAAACATTTTTTTAAAAAAAAGAACAATCCGTGATGCAAACAGAATATAACCTACCCTCCTAGTATTCCACAATTGCTTTCCAGGGTATTCCACCTGGCTGAACATTTTAATTGCCCTCATTTGAGGATTCCTTGGCTATTACCGTCTGCTTCGCTCTCTTCCAGGTGCATTCTCATCTTAAGTATCTTATAGATAACCACACCTGCATTTGGGCCTGTGCAAGCTTTCAAGAAGAGTGGCCTTCCCCGAGAAACTTGCAAATATTTGAAAGGTAACTTTTTAGGAATTGGGAAATCATCAGCTATCTTGCACTATGCAAAAAGAGGTCCTAAGTGACTGATTGTTAAGCGAAGATTACCTGTGTGTATATAGAATAGAATAGAATAGAATAGAATAGAATAGAATAGAATAGAATAGAATAGAATAGAATAGAATAGAATAGAATAGAATTCTTTATTGGCCAAGTGTGATTGGACACACAAGGAATTAGTCTTTGGTGCAGATGCTTTCACTGTACATAAAAAAACAAGATACATTCAAATGTTTTTTTTAAAGTCTTAATAAAGGTTTGTTTTTTTAAAAAAAAGATACATTCATTAAGAACCATAAGGTACAACACTTAATGATAGTCATAGGCTACAAATAAGCAATCAAATCATACTAGGAAACAAAGAGAACAATATAAATTGTAAATATACAAACAATATGGTTATAGTCATAAGTGGGAGGAGATAGGTAATAGGAAGGATGAGAAGAATAATAGTAATACAGTTCTTAGTAAATAATTTGAAAGTGTTGTGGGAATTAGTTATCATCTATGATTATAGAAATAGAATATGAATTAGGAATGGAATGGATAGGATAGGATAGGACAGAATAGAAATAGAATATGAATTAGGAACAGAATCGGGTGAAATCCAGCAGGTTTTGGAGAACCGATATTTTGAGTAGTTCGGAGAACCGGCAAATACCAACTCTGGCTGGCCCCAGGAGTGGGGAGGGAATGGGAGATTTTGCAATATCCTTCCCCCAGGAATGGGGATTTTGCAATATCCTTCCCCCAGGAGTGGGGAGGGAATGGGGATTTTGCAGTATCCTTCCCCCAGGAATGGGGATTTTGCAATATCCTTCCCCCAGGAGTGGGGAGGGAATGGGAGATTTTGCAATATCCTTCCCCCAGGAATGGGGATTTTGCAATATCCTTCCCCCAGGAGTGGGGAGGGAATGGGAGATTTTGCAATATCCTTCCCCCAGGAGTGGATATTGGGGGAGGGAATGGGGATTTTGCAGTATCCTTCCCCTGCCACGCCCACAGAACCAGTAGTAAAAAAAAATTGGATATATAGAATGGATAGAAAAGAAATAGTATATGAATATGGAATAGAATAGAGTAGTTGGAAGGGATCTTGGAGGTCTTCTGGTCCAACCCCTGCTTAGGCAGGAAACGTTATAGCATTTCAGACAAATGGTTATCCAACCTCTTCTTAAAAACTTAAAGTGTTGGGAGAATTCAGAGTTTCTGGAGGCAAGTTGTTCTACTGGTGAATTGTTCTCACTGTCAGGAAATTTGTAATTTATACCTAGACGCTATCACAGTGGGCAGAACCATGAGTCTTAGTGCAAAAAGTCTTTGCTCTTTCCAATTTTCACCATCTCTCGGGGTAACAATGGTCTCTTCGAGAAGGATGTTGGCTGACCTACCAAATGCGTTAGTTAAGATATAGTTAAGGGGAGAAGGATTTGTTTATAGATTTGTTTCTACAGCTTTCCTGCATTCTGCTGAGCTCTGAATTCCTCCGAATAATGAGTCTGCTTTTGTTTCCTCTCCCCCCCCCCCCACCCCTCTGTATTCATGCAGGGCTGCAGAAAAGGGTAACTTTGAAGCTGCTGTTAAACTTGGAATCGCCTACCTCTACAATGAAGGCCGTAAGTATCTGCACCCCACTTTGGAGACAGTTGTTCTAGACTGCCAGGTTGCGCCGGGCCCAACTTTCTTTGGCACCAAAGGGGCCTTGGGTTGTGACAAATAAGTTGACATGTAGCTGAGTTTGATGTACATGTCTGAAATCATCATTCTTTCCTTCCTCTTCCTTGCTTTCCCTCCTTTCTGCTTCTTTCTCCTTCCTGTCCTCCCTTTTCTACTTTCCTTCTTCCCTCCCTCCCTTTTGTTTCCTATTTTTTTCTTTCTTTTTCTTTCCTTCCTTCCTTCCTGATTCTCACCAAATCTTTCTTTTTTTCCGTCCTTCCTCCCTTTCCTTCCTGATTCTCACCAAATCAATCTCTCTTTCTCTTTTTCTTCCTTTCTCTCTCTCTCTCTCTCTCTCTCTCTCTCTCTCTCTCTCTCTCTCTCTCTCTCTCTCTCTCTTTCTTTCTCTTTCATTCATTCTTTCCTTCCTTCCTGGTTCTCACCAAATCCATCCTTCCTTCCTGTCTTTCTTTCTTTCTTTCTTTCTTTCTTTCTATCTTCCTTTCTTCCTTCCTTCCTTCCTTCCTTCCTTCCTTCCTTCCTTCCTTCCTTCCTTTCTTTCTTTCTTTCTTTCTTTCTTTCTTCCTTTCTTTCTCTTTCCTTCCCACTTTCCTGAAGGCCAACAAAGTCAGGGCCATCTAAATTTCTAGCAGAAGGCATGCTTCCAAGCCCCCACCAGCTGACCCTGTTTCACCAAGGAAACGGTCTTGCCAGACTTACTGGGGTGGGCAGAAAACACCGGGAATAGATGGGCCCCCCTTTCAGGGATCTCTTGCGCCTTACGCTGCACCAGAACCACCATTATGGAACGTAGCCCTCCTCCTCGAGCTGATGGTTGAAATTTCATCCTGCATCCAGATTCATCATTTCCCCTCTCTCTCTTTTTTTCCTCCCCCTTTAGCATCGGTTTCCGATGAAGGCCGTGCAGAAGTGAACGGGCTCAAGGCATCCCATTTTTTCAGCCTGGCCGAGTGCCTGAACGTCTCTGCAGTGCCTTTTGTTTGGCTGTTCATACGCCCCCCCTGGTCACTGGGCGGGAGCTGTTGTAAAGCTGTGGTCTACGAGAGCCTCCGAAGAGAGTGTCAGCAGCGAAAAGTAAGGCGGCTTTTTTCCCCGTCTCTCAGTCTTTGATTTGCAGAACCTATGGTTGCCCAGAGTCATCGTCTTTTAATACCCCCATAATCCCTTGCAGGGCGGAGTCTGGGCAACTGAGTGGAGCTGAGCGTTTACTGGCCGGATGCCCTTCCTGTCGCCAGTGCAGAGTTTTGTTCAGCAGATATATTCTCATCCTGCCCAGAGAGAGAAGTATCTGCCTCTACCTAGGATTGAACTCACAACCTCCTGATTGTGAAGCGAGAGCTCCACCTCTAGGCTACCACACCACTCAATAGGGTTGCCCAGAATGGGCACAGTAATTTGCGTTCAGGGAAGCTAACATCTGTATGAATGTTCCAGCCACACAGTGCAAATCCTGAAAAATCTTCGACTTGTTTTAAGTTTCTAGTCCTTATTTATTTCAGACGATAGATTGATAGGTTTTTGCTATGCCAAAGGAGCTACGAGTCTATATCCTAAAGCTGATAAAACCATAATCTAAACCACTGTTAGGCGCAAACAACCATGAAGAGTTCAATTAGCTGTTTTATTGCTCAAGTCTATAAACAGGAATCTTCTGACTTGACAGTTTGCATCTAAGAAAGGCTGTAAGATTAGATAGGGACATGGTGGCTCAGTGGCTAAGACACTGAGCTTGTCGATGGAAAGGTCGGCAGTTCAGCGGTTCGAATCCCTAGTGCTGCGTAATGGGGTGAGCTCCCGTTACTTGTCCCAGCTTCTGCCAACCTACCAGTTCGAAAGCAGGTAAAAAATGCAAGTAGAAAAATAGGGACCACCTTTGGTGGGAAGGGAACAGCGTTCCGTGCGCCTTTGGCATTTAGTCATGCCAGCCACATGACCACGGAGATGTCTTTGGACAGCGCTGGCTCTTTGGCTTTGAAATGGAGATGAGCACCGCCCCCTAGAGTTGGGAACAACTAGCACATATGTGTGAGGGGAACCTTTACCTTTAAGACTAGATAAGGTTCCGCAGCATTCGAGGGGAGTCAGATTTCACCCTTTTGTGCCCACAAAGGGATTCCAGACTAAGTCCCCATTTGACTCTTGCCCTTGACTCGACCAATCTCTCTGCAACAGTCAGGGTTTTTTAATTTTTCAGGCCCCTAAACAGTGGCAACATTTTTTAAAATGGACTGGTTCATTTACGTGACTGTTCTCAGATTAATTTGCAGTACTAATGAAAAAGAACCTATTTTAGCAAACTCGGAAGAAAAAAAAATCATAAGACAGTTCTGAAAATGTTGATTACTAGTTTCTTCTTTATACTAAATGTGTCCTTCATCCACGTATCGCACTTTGATCTTTCTGTAGACTCAACGAGGATCGATTCTATACTGTTTGGCAAAAGTTTTGAGTCTCTTTGAGGTAAGGACCATTTCATTGTCCACTCTGCAATCAGGTTTTGGAAGTATCTTTCGAGTTTGGATGCTCTGAATTGGCACTAACAAAACAGGTTGCCTCTTTGAAAGCAACCGTAATTGGGCCGCGACTTGGTTGTTGTGTGAAGCAGTCGCTAAGCGGAAAATCACGTGAATGTGACAGCTTTCGTTTTTCTTACTCCCCTGATCTTTCAAATGCTTACTCCAGCACCGGGGGATAATTAACAAGAGAGTTAATCTCTGTATTTACATTTATTGGAGAGGAAGGGATTACAAGAAAGTAAGTAGGCACTTACTGAGGAAGACACATCCAAAGGAATGTGCTGGCACCAGCAGCTGCGAACACGCTATGCAAAACATCTCAGTGTATTTCCCTTTGTGTGGCTGCTTACTCTCTTGCAATCCCTTCCTCTCCAAACTCTACACTCTGCTGGGTAGGCTGGGTGAGAAAAACAACAGCTCAGGCACAGGGACAATACATATTGGCTGTAATGGTGAACTCATGGTGAGGGAGTTCACCATAACTCAGGAAGGTTATCTTTTTCAGCTCCACCCTACCCCATATTCCTGTTCCCAAAATTCCTATAAATGACATTGTTGAATCAAAGGGGCTCAGAGTGTGTCAACCAACAAAGGATCAGATCAACCAAACAGATTACGGCTGTTTCATGATGCTGAGCTGTTGTGTGTTTTTAATTTTTTGTGTTTAACGGTCACATATGTGAACTTGGCAGCTATGCGTATCGTATTTTTCGGACTGTAAGACGCACTTAGATTTAGAGGAAGAAAACAAGAAAAAAAAATTTTTCGGCGTCTGTGCATCCCGTTTCCATCCTCCACGGCTCCCAGAAGCACTTTGCAGGCCAAAAATAGTCCCATTTTTGGCCTCCCGAACAGTGGTGGGATTCAAACATTTTTACTACCGGTTCTGTGGGTGTGGCATTGTTTGGTAGGCATGGCAGGGGAAAGATACTGTAAAATCTCCATTACCTCCCCAATCCAGGGGAAGGTTACTGTAAAATCCCCATTCCCTCCCCACTCCAGGGGAAGGATACTGCAAAATCCCCATTTCCTCCCAATCTGCTGGGAACTCGGGAGGCAGAGAATAGATGGGGGCAGGGCCAGTCAGAGGTGGTATTTACCAGTTCTCTGAACTACTCAAAATTTCCGCTACCGGTTCTCCAGAACTGGTCAGAACCTGCTGAGTACCACCTCTACTCCTGAACCCTCCGCGCATCCAGTTTTCACAAAAAATGCACCTGTTTTTTGGCCTTCAGAGTGTTTCTGGGAGTCCAAAAATACAGTCCCCGGAGGATTCGGGAGCCCAAAAACTGTATAGGACCCACCCAAATTTTCACCCACTTTGGGGGGGGGGGGAGAGAAAGTGCAGCTTATATTCTGAAAAATACGGTACCTTGGAATTTAACAGAAAATAAAATCCAGGATCGCTTGACACTTGCATCCAGAACTGTTAAAAGTGATGTGATTCTCAGAACAAAGCCATATTCCCTCACGTTCCCCCTTTCTTTTCTTAGGACGAAGGGAAGAGGAAGGAAGCCCTGGAGATGTTTGAAGACTCCGCAAAACATGGCTGCTTGCACAGCTCTTACCTCTTGTGGCAAAATAACCAAAGAGCTGCGGTGAGTTCAAAAGTTTTGGTGTAAGAGGCTGCAACGCGAAGGGGCTTCCGGGAGGAGTTCCTTGAACACCTGTGAGGATAAGGAGAAGGTGTGATGACTTCCTTCCTTTCTTACAGATGTCAGATCCTGGCCGATACCTCCAGAGCCTCCGACAACTGAGGGACTACGCAGCCAAAGGTTCTTGGGAAGCTCAGGTAGGGCCACTGGTTCCAGGATCAAAACTTTTGCAGTATCCTTCCCCTGCCATGCCCACCAAACCACACCACGCCCACCGAACCAGTAGTTAAAAAAAAAATCAGATTTCACCACTGCATGGACCACTGCAAGACAGGCCCCCTCGGTCTCCCAGAGTTTGCTCAACATTCATTGTGTCAAGGACACCATCTAAATATCTCATCCTCCGCCATCCCCTTCTCCTTTTGCCCCCTTCTCCTTTCCCAACATCAGGGCCTTCGCTAAGGAGTCCTCTCTTCTCATTAGTATTTGAGCTTCAGGATCTGTCCCTCGGGGTTGATTTCCTTCAAGCTGAAGCTCCGTTGTCTTACCACGAGTTGCTTTTCTACCTTGCTCAGATCACCCTCGCCAAAGCTTGCCGGAACGGAAACCAACTGGGATTGGAAAGCAAGACGTCCATCGAGATGATCTCCCAATTTTTCCAGGCCTCCGTCCCTCTGAGCAAGCAAAGCATTTTCACCGTCCAGAAGGGCATGAATGAGACGATGAGGTAAAGACGTCCATCCTGCTGTTTTTTGTCATTTATTTATTCAATTTGAGCCTGGATAGCTCTGCAGACTAAGCACCGTAATTAACATTCGGCTGTCTGCAATTACTCTGTTCGAATCTCACCAGGCTCAAGGTTGACTCAGCCTTCCATCCTTTCTAAGGTGGGTAAATTGAGGACCCAGTTTGTGGGGGCAATAAGCTGACTTTGTAGAAAATATACAAAAGTATGAAGGCTATTGCTTAACGCATTGTAAGCCGCCCTGAGTCTTCGGAGAAGGGCGGCATATAAATCAAATTATATATATACCATATTTTCCGGCGTATAAGACGACCCTCCTCAGAGCCATTTAAGGCTCGTCAGAGCCTAATGGGCTGGTCTGCCTGGTTACAGGAGAATGAGACCCGGCGTATAAGACGACCCCCGACTTTTGAGAAGATTTTTGTGTGTTAGAAAGTAGTCTTATACGCAGGAAAATACAGTACATATATACACACACACACACACACACACACACACACACATATATTCGGACAATGAGGTTGGGGAGAAACCTGGGCCAGTCCTGGAGTCTGGGGAAGGCTCTGATGAGGGCTCTGCATCAGAGGCAGAGATGGGGCCAGGCCCACATGACAGGTATCAGCTTCCTTCGGAGTCAGACATCAGTGAGGCAGATGAACAGCTGGAGCCTGTTCCCAGTGTGTGCATGCGCAGAGTTGCCAGACGAAGGGAACAGCTAAGGAAGAAGGGTCAACTCGGGAGTAAGGCCACAGGTGGACGATGAAAGTCCCCTCCCAGAGGGAATAAAAGAGGAGCGAAAGGGGAGGGGAGTTTGCAGGAGACAATTAGTTCATTCCTGCATTCTTGCCAAATATTGCGGCGTCTGAAATATATCGGCCTGGCCATTCTCCGAGCCTGATAAAGGTCGGTAATGGTGAACTATCTTGAAAGGCTGCGGAAGACGAGGAAAGACTTTGCTGGAGGGAAATTAACTTGGAATTTTAATCTCTCGTTGGGGGTGGGGGCAGGAAAATATCATTTATTAATTGCTGCTTGGTTACCGGTTGCTTCTGAAACAGTTTGGAGCTCAAAGGAGGTTTTAAAAGGTTGAGATCTCATAAAATTTAGCAACCTCACCCGGTTTTTGCCAGTTTAAAAAAACAAAACAAAACATTAGGCTGAACGTGGTTTTGGGGCTTCTATTTGGGATTGAAACCGGATATCTTAGCATCCCCAAACATCACGTGGCCACTCGTTGTGCTAAAAACGTGCAAGAAATGGTCTCCGTCGCTGAATGGTGAAAATAAGTATCAGTCTCGATATGCTAAAATGTGATTAATATTTTTTTAGGGAAGTGATTTAGAGTTTTATGACACAATAAAGTTAATGCAGATTTTTAAAAAATTATATGGGTGCCGTACAGGTTACAACCATTTTTTTTAGCAACTGGCGATCAATTTCTTAGTACAGGGGTCTGCAATGTTAAACACTCAAAGAGCCATTTGGACCCGTTTCCCACAGAAAAGAAAACACCGGGAGCCACAAAACCCTTCCAGTGCCTGACTATTTCTTGAGTGGCCACAAAATAGCATATGTAGTTGAATTAAACATTCTGTTTTCTTCTGAAACTTTTCTTGCATTTATCCATGGTTGGCCTACCGGGGGTTGAAAAGCTCAATAAATCACGTTCCGGCGGGTTTTGCACATTGGCATTTGTGATGCCTATTTTGAGTGACAGGGAGCCACAGCAGAGGGTGAAAGAGCCACATGCGGCTCCCGAGCCGCAGGTTGCTGATCCCTGTTAACATCTATTGAAAAGGAGGTGATAAGTAGCTAATTTTAGTTTCTTCAGTCATCCTTCTTTCATTTTTTTTATTCTGTTTGTTTACTTATGAAGAAATCTTTCAAAAAAATATTTTTTAAAAAATGGAAAATGACGGATGAAAGAAGCACCGTGGGATAATTGATTCCCATCCGACAGCAAAGATGAATGTCTAAACTGCTTTATTTCATTATTTTATTTTATCTCTTCTTTTTAGATACATTTTGGTTGATTGGCTGGTAGAAGTCGCCACCATGAAGGATTTCTCCAGCCTCTGCCTTCACATGACCATTGGCTGTGTGGATCGGTACTTGAAATTAAGATCCGTGCCCCGGGCTCGGCTGCAGCTTTTAGGGATTGCATGCATGGTTATTTGCACCCGGTAAGCCCTGTAGCCCTTTGGGATGCTGGGAATCTGGAATAAACTCATCTGGTTGTTATTCATATCCGATTTAGCCTCTGAGGCTGACAGGAGTTAACGGCAGTATATTTTGCTGTGAATTGAGGCCCTGTCAAATGCTGCTTGAGCACTTGCCTTGAAGCTTAGCTTTGCTGAGATTTTGATGCGTTTTAGTTCCTCCCCGTTTCTGCCCTTTAAAAAAAATCACACTAAGCCTTGGTGACTTAGCTGCTTCCGGAAAGGGGCAGGTTAGTAAGGAAAGGGCCACCTGCTATTCCGCCATGTTGGCCTTTCATGCAAACCGCTCTTGCGTTGCAGCTTCGTGAGCAAAGAGATTCTGACGATTCGCGAAGCGGTTTGGTTAACAGACAACACGTACAAGTACGAAGACCTCGTGAGGATGATGGGGGAGATCATCTCTGCCCTGGAAGGCAGGATAAAGGTAAACTTGTAGGGAGAGGATGGGCTTGGCCTTAAAAGCATTGCGATTATGAAATTGAGGACTTACCTGTTCAGGCGTTCCTTATAGCAATGTTAGAAGAAGCGAGGTACTCGGAAGATATTTTGGACATGAATGTCAAATGTGATCCCTTTATCGCTGCATGAAAAAAAATATTGAACAAATCCCACTCCTTTGAATTTTCCCAGTGCTGTTTGATTCTGCTGTGACTTTCTCAGCTCAGATTCAAAATTTAAACCTTATGTTTCCTTCCTTCCTTCCTTCCTTCCTTCCTTCCTTCCTTCCTTCCTTCCTTCCTTCCTTCCTTCCTACCTACCTACCTTCTATCCATGTCCTTCCTTCCTCTATTCATCTCCTTCCTTCTTTCCATGTCCTCCCTACCTCCCTTTATTCATTTTCCTTCTTTCCATGTCCTCCCTCCCTTCCTCTATTCATCTCCCTTTTTTCCATATCCTCCCTCCCTCCCTTTATTCATCTTCCTTCTATTCATGTCCTCCCTCTCTTCCTTTATTCATCTCCTTCCTTCTTCCCATGTTCTCCCTTCCTCCCTCCCTTCCTTCCTCTATTCATCTCCCTTCTTTCCATATCCTCCCTCCCTCCCTTTATTCATCTTCCTTCTATTCATGTCCTCCCTCTCTTCCTTCCTTCCTTTCTCTATTCATGTCCCTTTTTTCTATCTCCTTCCTCCCTCCCTCCCTCCCTTTATTCATCTCCTTCTTTCCCTGTTCTCTCCCTTCCTTCCTCTATTCATCTCCCTTCTTTCCATGCCCTCCCTCCCTCCCTCCCTTTATTCATCTTCCTTCTATTCATGTCCTTCCTTCCTTCCTCTATTCATCTCTTTCCTTCTATCCAGGGCCTGCCTGCCTGCCTGCAGGTGTTTAATTTATAAAACCAAGTAACCCAGGAGTCTGTGGAGATTCTCAGTCATCCAGATCATGGTTATCCCAAAAGAGCTTTTTTTTTCAAGAGACAACTGGACTTGTTTTTTCTTGGAAGGCGTTTCGCTTCTCATCGAATGAGACGTCTTCCAACTAAAAGCAAGGAAGTCCAAGTTTCCTCTTGGGGAAAAAAAATTCCTTGGGACGAATAAGCCAGAAGGGAACCAGAAACTGGTGTTCATACGTTTTGGACTTTAAAACATATTGCACGAACCGTGGGCAATATAGAAATCGAAGAAGCTGAAACTGCCCCGAAGTCTTAAAAAAAAAACACATTCTAACAATCTATTTAAACATTTAAAATAAATACAACAACTCAGAAGATATCATCTGGAGACTTAACTGTTCTTCTTAAGCTCTTGCCCAGGTTAGGAACCTGTTTGTTTGTTTGTTTGTTTATTGAATTTCTATACCGCCCTTCTCCCGAAGGACTCAGGGCGGTGAAGAGATTAAGATTTCATATGCATATAATAATATTTTTTTTATAAACAGTAAATAATAAATTGAGTCAACTTGGTGTATCTACTAAGACCTTGGCATAGAATTTAGATGTTTATGCTAGCCCTGCTTGTTGAAACAGAGAGGTCTTCAGGGCACGTCGGAAAGTGTGAAGATCTGGGATTATTCGTATTCCGGGAGGTATTTTGTTCCAAAGCGTAGGTGCCCCCACAGAGAAGGCTCTCTCCCTTGGAACTACTAGACAACATTGTTTTAATGATGGTCACTATGAGTAGGCCTACTCTGTGAGAGCGTATTGGTTGGTGGTTTGACTTCCTGTTTTCCTTTTTTTTTTTTTTTAATAAATATATATATCCTTTTCAAAAAAAGATTCCTACGATCGTTGACTATAAGGACGTGCTACTGAACGTGGTCTCGCTAGAGAGCAGGACGGCCTCCCTGTACAGCTTCATCTGTGAACTTTCCCTCCTAAGCACAGGCCTTTGCGGCTACTCCCCGGCCCGTTTGTCTGCAGCAGCTTTGTTGTTGGCAAAAGTGTTGCACAGACAAGGTGAGTTCCGATCCGAACAAAGACCACACGGTTGGTTACTTTTCCATGTCTGTTTCAAAGCCAAAGAGCCAGCGCTGTCCGAAGATGTGTCCGTGGTCATGTGGCCGGCATAACTCAACACTAAAGGCACACGGAATGCTGTTCCCTTCCCACCAAAGGCGGTCCCTATTTTTCTACTTGCATTTTTTACCTGCTTTTGAACTGCTAGGTTGGCAGAAGCTGGGACAAGTGACGGGAGCTCACCCCCTTATGTGGCACTCAGGATTCGAACTGCTGAACTGCCGACCTTTTGATCGACAAGCTCAGCATCTTAGCCACTGAGCCACCACTTCCCGGAAAATATATAAATAAAAAAATTTAAAACAATTTTTTTTTTTTTAATGCTTGGCAACTGACTCACATTTATGATGGCGGAGTTGTAGGATCCTTTTTGGAGATCTTCTGACAAGCAAAGTCAATGCGGGAAGACAGATTCGTTTAACGACCCCCACGAGCCACTTAATTGTGTTGATTTGCTCAACGACCGTGACAAGAGGTCGTAAAATGGGAGCACGGTTCGCTTTGCGACGGTCTTGCTTAGCGGCAGAAATGCCGGGCTCGATTGTGGTCTGCTTGTATCCCCGAGTGGAGATAAAGTTAAGCTTATATTGTGCAGAAGGTTAAAAAAGAAATTGCCATACTGATGTGTGTGTGTGTGTTTTGTTTTTTTTTTTTTTCGTTTGTCCTGTCTCCAGCTCATCCTTGGACTAGCCAGTTAACAGAAAATACAGGATTTTCCCTCGAAGAGCTAATTCCCTGTGTGCTGAGTCTCCACAAGAAATGGTAAACCTTTGGGCAGGGAAGGGATTTCGCAAAACTGGAACTTCATTGAGTGATGGGTTTCTCTTTCCATTGAGAAAAATAACAAGACGTGCTCTCAATTCAATTCAACCTTTATTGTCAACGCACAACATGCGTACAATGTGATTGGCTGAGCCTCCCTTCATGCACCCCCTCTCCCAACGTAAATACGTATCAATAACTTACAGTGGAAGAAAGAAAATCCCTAACCCAATAAATCATACTAACAACACACAATCTTCTCTACCGGAGGTCAGCAACCTGTGGTTCTGGAGCCGCATGTGGCTCTTTCACCCCTCTGCTGCGGCTCCCGTGTCACTCAAAATATGCGTCACAACCGCCAATGTGTGACACCCACCGGCACACAATTTATTGAGCTTTTCAACCCCTGATAGCCCAACCGTGGATAAAACCAAAGAAAGAAAAGCTTCAGAAGAAAACAACATTTAATTCAGCTACATATGCTAGTTTTGTGGCCGCTCAAGAAATAGTCAGGCACGGGAAGGGTTTTGTGCAGGGGTGAAATTCAAAAAATTTTCCCTACCGGTTCTGTGGGCGTGGCTTGGTGGGTGTGTCAGGGGAAGGGTATTGCAAAATCTCCATTCCCACCCTACTCTGGGACCAATCAGAGGTGGTATTTGCTGGTTCTCTGAACTACTCCACCCCCCCACCCACCCCCCAAGAGCTGATCTCGATGTGGGTTCCTCCTGCTGGGGGGATTGTCATCAGGTAGCAATGATAACCAGGTTACCTGGGAACAAGGAAGGCTGCAGCCAAACTTACCTGGAGATCCTAGGCCAGGGAAAGGGAAGGTATTCTGATACCCATGGCTATTTTGGACATTCACGGAGATGGTTTTTCTCTTCTCAGCTTCCACGAAGATGCTCCCAAAGATTATAGGCAGGTCTCCCTGACTGCTGTGAAGCAACGCTTTGAGGATAAGCGCTACGAAGAAATTGGAAAAGAAGAGGTAGGCTAGGTGGAGAAATCATGGGAGGGAGGGATTTGTTTTTTGTTTTTTTCCCCCCGGTGTTTTAAACATTTCTTTAAAGTTTATGATTAAATTATATATTTTTAAAAAAACAGCCCATTTTGTGCAACTTTGAAAAACAGCATTCAGGTTCTTGCTTGGGTTGCTGATTGGTTAGTCATTTGACAGCCGCTATATATAAGAGCTGTCAAACAGAAGTTCGCGGTCTTTCCGCAGAGTTAGCGTCTTGTCCGTTCGTTGTAAGGTTGATTAAACAATTTACCTGAGAGAAAATCCTTGCATTAATGTCGTTCCTCAGATGATCGGCCAGTATTTATTACCCTAGAAACAGCAAAGGACCGGCCTGCGGTGTCTCTGCCATGAAAACAGCTCGGGAGGGCTGTGCACAGCCTTTCCGGGCTCCATTTTCAGCCGCGACGGCCCTCTGCCAGCAAAAATGGGCCCCTGGGGCTGCAGGAGGCCATCGCAGCCCAAAACAGAGCTCGAGAGGAGCATGTGGCCCCACAAGCTCCGTTTTCATTGGCAGAAGGCTCTCAAAACAAAAGGAGATGTCAAGTTTCGATGTTGTCTCAAATAAATTTCATTTCAACAAAAAAGTCTTTGATAAAATTTCTCATTTATTAAGCACAACAACAAATACCCAACTCTGCCATAGCCAACACTGGCTTCCTGACCCAAAACCCTCCTTTTCCTTTCCCCACTTCTCTGCACTCATTGGCCATCTTCCAAGTCACTCTGCCCCTAATCTACTGCTCCAGCTCAAAGGAATTTCCCCCCTCCCATCCCATCTCCTAGGGGATATCATCTCCAGGGAAAATAAGTAGGTGAAAAGTCAAACGTCCCTTGCCAGATGCCTTCTCTTCTCCTCCTTATGTCAGCACTAGAGTAAATGCAGCTTGAAGTGCTGACAGGAGAAATGTTTCCCCTTTTGCATTGTAGCAGACAAGAAAGGACAGGAAAGGGAAAGAAGAAAGACAAAGAAAAAGATGGGAAGAGAGCAAGGAAGGGAAGATGAGAAAAGAGGGGAAGGAAGAAAAAAGAATGAAGAGGGAAGGAGGAAGGAAGGAGATTATAATGAGAGTGAGGAGGGGGGTCTGCGGGGAAGTCCTGCCTTAGCACTTGGCCACCATAGGTACCCCCGACACGAGTGATGCTGAGCTGGCCACACACCCCTAGCCATGCTCGCCCCCAAAACCAAACAACTCTGATGCGGCCTTCAATGAAATCGAGTTTGACACCCCTCTAGGTGATGAGCTACAGCCAGCTCTGCTCCCTGCTAGGAGTGAAACAGGAAGACCCGGAGCCTGGATCTTCGTACGTGAACGCGGTGGAGACCTTCCTCACTTCCCCATCTGGAAAGCGTTCTAAAAGGCAAGTTTGGTACTTCGGTACTTCCGGTTGAATTGGCGGGAGGGTGAACCACTGCAGGGGCGGCTGGATTTTGGTCTCCAAACTCCTAACAGGAATAAGAGTTGCTTTGGGCCAAGCTGGTGGTCCTAGGACAGGTTGGTGAATGTTTTCGGTGCCGAGCGCCGAAACGGGAGAGTGCACCCGCGAGGAAGCACCAGAAACTGGAAGAGCAGCTCTCTGGTCCGAATGCGCTGGAAAGCGGAAGAGCAGTTCCTGAGCTTACGGTTTCTGGCGCACATGTATGCGCGAATACTGGCTTGCCTCCTCACATATGCGCACAGGAACCCAGAAGAGTAAAAAGCAACGCCTGGCGTGCCCGGAGAGATGGCTCTGTGTGCCACTTCCAGCATGCGGGCCATAGGTTCGCCATCACAAATTTAGGAAACTTCCAAGAAAAGAAAGATTGGACTGCAGGTTCCGTTGTTTATAGAGATTCTCAGTCATCCAGGTCATGGTTCTCTCGAAAAAGCACCTCTGGGGACCCAGGTTCTGTTGCTTAAAACAAAAAATACGGAATGGCTTGAAGACAGCAGAAGGCAATGTGGGTGGAGCATTCGCTGACATCTCCAGGCTTTTCGTAGAAGGAAGAAGGGGCAGCCTTTGCAACTTTCTTTGACTTTGCAGGCCCAAAAGCAGTAGAACTTTGGAATCCCATCTCTAATAACTGGGTTCTAGGTTCTGCTTCCAAATTTCTTCCTGGATTTCTGTTTGGTTTGGTTTTTACAAGCATTTTTTCCTGTAATTCAGGATTTGCTCTCCTTCTTAAGGGAAAACCTAGTCTGTCTGGCCAATGGGGGGAAAATGTCTAGATGACCTCATGGTTTCCCTTAGCAGTTTCCCAAAGCTTACAATGGTGTAGTGCAGGGATTCCTTGCAGCCAGGTCTGCATAGAACCTGGGTTTCAGTTTCAGATCTGGCTGACTTGGCTCCAAGATGTTTTCCTCTCTACAAGCTGGTCCCGCTGATGAAATCATCTCCAATTCTATTCACACACCATAAAAACTCTTTGTACGTGAACAGACAGCTGTTCATTCATCCCAATCTCCCTTCTCGGTAATTGTGCTGCTGCTTTTATGACAGGGGTGGGTGGGGAATGGAAAGCACAGGCCGTTCTTTCCAGCTCAGGCTGAATAAGATAATTGCCGATAATATATTATTTCAAGCTATTTAGCTCTCATCAGCTGGCCATCCCCTTACGTGGATTCAAACTTGGGCTGCCTGCATGTTAGGCAGTTGTATTAACCTCTGAGCCACAAGTTCTCCTCCCTTCATCAGCTTGAGCCAGGGGAGAGATGTCAGGTTTCCAAGGAATACCTCCAAGGAATACCTCCAACGAAATAAAGCTCCTGAGGTTCCTCAAAGTTCCAATTTATTAGAGATGTCGTGTTGGCACATCTGGGAAAACCCGAATCTGAAAGCTTCCAGGCTTTCCACACCCAGCTGACAGTTCACAGCCCTGCCTCACCCCCACAAGTTCATCACATTGTCCAATCACCTCTTCACACTCCACCGGATACAATCTTCAGGCAATCTCCATCAGATGCAGGCAAAAGTCCTTGAATACAGAATGTTGCTGTGACTAACTTTATACCGCTCCAACAACAACCCCTCCCAGCTTCCCCAGCTAAAATATGTGGCAGTTAAGAAGCAAAAAAAAAAAAAAAAAGAAAATTGTCTCCCAAAACTGACAGGCTTCCCCCGCTTCAGGAAAGGAACACATTCTGGGACAAGACTGAAGTCAGGGGTTAACACAATTAGCACATTAACCACCTCTCTCCTTACCCCCCCCCCCCCCCCAAGAGGACCCTTAGGCTTTTTTTCTTTTTTTAAATTTGATTTATATGCCGTCCTTCTCCGAAGACTTAACAATGCGTTAAGCAATAGCCTTCATACTTTTGTATATTTATACAAAGTCAGCTTATTGCCCCCACAAACTAGGTCCTCAATTTACCTCCCTTAGAAAGGATGGAAGGCTGAGTCAACCTTGAGCCTGGGGAGATTCGAACTGGTGTAATTGCAGACAGCTGGATGTTAATTACGGTGCTTTAGTCTGCAGAGCTAAACCAGGCTCTGCAGGAAATTTAGCATGAAATTGCCTAAGGTGTCTGCCTGAACATCCCAACTCTTCACCCATGTGGCTTCAGACAAGGGGTATCCCTTCCAATGAACCAAATATTGCAAATCTAGAGTCCAAAATCTTCTTCGCGTCGTAATGGGTCTCACCCTGCGCTACAATCGGCTTTGGGGGAGCAGCAGGTTGAGGTCTCAGTTTAGATCCCACAGCCACCTAGATTGTAAAAATCAAAAACAAAACAAAAAAACAGTTTATGATTCAGGTCATGGGGTGGGATGGACATAAAGAAAAAAACACAACAGATCTGCAGTCATGTTATTCCAAGCCCCATCTCCTTTTTACATGCATTTGCATGATTTGGTTGCAGTGGCCATCTCAGTTCTTTTCACGTGTGCCTATAAGCACCAGGCCTTGACCGCCCTTGGACTTGGACCGCCCTTCTACATCTCCAGATGTAGAATCTCATCCTTGCCTCAGGTCTTCTGACCAAGAGGGTCATTCATGGTGGTGTTCCCTTCACAGGAGGAGGGAAGACAGCATCCAGGAGGACCGGGGTAGCTTTGTCACTACCCCCACGGCGGAATTGTCCACTCAGGAAGAAAGTCTTCTGGATAATTTTCTGGATTGGAGCTTGGATGCTTGTTCAGGGTATGAAGGAGATCAAGAAAGCGAAGGCGAGAAGGAGGGAGAAGGTAAGGAGCCCGCTTCTCTCCTCTAATGTTATCTCCATTGTAAAAATGCAAGTTTCAGGATGTCCGTTGTTCTTGTTCTTCTCTGCCTGGATCTTAGTTTCATAAATGCGGTTCTGTTTTTAACTCCATCTTTAATTCAGATTTGTGCTTAAGTCAGAACTCGTACTTGCGGGCTGCCTATTGCTGAAAGTTCTTGACTTAATCGTTCGTTTAGCCATCATTCATAATTATATCAGTATTTTTAAAAATCGTTTATGTCCGTGCATTTAACAATCATTGCAGACCAGTTATTGACCCTTATCTTAACTACAGCTAAATGCTAATCGTTCATCGAGAAGATTCCTTTGCATAGGCATGAAGAGTAATAAATCAGTTTAATTGGACCTTCACATGTAGACCTGGTCTTCTGGGTCTGATATGGACTGTTGTGGTTCACTGGCAGTCGAATCAGATGAGTCAGAGGAGATGGAGATGGGGGCCTGCGGAGAGAGAGAGAGAGAGCTGTTTTCAGGGCCTGAGCTGAGGGAGGGGGAGGAAGAACTGGGGCCTGTCCCAGATGTGTGTATGGTATGCACAGAAAGGGTCAGAACACTGACCATCTTATTTTAAGAGTTTTTCTTCTTCTGTTTCCCTCGCGGTATAGTTACAACTCCTACTGGAATTTTGGATGGAACTCTACCGCCTCAGGACCTCGGGAAGCCTTGCTGCTGCCAAGAGTCCAGCGATGACGAGAGCCTTCCCCAAGGAGGATGTCGGTACATCTTCAAGGATTATGACCATCATCCCAATGAGGAGGAGACCAAATTCGCCATCGTCCAAGCCTCTCCCGGGGAAGCCAGCTCGGGTTACGCTTCGGTCAACAGTACCAGCCCTCCTTCTGCTACCGACGGCAACTTCAGCAAATTTCTCAAAGCCAATGGTTTGGGGCAACCACTGAGGCTAGCGAAGGATAAAATCCTACCGCTGCCTTCGCGCTCAGAATCGTGTTTACATTCTGCCAACGGCCGGCCGAGCAGGAGACAAGCCAAGCGGAAAAACGTGACACCGTACAGTGAAGAAGAGAAGAGCCACTTAGGTTTCTTAAGCCTTTGAAGGCTGTGTGAAAGCCGGAGGTTCGTTGAAGCTTGAACCTTTAGAGGCTGTTTCTCAGAACGTCAGAATCCTTCAAAGCAAGAGAGGTTGTTGTACCAAGTATCTTGGATGTTGTGGGTCATCACTCTACACCGCTTCCCATGGTAGTTCCTGACTCCCCTAACGCAACGGTCAACTTTTCTTGGGGTCGTTACCCTCTCTACATCCCACCACAATATCCAAATCAAAGGTGAAGGTGCTAAGACATGCAACACAAGACATGGAAGACCTACCTCTCCTCCAAGACCGAATCATAGTCTTTCCCAGGAGATGTTGTGTGCCAGATAAGGTTAACCAACTCAATCTTGGTTCACATTCCACATCGTACAGCTCAGCGCTTCACCCCGATCTTTATACAAATTCGGAAGAAATCCTCCATAAATTTATCTCTTTCCCTTGCTATTAGAGCAACTTCTCCATGAAATGAAGAAGACCAGATTAGGTACACACACACAAATGGACCCTTGGCCATCTTCTGAAATACAAATATCTCATTGATGGATCTTCTCTGCAGATGTTGATAAAAGGTCG
Source organism: Masticophis lateralis (assembly GCA_030761175.1). NCBI lineage: Eukaryota > Metazoa > Chordata > Lepidosauria > Squamata > Colubridae > Masticophis > Masticophis lateralis. Next base: position 10,874,434 of record JAUDYJ010000013.1, read on the forward strand.
GCTGGATATTGTAGTCCGGACCTCATCTTGAGAGGGTGTGGAGCACTGTTTTCTTGGCAGCTTGGAACTGTTTGGTCTTATTTTGAGGAAGGTGGGGATACTACCTCGTTCAAACTCTTCGTTATCTCAAATTGCTTTTTCTAACGTGACCCCTTTTTTTCCCAAGTCGGTGAAGCTACTCTCTTGAGGGCGCCAGGTTAGAGGAAGGATGGTCTGGAGCAATATTTCTCAACCTCAGCCATTTTAAAACGGAATTCTGGGAGTTGGAAGTCCGCACGTTTTAAAATGGCTGAGGTTGAGAACCAGATTCTGCCATTCATTGAAGAATATGCCGTGATTGTTTACCAATTTTTCCCCCCGTGTATTTGATGATGTTTCCTGCCTTTCTGTTTAAAACGATCGACGTGACTTGTGGACGAGTGTCAGAAACTTATTTAGCAAATGCATCCTATCCTTTACAGTTTCTTAACAACGTTCTTTCCCAAGTGTTCCTTTGTCATTGTGTTATTTCCTTCTTTGCTTGCTCCTTACTTTCTTCGATTTTACTTGTTCCTTTCCTCCTAAAAATGCACGCTCATGGGCACACAACTGTGACGACAACAGTGTTATGTGGAGTAAGGAGGGGGGGGGACCCAGGTTTTGTGAACTTTGTGTCAGAAACATCACAATTAAAACAAGGCATATGACATGAAATTTAAAATATAAAAAAAAAACCAAGATTAAAACGTACAAATTAAACAGGACTTGTCTTGGAATTAGCAACATTAATTGTGTGCTATCATGTTGCCATGAGGTCCTAAATTATACACTGTTCGGGGCACAAAGGACAGGTATACAATATGTGGTGTTGTGGGTGCACATCACCACAATCGCAAAGAGCACAATCTTTGCGATTGTGAGCCCGTTGATGGAAATGACGCCCGCGTTGATCAATTTAATAGGGTAGAAATTTTGAAAAACCCTAAAAAAAAAAAAAATAGGTTGAGGTCAATAGGCAGAGCCCACAATTTGTTGAATATGTAATATGGCATTTTAAATGGGCTTGAATGAACTTGAAAACACGAACCACTTTCTTGTCGAGTTGAATGATCACTGAAAAACAATCATCTTTCCATCTTTACATGACCAGGAGACCTTGAAATAATGTTTTTTGTGTTGTTGTTATTTTGTTATTTGTTGTATTGTCCAATTGGGGCCTGGAGAAAAAGAAAATGTATTTTTTTCAATGAATTAAGCCCCCATAAACTGTCTTACCAAGATTTTTAAAAAGGGCTTGTGTTTGAAGACTGCGTGAATTTGAGGAATATTGGACCTGGTCAATGTTTTCTTTTTAAAAAAAAGATTAATGTTAATGAACGTTCATGTTGGCTAGTGATTTTTTATATATATATAAAAATGAACTTTGCATACAAACTCCTGAGTCTTTATGATGCAATCACTTTGAAGTGTTTCAATATCTTAATGGGGTGGGTGAATTATCACAAAAGTTGTTTTAGCCTTGATACAACTGGAGCCTGAAAAGTCAAGTTAAACTGGCATGCTTAACCATGCCCTGTGGTTCAATGGGTTTGCTCTGTACAGTGATCCACTTATGGCCTACTGAGTCATTACAAGACACCATTGGTCCCAAATAAACCTGTTTTATTGTAACAGCTGAGAATTACGTGCATTCCCAGCTGAGTCCCAATTAGTTGCAAAACAAGTCCTTCAGAAGAAGTCCTTCGGGATAATCACCAGCCTTTATCTTCTTTGACACCCTGCCAAAGGCCTTACTTGGCAAAGCCCCACGAAGTTCAGAAACAAACAAGAGATGCCGACTGGAAACAGAGTTAGCAACGTTGCTTTCCTGCAAAAAGGCCCAAGTGCCTTTGTTTCTCTTTTAAGCCTTATGGGAGGGGCCAATCATCTTACTCCTAAATTGTCCCTTTTGCTTTAGCTGCTCTTACCTTCTGGCAGCTCTGCGTATGTGTGCACTAGGAATAGGCTCTTCCTGTTCCTCTGCCTCTCTGCTGTCTGACTCTGGGGGCTCCGGAATCCACACATCACTCCCAGATGGCCCTGGCCCTATCTCTGCCTCTGATGCAGAGCTCGTCCTTCCCCAGGCTCCAGGACTGGCCCATGTTCGTCTCCAGCCTCGTCACTGACTGCTGCCAGCCTCACAGGCTGCTGGCGGACCACAGTATGGCCACCTGCATTTACGATGGCCACAGAATGGATGCTTTACCTCCTTATAAAGCAGATACACAAGCTTCAGCCATTGTAAATGGTCACACAAACACATCTCCATGATCACATGACTGTTAGTTGGGTGCTTGGTAACTGGTCATCTTTAAGACTAGCATTTTGCAATCACATGACTGATTTTGCCAGTTTCCAGCAAACCATCCATTGAATGGATTTGCACTTACATTGTCCCCAATTCAGGTCTGAGCCTGGTGCTGAGGCCAATGAAGGACGCCAGACACGAGGTGCAGGTTTTGATCGCTTTATATTGGAGTACCCCAAGGAAAAGTACTGGAAAGGATTAAGAAAGCTTTATACATTTTCACTAAAGGAAAGGTGGGATGATAAGAAATATCTAATAAACATTTTAGTAATCTAATTTGTTCTATTGGTCTCTAGCTGTCCCTATTCCTAAGCCTTGGCTAATGAATGCCCCAGAAGTTATCTAATGCACATTTTATTTGCTGGAGGCCATCTCTGTTCCTAACTTTTAGCTGAGGTCTGCAAGTTGCCTAACTATGTTACTTTTATCAACTTTCTAACTAGCCAGAATTGTTACAAGCTTTACACATGCATATTTCCTGTGGATAAGCATTCTTTGTTCTTGCCAGACACTCCACAATTACAGCTTCTTGATGTACTTTCAAGTGTGTGCCATGACCTGACTTTATTTTAGCAGACAACCCATCACAACTACAATGTTCACTTAATGACTTCTTTGACAGGTAACACTTTCAGTTCCACGAGTGCCTCAATTTAACACCAACAACTGAAGACTTGTTTTTCTGGTTGTAATTGTGATCATAAGTTGAGGGCTAACTATAATGTATAATGATTTACAACTTACAGCTTTTCGGTACACAGAGAGCTTATGCACCGAAGACAAATGCCTTGTGTGTCCAATCACACTTGGCCAATAAAGAATTCTATTCTATAAAACCACCATAGGAGGGCAAGATTAAATCACAGCTAAGCAATTCTGTAACGGCTTGGTTGCAACTGAGTGTAATACGAGTGGATGATGAGTAGTGAAGGCTCAGTGAGACATAAAGCAATGTATATAGGATATATGACCCTATATATGACTTTCAGGCTTAGTGGAGAATATGCTGCAATATAATGGACATACTGCTCCCTGGAGGTTTCCTGAAATATTTGCAATAACGAAGTGAGCGACCAAGGTATTGTATGTCCTTTATGGATTGCCTCTAAGCAAGATGAATAATATCTTCTTGTGCCATGTCCGTCATCAGACTTTTTTTTGTTTTTAATTTGATTTATATGCCGCCTTTCTCCGGAGACTCAGGGCAGCTTACAATGCGTTAAGCAATAGCCTTCATACTTCTGTATATTTGTACAAAGTCAGCTTATTGCCCCCACAAACTGGGTCCTCAATTTACCCACCTTAGAAAGGATGGAAGGCTGAGTCGACTTTGAGCCTGGTGAGATTTGAGCTTGCAGTAATTGCAGACAGCTGAATGTTAATTATAGTGCTTTAGTCTGCCACGCCACCAGGCTCGTTGGCGATCATGTTGGCAATCCTATTTTTGTCAACAGCCGTATGAAAAAGTGCTGCTGAGTTTTGTTCAAACTGGTCCTTTAGATTTTGAAGCCATGATGTTCTTCTTCTGCCTGGACCTCATTTGCCTTCAATCTTTCCCTTGGAGGATTAAGTGAAGGATGCTATATTTTTCTGGGTGTCGCATCACATGTCCAAAATACTCCAACTTTCACTTTTTAATGGCTTTGATGATTTCCCTTTGCTTTCCCAGGCGGCTTATCACTCCTCATTTGTGATTTTGTTCACCCAGCTTATACCTAACTGTCTCTAAATCCACATTTCCACATTTCGTATGTTCAAATGGGTAACATATAAATCTAATAAATGATGCAATTTGCTTTATTTTCCACAGTTGAGCTTTCAGTACCTCAGAGAGCCACCAGGGTGTGTTGTGTGCTATACGACAGGGGTCTCCAACCTTGGCAACTTTAAGCCTGGAGGACTTCAACTGCCAGAATTCCTCAGCTAGCTTTTCTGGCAATACAATACCCATGTTGCACTGCCCAGTTGGCTCATTTGAATATTCCAGATCCTGGATGGGGAAAATAGGGCAATATGTTAAAAGTACAGAATATGCTTGACCTCCTGATGGTTCCATTCACACATTCCAGGCTCCAAAGTGGAAAATATAGGCCCATATATTGTGTTTATTTTACCAAATGGAAGATAAGTGTTTATGACACATCCACCCCCTAGTGGCTCATGGGTGTAACTGCAGGTTGAATGGGGAATCTATATTCTTTGTGGGCAAAATAGGATGAAAGAATATTATGCACGTTCATCGACTTGAGTTATTTATTGGAAAATAATAATAATAATGATAAAATTCAGATAAAAATCAAAGTCATTGGCCGCCGCAGAGCTCGGTGACCTGCTTGGGTTTTTTTAATGAGGAAAATAGGGGGAAAAAATGCATTTGGTACGTTCTGCCCCTGGTGGCTGACGGAGGTACTGCAGAGGCCCAACGAGGCCTATAGGGCAGGGGTGGGCAAATATGGCCCCTTTATGACCTGTGGACTTCAACTCCCAGAATTCCTGAGACAGCCAAGCTGTCTCAGGAATTCTGGGAGTTGAAGTCCACAGGTTGTAAAAGAGCCACATTTGCCCAGCCCTCTATAGGACAACGTCATGACATCCATACAGCATCATTGGGTACCGCTTGGTCCGCCCATCTATCTTGGAGGAAACAGCTGCTCTCTATGATCCAAGACCGCCTCCCCGCCCCTACCCGAGTTCTAAGTAGGTCTTCAAACTGCCGGGGGCGTGGCCAGGAAAGGAAGAAGGCGTGGCCACGCACCGGAAGCCCGGACGCGCTGACGCTGCGAAAACGAAAGTGAAAGCTTCCTTAGCCTCCCCGACGCCGCTATGAAATCCGGCTTGGCGGCTCGGAAGCGGCGGTCGCGGGCCGAAGAGGGCGACGCGGCCGCCAAGAGAAACTCCGGGCCCTGCGCCGGGTAGGTAGCCCCTTTGCCCGGTCCTTAGGCCTCTGGATAGGCCGGAACCGCCGACCCAGTACGCTTGCCCACGGGTCTTGGCGTTGCTAGGGGATACGGGGAGCTGACTGGGGAATTCTGGGAGTTGAAGTCCACGCATCTTGGTTGGAAACATGGTTCTAATAGAAGAAAGAAAGTTCAGAGTAGCTGGACATGACAACCTGCAGATCTCCAGATCTAATCAACCCTCTTACTTTGCATAAACATAGATTATTATTAATAATCACAGATTGTAATATAATCATAGATTATAACTAATTCCCACAACACTTTCAAACTATTTGCTAAGAACTGTATTACTATTACTCTTCTCATCCATCCCATTACCTTATGGGATGGATGAGATAGTCCCACTTATGACTATAACCATATTGTTTGTATATTTACTATTTATATTGTTCTGTTTCCTAGTATGATTTGATTGCTTATTTGTACCCTATGACTATCATTGAGTGTTGTACCTAATGGTTCTTGTTGAATGTATCTTGTCTTTTTATGTACACTGAAAGCATCTGCACCAAAGACAAATTTATTTATTACATGTGTTTATATGCCGCCCTTCTCCCAGAGGACTCAGGGCGGTGAACACAAGTTAAGAAACATGTACAATAAAATCACATTTTAAACCAAATAGCTAATTAATAATAAATAATAAAACCCAGAATCAGAGTCAGCCTTTTTGCTTGAACAGCCAAGTCTTCAGGTCCCAACGGAAGAGCGGAGATCAGGAGATCAGAAACTCCTTGTGTGTCCAATCACACTTGGCCAATAAAGAATTCAATTCTGTTCTGTTCTGTTCTGTTCTGTTCTGTTCGTCTCTGTCTCTGTCTCTGTCTCTGTCTCTGTCTCTGTCTCTGTCTCTGTCTCTGTCCCAGTCCCAGTCCCAGTCCCAGTCCCAGTCCCAGTCCCAGTCCCAGTCCCAGTCTTGAAGGAAGTGCAGTTGTTTGACTGTGCAAAAGATATTAAGCAAAAATTAAGCGAGCTCGAACATTGTTTTGTAAACAATAGGTACTTTTCTAGGTGTTAAGGCCTACAAAAACCCTGTTTGGTCTTACCTTTTCATAGGAAGCCCATGAACATGAAGGTCTATGGAGATTCTCTGTCATCCAGGTCATGGGTTGTCCCAAAGGTGCTTTTTCAAGAGGCAACTGGACTTTCTGGTTTTTCTTTGAAGGTGTTTCACTTCTCATCCAAGAAGCTTCTTCAGTGAGGAATGGAAGGATTTATATTCCTTGCAGACATTTGTATTCTTTTAGTGGGTCACCTGGGGGTTTACCTGTGTCATCAGGGTCACCTGAGTGGTGCAAATGGGTATGGAGCCTTCTTGGAACTGTTGAAAGATAGTGTTGTAGATTGGAGATAGAGGATGTTGTATCCCCCCCCCCCCTTTGTTGAGAGAGGGGGCTGTTCAATTTTGACATAGATGGCCTCTTAGACCCCTCTTTCAAACCAGTGATCCTCCTTGTCCAAAATATGGACTTTGTTGTCTTCAAAAGACCCTCTGAAAGGATGCAAATGACCAGTTTTCTGCAAGGAGCATAAATCCTTCCATTCCCCACCATCCAGTCAGAGCTGAAGAAGCTTCTTGGATGAGGAGCGAAAAACGTCTTCAAAGGAAAACTAGAAACTTCATGTTGCTTCATGAACATGAGGGTTTCTCCCAAAAGGGTATTTTTGACCACTATGGATTGTGTATAATGTAGCAAATATAATCTGCCAAAATGGAAAATATTTGTTGGTCAAGGCAGGGTTGTTTCCTTGGTGTTCCAAAGTTTGCTTGTCCTCTGCAGGGGTTTCAGGCCTGATCATGAGAAAGAGAAGTAGCCATGGTGGCGAATATTTGTAGCTCCAGTGTGGGATGAGGGTGAAGATTCATTCTCCGAGCTTGTGGGTTGGGTTCCGAACATTTCTTGGTAACATCTTCAGCGGAGTTTAGGGGAGTTTATAAACAGAAGAATATACAATGACATCCTCTAAACCAGGGGTGAAATCCAGCAGGTTCTGACAGGTTCTGGAGAACCAGTAGCGGAAATTTTGAGTAGTTCAGAGAACCGGCAAATGCCACATTTGGCTGTCCCCAGAGTGGTGTGGGAATGGAGATTTTGTAATATCCTTCCCCCAGGAGCGGGGAAAGAATGGGGATTTTGCAATATCCTTCCCCCAGGAGCGGGGAGGGAATGGAGATTTTGCAATATCCTTCCCCCAGGAGCAGGGAGGGGATGGGGATTTTGCAATATCCTTCCCCCAGGAGCAGGGAGGGAATGGAGATTTTGCAATATCCTTCCTCTGCCATGCCCACCAAGCCACACCACGCCCACCAAGCCACACCCACAGAACCGGTGGTAAAAAAAAGACTGGAATTCACCACTGCCCTAAACTCCACTGACAATGCTACTTAGCCTGGAAATGAAATTTTCAGAAACCAACTCGCAAGCTCAGATAATGAACCTTCATCCCCAAAGAGGAGTAGACTTAGAGAACACTGAGAGCCAAACATGTAATTTGTGGTTATTTCAAATTTGTAAAGAACCTTGCGACATTTTTTAAAAAATTGGGTGTCATTATAACCTTCCCCTTTTATTTCTGTTATATGGACTTCTCTTTTCTCCACCCAAATAAAGTTTGGTAGCTAAAGACTACTAGGGAGTTCACTGCGGTACTCAGCCCGTGTATATGTGTATAAATATGTGTGTGTGTTTCTTTAAGCCAGGTTTTTATTTTTTATTTTTTTTTTATTTTTTTTTATTTTTAATTTGATTTATATGCCGCCCTTCTCCAGAGACTCAGGGCGGCTTACAATGCGTTAAGCAATAGCCTTCATACTTTTGTATATTTATACAAAGTCAGCTTATTGCCCCCACAAACTGGGTCCTCAATTTACCCACCTTAGAAAGGATGGAAGGCTGAGTCGACCTTGAGCCTGGCTAGGACTGAACTCAGAGAAATTACAGGCAGCTGGTGTTAATTGCTGCCTTTAGTAGGAGGCATTAGCCCCCTACGCTACACAGGCTTTCCTACGTAACCAAGATTTTTCTGCAAGCCTAGTTGAGTGAGATCACATTCACTACTTTTTGGGCTTTTTTTCTTCATTTCCTTCTTTTCATTCTGGTAGCCAACAGATTTTGTGCTGCCCAATGGGAGACTTATATAGCTATATAAATCTATGAAAAGTAAGAAGATGTATATGTGTGTGTGTGTGTGTGTGTGTGTGTGTGTGTGTACAGGTAATATCTCGGGTTTCTTCCTGTGTAATTGTAAACATATCTTTAGAAGGATAGTAGCAATGTTTTGATGAAATCACATTCATCATCTTCTGGCTGATGTTCTCGGTTTGGTGCTTATGGGCAAACTGTGTGATCTTAACTGACGTTTTTCTATGAATATATATATGTGTGTGTGTGTGTGTGTGTGTATGTATATGTATATGTATATGTATATGTATATGTATATGTATATGTATATATAAATTTACTTTCTTTCTGGGCATGTACAGCTTTTTGGTATGCATCAGTTAATTATAGATTTGACCTTCCTTTTTCTTTCTCGGTGACTTTTTCCAGGATGGTCAATTTTTGTCCACAATGTGGACAGAAAGTCGAGGAAATGTTTCACTTCTGTCCGGCTTGCGGAGGACGGCTCCCGATTCAAGAAGACGAGCCAATGCAGATCACTCCGTCTCCTTCTCTGAAAGGTGTGTGAAATTCATCAACAAACATATGGTTTGTTGAAGGCTGAGAAATCTCGCTGGCCTAGTAATCGGCTAAGAGGAGGTCATTCCCCCTTCCTCTGGAGATGCTCATTGTGGACATCGTGGCACAAATCACTTAATACAAGGAGTCCTCAATTTACAACCACCATTGACCCAGGGGTGAAATGCTCCCAGTTTGGACTGGATCGCCTGATAGTAGCGATGGCAACGGGTGGTTCGGAGAACCAGTAGCAAAAATCCCTTTGCCCCCCCCCCCCACCTTCCCAGCTGAGCTGCACGATCATCAGAGGCTTCTTTTTTTTTTTTTACTTTTAAAAGCATTTTTTCTACAACTTCTTCTGCCGAAAAAATGCTTTTAAAAGTAAAAAAAAAGCCTCTGATGATCGCGTGGCTCAGCTGGGATCTCAGAGACTTTTCAAAGAATTTTTTTTCTGCAACCTCTTCCGGTGGTGAGGTGGTGAGATTCAAACTGCCAAACTGCAGCTGAAGTAACACACACTACTGCACTCTAACCACTGCGCCACCTCGGCTGGACATTTGCCCCCCTTTTTTTTCTGGTGGGAAGGAAAGGATCTCTCCATTAGCAAACAAAGGAGCTGGGACGAGCACTGAGCAAGATTGGCATTCTATTTTCATACCCAGGGGTACAGGCAATTCAAAACAGCAATACGATTGGTTACAAACTTCTTATCGTTAAAATAGTACATGTACAAGTCATGCTCTTCAGATATTCTTAGCATGATCTATAACCCCAGCTGCAACAAGCATGTAGGTACTATTTTAACCGCTGTGCATCTAATCATAGTTTCTCTGTAGGGTCTGCTTTTCTTATCAGAATAACAGAGTTGGAGGGGACCCTTCTACTACAACCCCTCAAGCAGGAGACCATATACCATGTCTGAGAAATGGTTGTCCAGTCTCTTAAAAACCTCCAGCATTGGAGCACCCACACCTTAATCCACTGATTCATTGTTCTCACTGTCAGGACATTTCTCCTTAGTTCCAGCTTTCTTCTCTCCTTGATTAGTTTCCACCCATTGCTTCTTGTCCTACCCTCAGGTGCTTTGGAGAATAGCTTGACTCCCTCTTCTTTGTGGCAGCCCCTGAGACATTGGACGACTGCTATCATGTCACCCCAGTTCTTCTTTTCACTAGACTAGACATACTCAATTCCTACAACCATTCTTCATGTATTTTAGCCTCCAGCCCTCTAATCATCTTTGTTGCTCTTCTTTGCCCTTTTTCCAGAATATACTACCCTAATCAACAAAGAGGATGAGGGGACTGGAGGCTAAAACATATTTATTTATTTATTTATATTCGAATTTATATGCCACCCTACTCCCAAAAGGGACTCAGGGCAGTGAACAGCCAAAATAAAATACAATAACGTATAAAAGTTAAAAGTTATTTAAAATAGATTAAATAATTTGGGCTTAGAAAAGAAATTTAAAACATCCAATTATAGAAAACATTTTAAACGCAATTTAAAAGGGGAGAGTTAGGCCAGACCAGCCTGTTGGAATAAAAATGTTTTTAGGGCGCGGCGGAAGAAGTCCTGAAGCCTCCTTATCTCTGATATTGTTTGGCTGATGGCACCCTGATGGAGCCCCTCTATGGGAGCGAACTGGTCGGTGAGAGGCTATGAACATATGAAGAACAGTTGCAGGAACTGGGCTAGTCTAGTGAAGAGAAGGACCAGGGGAGACATCATAGCAGTCTTCCAATATTTGAGGGGCTGCCGCAGAGAGGAGTGGGGGGTCAAGCTATTTTCCAAAGCCCCTGAAGGCCAGACAAGGAATAATGGATGGAAACTGATCAAGGAGAGATTCAACCTGGAAATAAAGGAGGAACTTTCTGACAGTGAGAACAATCAATACGTGGAACAGAAGTTGTGGGAGTTTCATCACTGGAGGCTTTCAAGAAGAGACTGGACTGCCATCTGTCGGAAATGATGTAGGGTCTCCTGCATGGGTGGGGGGCTGGACTCCCTTCCAACTCTGTTAATCTGTCCCATCTGTACCCATAACTGCTCAAGCATGCTGCATTTTTCTAGTTTCGGTGAACTTGGCAGTGAACATTTTGGCTGCTCCAACAGCGTCTTCTCCTCTTCTTGCTCAGAATTAAACCAGGACATCCAGGTTGAGCTGCCATCACAGCCTGATAAGAAGAAAGTGCAGGTAGTTTTTCCGAAAAAGGAAATGTCTTCAACCTCTGTTAAAGCTTCTCCCCAGAGATCAATGGCATCATTTTCTCCAAAGGCAAAAGGTAAGGATTTATGGACTCGGTCAGGATTAGTGATGCTAATTAGACGTTGAGTGTTCAAGCTAATAGGGATGGCTGGATCACAAATGCCAATGTTAAGCTTCTTTATTGATGTTATGCAGTGCTGCTCAACCTTGGCAACTTGAAGAAGTGTGGACTTCAGCTCCCAGAATTCCCCAGCCAGCCATGCTGGCTGGGGAATTCTTGGAGTTGAAGTCCACACTTCTTCAAGTTGCCACGGTTGGCTGGGGAATTCTGGGAGTTGAAGTCCACACTTCTTCAAGTTGCCACAGTTGGCTGGGGAATTCTGGGAGTTGAAGTCCACACATTTTCAAGTTATTTATTTATTTATTGGTTCGATTTATATGCCGCCCTTCTCTGGAGACTCAGGGCAGCTTACAATGCCTTAAGCAATAGCCTTCATACTTTTATATATACCTGCTTAATAGGGCTTTCAGGCCCCCACCCAAGTGGTGTTCTTTTTTATACAAAGTCACCTTATTGCCCCCACAATCCAGATCCTCATTTTACCTACCTCAGAAAGATGGAAGGCTGAGTCAACCTTGAGCCTGGTGAGATTTGAACTTGCAGTAATTGCAGGCAGCTGGCAGCTAAGTGCTATTTAACAGTGCTTTAGTCCACTGCTCCACCAGGCTCCAAGTTGCCAAAATGGAGGGACACTAATCTTATCCCTTGACATTTGTAGCCTGCATTTATTACAGGGGTTCCCAACCGAGGGGTGCGAGACGATATTCCAGGGGGTGCGAAAACTTGGGTTTAGAAGTTTCAAAATGATAGTGTATATGTATAATTATATGCATATAATTATTTTTTTAAGGGGTGCGAGACAGTGGTGGGTTTCAAATTTTTTTTTACTACCGGTTCTGTGGGCGTGGCGTGGCTTGGTGGGCATGGCTTGGGCATGGCAGGGGAAGGATATTGTAAAATCTCCATTCCAACCCCATTCCAGGGGAAGGATATTGTAAAATCTCCATTCCAACCCCAATCCCGGGGAAGGTTACTGCAAAATCCCCATTTCCTCCCAATCAGCTGGGACTCGGGAGGCAGAGAATAGATGGGGGCGGGGCCAGTCAGAATTTTTACTACCGGTTCTCCGAACAAAAAAATTTTGCTACCAGTTCTCCAGAACTGGTCAGAACCTGCTGAAACCCACCTCTGGTGTGAGAATATATCAGAAGCGTTGTAAGGGTGCGGGGTATAGAAAAGGTTGAGAACCCTGACTTAATATACTGTTTTCCCCAAAATAAGACATCCCCTGATAATAAGCCCAATCGGGTTTTTGAGCACATGGCAATAAGGCCAAGCACTTATTTCAGGGTTCAAAAAAATATAAGACAAGGTCTTTGCTCTGTTTTTAATACAGGTAGTCCTCGACTTATAACCACGGTCCACTTTGTGATTGTTCAAAGTTGCAACGGCACTGAAAAAAAGAAACTCACAACCTTTCTTTCACACTCACGACCGTTGCAGTTGGTCACATGAAAATAATCCAGATGCTTGGCAACCTGGTTCATCTTTAATGATGGTTTAATGATGGTTTAATGCAGTGTCCTGGGGTTACAGAATCTCCTTTTCAAGGCCATTTCCGTCCCAACTATTGTGTTAGTTGCATCATGGCATTCTGCCAATTGGAGTCCTCGACTTAACAACAGTTCGTTTAGTGCTTAATGCATTGTAAGCCGCCCTGAGTCTCCACAGAAGGGCGGCATATAAATCGAACCAATAAATAAACAATAATAAATAAATAGTGACCATACAATGGCACTTAAAAAAAGGGACTTATGGCCATTTTTCACACTTAACGACCATTGTAGTCATCCCCATGGTCACGTGATTTACTGTATATTCAGATGCTTGACAACTGATTCACATTTTATGACGGTTGCAGTGTCCTTGTCGAGCCCTGGACTGGTGTCACGTGATGTCCCCTTTTGCGACCTTCTGGCAAGCAAAGTTAAATGGGGAAACTAGATTCACTTAACAACCGTGTTACTAACTGAACAACTGAACAAAATGGGGGGGGGAGGGAACTCACTTAACCGATGTTTCACATTGCAACATAAATATTGGACTCCATTGTGGTCATAACTCGAGTGGTTCAGCGGTCTAGAGCTGGAGCTCTCGCCTCACAATCAGGAGGCTGTGAATTCAATCCTAGGTCGCGGCCGATATTTCTCTCTCTGGGCACGATGAGAACATATCTGCTGTGAACTCTGCACTGGCAACAGGAAGGGCATCTGGCCAGTAAATACTCAGCTCCATTCAGTTGCCCAGACTCCACCCCGGGAAGGGATTATGGGGTCATTAAAAGACATTAAATTGTGGTCATAATTCGAGGGCTACCTGTCCTCCCTTTTATCCACCCTTCCGCCGGAGAACATGACTGGTGGGGAAATCCTGGATCTGCTCAAGGCCTTTCGGGTGGTTTTGGTGGATAGAAGCGCATGTCAAAATCATCATCTCTCCTTGTGAAGGAAAAACGGCTTTCCGATCACCAAAGAAAGAAAGATGTCCTTGTGTAAAACCTCTGCCAGAGGGTGAAATCTTGACAGACCTGAACAATAAACAGTGGATGATAATGAAGCTTCTGAGCCAGTCGGATCGTGGGCTGATCTATGAAGGTATCCAGAGGGATCACGCATTTATTGGGCGGGGGAGAAAACCTGCAGCTCGGTGCTCTATATTTTTCTAAAGGTGAACCTGTCGTGAAAATGATAGGGTTTCCCTCCCTGAATTTGGAGTCTTATTTAATCAAGAAAAACCTTAAAATAAACTGAAGGAGTAGTAGGCTGAAATATTTTCAGTATTTCCATTTTTCTCAAACTGTTAAGCTCTTGTCAGATCCCGCCCATTTAAGGGCCTATAAATGTACCTCTCTTGCATTCCCTACCAATTTGTCATTTTATTTCATTTTTTTTACAGCAAGATTAACGTCTGAACGCTCACCAAAGCACAAATACACCCTCAAACTGGTGAGTTCAAATCTCTGGGGTTAGATATAAGGTACCATAACTGGATTTTCAGCTTGCAAAAGATAGGGTTACTCGCATTTGTGTTTATTACTGTCATCTACTCATCTAAAATTTAAAATGAGACAAGAAAATTGAGTACCACAGGAAAGGATAAGACAAAGACACGCAAAATGTATTAAAACAGGAGAGATTGCCCTGTAATTTAATGTTAAATTCCAGATACGATGAGTTGAACTGTATATAGCCCAGGAGAGTTAGCCAGACTTATCCAAGAAAAAGGTACAAATAATTGTAAGGAATTGTGCCAATCTCAAATTATTGGTCCTGACTCTGATAGGAATTATTCCAGGGATGCCATCCCATTCAATAATCTTGCCCCTGGGATGGTGCTGTTTCAGTAGGTAAAGGTAAAGGTTCCCCTCGCACATATGTGCTAGTCGTTCCCAACTCTAGGGGGCGGTGCTCATCTCCGTTTCAAAGCCGGAGAGCCAGCGCTGTCCAAAGACGTCTCTGTGGTCATGTGGTCGGCATGACTCAACACCAGAGGTGCACGGAACGCTGTTCCCTTCCCACCAAAGGTGATTCCTATTTTTCTATTTGCATTTTTTACATGCTTTCGAACTGCTAGGTTGGCAGAAGCTGAGACAAGTCACAGGAGCTCACCCCGTTACACAGCAAGGACAGCTGTGTAACGGGGTGAGCTTTGGCTTCTTTGGCTTTGAAACGGAGATGAGCACCGCCCCTTAGAGTCGGGAACGACTAGCACGTATGCGCGAGGGGAACCTTTACTTTTACCTTACAGAACATTGCCCTTCTTGCTGTAGGGAGGAATTTCTAGACCTGATACGCTGTGTCTTCCTTATGGCTGGTTGAGTGATCTAATGCAGTTGATCTAATGTCTTCTGGATCTGCTTTGGGAGTCTATAAACAAATCCCTTTCCTACCTTCCAGTGATTAGCATCTTCATTTGCCTCTAAGACGTTTGAGAAACTGTATTGTCTGGTGGTTAAGGCACCAGGCTAGAAAACAGGAGAGTTCTAATCCTGTCTTAGGTATGAAAGCTAGCTGGGTAACTTTAGGTCAATCACGGGGAGACTGGGAATTCTAGTCCTGTTTTAGGCATGAAAGCTAGCTGGGTAACTTTAGACCAATCATAGGGAGACTGGGAATTCTAGTCCTGTTTTAGGCGTGAAAGCTAGCTGGGTAACTTTAGGCCAATCACGGGGAGACTGGGAATTCTAGTCCTGTCTTAGGCATGAAAGCTAGCTGGGTAACTTTAGGCCAATCACGGGGAGACTGGGAATTCTAGTCCTGTCTTAGGCATGAAAGCTAGCTGGGTGACTTTGGCCCAGCCCTCCTCTCTTATCCCAACACACCTCACAGTGTTGTTACTGGGGGAAAATAGGAAGAGAAAGGTATGTTGCCTCCTTGAGTTATTTGTAAAAATAATAAAGTTGGGATACATACATACATATGTATATATGTATGTATATATGTGTGTGTGTGTGTATGTACATTTGTGTGTGTGTATCTTATCTATAATAGATATATAGGTAGATAAAATAGATTAGATAGATAGATCTATCTATCTATATCTATATCTACAGTCTATCTATCTCTATCTAATCTATATATCTATATCTATCTATAGTCTGTCTGTCTGTCTTCATCTAAGAACTTCAGTGATACCTATTATCCTTCTTTTCTCAGGCTGCCAAAGAGGGAAAGCTGTTCAACGAACAGAACTTTCTACAGCGAGCCGCCAAGAAAGTCACAGGTAAAAACAAACGTTGGAGGAGTCCTGCACCTCTTTATAAGTGGGCCTTGGGGATATGAACCCAGGACACATTCCTCAAACTTCTCCTGGCCCACTGTGAAATCTCTGGAAGCAGAACAAGAAGAAATCTCTTCTTGTTCTGCTTCCAAAGTGGGGCAGTTTGGGGTGTGGGGAGGGGTGTCTGTCAGCACAAGCTGTGCTACCTCTCTCTTTGGTTGCACTGTCCCGTTTGATCTCTCCCTGCAGTGGAGAAATGGAAGAAGCAATATTTAATGCCGTTCCTGGGGATACCTGAATGTGTTGGTTTTGGCGTCCATGAGAATAGCTACAGGTGAGTCCCAGCGATAAAGAGAGTTCGATCTCTGTCCTCCTCCCGTTTCACACTAATCCTGTGCATCTTCCACTGTGTGACGCATGACTGAAGCCATTCTTCTGTTGCCATCCCTTGCACGGCCTGTTATTTGAATAGATCCAGGTGGTTCTTCAACCATTCTCATTTTGTATTTAGCAAAAGTTTGTATTTTGCTTTGTACAATAGCAATAGGACTTACATAGCATTTCACAGTGCTTTTACAGCCCTCGCTAAGCAATTAACAGAATCAGCATATTTGCCCCCAACAATCTGGCTCCTCATTTTACCCACCTCAGAAGGATGGAAGGCTGAGTCAACCTTAAGCCAGTCAGGATCGAACTCCTGGCAGTCAGCAGAGTTAAATCTGCAATACTGCACTCTAATCACTGTGCCACCGAGAAGGAATATGAGATAGGGAATAAGAGGGGAGGGAGGGAGGGGGGGAGGGACTTAAGAAAACAAAATACAATATTTACTTATATATATCATGACAGCAGCAAGAATAATATACGCAGAAAATTGGGAAAATAACAGTATACCAACGGAAGATAATTTTAGAAAAGTTTTGGAATATGCAGAAATGGACAGATTTACAAAGGGAATACAAGAAAAAGAGGAAACAGAATATTATATAGTGTGGGAGAAATGGTATGAATGGTTAGAGGAGAGATATAAAAGGCAAGGAAAGAGCAAATGAGGAAGATATAGGAGTGGAAATGTAATAACAAATAAGAGGAAGCAGAAAAGATAAAGAAAATAAATTTTGTATGGTATTGCCAATGTTATTTTCCTGTTTTTTCCCCCATAATTCTTGCCAGTTTGCAATTCTCTATATAAGATGTTCTACAAGTAGCACCTTCCGCCAGCAAGATTGGCAAAAATGTTTAGAAATTTATCACCAAAGTGTTGGAAATGCAACCACAAATTAGGCACATACTATCATATGTGGTGGTTACGTAAAAAAGTACAGGCGTATTGGCATAAGATTTATTTATGGTTGGTGGAAATAATTGGAGAAGAAATAGAATATAAACCAGAACTATTCCTATTGGGAATAATAAATGGGAAATACAGTAAAGGGGTAACTTACTTACTAATACATATTAGAACAGCAGCAAGAATGAGTTTTGCCCAAGATTGGAAAAATAAGGAAACTCCTCCAGAAGATGAACTGATCAAAATTTTTTTGACATGTGCGGAAATGGATAGATTAACCTTGGAACTGAAAAATAAAGACGAATCAGAATACCACGAGATATGGACAAATTGTATCAATGGTTGGAACAGAAAAGATGGTCGAAAAACTAGAAAAACTGACTAGAATTCATAAAATAGAGAATTAAAGTTATGTATGTAACTACAATAGAATGATAATGGATAAAACAAATGTATAAGTAATATAGACAGAAGAAGGATGTCTTTAGATATGTAAATACTGAACAAACTAATCATATATAAGTAATAAGGTATATATGATACTTATCTTTCATTTTAGTATGTATGGCAAAAAGAATGCCAGGACGGTTACGCCGTGTCCAATGTTTTAATATGTGTGTAATAAAACTTTAATAATAATAATTTTTAAAAAAACACATATTTTGAGAATCGCTAGGGAGAAGTCTTCTTAACTATCTTTCTCTCACCAAACTATCTTAACTTCATGCTCTTTGATCTCAAAAAGGCAGCCCCTCCCACCTGGGAATCCAGGCTACATCCCACCACACTAGCCTCCCTAATTCCTGGTGGTTTTTAACCAGCAGATGGCCAAGAATAGATGCACACTGTGACTGGCAGCCCGATTCACACATTCAACGCCATCTCCTTTGATTGGCAGGTTCCTGGTCTTTCCCGAATTGGGTCGATCTCTTCAGTCAATCCTGGATGACAACAAAAACAAGATGACGGAGAAAGCTGTTTTGCAGCTTGCAGTCAGGCTGGTATGGGATGCCAGGAAGGCACAGGGTGGGGAAGGAATTCCTCTGACGGGCAGAAGGGATGGCCTTAAAGGACAGGAAGAGCTTTTACTAAGGCAACGATCAGATAAAAGAAATCCAAGTCCAGGGCAAAACGGTAATCTGAGAAAGCTTCTCAAACAGGGTCCTGCCTAGTTCCAATAAGTATAAAGTGGTGAGGAGGCGGATTGAGATTTCCAAGATACTGCTAAAAATTCACTCTGCTGTCCCAAAGGTGCTTTTTCAAGAGGCAGTTGGACTTCCTTTGAGTGGTGTGACGGCCTAGAGGTGACGCTCTCGCCTCACAATCAGGAGACTTTGCGTTCAATCCTAGGTAGAGGCAGATATTCCTCTCTCTGGGTATAATGAGAATATATCTGCTGACCAAACCTCCGCATTGGCGACAGGAAGGGCATCCGGCCAGTAAACACTCAGCTCCATTCAGTTGCCCAGACTCCACCCAACAAGGGATTATGGCAGGGGTGGGCTTCAAAAATTTTAGCAAGGAGTTCTCTGCCTGATTGCTGGGTGAGCATGTCCATGGTGGGCGTGGCCTAATTGGCCTCCTGCACCATTGGGGGGGGCAGTGTTTTTGCCCTCCCCGGGCTCCAGAGGCTTTCCTCGAGCCTCCAGGAGGGCAAAAACAGCCTCCCCAGGCTCTGGAGACTCTCCAGAGGCTGGAAATGGGTCCGTTTCCAGCCTTCACGAACTTCCAGTAGGCCCGTTTTTCGTCCTTCCCGAGCCTCCATGCATCCAAAACAGGCCGTGTGGGGACTCCTGGGAGGAGTGGGCGGGGCCAGCCAGTATTGGGATTTGGGAGTTCTCCGAACTGCAGAGAATCTTAGCTAGAGGTTCTCCCGAACCCCTGCGAACCCCCAGCAGCCCATCCCTGGATTATGGGGTCGTTAGAACAAAGAAGATGAATTGGACTTCCTTTGTTTTTTCCTCGAAGATGTTTTGCTTCTCATCTAAGAAGCTTCTTCCCTTCTTCTCGGATAAGAAGCTTCTCGGATGAGAAGCGTAACATCCTCAAGAAAACAAATGAAGTCCAGTCGCCTCTTGAAAAAGCACCTTTGGGACAACCACAACCTGGAGGATGGAGAATGTCTGCTGACGTGCTGGAGAGGGTTGCTTATATGAAAGATAAAAGCCTAGCCCCACGCTTTTTGTCTTCTTGGCTTCTAGCCTTTATTTAATTCTTAATTTTGATTGTTTTTATATTTATGTTTTTAATGGCATCTTAACCCACCCAGAGTCACTTTGGCTAGTGAGATGGATGGCATATAAACTTAATTAATTAATAAGGCAAAGCTACCTCCTTCCGCCACCCTGTTACTTCCCACCGATGAAGACTATTCGCACCAGCAGCAGTCCTGGAAAACGGGAATTTGCATCGCTGACACTTCCCGTCTGCCTTTCTCGTTGCCCCTAGCTTGATGTCCTGGAGTACCTTCATGAAAACGAGTATACTCACGGGGATCTGGCTGCTGAAAACATCTATGTGAATCCGGCTGATCTTACTGTGGTAAGGCAGGGAGCAGGGGTCTCTAGGACAACTCGTCATGGCCAACTTGCCGCGGGACAAACGTTACATAATATCGAAGAAACGAAATAGAATAAGTAAAGGACATAGAAGAAACGAAATAGCAATAGCAATAGCACTTAGACATATATATCGCTTCACAGTGCTTTACAGCGTTCTGTAAGCCTTTTACTGAGTCAGCATCTTGCCCATAACAATCTGTGTCCTCATTTTACCCACCTCGGAAGGATGGAAGGCTGAGTCAACCTTGAGCCTGACGAGACTCGAACTGCCGCAGCTGGCAGTCAGCAAAAGAACAGTTATACAATTTAATACAATTTCA
Organism: Masticophis lateralis; assembly: GCA_030761175.1. Taxonomy (NCBI): domain Eukaryota; kingdom Metazoa; phylum Chordata; class Lepidosauria; order Squamata; family Colubridae; genus Masticophis; species Masticophis lateralis. The sequence goes on from JAUDYJ010000013.1 coordinate 10,894,624, forward strand.
GCAGTAGAGTGTTAACGTTCGTTTGTGGTGTCTGCTACTCACTTAACAACGATCTCACAGCAACAGAAATTTGCGACTCGGTTGTGGTCGTAAGTCGTACCTATAGCATTTTTGAGGATCTTCTGCTCTTCTTCATGCTTATCCTCCAGGTTACGTTAGCAGATTTCAGCTTCGCCTTTCGATACAGCCCTGGGGGGAAACATGTGCCTCAGCGGGATTGCAGTCGGACCCCTCATGAAGGCACCTTGGAGTTCATCAGCCTGGACAGCCACAGGGGAGCTGGTGAGATCCTATTGCAAACGCAGGTCTAGATTTGCCCACGTCACCTCTCTTGGGAGAGGTGACGAGCCGGAGCGTGGCACAAAGGCAACACAGCCAGAGAATAAGTCTGAGTCCCTTTATTAATTCCAACTTTACCTCCCCCAAAATGTCTCTCTTACTCTCCAGTCTGGAGAAAATCTCTCCCACAAACCTGTACCAGCCTTTGGCTGAGAATACTCCAGTCCAATCGTTATAAGCAGCCAACTTCCAACTATAAATCCAACAAGGCAAGATAAAGTAATTAATCCGGCAGGGCAAGCAAGATAAGGAATTCCAGAAGTGAAGTAGCATGGCAGTAAATCAAACCAGTTAGGAGGACGCCAGGAACTCAGAGAAAGCAGTTAACACAAGATGAACTCAGTGTTTGTTCCTGACAACCGCTGCTCCCATTTGCCTCTCCTTTAAACTCCATCCCCAGGTGTGCCTTGTGAAGGGAATCGGGCCCCTTTCCTCTCAACCTACATTGCTCTCTTCTCCGTTCTTCCCTGCGTGTCCTAGGATGAGGAGGGGGTGGGCCTTGGTCTTCCTCTGAACCCCCTCTCCCTTGTTCTACCTCTCCCCTGCTCTGCCCAGCCTGACTTTGCTCTTCCCCAGTTTCCACCATAGCCACAGAGCCACTCGCTCTCTGTCAGCTGTTCGTCTTCCACCTTAGAGTCCGATGGGGCATGACAGGAGAGTTGAGTTGGCTGCCAATTCGCATCCAGGTCCAATTCAGGGTCCTGATTGTCACCTTGAAAGCCCTGCATCAGTGGTCCCCAGCCTTTGTGGCTTGGCGGCCTGGCTGTGGGGTGGGGGAGAGAGGGAAACCAGGCCGTGTGAGTGTACACTTGCACACACAGTTCCAGTCACCCAAGAGAGAAGAGAAGCCTGTTGGGATGCAATCTCTGCTCCTTCAGGCTTCGTGCCAAAACGTTTTGCAAAAGGCCTGAAGCATCGTGAGGTTGCTTCCTCAAAACCTTTTGTCTGTTTGCAAAAGCGTTTGGCGCAGAGAAGAGAAGCCTTTGAGGCACAGTCTTGTACTCCTTCAGACTCACCGAAGCTGCAGAAGTGGATCACGTGTCCTGCGCAGGCAGCCTCAGTCACTGCTCTGCTTTTGGAGCATTAGGAGCAGGCGGCTTGGCGGTCCAGCTGGGGTTGGAGAGGGGAACTGGACCGCGTAAGCGGTGGGCCAGCACACACACAAACAAACAGCTCCACTCACACGAAAGAAGCCTTTGGGGCAGTGGTGAAATCCAAATTTTTTTTACTACCGGTTCTGTGGGCGTGGCTTGGTGGGTGTGGTGTGGCTTGGTGGGTGTGGCAGGGGAAGGACACTACAAAATCCCCATTCCCTCCCCACTCTGGGACCTGCCAGAAGTGGTATTTGCCAGTTCTCCGAACTACTCAAAATTTCCGCTACCGGTTGTCCAGAACCTGCTGGATTTCACCCCTGCTTTGGGATGCCTCTTGCATGAGTGGGGCTGCTGCAGCCGTGCGTGTGCACCAACCCCTCCCTCACGCTGCCTGGTTGTGAATTTGCCATGCCCAGTAGTGGGCCACATCCTACATGGCTTAGGGCCAGGTTATTTGATGGGCCATCTTTCCCTAGTTATATCTACCGTGTTTCCCTGAAAAATATGACCTACCCCAAAAGTAAGCCCTAGTTAAGACCCCACCCACACCAGGGTGCACGGGTAAAAATTAAGCTAGGGTGGGGATGGGGAGGGTGGAGCTGCCCTACCTACCAGGCCTCGCACACCCCAACACCTGCCTTGAAGCTCTGTTATCGGCTGCAGAGTCCTTTCCTGAAAGACCTCTGACGGCAAAATGAGGCTGGGGGAGGCACCACACGCATCAATCCGGAGCCCATTTCTCAGTTGCAGAGGCCATTCCTGACAGCAAAACGGAGGCCGGGGGTGACTTGCGCAGGCGGCGACAAGCGGCCGCAGAAAAAGTGGGCCGGCAGCAAGCTCCTGCTGGGTGGGGCTGTGGGTGCCACTGCCACCCCCCAAAAATACTTTTTAGCCTGGTGCCTTCACAACTGAGCCCTCTATTAAAAACAGAAGCTTGCTGGTGACTGACTGTGTTACATCCTGTTGTGGCCTGCACGGATCGTGGCTGATCCCGACGACGAGGAGGCTGGTATGATGTCGTGCCAGCAGCCAGTCCTTGCATCGCATAGTGAGGAGGCCAAAGAGGATGTGATGCCAGAGGCAAAGACTCAGCCAGGCCTTCAGAACCTCCAGAGGCTCCTTCAAGTGGAGAGAGCGAAGTGGAGGAGCCTGTCCTCAATGCTTGGGCATGCAAGGCTGCCAAAAGGCAGGAGTGGCTACTCAAGAGAAGGAGGAGGTCTACTCGAGAGTAGGGCTTGAGGTTAATTGGCCACTCCCGTAGCCTATTTAAGTCCCACGCAGCTAGTGCTTTCTTGCTAGAAACAACGTCTCATTACTACAGAGCATCTTGGAGAGGGAGCGACTTCTCATATCTGGTTTTCTGGGCTGATTGCCAGCCTTTGTCAGACTTTGTTCTTAATAACTTTGATAAGGACCCTTTGCACAGGAAGCCTGCATTCTTGAAAGGGGTTTGTTTGGAATTTAAACAGTGTTTGCGAAGCTTGGTGTGTGTCACATTCTCCGGGAATCCGAAGCTGGGGCAGGACACATCCCATCCTCCTTTCCGTGGGGTGGGAAGTATGGAAATCTGCTTCTGGTATTTCTTAATGGAGATCTGCTCATTCATTCCTTAAACAGCTCCGTCCCGTCGAAGCGACCTTGAATCCTTGGGTTACTGCCTGGTGAAATGGCTGTGCGGTGCCCTCCCTTGGTCTGCGGAGCTGACAGATCCCTGCGATGTCACAGAGGAAAAAGAGAGGTGCGTGCACACTTACAACTCTGGGCAAATGCTTGCTGTTAGAGGGAAAAAAAGACGAGATATTTCAGCTACCACCCAGCCAAGGCTGCGATGGGTACTGAGTGTTGATAACGGGATCCTGTTTTTTCTTCATCCTGGTCCCACAGTTCCCTATCTTTCCTCCTGGAGACACAAAAAAACCCCAATAGAAGAGAATGTCTGTAGATCAAGAGTTGAATTCTGGGGTCCTTGATGCTCTCTGAGCTTGATGGTTTCCTCAAAGACATTTCATTACCCAACTAGGCAACATCATCAGTGCTAGAAGGAATGGGGTTTGCTCTTTGCCCTGTCAGTGTTAGTGGGGCTGTTGTTTCCTCCTTGGTTGCTCCTTGGTTAGCCTGCTGTTTCCTGCTTGATTGTCTGGTTCCAATAAACGGAGCATCTGTAGCTCAGGGTTGAACTGTAAAGTCCTTAATGCTCTCTGAGTTTGTTTCAGTGGTGGGTTTCTCCCGGTTCGCCCCGGCTCTCCTGAGCCGGTAGCGGTGACGATATGATGTCACCGAACTGGTTCTGCCACCCCCCGCCCACATTATTCTTACCTTTTATTTGGCCCCACCCCCAATCTATTGCTGCTTCCTGAGTCCCAGCTGATGGCTAGAGGGAAAAAAAACTGTTTAAACTCTTGGGTGGGGCTTCAAAGGGCCGCCCTACAGCTGATCAGTGGTAAAAGAAAATACATGAGTAGATTAGTGCCTGCAAAAATACATGAGTAGATCAGTGCCTGCAAAAGCAAATGGGTAGATTGGTACAGCTCTGCAAGCAGTTAAAAGCCTGGTAGACCAGTACCTCTGCTAAATCCTAAAGAATTATCACATGACCATCAAGCCATGCCCACAAAACAAGCCACGCCCACAGAACCGGTAGTAAAAAAAATAAGAACCCACCCCTGGTTTGTTTGTTTGTTTATGCAGATGTTTTATTATCCAACAACACAAGTACTACAAAGGAGTGCTGTTTGCTGTCGGTTTATACACAAAACAACTAAACGAACAACTAACCAAGGAGCTATCAACGAGAAAACAACAATCCCACAAACACCTACGGGGCAAGCTATTATATACAGGTAGTCCTCGACGTACGACCACAATGGAGCCCAACATTTCTGTTGTTAAGCGAGGCATTTGTGAAGTGAATTTTGCCTCATTTTTTGATCTTTCTGGCCCCAATTGTTAAGAGAATCGCTGCAGTTGATTAAGTCAGTAACTCAGTTGTTAAGTGTTTCCTCCTTGAAGGTCACAAAAGTGGATTGCATGACCTTGGGACACAGCAGCGGTCAGAATAGAATTAAGGAAAGGAAAGAAGGAAAGGAAAGGAAAGGAAAGGAAAGGAAAGGAAAGGATAGGATAGGATAGGATAGGATAGGATAGGATAGGATAGGATAGGATAGGATAGGATATGGAATAAAATAGGATAGGATGGGATGGGACGGGACAGGACAGGATAGAGAATAGAATAGAATAGAATAGAATAGAATAGAATAGAATAGAATAGAATAGAATAGAATAGAATAGAATAGAATAGAATAGAGAATACAGAATACAGAATATTTTACTTGCTGGCTGTTCACCGCCCCGAGTCCTTTGGGAGAAGGGCGCTATATAAATATAATAAACATAAACAATAGAATAGAATATGGAATGGAATGGAATGGAATGGAATGGAATGGAATGGAATGGAATGGAATGGAATGGAATAGAATAGAATAGAATAGAATAGAATAGAATAGAATAGAATAGAATAGAATAGAATAGAATAGAATAGAATAGAATAGAATAGAATAGAATAGAATAGAATATGGAATAGGATAGGACAGGGAAGGGAAGGGAAGGGAATTGAATTGAATTGAATTGAATTCTTTATTGGCCAAGTGTGATTGGACACACAAGGAATTTGTCTTTGGTGCATATGCTCTCAGTGTACATAAAAAGAAAAGATACATTCGTCAAGAATCATAAGGTACAACATTTAATGATGGTCATAGAGTACAAATAACCAATCGAATCATATTAGGAAGCAGTCAATATAAATCTTAAGGATACCAGCAACAAGGTTACAGTCATACAGCCATAAGTGGGAGGAGATAGGTGATAGGAAGGATGAGAAGTTTAATAGTAACGCAGACTTAGTAAATAGTTTGACAGTGTTGAGGGAATTATTTGTTTAGCAGAGTTATGGCGTTCGGGAAAAAAATGTCCTTGTGTCTAGTTGTTCTGGTGTGCAGTGCTCTATAGCGTCGTTTTGAAGGTAGGAGTTGAAATAGTTTATGTCCAGGATGCGAGCGGTCTGTAAATATGTTCACAGCCCTCTTTTTGACTCATGCAGTATACAGGTCCTCAATGGAAGGCAGGTTGGTAGCCATTGTTTTTTCTGCAGTTCTAATTATCCTCTGAAGGCTGTGTCTCTCTTGTTGGGTTGCAGAGCCAAACCAGACAGTGATAGAGGTGCAGATGACAGACTCCATAATTCCTCTGTAGAACTGGATCAGCAGCTCCTTGGGCAGTTTGAGCTTCCTGAGTTGGCGCAGAGTTGGAACCAGTTGCCAAGCACCTGAATTTTGATCACCTGATTATGGGGTGGCTGCAAAGGCCGTCACAGTGAGAAACGGTCATTAAGTCCCTTTTTTCAGTGCCGTCGCAACTCTGACCTGTCACTAAATGAACTGTTGTAAGTCGAGGACTACCCGAATGAACAGACAGCAAACCCCTCTCCCTTCTAGCACTGAAGAAGTTAACTAGTCTGGTGATGAAATACCTGCAAACAAAGAACCAAACTCAGAGAACACCAAGGCCAAAAGATAAACCTTAAAGGAACATCACTCGTACCGGATCATGCCGACTTTGTCTTTGGGACATTAACCTGGCCTTCAAAAGCAGGGTGGATTTGATTTGATTTAAATCAAATCAATTTAAATCACGATTTAAATCACTAGTAGAAAGCCTTGATTTAAATCAACTCGATTTAAATCCTAATTTTCATCTCTGTCCCGCAGCGACTCCTCCTCTGAGTCAACCTGCTGTTGACTCACCGACGGCCCCAATATTGAAGAATATACAACCCAGGGGTGAAATGCTACCGGTTCGCACCGGTTTAGGTGAATCGGTAGTAAAAAAAAATACGACCGGCTCCTCCTAATTGGTATTTCCGACGATTAGCTGTGCCGCGTGATTTATATTTGCTAGAAAGCAGGAAATCCTGCTTTCTAGCGAATATAAATCACGCGGCACACCTGTTCACATCCCCTCGCTGTTCTACTTACCTTCTTACCACGGTGCAGGAGGCTGACTAGGCCACGTCCACCATTGCCACACCCACCCAGCAACCGGGCAGCCCATCCCTGGGCAGAACCATTATCAAGGACAGTCGTAGGACCCCGGGATGCTGCAAACAGCAATATATACAATGAATCTGTATTGTCAATGCACAATTCTCGTCTCAGTTGTACTTCTCCTGTTTAAGAGATTTACGTTGATATGTCATTACCGTTGTAGGTGCAAAGCAGATATTATCAAAAGTTCAAGACTGACCACTGGTTGGGGAGCCTTACCAGGTAAAGGCTGGTTGACTTGTTCTCATTTTAATATCCTAATTTTCATTTGAGGGTTTACTTCTTAGAGGCTTACTTGGTGACACAGTGGTTAGAGTGCAGTACTGCAGGCTACTTCGGCTGACTGGCTGATTCTCACCGGCTTAAGGTTGACTCAGCCTTCCATCCTTCCGAGGTCAGTAAAATGAGGACACAGATTGTTGGGGGGCAAGATGCTGACTCTGTAAACTGCTTAGAGAGGGCTGTAAAGCACTCTAAGTCTAAGTGCTATTGCTACTTCATGATTTGTTCTCACAACAGCTTCCCACATTACAGGTAGTCCTCAACTTGTGACCACAATTGAGCCTGTTGCTAAGCGAGACAGTTGCTAAGTGAGTTTTGCCCCCCTTTATGATCTGTCTTGCCACAGTTGTTAAGTGAATCGCTGCAATTGTTAAGTTACAATGCGGTTGTTAAGCAAAACTGGCCTCCCCATTGACTTTACTTCCCCGAAGGTCCCAACGAATAGGGGATCACATGATCCCGGGACACTGCAACCGTCATAAGTACATGCCAGTTGCCAAACATCTGGATTCTTGATCATGGAAAAGCTGCGACTGGCGTAAGCATGAAAAAATGATCGTCAGTCACTTTTTTCCCCAGTGCTGTTGCAACTTTGAGTGGTCACTAAACAAAGTGTTGTAAATCGAGGACTATCTACTATATATTTTCAATGAGAAATAATGCCACTACGATGTGGCATATTTAGCAACTTTCAGATGAGTGGACTTCAACTCCCAGAATTCCTCAGACAGCCATACTGTCACATAGTATGTGACAGTAGGGCTGTCTGGGGAATTCTGGGAGTTGAAGTCCACTCATCTGAAAGTTGCCAAGTTGGAAAAAAAAAAAAACATTGATCTAAGCCAGAGGTTGTGGCATCACAGATATTGCAATTGTTACTTAAGACACAGCAGCTCTTTTCATTGTTGTCCACGGAGATCTGTTTGATTAACCGATCGATTGATTTTTAAAGAATCCATAAAGAAATACCTGCAACAGGTCATGACTTTGGAATATGAAGAAAAACCAAACTACGAAGAACTGCGAATGTTCTTTACGAGCCCTCTTCAGCTGATGAGAGCATCGGCCTATGACTCCGTGGACCTCAGAGCAGCACCCTAGGTGAGCTGTGATTTCATTCTAGGCCCATCCAAAGAGCATCATGGGCCCTGCTAGGTGGCAGGGTTTTTTGTGTGTGTGTTGACGGTATTACTTAAAAAGGAAAGAAAAACAAAAACAAAAGAAGACGCTTGCTTAAGGTGCCCACTTCTGAGCTTGGCATAGCTGGAGATCTCTGGAACAGATAGGTAAATTTTGGGGTGGTGTAGAAGATGGATGGGTGGGTGGGTGGGTGGGTGGATGGATAAGATGATATGGATAGACAGATGGATAGACAGACAGAAAGGAGATGGATGTAGCTGGATGGGTGGATGATGGGTGGATAGATAGATATGGATAGAAGGATAAGATGATATATATAGAGAGAGGGGGGGGTTAGGTGGATGGGTAGATGGATGGATGATAGTAGACAGACGTATTAGACAGGTATATTGGATGAATGGATGGATGGATGGATGGATGCAGGTGGATAGATGGATGGATGAGAGATGATAGATAAATGTTAGAGAAGTAGTAGATGGGTAGATGGATGGATGATAGAGAGACAGGTAGACAGACAGACATATTAGACAGGTATATTAGATAGATAGGACAGACAGACAGACAGATAGATAGGTAGGTGGATAGGTAGATGGAAGGATGAGATAGATGAGAGATAGATAGATGAGAGAGAGAGGTAGGTGGATGGGTAGATGGATGGTTGATAGAGATAGATAGACAGACATTAGACAGATGGATGGATGGATGATAGAGGTAGGTGGATGGAGATAGATAGATAGATAGATAGATAGATAGATAGATAGATAGATAGATAGATAGATAGATGATAGATAGATAGATAGATAGATAGATAGATAGATAGATAGATAGATAGATAGATAGATAGATAGATGTAGGTGGATGGGTAGATGGATGGATGATAGAGATGGAGGGATGAATGATGGACAGAAGACAAACAGACAGGCTATCAAGGCACTTTACAGCTTCACCCAGCAGCTTGCTTGCCAAATCGAAGCAGCCAGCTTTCCTGCAAGATTCCGTCAATCTGCGAGGGGTATAATGTGTAGTTTGACCCAGTGCAAATTGTGGCCCAAGAAGAGAAGAATGATAAACCTTTTGTTCCTCTCACTTATCATACAGTTCATTCTTTGCCTTTGTGTTGCGAGCAGTGATATTGAAAGCGGTTAAAATTCACCAAGCACAGATTTTTGAGACCAGAAGCAGTTCATCCTGGGACCTTGTCCTATCTGGATAACAAGGTTTTGCCTTGTGCTGTGATGCATTTCTGCATCGAAATGGCTCCCCGGTTAGTTCAGACATATTTAGCAATTACAGCAATGCTGGTTTATCCTTTCATTAGATGTTGTTTTCAGTAGCAGAGAGAAATTTGTCATTATTTAGCAGCTTCTCCTTTTACCCTGACAAACTTGTTTTTTTGGGTGTGTGTTTCTCCCATTCCCCCACCCCCCTCTTTAAAGCTTTCAGAAAGCTGAATGTGAAGAGAAATGAAGAAGAAGAAGGAATCATATGGCTTTACACATCTTGAAAAATGCACTTAAAAGTCGAACTCACTGGAATATCTTCTCATTGGAACCGTTGGCAACATAGATTGTGTGTGTTTGCTTGTTATCTCCGGTTTTTAATAGAGAGGGAAAGTAGTTTTCATGGAAATGTTTGTTAGGATTTTGCCGTGACCTGTTGCAAGCTAAAGATTTACCCTGGGTCATAATTTAATTTAATGCATTCTAGCAAATCTTTCTTGGATAAATTATTACTTGCACATAATTTATAAAGGACCTTTATCAGCTGTCCAAATATTCAAATCAAGCCCTGAACCTTTAAAAAAAGGAGGGGAAGGGGAGAAGGATTGTAAATATTTTAATTTTGATTTTAATCTTGCTTTTAGTGTCTTAAAAGTTCGCTTTATTCTACTGCATAAATATTTTACGATTTTTATCCCTATCTTAAAAGATGTTTTGTCAGGCAGAAGGACTGGGAAAAAGTTTTTAATCTTTGTGATATTGTTTTGTTGATTTTTGTAGTAAAAAAGTTGTACGGTGAGTTTGTTTTGTGTGATCTGGGCGTGGCAGAAAAATCCAGCAATATTGAGCTCCTTTTGTAGGGAACATTTGAGATCCACTCCTGTTCTTTGTGGGAGATCACTACATTTTCCCTTGCTTTGGTCCATAATTATTATAAATTAATTTATATTAGAACAGATTATCACCAACTGTTCTATTTATTACAACAGAGCTGGTGCCGAGAATCTGATTGAAATGTCAGATGAAGTTAAAAATAAGACGCTTATTAACATAAACCCACATTTTGGGATCAGGTAAAAATCCATGTATTAATCTGTAATGTAGGAGCAACTTTCAATTGGAATTGAAATTGGATCCAGTTGATGGGGGAAATGAAGAAATTACAGTTTTGGAGTGCCGTACTTTTAAGAAATCTTGCACCTCTAGCCAATGCAGCATCTTTCTAATAACTGTGAGCTCAATAGCAGTAATTTAGAGAGGGATCTTGGAGTCCTAGTGGACAATCGCTTAAATATGAACCAGCTGTGTGCAGCAGCTGTCAAAAAAGCCAACACAGTTCTAGGCTGCATAAACAGAGAGATAGAATTAAGATCGCATGAAATGTTAATACCACTTTATAATGCCTTGGTAAGGCCACACTTGGAAGCCTGCATCCAATTTTGATCGTCATGATATAAAGAAAGATGTGGAGACTTTAGAAAGAGTGCAGAGAGGAGCAACAAAGACAATTACGGGACTGAAGGCTAAAACATAGAAAGAATGGTTGCAGGAATTGGATATGTCTAGCCCAGAGGTCAGCAACCTGCGGCTCTGGGGCTGCATGTGGCTCTTTCACCCCTCTGCTGCGGCTCCCTGTCACTCAAAATATATGTCACAACCACCAATGTGCAACACCCGCCGGCACACGATTTATTGAGCTTTTCAACCCCCGGTAGGCCAACCATAGAAAAATCCAAGAAAAGAAAAGTTTCAGAAGAAAACAGAACATTGAATTCAATGACATGTGCTAGTTTTGTGGCCGCTCAAGAAATAGTCAGGCACAGGAAGAGTTTTGTGGCTCCCAGTGTTTTCTTTTCTGTGGGAAATGGGTCCAAATGGCTCTTTTGAGTGTTTAAGGTTGCAGACCCCTGGTCTAGTTTAATGAAAAGAAGGACTAGGGGTGACATGATAGCAGTCTTCCGATATCTCAGGGGCTGCCCCACAGAAGAGGGAGTCAAGCTATTCTCCAAAGCACCTGAAGGCAGGACAAGAAGCAATGGGTGGAAACTCATCAAGGAGAGAAGCAACTTAGAACTAAGGAGAAATTTCCTGACACTTAAGAACAATGAATCAGTGGAACTACTTGCCTCCAGGAGTTGTGGGTGCCCCATCACTGGAGGCTTTTAAGAAGAGACTGGACAGCCACTTGTGTGGAATGGTATATAAGGCCCACTGTTTGAGCAGGTGTTGGACTAAAAATCTCCAAGGTCCCTTCCAACTCTTGTTATTTTGTCCTGCTTTTTGTCTCTCTTTTAATTTATTTTTCTGTTATCTAAGAAAATAAGACCCACATACAGAATAACAGAGTCGGAAGGGATCTGGGCTATCCAATCTCTTCTTATGAGCCTGGTAGCTCAGCAGACTAAAAGCATTATGATAAACACCAGCTGTCTGCAATTACTGTAAGTTCGAATCTCACCAGGCTCAAGATTGACTCAGCCTTCCATCCTTTCTAAAGTAGGTCAATTGAGGACCCAGTTTGTGAGGGCAATAAGCTGACTTTGTATAAAATATACAAAAGAGTATGAAGGCTATTGCTTAACACATTGTAAGCCGCCCTGAGTATTTGGAGAAGGGCGGCATATAAATCTAATTTAAAAAAAAATCTGCAATGATGGAGCACCCACAATTTCTGAAAGCAAGCCATTCCACTGGCGAATTGTTCGGTCAGGGAATTTCTCCTTATTTCTAGGTTGGTTCTCTCTTTGATTAGTTTCCATCCAATGCTTCTTGTCCTACCTTTAGGTGCTTTGGATAATAGATTGACTCAGGGTTGAAATCCAATTTTTTCCCCTTCTGTGGGCGTGGCAAGGGAAGGATAATGCACAAAATCTCCATTCCCACCCCACTCCAGGGGAAGGATACTGCAAAATCCCCATTTCCTCCCTACTCTTGGGGGAAGGATACTGCAAAATCCCCATTCCCTCCCTACTCTTGGGGGAAGCACAAGGAAGCCATCCAGGATTCCTTAACATCCTTTATCTCTGCTAAATGTGGCACATGCTAAATCTGTGTTGCCATCTCGTGTCTGTTGCTGGCCTAGCATGAGTTACCCGTACGTTGAATAACAGTGTTCTCCCCTCAGCTTGAGGAGCCTCTGTGGGATTGTAGCCAAAACAGGCTCCCGAGAAACGAGAAGAAAATAAACATGCCTGGAGAAGGCAGCAAACTGGTTTAATCGAGGTGCAAAAACGGAGGCACCTGCATCTAAGAGCCCTAATGAAGACTGGAAGCGGCTCATATAATCCTGGATTAACTGTCGGGTGCAAGAAGCCAGCAACCAAGACGGGAGTTCAAAACTACTACAAAGTTTGAGGGATTCTCAGTGGTCTCGAGATCTTGGTAGACATTTCATTACCCAGCTAGGTAACAGCAGTAGCAGGTAATGAGCCTGGCGGTGCAGCAGACTAAAATGCTGTTAAGTAGCACTTAGCTTCCAGCTGCCTGCAATTACTGCAAATTCGAATCTCACCAGGCTCAAGGTTGACTCAGCCTTCTATCCTTCTGAGGTAGGTAGAACGAGGACCTAGATTGTGGGGGCAATAAGCTGACTTTGTATAAAAAAGAACACAGCTCAGGGGCGGCCAAAAGCCCTACTAAGCAGGTATCTACACAAGTATGAAGGCTACTGCTTAACGCATTGTAAGCCGCCCTGAGTCTCCGGAGAAGGGCGGCATATAAATCGAATAAATAAATAAATAAATAAAACGTCTGCCACCCCCCCCCCCAAAAAAAACAACTAAACTCAGAGCACACCGAGAACCCCCTCATTTCAACCCTGAGCTCCAAATAGTTTCTTCTATTGGTACCACATATGGATGTTGCTCTTCAGAAAGCATGGACATGGCAGAAATTTCCATGTAGGCCGAAGAGTTTGTAGAAAAAATGCGTTTAAAAGGGGAAAAAAAAGCCTCTGACGATCCCAGCTGGAGCAGCAGGATCGTCAAAGGCTTTTTTTGTAACTTTTAAAAGCAATGCTTTTAAAAATAAAAAAAAAAGATTGTGCGTCACAGCTGATCACCCCCCCCCCCTTGATTGCCGTTCTACTTAACCGCATGCCTCCTTTTGGCGTGCACTGCGTGTGTGCACCTCGCATTCGGCGTGTGGTGCGCATGCGCAGCCAGCGAACCGGAAGTAAACCGGTTCAGATTTCACCATTGGGTTGCAGCCCACCACTGGCTTCGGTGTATGTTATGACCCAAGTGGCTCACATTCTTCCAAAAATCACACTTTTTTCAAACTAAAGACACAAGGTTTCCTGGCATGGAGAGATTAACCAACTGGTTAGCTGAAAAGTTAAACTGTAAACCGGAGGATGTGGAAGAGATTATTTTGGGGGGGTTTCGTTGGTTTTTATTGTGGCCCATAGAGAGAGACACATCGGAACACGAACCTGTTCAGGTGACCCAAAGAGCAGGCCCATCCAAAGACGGACCAGCAGTTATCTTGATGTCTCCAAGGAAGCAGGAAGAGTTGGGACATTGTTCCTCAGCAGCGATCTTCCAGCATCGTTATCTGTTTGGAGAGCAGCCATCCCAGATAGGAGGAGGAGGACTCAAAGGAGGAATCAGCCTAGACTCTCTACATAAACACAAGAGGGCTAGGTCTGACCCCACCCCTGAATTCCTTAAAAGCCTTGTCTGGTCTTTTCCCAGGCGAAAAGCTGTCCATCTGAAATAGATTCCTGTACTATAGGCAGAGAGCAATAAAGTAGCTAGTTTCAACTCTACACAGATGGGTCTAGTTCAGTGATGGCGAACCATTTTGGCACTGAGTGCCCAAACTGGAACGCGCGGGCATGGGTGTGCGCTGGAGCACCGGAAACCCAAAGACCAGCTGGCTGGCACACACATGCCTGTTTTTTGGCTGTTTTTGGGGCCATTTTCAGACCACTTTTTGGGTTGTTTTCTAGCACTCCAGCGCCACAAAGACCAGTGCACTGGAAATCAGAAGAGCAGCTGGTGACGGCGTGCGTGCCCACAGAGAAGGCTCTTCATGCTGCCTCTGGCATACTTGCCATAGGTTTGCCATCACTGGTCTAGTTGTTAGCGCCCGACACTGCCCCACTGATGCTGTGACCAAGACCTCGCCTAGCCATGCGCTTCAATGCATCAGAAATCCTCCCTCACCTCTATATGTACAGTCACCGTCGAGACGAATGAATTGACTTATTTATTGAATTGATATACCGCCATACATCCTTGCTAAGTGACTCGGGGCGGCTTGCAACCAGTGGTGAAATCCAAATTTTTTTTACTACCGGTTCTGTGGGCGTGGCTTGGGAAGGATACTGCAAAATCCCCATTCCCTCCACACTCCACGGGAAGGATACTGCACAATCCCCATTCTCTCCCCACTCCTGGGGGAAGGATATTGCACAGTCTCCATTCCCATCCTACTTGCTGGCTCTCCGAACTACTCAAAATTTCCTCTACCGGTTTGTCAGAACCTGCTGGATGTCATCCCTGCTTGCAACGTTAATGAACACAAACCAAAACACAGGTTAAAAATAAAACAGTAAAGAACAAACGAAAGCTTCCACCTAAAAATAAAACCCGCTTTAAATGCAGAAGACTAAAAGGTTACAAAGCCACCCTCCTTTTCCAAGGCTGTGTCACACAGACCCCCACCACCCACCCGTCCATGCTTATTGGCAATGCCAGGTCTTCACACTGGAAACTCAACAGAGTGGTGGTGGGGGGTATAAAGATATCCCAAAAGACTTGTCTTAAGCCAGAAGATGAAATGAAGCAGGCTTCAGGCCAGGAGGCCAGGCTCACCTTTCTGGACCAAAGGCGGTCCTTGGCTTGAGAAGGTAGGTAGGTACCCTCTACCCGAATCCATCCATCACCTGCCCCTGGAGGGTAGGTAGCTTAAGAGATGCTGCCTGGGTCGCATCTTCAACCCCTGAGCTCGCTCTCTGGACGCCTCGCAGTTTTTTTTTCCGCGGTGGAGGAGACGGCATCTCTCCAGACGTGCGTTTCAGCCGGCGTCACATCTGCAGCGCAAAGAGGCTGGTTGGTTGTGCCATTGGCCACCGGGAGCGATCAGCTGGGCTAGAGGAGAAGGACCAGATGGAGGAAGAAGAGGAGGAGGAGGAGGAGGAGGAGGAGGTGGAGGTGGAGGAGACGTGTTGGGGGGGGGAGAAAAGCGCCCCATTTGGCTCCAAAACAAGCCTCTCTCTCTCTCTCTCTCTCTCTCTCTCTCTCTCTCTCTCTCGCTCTGTGTGTGTGTGTATGTGTGTGTGTGTGTCCCCCACCCACGCGTGTTCCCTGCGCGTCAGCGGGGAGGGGCTCAGCCGGCGCTCCGTGCCCGCCTCCCTCCTCCTCCTCCTCCTCCTCCTCCTCTCTCCTTCCCTCCTTCCCCGCCTAGTGCCGGAGAGCCGGGATGGCAACGGAGTCGGCAGCCGCAGGAACTGTCGGAGGTGGAGGAGGAGACGCGGCGGGGAAGCCCGGAGCGCGCCGAGACTGAGCAAGGTAAGAAGAAGAGCCCCCGACCGTAGGAAAGAGAGAGTCAGAGCATCCAACCGGCGGGACCCCCCTTGGCTCCTGCATTCCGGACTTGGCTGGCTTTGTCCAGCCGCCCCTCCCTCCCTCCTTCCTTCCCCTCCTCCAGTGTGTGCATTTTGTTCTCCGTCTGCGGGTGCAAAAAAAACAACAACACACGCACACACACACTTTGCAAAGCCCCCCTCCTCTCCCTGCCCCTCAAAACCCCCAGGGGTCTCTGCCACCCCCCTTCCCCAGGTTGCGCCTTCCCCTTTCTTCCTCCTTCTCCCGGCCAGGGCGGCCCCTTCCCCTCTGTCTGTCTTAGGACCAGCCTGCCCTGTCGTCCTTCCTTCTTCGCCAGACCCTCCCTGGCTGCAGGAGGCAGCCCTTCTTGCAGGGCTCCCGGGAGCCCCTTCCCCACCTCTGGCTGGCTGGAGCCCCGTAATGTTATGAACAAGAGTATGAATCACCCACAGCCTGGCGAATGACATCACTCTCTCTCCTTCCTCCCTCCCTATACAGAAAGCAGCTCCTATGCTTTTCCAGCCAGCCTGCCTGAGCATCTTTGGGGTGGGGTGGGTGAGGGGGCTACGTCTGGTTCCTTGGCCTGTCTGGAGAGCAAGACGGGGGGGTGGGTGAAGAAAGGGGAGGGGGGTGTCTGGGTTTCATGACACAAAGGCAGCGGTGGAAGGGCCCTATCCTGCCAGCCTAAAGAGCTCCATCGGCAGATAAGCCGGTTCCGGTACCCGAGGGTTGATGCTTCCCTGTCCTTCGCCAGCCGGGAAGCTTGGTACGTTGATGGCCTTAAGAGACATAACCCTTTTGATGTTGTGCCTGGCCTTCCTTTTGATTTGGGGTGGGTTATATGGGGGTGTCTTGTCCTTAAAGGGGCAGTCGTCGGCCTTGCAAAGCAATGGGTTGGAGAAGTTTTTATGCACAAGCTTTGATCTTAAGGCCTTTCTCGGCTCAGTTTTGAGAAAACCAGGATCGCTTTGGAAAAACATATGAGCTGGCTTGGCACAATGGCAGTGAGAGGCCGCGATAGGCACCATCCATCATTAGCTTTATCTGCGGGGGGTTTTTTTGTTTTTTAAATGTCACAACCAGCCAATGCACAAGGCAAACCGCATCTTTCCACTCTTCTGGGCTGTGTAGAGCGGCTGGGTGGGGGACCCCCAGACGGTGTGGTTTGCGAAGGACGGGTCTTGGTTTGGCGTGATGCCAATGGTCTAGTTACTATAGTTTCCACACAGACCACGGCTACGACCAACGGCTTTGAAAAGACAAGGTGGGAATCCAGCTGGCGTTGACCTGCTTTAGAAAGCAGCTTTCTCGGTTGCTAAGAGTGTGAGCCAGATCTCTCCTGGGCTTAGGCAGGGAGGCGCTGTAATTAAGGTCAAATGAGGGCAGCTGCCAGGAGTGGGGGGGGGGGGAACCATTGGTGGAATGGCAGGAACTCAGCTGCCTTCCCACATGTTCCACTGGACAGGATTTGGCCGGTGTGTATTTGATGGATTGTGTGAACCAAAACAAATAGAGGAATTGGTGATATTTCATTAAAGAGGTGGGATCCTGCACCCTTTCAACGAGACCGGGCTCCTTGTCTTAAGCAGCCATCCCTATTTTGAATACAAATACCCCCCACGCTGCATTCCCACCTTTCTGATATTAAGTATATAGAATACAATAACAGAGTTGGAAGGGACCTTGGAGGTCTTCTAGTCCAACCCCCTGCTTAGGCAGGAAACCCTACACCGCTTCAGACAAATGGTTATCCAACCTCTTCTTAAAAACTCCCAGTGTTAGAGCATTCACAATTTCTGGTGGCAAGTTGTTCCACTATTCATTGTTCTTAAGTGTCAGGAAATTTCTCCTTAGTTCTAAGTTGCTTTTCTGCTTGATGAGTTTCCACCCATTGCTTCTTGTCTTGCCCTCAGGTTGCTTTGGAGAATAGCTTGACTCCTTCTTCTTTGGGGCAGCCCCTGAGATATTGCAAGACTGCTATCACGTCTCCCCTAGTCCTTCTTTTCATCAAACTAGACATACCCAGTTCCTGCAACCGTTCTTCATATGTTTTAGCTTCCAGTCCCCTCATCCTCTTTGTTGCTCTTCTCTGCACTCTTTCTAGAGTCTTCACATCTTTTTTTACATCGTGGTGACCAAAACTGGATGCAGGATTCCAAATGTGGCCTTACCAAGGCCTTATCAAGTGGTATTAACAACTACACGTGATCTTGATTCTATCCCTCTGTTTATGCAGCCTAGAACTGTGTTGGAAGCTTTCATATAGTTAAAAGAAAAAAAAAGTGGCTTAGGGCAGGGGTCTCCAACCTTGGCAACTTTAAGACTTGTGGACTCCCAGAGTGGGAGTTGAAGTCCACAAGTCTTAAAGTTGCCAAGGTTGGAGACCCCCGGCTTAGAGCTGGGCCAACACTCTCCGTCTTTGCTTCAAACGTTATTTTGGGGGAGGTTGTTTCGTTTTGAATCCAACTACATGCAGTCCTTGGCCTATGGCCACAGTTGAGGCCAACATTCATATGGCTAAGCGAGACAATTTCTTAAATGAATTTTGCTCCACGTTACGCCCCTTCTTGTCACCATTGTTAAGTGAATCCCTGCAGTTGTAACACGGTTCTTAAGTGAATCCGGCTTCCCCACGGACTTTGCTTGTCAGAAGGTGGCAAAAAGGGATCCCAGACCCCGGGATGCTGAAACTGTCATAAATAGTTATAGGTTGGCGACCCCCAGGGGGAGAGCCTTCTCTGTGGGGGCACCCGTCCTCTGGAATGAACTACCCCCTTGGATATGTATGATTCCCGATCTCCGTACCGTTAGCCGGACCCTTAAGACTCTGCTATTTCAACAGGCTGGCCTGGCTGAATAAAAATTTGGATGGAGTATTTTAAATTATGGGTTTTTAATTGAGAGGGCCAAATTTGTTTAATTCTGTTTTAAATCGGTTTTTTAAATGTTATTTTTTAAAAAATTTAATTTATATGCCGCCCTTCACCGGAGACTCAGGGCGGCTTACAATGCATTAAGCAATAGCCTTCATACATTTGTATATTTATACAAAGTCAGCTTATTGCCCCCACAAACTGGGTCCTCAATTTACCCATCTTAGAAAGGATGGAAGGCTGAGTCAACCTTGAGCCTGGCGAGAATTGAACTCGCAGTAATTGCAGGCAGTTGAATGTTAAATGCTGCCTTAGTAGGAGGCATTAGCCTCCTACACCACTCAGGCTATAGGGTTCATTGTTTTATTATGGCTGTACATCGCCCTGAGTCCTTCGGGAGAAAGGCGGTATATAAATCTAATCAATACAAATACAAATACAGATACAGTTGGTAAGCGTCCAAATTGTATTCATGTGACTAGGGAGATGCTGCGATGGTTGTGAGTGTGAAAAATGGTCGTAAGCCTTTTTTTTTTCAATACCATTGTGACTTTGAACAGTCACTAAACGACTTATTGATTTATTGTTGATTATGCATAGGCATAGGAATGTACTCAACTAACCGTTAATGCCTCCTTGGAGTTAGATAAGGGTCAACAGAATTGAAGAGAAGTTGGACTTAGTTTGTGGCCATGGAGAGATTCTAGGCTGATTCTAAGTCAAGGATTGCCTGTAATTGTGTCCTATTCCATAGTCAGCCTACAAATACTTTCTTAGAGTCACATGAGTCTCCAAAAATGGGGTGGCACAAAATTGAGAGAATAGAAATAGAAATAGAAATAGAAATAGAAATAATAGAAATAGAAATAGAAATAGAAATAGAAATAGAAATAGAAATAGAAATAGAACAGAATAGATTCAGCTGGAAGGGACCTTGGAGGTCTTAGTCCAGCCCTCTGCTCAAGCAGGAGAACCATTTCACGAATGAACGAATGAATCCCTGCTTTCATCTGATCAGTCTTAACTCACTTCTATCCATGAGCCCTATTGGGTGGGGGTGGGGGTGGGGGGAACGTCCATTAGGAAGTCCTTTGGTTCCAGCTTGTCCCCAGGGGAATCTGCTGGTCCTTCTCTGCCCTTCATTGAACTGATGACATCTGTTCATTGCCTTGAGTTGGTTGCCTAGCAGAACTTGGATAGCTCAACAGGCTAATAAGCAGATTAAAGCCTGTTATTAACATCCAGCTGCCTGCAATTACTGTAAATTCGAATCTCCCCAGCCTCAAGGTGGACTCAGCCTTCCATCCTTTCTAAGGTAGGTAAATTGAGGGCCCAGTTTGTGGGGGCAATAAGCTGACTTTGTATAAAATATACAAAAGTATGAAGGCTATTCCTTAACACATTGTAAGCCGCCCTGAATCTCCGGAGAAGGGCGGCATATAAATCAAATTAAAAAAAAAAAACTTCCTGTGCTATCAATACCAGTTTCAGTGGCAAAGACAGGGGGAAAGTCCTGTTTTCTATGAAGAAATCTTGAACTGTGAATGTTTCCCATGATTGCACCTTGAAATATCTGCTGGACTTTGATTCGAGGAGCTATTTCCTCCCCTTCCCCCTCCAGAAGCAATCTGCCATCATCCCTCATTCTTTCAAGATTATATTTATTCATTTGCTAATTACTTGCATCCCGCCTCTAATGTTTTTACAAAAAACAAAGCAAAACCTCAAGGAAGCGAATATATCCAACATAACTTCCTCCTCCTATTTTCCCTACAACAACCCTGAGCGGGACTGGCCCAGTTGGCTTTCATAGCTAAGGCAGGACTTGAACTCATGGTCTCCCGCTTTCTATCCCAGTGCCTTAACCACTACTAGATGAAACTGGCTGGGAAAGGAACATAACCAGATCTTGATTGATCTATCTACAGTATGTAAGGCGGGAAAGATCAGGCCCGCTCATGAAGGTCCAATTAAATTGATTTATTGTTGATTATGCCTATGCATAGGAATGTACTCAACTAACCGTTAATGCCTGCTTGGAGTTAGATAAGGGGTCAACAGAATTGAAGAGAAGTTGGACTTAGTTTGTGGCCATGGAGAGATTCTAGGCTGATTCTTAGACAAATATAGATGATGGGTAGGTAGATAGGTGGGTGGGTGGGTGGGTGGGTGGGTAGATGGATGGATGGATGGATGGGTGGGTGGGTGGATAGATGGATGGATAGATGATAGAGATAAATGATAGGTAGGTAGGTAGGTAGGTAGGTAGGTAGGTAGGTAGATAGAGGTAGATGGATGGATGATAGAGACAGACAGACAGACATATTAGACAGGTATAATAGATAGATAGATAGATAGATAGACAGACAGACAGACAGACAGATATAGATAGATAGATAGATAGATAGATAGATAGATAGATAGATAGATAGATAGATAGATAGATATAGATAGATGAGAGAGATAATCTAAATAGAAGAGAGAGGGAGGGAGGGAGAATCTAGATAGAAATGAGAGAGAGGGAGGGAGGGAGGGGTAGAGAGAGAGAGAGGGAGAATCTAGATAGAAATGAGAGAGAGGGAGGTAGGGATAGATAGATAGATAGATAGATAGATAGATAGATAGATAGATAGATAGATAGATAGATAATCTAAATAGAAGAGAGAGAGGGAGGGAGAATCTGGATAGAAATGAGAGAGAGGAAGGTAGAGATAGATAGATAGATAGATAGATAGATAGATAGATGGATGGATGGATGGATGGATGGATGGATGGATGGATGGATGGATGGATGGATAGTACACACAGAGGGATTTAAACTCAGCAGTCCTTAACAATTGTTCCAAAATATCTTCTATTCTATGCTGAATGGCATTCTTACATCTGATATCATCTCTTTTGTGTGGTTAGAAGTCAGAATTCCTGAGATTTATCATTATACATGTCTGTCACAAAAGCAGAAAAGCTAACTCGTACTTAGAAAGTAACCAAACATTCAAACCAGTTTTCTGACTTGTTCTGGAAGAGCTGGGTGCCATAATATATAGATAGTATAGGTAGGTAGGTAGGTAGGTAGGTAGGTAGGTAGGTAGGTAGGTAGGTAGGTAGATAGATAGATAGATAGATAGATAGATAGATAGATATAGAATGTAAGTTTATATATTAAACATATCTATATCTATATATCTCTATCTATCTATCTATCTATCTATCTATCTATCTATCTATCTATCTATCTATATTTTCTTACTTTTTGTAGGTTTAATGTGTATTTTTCCCTTAAACCAGGTTTTTCCTTTGTAGATTTTTCTGGAACCACAATTGAGTGAAATCACATTCACTACTTTCTGCAAATTTTGTGCTGCATTGTGGGAGACCTTTCTGGCGTGCTGTCAGAAAGAAAAGATGGAGAAAGAACCCAGAGAGTAGTGAATGTGATTTCGCTCAATTGCGGTTCCAGAAAAATCTTGGCTAAGTAGGAAAAGCCTGGCTTAAAGGAAAAATACACATGCACGCGCGCACACACACACACACACACACCTGTGTTTTGCATTTCTGGCATGTGAAGTGTCTAGATTTGGATTACAAATCAAATACAGTCTTTCTGGATTACATATTCATCTTGAGTTTTCTTTAAGGGTGCTTCCATTTAAAAAAAATGGCATAAAAACACTATTCTTAAAAAAAAAAAACCTGATATGATGCAGTCTTGGTGGGGGGCAGGGATTAAAAAATATACTGTGTTTCCCCGAAAATAAGACTCCGTCTTATATTTTTTTGAACCCTGAAATAAGCGCTTGGCCTTATTTTCAGGGAGGTCTTATTATTTTGGGGTGCATGGAGCCAGATGGGGCTCCTCTTGCTGTCTTACCTCATTTCCAGCTCTGTCTCCCTATCCCTAACCAGAAGAAATGGAGGGGACCGGCTACGCATACGGTTAAGTATTTTTGGGGAGGGTTTATTTTCGGGGAGGGCTTATTTTAGTGCAAATGCTCAAAAGCCTGATTGGGCTTATTATCAGGGGATGTCTTATTTTCGGGGAAACAGGGTACATGGATGCACTGAGAATGCCTTCTTGCATTTTTTTAAAAGCTGAATGAGATGAAGTAAGCTGTTATCTGGGAATCACTTAAATGCTCCCAAACTCTATTATTTTTCCCTGTCAAGTGGACTTAGAACAGAAACCTGTTTCATTTTTTTGTTACTGAATTCTGATCACTAGCTGTCATAAACAGCCTTGCTTGGAAGCTCCAGATTTTAAGGTTTATCTCTATAATTTGCAGGCTTTACCTCTTTCCACCCATGTGGTTAGAAAGTTTTGAAAACAAGCCTGCTTTGATAGGTACTTCTCAGCGTGACCTCGATTCCACCTGAATCTCAACCTTGTTGTAGTTTTGAGCGGGTTGGTTTTAAATTGTTTTCTGCCTCTGGCCCGGAGCATGGAGTTCCTTTTTATCCATCTTCTTTTAAAAAAAAATTGACAACATGGGACATTTTTACTCTCTGGACATCAGAATAATGAAATTGGAAGGGACTTTGGAGATCTTCTAGTCTGACCCTCTGTTCAGGAAGGAAGCCCTATACCATTTCAGACGAACGGTTGTCCAATTTCTTCTTAAAAACCTCCAGCGTTGGAGGATTCACGACTTCTGGAGGCAAGTCGTTCCACTGGTTAATTATTCTAACTGTCAGGAAATTTCTCCTTAGTTCTAAGTTGCTTTTCTCCTTGATGAGATTCCACCCATTATTTCTTCCCCTGCCCTCAGGTGCTTTGGAGAATAGCTTGACTCCCTCTTCTTTGTGGCGGCCCCTGAGATATTGGAAGACTGCTCTCATGTCTCCCCTAGTCCTTCTTTTCATCAAACTAGGTAAAGGTAAAGGTTCTCCTCGCACATATGTGCTAGTTGTTCCTGACTCTAGGGGATGGTGCTCATCTCCGTTTCAAAGCCGAAGAGCCAGCGCTGTCCGAAGACGTCTCCGTGGTCATGTGGTTGGCATGACTCAATGTCAAAGGCACACAGAACGCTGTTCCCTTCCCACCAAAGGTGGTCCCTATTTTTCTACTTGCATTTTTTACGTGCTTTCGGACTGCTAGGTTGGCAGAAGCTGGGACAAGTCACGGGAGCTCACCCCGTGACGCGGCACTAGGGATTCGAACTAGATCAAACTAGAAACATACCCAATTCCAGCAACTAAGGATATCAAAAGGAAAGGGGAAGTCCATCCCCACTTCCTCAGCTATCAACTGTTCTCATCCAGCTTCTTGCAAATACTGAGGCTTGGAAAGCCACTTTGCACCAACAAAATGATGCTGAATCATGAACGGGAAACGAAAATTGCTATCTGCAGGAATATATATATAGGAAACAGGTTTTCCTGGCCTCCTGACAGGAAAGGCAATCTACTGTTCTTTTTCAGAGCTCTTATTGTGCATCTTTCTTTCTTTCTTTCTTTCTTTCTTTCTTTCTTTCTTTCTTTCTTTCTTTCTTTCTTTCTTTCTTTCTTTCTTTCTTCTTCTTCCTTCCTTCCTTCCTTCCTTCCTTCCTTCCTTCCTTCCTTCCTTCCTTCCTTCTTTCCTCGCTTCGCTTCGCCTCGCCTCGCCTCCCCTCTCCTCTCCTCCCCTCCCCTCCCCTCCTCTCTCCTCCCCTCCCCTCCCCTCTTCTCTCTTCCCCTCCCCTCCTCTCCCCTCCCCTCCCCTCCCCTCCCCTCGCCTCGCCTCGCCTCTCCTCGCCTCTCCTCTCCTCTCCTCCCCTCCTCTCTCCTCCCCTCCCCTTCCCTCCCCTCTTCTCTCTTCCCCTCCCCTCCTCTCCCCTCCCCTCCCCTCTCCTCTCCTCCCCTCTCCTCTCCTCGCCTCTCCTCTCCTCTCCTCCTGTCCTCTCTCCTCTCCTCCCCTCCCCTCTCCTCTCCGCTCCTCTCCTCTCCTCCCCTCTCCTCCTGTCCCCTCTCCTCGACTCTCCTCGCCTTGCCTTGCCTCCCTCTTTTCTTTCCCCTTCCCTTCCTTTTCCTTTCTGTTTTCCTCCCTTTCCCTTTCTCCCACAATCGAAACATGTGAAGAAGAGTTGCAGGAACTGGGCATGGCTGGTCTAGTGAAAAGAAAGACCAGGGGAGACATGATAGCAGTCTTCCAATATCTCAGGGGCTGCCACAAAGAAGAGGGAGTCAAGCTATTCTCCAAAGCATCTGAGGGCAGGACCAGGAACAATGGATGGAAACCAGGGGTGGGTCCTACTTACCTATACTACGGGCTAGCAACAGGGCCGTGTGCACACAGAAGCACGCATGCATTCTGAAGATGTCGGGGTCGGAGGGCGGAGCCTTCCTCCGGTTTTACTACCGGTTCTATAGAACCGGTCCAAACCGG
This sequence comes from Masticophis lateralis, assembly GCA_030761175.1. Taxonomy (NCBI): domain Eukaryota; kingdom Metazoa; phylum Chordata; class Lepidosauria; order Squamata; family Colubridae; genus Masticophis; species Masticophis lateralis. The sequence goes on from JAUDYJ010000013.1 coordinate 10,919,586, forward strand.
GGGAAACCCACCACTAATGGAAACTAATCAAAGAGAGAAGCAACCTGGAATTAAGGAGTAACTTCCTAACAATGAGGACAAATCACTAGGGCAGGGGTCTGCACGTTAAATACTCAAAGAGCCATTTCGACCCGTTTCCCACAGAAAAGAAAACACCGGGAGCCACAAAACCTGGGTGGGCGTAGCCAACTCGATGTCACTCACTTCAATCAGTCACATGATGCCCCCTCCAGCCACGCCTATTCAGCCGGTCATTAGGACAGAGAACCAGTTGTTAAAAAACACCGGGAACCACAAAATCCTTTCGACATCTCTCTCTCGCCCCTCCCTCCCTCTCTCCCCCCCTCTCCCTCTCTCTCAGTATCTCTCTCTCCCCCTCTCTTTGTATCTCCCTGTCTCCATCACCCACCGTCGCCCTTACATTCTCAGGCCAGGTGAGGAGTGACTGGGAGGGGAGGGCGAGCGGTGGGGCCAGCCAGTGATGGGATCACCAGACAGGGAGCCACAGCAGAGGGCCCAAAAAACCACATGTGGCTCCGGAGCTGCCGGTTGCTGACCCCCTGAATTAGTGGAACAGCTTGCCTTCAGACATTGTGGGTGTTAGGGTGTGTGTGCAAGTGTGTGTTGCTTTTGCAACGAGCAGAGCATAAACACATAGGGAAGGAGAGTAACGTGCAGCTCGGGTGAAAAATAGTTTATATACAAAGTGATAAACAGTCTCGGTTTAGTTAAATCAGTCCAGGGTCATAACCAGTAATATCAGTCCAGCAATACTGTCTTCTCTTACTAAAATAAACAGACTTCAGTAAGCTTTTGGTATACAGTACCAGGTAACGTGGAGTCCAATAACAGTCCAGGCCAACGCCTCCACGGATTATCTAACAATCAAAGTAGTACACAGCACAACAGAGAAAACAGCGAGAATCAGCAGGAAGAAGGAACACTTCTCTGTGCTGCTATTTAAACACTATAGTCTAATTACATGGTTCAGCAAGCCCTGATTACATGGCTCAGTTGTTCTTAAAGGAACAGATATATTGCCTGACCAACAAGTTAGGATTAAGCTACAAGCTACAACCTAACAGTGGGTGCTTAATCACTGGAGGTTTTTAAGAAGGGACTGGCCAGTCACTTATCTGAAATGATATAGGTCCGTGATGGTGAACCTATGGCACGGGTAGCCATACCGGTGGGCAAAAGGAGCTCAGCTGATTTCCGGGCCTTCTGGACCCACCAGAAGTAGGGAAACAGGCTGTTTCCTGCCTTCGGAGGAGGACCTCCAGGGGTGGTGGGGAAGGCCCTTTTCACCCTCCCCAGACTCCTAGAAAGGCTCTGGAGGCTGGGGAGAGCAAAAAATGGGCCCTACCGTGCCGTCACATGCCAGTAGTAGGGTAAGCATGGGGGGGGGAGTGTCGTGTGCACATGCACAGGGGCAGGGCGCATAGAATTACAGGTGTGGGCACGCCCGCGTACAAACCCACCCCCCGCTCCTGGCACGTAATGGCAAAAAGTTTAGCCATCACTCGGATAAGTTCTCTACTTGAGCATGGCTGGTCTGGAAGATCTCCAAGGTCCCTTCCAAGTCTTCTGTTATTTACACCTTAGTGCAATGCATAAAATAGGCTGGTGCGTTTGGGATGGGTGTCCCAAATGCTGAAGATTCAGAGCCAGTATCGGCCAGGGTGGAGTTTGGCTCCACTGAGGGTGCCTGGGAGTACTCAGGACAAGATGCCCGAAGAGAACAGGGGTCTTCAGGAGATCTCAGGAGAACTTCAACTGAGAGTTCCTTGCCTTGTGCAACCAAGCAAACACCTCTAACTTTGTGAAGAGGGGAGCTGATGAAACGATCAACATTTTAAGAGGCAGAGAAGAGGACTCGAAAAGAGCTGATCTCTCTGGAGAACAGAAAGGGCTTTTGTATGACGTGAAAAAGGTTGCTCAATCAAAAGGCAGCCTTAAGAGGGTTTTGAGATGCTCCACAAATGATTGAATGAGTCTCCATCTTCCCTCCCTCCCTCCCTCCTACATCTTCTCAGGGCTCTTAGATGTCAAGTATCACCAAGCACCCTTCTCTTTCAGCCCGGAGCTTCATTGCAAAATCGTCTCTCAGTCTGCACATTTGGGCTTGCCAGCTATAATTTTCCTCGGCTTTCAGTAGCGGAAATTCAGATTATTTTAGGTAAGCAATCTATGGGTCGAGGAGAGTGGGAGTGCAGGTTTCTGTAGTTTCGGTCAGAATTTCCTAAAGGTTTGGAGGGTGGTTTTTTTCCATGCAGCAAGAGCTAGTAGTCCTCGCCTTGTCTTTGTCCCAGGAATAAAGAGCAAATATTTGCTACACGGGCTATCTGTAGAGGAGAGGATCAACCAAAATCCACCTGTGCAGGTACAGTACAGTTGATGCTTCAAAAAAAAATTTCCTAGAGATTCTGCATCTGGTCCACCGTATAATTGGGGAGCAAAATTAAATTTATCCCATTTAAACCAGTGTTTTTCAAACCTGACAAACGTGGGAATTAAAACCCACCCATCTTAAAGCTGGCAAGTTTGGAAAAACAGTGATTTAAATCAGGCTGATTTTCTCCAAAGTTGGCCAAAGCAATCTCTGTTTCACGGACTATGTTCAGAAATGGTGTGGCTTGCTCAACTTTAGCTTTGTACCTCGGGTGCAAATGATTTGCGTGACTTACTTTATCGTGCGACTCCCAAGGAAGTGTGGTTTGTTGAATAAGCCGCGGGTCGACAAACTATGATTTAGTGGGATGTGTGAGTTTAATTTAGAAAATCATGGGAAAGTAAAGAAAAAAAGCAGTGTTTGTGGCATGGGAGGTGTTGGTGATGTATGCACTGTGAGTGTTAAAGAAGATGTAACCTTTGAGCTACCATGATTGATTGATTGTTTGATTATGTGCCATTAAGTTGTTCATGGGATATAATGTGGTGGCTCAGTGGCTAAGACGCTGAGCTTGTCGATCGAAAGGTCTGAAGCCTGGGGAGGCTGTTTTCACCCTCCCGGAAACTTGAGGAAAGCCTCCCGGAGCCCAGGGAGGACAAAAACACCACATACACCACCGTGGTGCAGAAGAGCGACTAGGCCAGTCCACCATGGCCACCCCCACCCAGCAATCAGGCAGAGAACCCGTTGCTAAAAGTTTTAAAGCCCACCCTGATTACAGGTAGTCCTTAACTTACAACCATTTGTTTAGTGACCATTCAAAGTTACGACAATGCTAAAAAAGGTGACCTATAACTGTTTTTCCCACTATCATGGCAGCCTCTCCACGGTCACATGATCAACATTCGAACGCTTGGCAACTGGCATGTACTTATGACGGTTGCAGTGTCCCCCCCCCCAGGGTCATGTGATCTCCTTTTGCGACCTGATCAAGCAAAGTCAGCTGGGGGGTGGGGGGAGCCGGAATCACCTAACAGCCGGGTTACTTATATAACAATGGCAGTGATTCACTTAACAACGATGGCAAGAAAGGTCATAAAATAGGGCAAAACTCGCTTGACAGCGGTCCGACTTAGCAACAGAAATGTTGGGGTTCAATTGTGATCACAAGTCAAGGACTACCTGTCTTTGGAGAAGTTGACAGAATAGAAGGAGCAGAAATAATTAAAATGCAGTATTAAAATGAGGGCGTCCTTAATGCTGGCCAAAGGTACAGCGTTGAACTGCAGGGGGTGGAGTTTTTTTGCTTCTTCCCCTTCCCCTGTTCTGGGTGCAAGCAATTCTGGAGCTGGAGTTCTAGCACTTCCACCCAGAATCTGAAAATTACAGAGCTGCTTTTGATGCAAATTCTCTTCTTCTTCCACCCTCCCTGCATTACGTCTGCATTTAATCTGCATTATTCATCTTTGGTTCTTAACGAGACGAATGCAGCAGTTTAAACAAAGGTATTTGCATAATTCATAAAGGTAACGGGATCCTGCTTTTTTCTAAGCGTGCGGTCTGGATCACAGACGTTTTGTGTTAAAAGAGCCTGGCTCCTGAGCTTTAAAAAATAAAAATAAAAATGTGCCTTTTTGTAGCCTGGGGCGTTTTGCATAATTACCCAACCTTCTCTAAGCTCTATCTCAGACATCTCCAAACTTGGAAATTTTAAGATTTGTGAACCTCAACTGCTGCCTGAAGAATTCTGGGAGTTGAAGTCCACAAGTCTTAAAATTGCCAAGGTTATAGACACCCTTACTCTACCACTAGGGACGCAGTGGCTCAGTGGCTAAGACGCTGAGCTTGTCGACCGAATCCCTAGTGCCGCGTAACGTTCAGCGGTTCGAATCCCTAGAGCTGCGTAACGGGATGAGCTCCCGTGACTTGTCCCAGCTTCTGCCAACCTAGCAGTTCGAAAGCACGTAAAAGAAAATGCAAGTAGAAAAATAGGAACCACCTTTGGTGGGAAGGGAACAGCGTTCTGTGCGCCTTTGGTGTTGAGTCATGCCGGCCACATGACCACGGAGATGCCTTTGGACAGCGCTGGCTCTTCGGCTTTGAAACGGAGATGAGCACCGCCCCCTAGAGTCGGGAACGACTAGCACATATGTACAAGGGGAACCTTTACCGTTACCTTTTACTCTACCACTTCAAGAGGGTTTAAATGGGATTTCACCTCCCTATATTTTTTTTCCCCTCTAAATTCCTGTTTCTCCAAGTCTGTCCTTCCTTGCATGAGACAAAATCCTTCCTTGCATGAGAAAAAAAAATCATAAAATCAGGTATAGTTACCTGTTTAACCCCTGGCATGATTTATGGCCATAATATTGGGCTCACTTATGGACATAAGTCATAAAACAACCTGTAACTCGACGATCAAAATATGTCCGATATGTTTAATCACCGGCGTGACTTTTGTGGACAGCCTAAACAAATTGAGCCACAATCAAAGAAAGGCAATGATATAAATCTGATAAGGTCCCTTTTCAACAGGACTTTGTCCTTTGACAAAGAACAAATAATATTTGTGTGTTTTCAAGAGTTCACTGAAAGTGACTCTTCAAGAAAAGCAGGATTTTAACAGCCCAAGCCGGCCATAAATTATGGCATTCACATACCTCAAAAGGCCCTTATTTTTTGTCAACAGCAATATAACAGAGCTGGAAGAGATCTTAACATTAGGCCAAGAGTCAAGATCCAAACAGTATCCCAATCAAAAACCACTGCAGGCTTGCCTTCAGAAGTTGTAAGTGCTTCCTCGCTGGAGGTTTTAAAGAAAAGATTGGACAGCCACCTGTCTGAAATGGTTTAGGGCTGTGATGGCGAACCTATGGCATAGGTGCCACAGCTGGCACATGAAGCCATATTGGTGGGCACACGAACTCAGATCTGGCATGCGTGCATGCGCCAGCCAGCTGATTTTCAGGCCTTCTGGGCCCACCAGAAGTCAGGAAACACACTGTTTCCAGCCTCCAGAGGGCCTCTGGGGGTGTGTGGGAAAGGCCGTTTTTGTCCTCCCCGGGCTCCTAGAAAGGCTCTGGAGCCTGAGGAGAACAAAAAATGGGCCTAGCACGCCCACCGTGCCATCACGTGCCAAAAACGGAGGGAGCACAGGAGGGGCAGGGCACATAGAATTATAGATGTGGGCATGTGTGTGTGTGACTCCACCGTGCTCCCCCCGCTTTTGGCACATGATGGCAAAAAGCTTAGCCATCACTGGTTTAGGCAGTGGAAGGTGGGGCGAGGGGGGGTAACACACGGGCGTGCCCATACCCATAATTCTATGCAACCCACCCACCCACCGCTCACCCCGCTCCTGGCATGCAATGGCCCAGAAGGCCCGTTTTTCTTTCTCACCTGACTCCAGGACCTCTCTAGGTGTCCAGGGAGGGCGAAAACAGCCTTCCCCATCCCTCCAGAGATGGGGATGGCCCGTTTGACAATTTAACAGTCCCCTCGGAAGCTGAGCTCATGTGCCCACTGATATGGTTACATGTGGTTACATGTGCCACCTGTGGCACGCATACCATACGTTCGCCATCATGGGTTTAGGGTCTTCTGCTTGGATTAAAAGACCTCCAAGGTCCTTCCAACTCTATTCTGATTGCTTGATTGATACAATATAAACCGAGAGCAAACCCTACTCCCTTCTAGACCCGATGATATCACCTAATTTATTTATTTAGTTAGTTTGTCAAACATGTACAAGATAACAGATATAAGTATAAACATGGATAGGAACACAGGAAATGGGTACGGATAAATGGGGACAGTAGGACAGGGACAGAAGGCACGCTGATGTGCTTATGCACCCCCTCTTACAAACCTCTTAGGAATGGGGTGAGGTCCACGGTAGACAATTTAAGGTTAAAGTTTTGGGGGTTTGGGGAAGAAACTACAGAGTCAGATCGTGCATTCCAGGCATTGATCTCTCTTTTGCTGAAGTCCTATTTTCTGCAATCAAGTTTGGAGCGGTTAACCTTAAGTTTGTATATATTGTGTGCTCGTATATTGTTGCGGTTGAAGCTGAAGTAGTCATTGACAGGTAGGACATTGTAGCAGACAATTTTGTGTACTATGCTTCGGTCAGACTGAAGGCGGCGTAGTTCTAGGTCTGTGATGGCGAACCTGGCACGCGGAGCCACATCTGTGGGCACAACAAGCGTCGCCCTAGTTCAACTTCAGCACACATGTGTGCGCCGGCCAGCTGATTTTCAGGCCTTATGGGCCCACCAGAAGTTGGGAAATGGCCATTTACGGCCTCTGGAGGGCCTTTGGAGCCTGGGGAGGGCGAAAAACGGGTCTATCAGTAATTTTTTTGCCGTTGCATGCCAAAAGCGGGGGGACCGTAGGGGAGGTCACACACGCATGCGTGGGGGGCATTGAATTATGGGGTGGGAATGCACGCACTCCCCCCACTTTTGGCACGTGACGGCAAATGGTTAGCCATCATTGTTCTAGGTTGTCCAAGCCCAGAATTTCAAGCCTGGTAGCATAAATATTGTGAGCAGAGGAGTGGAGGACTCTTCTCGTGAAATACCTCTAGACTCGCTCAATTGTATTAATGTTCGATATACAGTGTGGATTCCAGGCAGACGAGCTGTATTCAAGAATTGGTCTAGCAAAGGTTTTGTATGCCCTAGTTTGCAGTACAATGTTACCGGAGAAGAAGCTTCGCAAGATTAGATTACAACTTTTAATGTCTTTTTGGCAATGCTGTTGCAGTGAGCTCTGGCGCTTAGATCGTTTGAGATGAGTACTCCGAGGTCCTTGAACAGAGTGAGGGCCGTCTGCGAGGTTGTATCCACCCAGTTTGTATTTGGTGTTCTGATTTTTGTTGCCAATGTGTAAGTCAGAGCATTTGTTGGTTGGGATTCGGAGTTGCCAATCGTTTGACCATTCTGACCCGTAGACAAGGCCGCTTTGTAGGGCAGCAGCATTGTCGGTGGTGTTGAATAGTTTTACGTCATCAGCGAAGAGGATGCAGCTGTTTAATTGGGGCAAGGAAACTTCTGCAAGAAAACCACCAAGCTCAGAGAGCACCAAGGACCCCCACATCCCACAGCTCAATCCTGAACTACAAATATTCTCTTCTATCAGATTCCTTCCTAGGATGGTTCTGTTCCTAGTCATTTTTTGCAAATGGAAACTGGATCAGAATCCTGCCTTGGCCACTCTTCCAAGGAACGCCAATGGAATTGTCCTAATGTCCAATTCTTTGCCATAACCCTAACCCTCCACAACGTAGAGAGAAATATACAATTGGGGCAGGCTTTGTGCCTCTTGCCATATCTTCAGCTTCTCCCTTACCATCTGGCAGGGTTGATGTGCTCCAGCTTTTGTCAATACAACAATGACCTTCTGATGGGATCTTGGAGATGTGTCCTTTTGGTGGTCATCCCTGCTCTTTGGAGATACATCTCCCTGAAACCCACCTGACCCCAACTCTGCTTTCTTTTAGGAAAGTTTTGGCAACCTATGTTTCTTTCTCTCCTGAGTGAAGGTGATTTTTGACCCTGCATCAAATAGGGGGCATTTTAATTATTTTGGTATATTTCCTCCATGTGATCTATTGCTTTACAATATGTTCTTCCTTTGCTTGGTTCCATGGTGTGTTTTCAAACGTTTGTATATTTGTTTGAGGTGCTTTGAGATGAGACTGCTAATAAATGAAATAAGTTAGGTGGAGGTTGGAAAGGGAGGGAAGGAGGTTTAGTCATAAGATCAGTAAATAGGTAGGAAGGTTAATGGGAAGAGATGGGTTGGTGGGCAGGTAGCTTGAATAGCAACCAAGTAGATTGAATGGTAAATGGATAGGAGAGGTGGGTTGGTGGGCAGGTAAGTTGAATAGCAGGCAGGTTGGGGTCTGCAACCTTAAACACTCAAAGAGCCATTTGGACCCATTTCCCTCAGAAAAGAAAACACTGGGAGCCACAGAACCTGGGTGGGCGTGGCAAACTCAATGTCACTCACTCCGCTTAAGTTTAGCATGCTTCGCAATGGGGGAGACGGACTCCCCTGCTCCTCCTTGAGCCCATTACAACGCGGAGCATTAGTTGCTCGGGGAAATGCACGACTTTCTCTATGCCCCGAGATACTGGCCTGGCTCGGCTGCGGCCGATGCTCCACGTTGTAATGGGCTCCAGGAGGAGCGGGGGGATGCCGTCTCTCCCGTTGTGAAGCATGCTAAATTTAAGTGCGCTGTGCAAGGTGCTGCAAGAGCAGCAAGCAGGCCATGGAGGCGGCGAGAGCACCGGCGTTAGCCGCAGCCGGGCCAGTGTCTCAGGATGGAGAGATTTAGATTTTAGATTTAGATTTTATTGGATTTATATACCGCCCTACTCCCGAAGGACTCAGGGCGGTGTACAGCCAACGATAAAAATACATGAATACAAAATTTAAAACCCAACTAAAAACAGATTAAATAAATTTGGCCCAGACAGAATTAAAACACCCCACATAGTTTAAAACAGATTAAAATTTAACACTAAAAACGGAGAGAGTTTAGGCCAGGCCCGCCTGGCGAAATAGAAAGGTCTTAAGAGCGCGGCGGAAGGTGCGCAGATCCGGGATCCTCCGTATCTCCGGGGGGAGCTCGTTCCAGATAGTAGGTGCCCCCACAGAGAAAGCTCTCCCCCTGGGGGCCGCCAGTCGACACTGTTTTGCTGACGGCACCCGGAGGAGCCCCTCTCTATGAGAGCGTACCGGCCAGTGGGAGGCTATTGGTGGTAGTAGGCGGTCCTGCAAGTACCCAGGTCCTAAGCCATGAAGCGCTTTAAAGGTGGTAACCAAAACCTTGAAGCGCACCCGGAAGACCACTGGGAGCCAGTGCAGCTCGCGCAGGAGAGGTGTCACATGGGAACGCCATGTCGCTCCCATCACCACCCGCGCAGCCACACTCTGCGCCAGTTGGAGCCTCCGGGTGCTCCTCAAGGGGAGCCCCATGTAGAGAGCGCTACAGTAGTCTAGACAGGAAGTGACAAAGGCGTGAGTGACCGTGAGCAAGGAGTCCCGATCCAGAAAGGGACTCTTGTGTCCCTTTGGTCCCTTTGGTCGCTCAGGAAGCCGTGTGTCTTCCCGAGCGACCAAGTTTACATGCAGGAAGAAGAGGCAAGTATAGGGCCACTTCATTCCCGCTCTGGAATATGGAGCAAGTCTCCATCTGCCACCATCACCCTTACCTTCTCAGGCGCGGAGTGACTGGGAGGGCAAGGGTGAGGGGCAGGGCCAGCCAGTGATGGGATCCAGTTCAGCAGGGAACCACAGCAAGGGGCCCAAAGAGCCACATGCGGCTCCAGAGTTGCAGGTTGCCGACACCCGGCTTGGTAGATAGGTAGGCAGGTAGGTTGAAAGGTAGAGGCTGGTAAGCCAGTTGGGTGGATAGGCAGGTAGGTAAGGTAAGTAGGGAGGTGAGACAGGTAATTAGATAGGGTGGCAACAAGTTGCCAACTTCTATAATCCTGTGGTAATTCAGTTATTTAGTGTTTTGTTCTGGTACTACCAGTATAATGGGTTTAATAGTAAACCTACCCATAGCCAGGCAATTGAGCTTAAAGGCAAAATTGCACCGCACTGTTAAGAATTTCGCAAGTAATTTAATTCAGATGAGAAAGAACCAGAAGTTCCTTCTGTGGTTACCTCTCCAGTTTCAGAGTGTTTGAAATGCAGATTGATCCCTAAAGAGTAGCGGGTGTGTGTGTGTGTGCGTGTGTGTGTGAAAAACAAAGCCAAGGAACTGGGCAAATTGTCAGAGGTAGAATTTGCGATTTTGGGGAGACACCAATTCCGGTCAAAATTAGCCAACATGTTTTTTTGATGATCAGATTTGTAAAATCAGAAAGATGTGGAACCTATATAAAGAAACATAACAGGATATTTTTAATATTTAATAGGAAAAAGAAGATCATGTATATTTTATGTGGTTTGAACCTTGTCTTGAAAATGAAAAGATGAATCAATATTTCCCCAGTATCATCCAGTCCAAATGTGTTCGGACTGCAATTCCAATTAGATCAGGGCTCTCCAACCTTGGCAACTTTAAGCCTGGCGGACTTCAACTCCCAGAATTCCCCAGCCAGCAAAGCAAAGCTGGCTGGGGAATTCTGGGAGTTGAAGTCCTCCAGGCTTAAAGTTGCCAAGGTTGGAGAACCCTGAATTAGATTGTCTAACCCAGGGCTCACCAACCTTTTAGAGTTCACTAAATTCATAATTTTAAATCCTGTAGACCACTAATATGAGCTGCTTAATGACCAGCTGGGTGGGTGTGGCTAGGTAGTCATGTGACTGGGTGGGCGTGGCCAACTCGATGTCACTCACATCGAGGGGTGCCTTGCCAGCCTTTTTAGCTATTCCTTGCCTGCCCACCCAGGCTCCTTAGGAAACAATTGTTGGAGCTAAGCAGCCACCATGAGAAAGAGTTGGCAAAACAGCTCAGTTCAAATTGGATCTGACCAAGAAGGAGGCTCAGCAAAAGCACCTCACTGAGGACTAGGAGCATAGGTTTTCCAAGCAGAGGGAAGACCTGCAGGAGTGCAAGGCCAGGGACCGGCGCCTGGAGACTCAGCGGGCTGAGATGGTCAGCCAGTTCCAGGCAATGATGCAGTCCCACTGGAACAAGGCCCTCCGGCTCTTCGCCACCAGTGGCGCTTCCCTCCAGCCTTCGTCCAAAGCTCCACACCAGGAGGCTGAAGCAGACCCCATGTTGGATTTTCTTCCCCCCTCTGCAGCACACAAGAAGACCCCGAAGGGGGAGACTCTCTGCAGCAACACAAACATCTATTGCACGCATCCGTCCCAAGGCCCGTAGTTTGAAGACCCCTGATTTAGTGCAATATAAAAAATGCAAATAATTTTTCTGCGGACCAGCAACATTTTCTCGCAGTGGTTGGTGACCACTGGTCTAACCCACATAGCCAACAATTCTGCTCAAGTTGCTCAATTGGAGAGAGACGTTAACAGAGTCTTCTTCAGCAGAGAACATTCTCATGAATATATATATATAAGCCTGTTCCTCTTCTGGCCCATAAACGCCCAGAAATTATGCCTCTGGCTTTGAACAAAGTCTTCCAGAAACTCTTGACTTCTGAATCGGTAAGACTTCAATCTCAGAATTCCTGAGATTCTGAGAGCTGAAATCCAACCCATATAGGAGTTAGGTAAGAATTTCTTTAAAGATGGACTGGTAGTCTCTTAATGTTCTTTCAGATGTCCTACTTTTAATCTCTTTTTCTGGCAGCCAAACTCTTTTCTCAGCTTAACTCCAGGTGTCTTGGACTTTTCAATACGCCTCTCATGGAAAAGAGAAATCAGATCAGTGGCTTGTTTATTTCACAGGTAGTAGGACTTTCCTCCTGGCATAAGAGATGTTCCTTTGAGCAGGTTGTGTTCCTGCAGTCCAGAATGATTAGAACAGAAAGTCCAAAAATGGCCAAAGACCAGTGGTGGGATTCAAGTAATTTAACAACCGGTTCTCTGCCCTAATGATTTCTTCCAATAACCAGTTTGCCAAACTGTTCAGAAAGTTAACAACTGGTTCTCCCGAAGTGGTGCGAACTGGCTGAATCCCACCACTGCCAAAGACCCAACCCCTCATATCACGTTCAGATGTGAACACGGGATTTTGAAATGAAGATATGGGAGATGAAGATACGGGAAATGAAGATATGTCTTAATTACTCAGCAGAGCTATTCTTTACAGCAATGCTTTCCAACCTTGGCCATTTGAAGATGGGTGGACTTCAACTCCCAGAAATTCGCAGCTAGCTTGGCTGGCTGGAGAATTTTGGGAGTTGAAGTCCACCCATCTTCAAGTGGACAAGGGAGAGAGAGAGAGAGAGAGAGAGAGAGAGAGAGAGAGAGAGAGAGAGAGAGAGAGAAAAGAAGAAGAAAAGAAGAAGAAGAAGAAGAAGAAGAAGAAGAAGAAGAAGAAGAAGAAGAAGAAGAAGAAGAAGAAGAAGAAGAAGAAGAAGAAGAAGAAGAAAATGGAGGGAGGGAGGGAGGAAGGAGAAAGAAAGGGGCTCCAATTGCATGGTTAGAGTTTCAGTGTGAGTTGGAAGGAAGGAAGGAAGGAAGGAAGGAAGGAAGGAAGGAAGGAAGGAAGGAAGGAAGGAAGGAAAAGAAAGAAAGAAAGAAAGAAAGAAAGAAAGAAAGAAAGAAAGAAAGAAAGAAAGAACCAGCACCAGAGTTCAAAGGCCTCAATTCTTTGGCGCTCAGCCTTCCTTATGGTCCAACTTTCAGAGCCATACATTGCAACTGGGAAAACCATCGCCTTGGCTATACACACTTTTGTTGAGGGTAAGATGGTCAGTATATGTAGATGGGGGCAGGGCCAGCCAGAGGTGGTATTTACCGGTTCTCCGAACTACTCAATATTTCTGCTACTGGTTCTGCTATTGGTTCTCCAGAACTGGTCAGAACCTGCTGAAACCCACCTCTGTTCTGGTTGCACCACAAGGCTAGTTGTTCAACCTCCCGTCTATATGCAGATACATAGTTGTCTTGAATCAGACCAATCACTGTTGTGTCATCTGCAAACTTCAGTATTTTAATAGAGGGATTGTTGTCCATCACAGTAAGGTTTGTTGTTGTTTTTCTTTTCCCCTCCATCTTCTGTAATGTTCCTCTTGTTTTTGAGATAACACCACCTCATGTGTTGTGGCCTGTACGCTGCCTGTGCGGCTGGTGGCTGATTCGGACAGCGAGGAGGCTGGTGTGGTGCTGCGCCAGCAGCCTGTGCAGCTGGCACTCGAGTCAGACAATGAGAAGGCTGGAGAAGATGTGGTGCCAGAGGATTCAGCCAGGGCCTTCAGAACCTCCAGAAGCTCCCTTAAGTGAAGAGGACAAAGAGGAGGAGCCTCTTCTCGATGCACAGGCGCGCAGAGCTGCCAAAAGACAGGAGTGGCTCCTCAGGAGGAGGTCTCCTCGAGAGTAAGGCTTGGGGCTAATTGGCCACTCTTTTAGCCTATTTAAGGAGGAACGCTGACTGAAGCAATTTGCAGGGAACAACTTCGTTCACTCTCCTTCGTGCCTTGATCTTAGTTCTCTGCAAATTTCTTCTGGGCTTTCTGCCAAACATAGTAAGATTAAGATTATTCTTTGGATTCTTGTAGGCTGTTAAGAAAGTTAATTAACAGCCTTTGTTTGAAAAAAAAAACCCCTGATTTTATTTTAGTAAATTAAGGTTTGTACAGCTTTGTGTGTGCTGTGTTCTTTGGGGTCCTTAGCTGGGGCAGCCCATCATAATTGTGTGTGGTACACCCTTCCAATGGTCCTGTGGTGTGAGATGATTACTGCACAATGCAGTCTTCCTTGTTTACAAAATGTTCTTTTATATACAAGTCACCTTGTGGCTTTGTTCAAAAAGGGTGTATTTCTCCTCCTGGCCTAATCTAGATAATTAGAGATTTCTTCCTTTCTTCAAACATGTATTTGGGGCCAGTAGGAGGCAATTGCTCTTAAGCTGGAGGCATCTTTCAAACTGAATACAAACGAGCTGCTTTCTGTTTGATGTGCAACTTTTTTTTTTTAGAGTGAAGTTTGAAGAGTAGGAATGAACCTTGCCAAGATCAGAGATGCAAGCTTTTAATCTGGCTTGACAATAAACCTCCCAAAGTCACTCTTACTCTGAGAGTAAACTGTTGTTGTTGTTGTTAGTTGTGAAGTTGTGTCCGACCCATCGCGACCCCATGGGCAACGTTCCTTCAGGCCTTCCTGTCCTCTACCATCCCCTGGAGTCCATTTTAGCTCACACCGACTGCTTCAGTGACTCCATCCAGCCACCTCCTTCTCTGCCGTCCCCTTCTTCTTTTGCCCTCAATCTTTCCCAGCATTAGGCTCTTCTTCCTTCTCATTAGGTGGCCAAAGTATTTGAGTTTCCTCTTCAGGATCTGGCCTTCTAAAGAGCAGTCAGGGTTGATCATCTCCAGGACTGACGGGTTTGTTCGCTTCGCAGTTCAAGGGACTCGCAGGAGTCTTCTCCAGCACCAGAGTTCAAAGGCCTCCATTCTTCAGCACTCAGCCTTCCTTATGGTCCAACTTTCACAGCCATCCATTGCACCTGGGAAAACCATTGCCTTAACTATACATAGTTTTGTTGAGAGTAAGATGGGCAGTACCGAAATTTGATTAACGAACAAATGGAAGAAAAACTGGGCTAAAACAACACTGCAAACCATTATTTTGTTCCTTTTTTAAGGTGTCTCTGCTTGTCTGTCTTCCTGTGCCCATTAATCACTCTTTGACATGAAAGGGAAACAGGAAGGGACTGACTGAGTTAGAGGAGCGGTTTGCATGAAGGGGGAAAAAAATAGGTTGTGTACTTAGGCAAGGTTGGGTAAAGGAAGCTGTGAAAACTGCTTTTTTAAAAAACACAGACAATACTCTGGAAAACTTTTGTCCAAATATTGGGAGCAATGGAATAAAATGCAGCCAGGTATAGTTTGATTTAACCTGCATATGGCCCATATAGTACAGCATCAGAATTTTTGAAGCTGGTTGGGGAATTCTGGGAGTTGAAGTCAACACTTCTTAAAACAGCCAAGTTTGAACAATACTGTTCTAGATGTAGGATATAGAATAACAGAGTTGGAAGCGACCTTGAAGGGGTCTTCTAGTCCAACCCCCTGCTTAGGCAGGAAACCCAATATCATTTCAGGCAAATGGTTATCCAACATCTTCTTAAAACCTTCCAGTGTTGGAGCAACTTCTAGAGGCAAGCAGTTCCACCGATTAATAGTTCTAACTGTCATGAAATTTCTCCTTAGTTCTAAGTTGCTTCTCTGCTTGATAACTTTCCACCCATTGCTTCTTGTCCTGCCCTCAGGTGCTTTGGAGAATAGCTTGACTCCCTCTTCTTTGTAGCAGCCCCTGAGATATTGCAAGACTGCTATCATGTCTCCCCTAGTCCTTCTTTTATTAAACTATACATACCCAGTTCCTGCAACCGTTCTTTATATGTTTTAACCTCCAGTCCCCTAATCCTCTTGGTTGCACTTCTCTGCACTCTTTCTAGAATCTCCACATCTTTTTTACATCATGGTGACCAAAACTGGATGCAGGATTCCAAGTGCGGCCTTACCAAGGCATTATAAAGTGGAATTAACACTTCACATGATCTTGATTCTATCCCTTTGTTTATGCAGCCTAGAACTGAGTTGGCTTTTTTGGCAGCTGCTGCACACTGTTTTAGACTACACATTCCATCATGCATTGGGAAGTATGGAGGCTGAAGGCACATATAAAAACGACGCCCAAATGCATCTATAAAGACATTGTCCCAATTGTTTCCCACTTTGGCTTTGATTTATAAAATGTGTACCCAATGCTTTCATCGCTAATCCTAGTCTCGATGGAGATACATTAACAACCAACGTTTAGAACTACAGCCTATGAGGATCGCGCCTCACTTAAAATTGTGGTGTGGACTGATTACAATGATGATGGGGATGATGATAATTTAATAAGTCTGGACACCGCCCAATTCCAAGCAACTCTGGGTGGTGAACAAAGTAAAAAGACAGGAGAAATAACAACATACAGTAACAATAAAGACAATGGAGGGGGAAGAAATGGGAAAAAAACTGGGATGACCCAGAAAATGTACACACACTACAAAGGAGCAGTTTCAACCACCCTTAGAAAAATCTAGTTGAAGAGCCAGGTCTTCAGTGCCCTCCCAAATGCTAGTTGGGTGGTAACTGTATGGATCTTGGGTAAAACATCATTCCAGAGAGTATGGATAGATGCTAGGTTGGGCTAGAAAGAACCTACCTGATCAAAATTGTGGAGAAGTCCATGTTCAGCTGGTGCTGCGGGGGGGGGGGGGGAGGGGGCAGGGCCAGCCAGTAATTTAACTACCAGATCGCCCGAAATGGCCCGAATCCCACCACTGCTTGCATAATTCAAGCAGAATTCTGGGTGCCAGAAACACACAGCTTGGCCTGAACAGTTTAAAAAAATAATAAGGAAAGCTTGGAGAAATGCTAAATGTATACTCATATCTGATGTTCCACGTAACAGGGGTGCGTGAGATGATGATCAATGATTGGAAGACCTAGTAGTTGGAACAGAGAAATTTGCCACATTCAATTTTTTTTAAAACATTTTATTATAGTTTTATTAATTTATAATACAACATACAAAAAGAATGCAAAAGCAAATATTAGCAGGGGTGGGTTCTAAATTTTTTTACTACCGGTTCTGTGGGTGTGGCTTATTTTGTGGGCGTGGGTTGATGGTCATGTGACAATTCTTTAGGATTTAGCAGAAGTACTGGTCTAGCAGGCTTTTAACTGCTTGCAGAGCTGTACCCATCTACCCATTTATTTTTGCAGGCACTGGTCTACTCATGTATTTTTGCAGGCATTGGTCTACTCATTTATTTTTGCAGGCACTGATCTATTCATGTATTTTTGCAGGCACTGGTCTACCCATTTGTTTTCTTTTAACACTGATCAGCTGTAGGGCGGCCCTTTGAAGCCCCTTGGCAAGAGTTTAAACGGTTTTTTTCCCTCTAGCCATCAGCTGGGACTCAGGAGGCAGCAATAGATTGGGGGTGGGGCCAAATAAAAGGTAAGAATAAAGCAGAGTGGGGGCGGGCAGAACCGGTTCAGTGACGTCATATTGTCACCACTACCGGCTTGGGAGAACCGGGCCAAACCAGGAGGAACCCACCACTGAATATTAGGTAAATTAGGAAAGGAAAAAAGGGAAATGGCTAGTGGGGGGGAAAGCAAGGGAAAAGAGGGGAAAAAGGCATTGACTTCTGACTCTCTTTGGTGCAGTAGAATAAGGCATTAACATCAAACCTCAGCTCTTTATTTTTACATAATAGCATAAAGGTAGTGATAGATTTTATTTTCCTGGGCTCCAAGATCACCGCAGATGGGGACTGCAGCCAAGAAATTAAAAGACGCTTGCTCCTGGGGAGGAAAGCTACAGCAAATCTAGACAGCATTCTAAAAAGTAGAGACATCACCCTGCCAACAAAAGTGCATAAAGTCAAGGCTACGATTTTCCCAGTTGCAATGTACGGCTGTGAAAGTTGGACCAAAAGGAAGGCTGAGCGCCAAAGAATGGAAGCCTTTGAACTCTGGTGTTGGAGAAGGCCCCTGCGAGTCCCTTGGACTGCAAAGCGATCCAACCGGTCAGTCCTAGAGGAGATCAACCCTGACTGCTCTTTAGAAGGCCAGATCCTGAAGAGGAAACTCAAATACTTTGGCCACCTAATGAGAAGGAAGGACTCTCTGGAGAAGAGCCTAATGCTGAGAAAGATTG
Source organism: Masticophis lateralis (assembly GCA_030761175.1). Taxonomy (NCBI): domain Eukaryota; kingdom Metazoa; phylum Chordata; class Lepidosauria; order Squamata; family Colubridae; genus Masticophis; species Masticophis lateralis. The sequence goes on from JAUDYJ010000013.1 coordinate 10,937,293, forward strand.
AGGGCAAAAGAAGAAGGGGACGGCAGAGAAGAAGGTGGTTGGAGTCACTGAAGTAGTCGGCATGAGCTTAAATGGACTCTGGAGGATGGTAGAGGACAGGAAGGCCTGAAGGAACATTGTCCATGGGGTCGCGATAGATCAGACACGACTTCACAACTAATAGGAACAACATAAATTAGCCATTTCTATAAAAGCAGATCCATCTAATTAGTAAAATCCAAAATCAAAGTTTCATTTTTTTCCCTGCCTCAAGCATAAAGTCCAGAAACGGTTTCCAAGCAGAAATAAAAGTATTGTTGTTGTTGTTGTTTTGTTTTTGCTTTGATCAAAACAGTCAATTTGCCCATCTCTGCTAACTCCATCCGTTTTTGCAACCATTCCTCCATTGTGGGAATCTTGCGGTATCCTTCCATTTCTGTCCATAAAGTATTCGTGCCGCCGTCAACATATATAACATCAGAGTTCCGATTTTTTCTTCTTCCAAGTCTTGTTCCATTAAACCCAAAGGAAAAATCTCTGGTTTTCTTTCTATATTCACTTTAAGAATTTTCTGTATTAAGATATGAATCCTACTCCAATATTTCTTTGCTTTATCCCACGTCCACCATAGATGATTAAAAAGTCCCTTCTTTACCATTTCAATTTTAATCTTGTGAAGATCGAATTCTTTTTAGGATTAGATGTCCAGGGGACATTTTAACCTCAGTGCTGTTGATGGAAAAGTACTGACTCAGAAGTGCTTCGTTCCTTAATCTTTCCTCTCTTTCTTCTTAGCATTTGTGTGGGTTTTTTCTTCTAACGCTTTATGTCTAAACATTCTTTGCTCTTCTAAGTTTGGCATTTGAAGCCGTTTCAGCTACGAAACCTGTCTCAAACTCTTGATAGTATTTACACACCACACAATAAATTGTAGGCTGCTGAGCACATCTAAATTTTTCCATCCAGGTTCTTGAAGGGCGTTGAAGTACAAGTTTGGGGTGTCAGCCTGAAGCAGAATTGCAGTTGATGTCAGTCAGGTTGAAGGAAATCAAAGTTTGGAAAAAGCTACGGGTTTCCGAGCCAAAACCAGGATTTTGAAACAAAGGTGGTGTTGAAAGAAATATCCTTCTGGGTTCAGTTCCAAGTGGGGAGAAAGACACTGGAAATGTGGTAGCTGCTTGAAAAATGGTTTTAATGCTGGACAGGATCACATGCCATGAAGATGTTGGGTGAAGAAAAAAAGGGAAAGAGATGCTGAGAGTGCATGAGTTTTGGGCTTGTATTCTGATTGGTTGTCAGATTCCCATGGGGCCATGCTGGGGCAACTCTGTAGGCTGTCCTGAGCCCCAGGCTTGGTTGAGCCTTGCTGGGTGATGCAATCTCCCCAGGTGCCATGTGGTGAGTTCTGTGGCTAGATGGGTAGAGGGCTAATCCTACCTTTGTTGGATCTTGGGTGAGGGCATTTGCCTATGAATAGAATAGAATAGAATAGAATAGAATAGAATAGAATAGAATAGAATAGAATAGAATAGAATAGAATAGAATAGAATAGAATTCTTTATTGGCCAAGTGTGATTGGACACACAAGGAATTTGTCTTTGGTGCATATGCCCTCAGTGTACATAAAAGAAAAGATACGTTCATCAAGAATCATAAGGCACAACACATAATGATAGTCATAGGGTACAAATAAGCAATCAGGAAACAATATCAATATAAATCGTAAGGATACAAACAACAATGAATGTTGTTAGTTGTGAAGTCGTGTCCGACCCATCGCGGGCCCATGGACAACGTTCCTCCAAGCCTTCCTGTCCTCTACCATCCTGTGGAGTTCATTTAAGCTCATGCCAACTGCTTCAGTGACTCCATCCAGCCATCTCGTTCTCTATCGTCCCTGTTTTCTTTTGCCTATGAATAAACCTAGCTATCTCTTTATCTCTTTAAGTGTTTTTTTTAAAATTTGATTTATATGCCGCCCTTCTCCGGAGATTCAGGGCGGCTTACAATGCATTAAGCAATAGCCTTCATACTTTTGTATATTTTATACAAAGTCAGCTTATTGCCCCCACAAACTGGGTCCTCATTTTACCTACCTTAGAAAGGATGGAAGGCTGAGTCAACCTTGAGCCTGGGGAGATTCGAACTTACAGTAATTGCAGATAGCTGGAGTTAATTACAATGCATTAGTCTGCTGAGCTATCCAGGCTCCTTGACATTTGCGGTGGGCTATTGAGGAGGGTGGGGACTATTAAGAGTGAATCTGTTTCCTGCCTAAAAACATGTTTCTCCATTTCTCATCCAGGGAAATATAATATTCTGCCTTGTTAATATTTCCTAGAATATTTCATTTTCCTAGGAGAGAGTGGGTGCTAACTTCCTACAGTGGTATTAAAGAAAGCGAGAAGAAGAGAACAAGTTTAATTTATCACCTTGTAAGTTTGCAAGATCATAACTGTTGGGTAGAGAGCAGGGGTGAAATCCAGCAGGTTCTGACAGGTTCTGGAGAACCGGTAGTGGAAATTTTGAGCAGTTTGGAGAACCAGTAAATACCATTTCTGGCTGGCCCCAGAGTTGGATGGAAATGGAGATTTTGCAGTATCCTTCCCCTACCATGCCCATCAAGCCACGCCCACAGAACTGATAGTAAAAAAAATTGGATTTCACCACTGGTAGAGAGACAATGTACATTCTCATGTGCACAGACTCAGATGTCCCTCACAGTAGTAACATCAGGTTCCTCCTACTACCGGAATTGTGTGGTGTCGCTTGCGTCATCCTTGCTGGTGGCTATTGGCGGTGAGACTGGTTTGTGTGTAGTTTATGGTTGGTTGAGAAATCTGGAAGTTAAAATTGCAAAGCTGAACTCAGCAGGAGTTGGCTGCAGTTAAGAATTTAGATGCTTCAGATGATTAGTTTTTGAAGGCTGACTGCATGATTCGTGGGTGACTGTTTGGCCTTCGGAGTGAAAAAAGAATGAAACAAAAGAGATCTCTGAACACAGAGTCAAAATAAGATTCTCTGTTCAGACAGAGTCAGGGCGAGAACGGATAATCTCACTGAAAGTGCTATATACAATGTTCTCTACTAGAACAAATGTATCTAATGGGGAAATGAAAGCATGAAGTGCTTTGCCCAAAACAACAGAATAGAAAGAGAAATTTGATTTCTGCAAGATGCATCAAGAGCTTCTTTTGGTATGTGTCAAATCCACAACTTAACATTGTATTTCCGAATATTTAAAATGTTTTAAAACAAATAAGGGACGTGGTGGCTCGGTGGCTAAGACGCTGAGTTTGTCGATCGAAAGGTCGGCAGTTCAGCGGTTCGAATCCCTAGTGCTGTGTAATGGGGTGAGCTTCCGTGACTTGTCCCAGCTTCTGCCAACCTAGCAGTTCGAAAGCAGGTAAAAAATGCAAGTAGAAAAATAGGGACCACCTTTGGTGGGAAGGGAACAGCGTTCCGTGCGCCTTTGGCATTGAGTCATGCCGGCCACATGACCATGGAGACGTCTTGGGACAGCGCTGGCTCTTCGTCTTTAAAACGTAGATGAGCACTGCCCCGTAGAGTCAGGAATGACTAGCACATATGTGCGAGGGGAACTTTTAACTTTACCTAAAAGAAATAGAACATTAGAAAAAATAATAATGCTGGATTTGTACAACACACAAAAGTGGGGTATTTTCCCCCCCATGAGTAGCTGTCTTTCATTTGTTTTTTCCCCATGGATAGATGCAGAGATAGCAGAGGTGAGATTCACTTACCTACCCTACCAATTCGCAAATGTGAGCTCGCACGCACATGCTCGGCCTTCCGCGCAAGCTCTTTTCTCGTGCACGGCCTCCAAAATGTGGCAAAGTAGTACAGAATTATGTCAGGGTGGGTGGGTGGGGCCTATTGCAGTCGTCACTACCACTTCGCCCGAACCGGACAGAACCGGCTGAATCCCAACACTGATAGATAGATAGATAGATACAGGATGGATGGATGGATGGATGGATGGATGGATGGATGGATGGATGGATGGATGGATAGATAGATAGATAGATAGATAGATAGATAGATAGATAGATAGATAGATAGATAGATGATAGATTCATTCTTGCATGATATAAATACAGGTATATAACATATACATACATACCAACTTGTGTAATATATAGATATTTGTTTTCTTGAACCACTAGCTTATATTTTACAGGATTTTTTTTGCTCCAGGGCAACAGTATGGTTGTTAACAAACAGGGTTGTTATCCAAATCATCCCTCCATTAAATGACCCTTTGACAGTGGACTTTTTGTTTTGTATTTTTAACTTACTGCTCCAATATTGCTTTTCTACAGAATTTGAAAAAGGTGATCCTCGTCCCGTCCCGTTATGAGTGAAAAGATGGCTGTGTCACGGCAGTTTGGGCTTCTTCTCTGGAAGAATTACATCTTGCAGGTGAGCGGGTCAAGGGCCATGGAGAAATGACAGAAAAGATATCCATAAAAATGAAAGGGTGGAAGTTAAAGCTTGTTGTGCAAGCCAATGTACTTGAATCTCCTCAAGATAGAATAGAATAGAATAACAGAGTTGGAAGGGACCTTGGAGGTCTTCTAGTCCAACCCCCTGCTTAGGCAGAAAACCCTACACCACTTCAGATATTGGGGGTTATCCAATATCTTCTTAAAAACGTCCATTCACAACTTCTGAAGTTGTTCCACTGATTAATGGTTCTAACTGTTAGGAAATTTCTCCTTAGTTCTAAGTTGCTTCTCTCCTTGATGAGTTTCCACCTATTGCTTCTTGTCCTGTCCTCAGGGGCTTTGGAGAATAGCTTGACTCCCTCTTCTTTGGGGCACCCCCTGAGATATTGGACGACTGCTATCATGTCTCCCCTGGTCCTTCTTTTCATTAAACTAAGACATACCCAGTTCCTGCAACCATTCTTCCTATGTTTCAGCCTCCAGTCCCCTAATCATCTTTGTTGCTCTTCTCTGCACTCTTTCTAGAGTCTCCACATCTTTTTTACATCCTGGCGACCAAAACTAAATGCAGTATTCCAAGTGTGGCCTTACCAAGGCCTTATAAAGTGGCATTAACACGTCACGTGATCTTGATTCTATCCCTCTGTTTATGCAGCCTAGAACTGAGTTGGCTTTTTTGGCAGCTGCTGCACACGGCTGGCTCATATTTAAAGGGTTGTCCACTAGGACTCCAAGATCCCTCTCACGGTTGCTACTATTGAGATAGATTGGACTTTAGTTCTGTTTGTCCTCAGCTTGAGGATTATAGGCATTGAAGTCCCATGCATCTGAAGAAGACATCAACATCAAGAAGTCTTGCTTGAAACGTGCCTTTCTTTTTGATCCTGGGTTTCATGCCGCAAGAGATGTTTTTAACTATGGATTGTTGAATAAACGATAGGATTTGCCCAATGTTCTAGCCGTAAACCATAGTTCCAAACCATGCTGGTTATGGTCACCCTGCTAAACCCAACAAGCCCATATTATGGCAGATCAATCTGAGGGCTCTTGTGACCCGTGGAATCTCGGTTTGTCTCTCAGAAGTCTCCAAGGGCTATCATTAATATTGCAAAGTTTAATGTGACAGATGGTGAAAATTATTGTTAGCTTAATTATGCTGATGTTAACAAAATGTAGTTTTTTTTCTTGACTCTTGACCTAAATCTTTGAGAAAGCTAGCTTCTGCCTTAACTCAAGATAGAAATCTTACAACTGATTTCAAGTATTCTGTAAATTAACAGTTGTAAAATACGTTAAAAAAACCCTATTGTGTTTGCATTTACATCACCAACCCTCTTCCCCACCCCTTCCCCAATCTCATCCCAATTTAATTCTAAAGCAGCAGTCTCCAAACTGGGCAAATTTTAAGACTTTGTAGACTTGAACTCCCAGAATCCCCCAACCAGCATGGTAGCATGGCTGATTGAGGGATTCTGGGAGTTGAAGTCCACAAGTCTTCATGTTGCCAGTTTGAAGACCCCTGTTCTAATCTAAAGCATCTCTACATATCAAATGATGGGAAATGCTGCTCAGGAAAGCTGATGCCCTTTAATAACATTTATAATTTGCATGTCAGACTCTTGATTTCTCTTCTGTCCTCATATAGACCAACTGAGCTCTTCCCCTACAATAAACATTCTCAGTGTATTCTAAATGAAATGAAAGCAAAGTCCTTAAAACACCAGTCTTTAGTTTATCTCTGACCTTGGGATAATTAGGCAAACTGCCAAAGGCTTTTCTTGGCAACAGTTCAGGAACAGAAGAAATAACTACAGCCAAACAAGAAGCAATTCTCTCAATGATTGTTTTCCGGCAAAGAGGCCAAGAGCCATTGCTGCAGTGGTGAACCAGTGGTTCGGACCAGCTCGGGCGAGTAGGTAGCGATGGCGGGCAGTTTGGAGAACCCGTAGCAAAAATCCCTGCCCTCGCCCCCCCATGCCCATCTGAGCCCCGCGATCATCAGAGGCTTTTTTCTTTTAAATGCCTCTGACGAGCCAAGCTCTGACGATCCCAGCTGAGTTGCCTAATCGGCAGAGGGTTTTTAAAAAATCCTCTGATGATCAGGCAACTCAGCTGGGATCGTCAGAGCCTTTTGAAAGCATTTTTTACATGGTTTTACATGTAAAAAAGTAAAAGTAAAAAAAAATTGACCACGCCCACCCAATCACATTACCTCCCCCCGCCACCAAGCCATGCCCACAGAACCGGTAGTACAAATTTTGGATTTCAACACTGCGTTGCTGGTCTTTTAAGCCTTATGGGAGGGGGCCAATCATCTCTTGGCCTTACTCTTGAGTCGTCCTTTTTGCTTTAGCTGCTCCTGCCTTCTGGCAACTCTTCTCCTACGTGCACTAGGAACAGGCTCCTCCTGTTCCTCGGCCTCTCTGCTGTCAGCCTCTGCAGGCTCCGGAGTCGACGCATCACTCCCCGATGACCCTGGCCTCATCTCTGCCTCTGACGCAGAGCCTTCATTTGGGCCTTCCCCAGCCTCCAGGACTGGCCCATGTTCTTCCTCAGCCTCCTCGCTGTCTGACTCCGCTGCCTGACTCCGCAGGCTACTGGCGGACCACAACATGGCCCTTTCGGTCTTCTTGAACTGTGAACATCTAGTTGTAACTCAACCTAACATGTTTCCCCAAAAATCAGAGTGGGTCTTATATTTATTTTTGCTCCAAAAGACACATTAGGACTTATTTTCTGGTTAGGTCTTATTTTGGGGGGAGAAATACAGAACTAAATGCATCCATCTGGCTGACAATCTTAACTGGGGCTTATTTGGGGGGGTATGGTTTATATTACAAGCATTCTGAGAAATCATGCTAGGGTCTAATTTCCATCTGGGTCTTATTTTCGGGGAAACACGTTCGTTGCTTTCGCCAAGCCTAACTTGCATCGTCTCTTGTTTCCTTCTGCAGAAACGGAAGATTATGGTCACGCTGATCGAGACGTGTCTCCCCTTGTTGTTTGCCGCCATCCTTATTGGCCTGCGCCATCGTGTCCATTCGGTCAATCACCCCAATGCCACCTTATACCACAGCAAGCAGGTGGACAGGCTGCCCAGTTTCTTCCATCGCTGGCATTCGGGCGTCCCCTGGGAACTGGCGTTCGTCCCCTCCAACAACACGGCCGTGCAAAACATCGCCGAGAGGGTGGAGAAAGACTTGAAGGTCAAAGGTCAGCACTCCGACAGGGTGGCTTGCATTCCAAGGTTTTCTCCTAGGTACAGAGGGAAGTCTGTTGTAACTGAAGGGCTTTGCTTTTGAACTGACGATGAGTTTCGCAAGGCTAAAAATACTGCAGGAAATCAGCACATGTGTTGCAACACTATAGAATCGAAAACAAGGGGAAGAAAATGGAGGGGAAAGGACCGCCTGCTTCTCAGAATATTAGAACTCAGAGTCAGCCAGGAAAACCATTCTGATTTCCTTTCCTTTCCTTTCCTTTCCTTTCCTTTCCTTTCCTTTCCTTTCCTTTCCTTTCCTTTCCTTTCCTTTCCTTTCCTTTCCTTTCCTTTCCTTTCCTTTCCTCTTCGCTCCTCTCCTCTCCTCTCCCCTCTCCTTTCTTTTCTCCTTTCCTTTCCTCTTTTGTTTCCTTCCCTCCTCTCTCCTTTCCTTTCTTTTTTCTTCTTTCCTTTCCTTTCCCCTCCCCTCCCCTCTTCCTTCCCTTCCCTTCATCTTTTTTCTTTCCTCTCCTCTCCTCTTCCCTCCCCTCTCCTTTCCTCTCCTCTCCTCTCTTCCCCTTCCCTTCCCTTTTCCTTTCCCCACTCTATTTTCCATTCAATTCCTTTCCTTTTCCTGTTTCCCTTTTCCTTCCTTCCTTCTTTCCTTCCTTCCTTCCTTCCTTCCTTCCTTCCTTCCTTCCTTCCTTCCTTCCTTCCTCTCTTCCTTCCTCTCTCTCTCCCTCTCCCTCCCTCCCTCCCTCCCTCCCTCCCTCCCTTTCTTTCTTTTTTATTTTCTTTCTTTTTTCTCCCCTCTTTCCATCTGACTCACACTGAAATTCCGTGAGGCTCCCCCAAGGGCAAACTGCCATAAAAACATCGTTTTGAAAAACAACCCTGTCTATCCTAAAGTAGCTGAGGGCAATCCAAATGAAACAAAGAGGAAATGTTTGCAAGAGCGAAAGAAACTATTACAGGTGATCCTCGATTTAACAACAGTTCATTTAGTGACCGTTCAAAGTTACAACAGCACTGGGAGAAAAAGTGACTTATGACCCTTTTTTTTTCACGGTTACAACCTTTGTAGCATCCCGATGACCGTGTGATCAAAATTCAGACACTTGGCAGCTGATTCATATTTATGACAGTTGCGGGGCCCTGGGGTCATGTGATCCCCCTTTTGCAACCTTCTGAGAAGCAAAATCAACGGGGAAACCAGATTCGCTTAACAACCTGACTTAACAACTACAGTGATAAACTTAACAACTATGGCAAGAAATGTTGTAAAGAACGGGGCAACGTTCATCGAGCAGCTCTCTCAGTAACAGAAACGTTGGGCTCAATTGTGGTTGTAAATCAAGGACTACCTACCGTATTTTTCAGAGTATAAGACGCACTTTTTCCCCTCCCTTAAAGAGGCTGGAAATTCGGGTGCGTCTTATACTCCAAAAATGTAGCTTTTTCTAAGCTTTTTTTCAGCCCTAACGAGGCGCTAAGAAGCCGATCTCTGTGATTTGCCTGCTTTTCTCATTGCTTCGCTCTCCAAAGATCAGCTGTGCCTTAGAAGCTGTTTTTTTATCCCCAAGCCGGGAATAAAAACCCAGCAAACTAATGTGCTAAAGCTGACCAGACTAAGGATGCTAGCCAGATTCCCCCCCCCCCCCTATTTTCCTCCCCAAAAACTAAGCTGCATCTTATACTCCGAAAAATACAGTATATATTGCCAGCCTCGGGCAGAAGAAGAAGACCCTCAGCCAAATTCCCAGTGCTTCAAACATGGGGCCACTGTAGAAAAGGACATGCCCCAGATGCTTTCTAGTTCAGGGATGGGTTCTACTTACCTTTACTACCAGTTGGCAGCAGGGCTGTGCACGCAATTGAAGCAAGCATGCATGTGTCCTCTTCTGTGCATGCGCAGAAGCGTTTTGATGATGTCAGGGTCGGTGGGCGGGGCCTCCTGTCGGTTTTACGCCCGGTTCTATAGAACCGGTGCGAACCAGGGACAACCCACCACTGTTCTAGTCTAACCTACCTGTCTTACCTAGTGGGAAGTAAATTAGGACCTTCAATGAGGATTGGATAGTACAGGGAAATTTTAATGAGCGTCTACAAGTGCTGCATTTACCCAGACTTAGAGTTTTTCCACTCAAGGCTGGGCTGACCTGGAGAACTTGGAAACGAAATCAAGGAGAGAAGCAACCTGGAATTTCCTAACAGTGAGGGGAACAGCTTGCCTCCAGAAATCATGGGCGCTCCATCACTGGAGGGTTTTAAGAAGAAACTAGAGCGTCACTTACTTGAAATGGTATCGGTTCTCCTCAGTGGTGGCGTTCAGCCAGTTCGGGAGAACCAGTAGTTAAATTGCTTGCTGGCCCCACCCCTCCCCACCCCTTCCAGGAGTCCCCATGTGTCCCATTTTGGCTCCCAGGTAAGTGCAGGGAGGCCTCCTATGCCGAAAACGGGACGCGGGAAGGTGCGGCAAGCAGCCCCACCCAAGCTGCCCATTTTCGTTCCCAGGAAGCTTCATGGAGGCCTTCTGGGCCCAAAACAGAGTGCAGGGTGGGGGGCAGCACTCCCACCCTCACCCTGCAGCCCGTTTTCACTCCCAGGAGGCTGCAGGAAGCTGAGTGCTGCGTGTCACACCCCATGGCCACGCCCATCATGGCCACACCCACCCGCCCAGTCATTAGGACAGAGAGCCGGTTGTTAAATTATTTGAATCCCGCCACTGGTTCTCCTGCTTTAGCAGAGGGCTGGACTAGAAGATCTCCAAGGTCCCTTCCAGTTTATTCTGTTCTGTTCTGTTCTGTTCTGTTCTGTTCTGTTCTGTTCTGTTCTGTTCTGTTCTATCATGGAACCCATCAAGACAGGAGAGGTCTACCTTATCTTGACTTTTTTTCTCCCAAGAAAACCAAGTGATATTGGAGAAAAGCTGAAATATTCATTACAAGACAAAGCCAAAAATCCCGTTATTATAGACTGTCTTTACCAGCTCCATTAGCCTTGGTGAGCTTCCACATTCGTAGGCAGTCTACCGGTGTATACCGCCAAACAAACATACTGTTGATTTCCTTGACCAGTTTGCTGGCCTTCCAGAAGACAAGTTGGTCATGGTTGACTCATGGTTGGGTTCAACCAAGTCTACGTTCTTCCTTCTCTAATAGGGTTGGCCGTTCTTATTGCTATAATACTTAAATAATTTAAATATGGATTAGCGAATAAGTTATAATTAGCTGGGTTTGCTGTAGTATAATCCAATCTTTCGATTACAGCATAGCTCAGCAAGCAAAATCTTGCTATAAGCCCACATGGTCTTGTGCAACCAAGTCTCACTGGGGAAACATTGATTTCTTTATTTCTTTATTTTATTTCTTTCTTTATTAGTTTGATTTATATGCCGCCCTTCTCCGAAGACTCATGGTAGCTTACAATGCATTAAGCAATAGCCTTCATACTTCTGTATATACCTGCTTAGTAGGGCTTGCGCCCCCCCACCAAGTGGTGTTCTTTTTATACAAAGTCAGCTTATTGACCCCACAATCCAGGTCCTCATTTTACCTACCTTGAAAGGATGGAAGGCTGAGTCAACCTTGAGCCTGGTGAGATTTGAACTTGCAATAATTGCAGACAGCTGGCAACTAAGTGCTACTTTAACAGCACTTAGTCCACTGCGCCACCAAGGCTCTTGTATGGCAATACTACCTCTGGGCACCCAAGTCAGTTTTTCCATACCCAATTTCCACTTATTCCTGCTTCAATGTGGATGCCTCAGTTTTGATGACGTTATCATTCAGGTGGTCTTCGACTTACAACAGTTCATTTAGGGACCGTTTGAAGTTACAATGGCGTTGTGAAAAGTGAGTTACGGCCGTGTTTCACACTTATGACCGTTGCAGCATCCCCACGTGATCAATATTCAGATCTTTGGCAACGACTCAGATTTGTGAAGGCTGCAAATGTCCCAGGGTCATGTGATTACCACTTGGGACCTTCTGACAAGCAAAAATCAATGGGGAAGCAAGATGCACTTCGCAACTATACTACTAAATAAATCTATCTCAGCATCTACTTCTGTCCTACTATCGCAGCACCATTGAGAGTGTCCTGACATACGGCATTCTTGCATGGTATGGGAACAGACAGAAAAGCTCTACAGAAAATCATTAAAACTGCCCAGAATATCATCGGACTCCAGCTACCAGCCCTGGACGACATCTTCGAATCTTGCTGTTTGAGGAAGTTGCACAACATTCTCAGAGACTCTTCCCATCCTGCTTACCATCTTTTTGGACTGTTGCCTTCTGGCAGAAGATACAGAACAATTAAAACTCGGACCGCACGTCTTCTGAATAGTTTTTATCCCAGAGCTATAATTGCATTCAATAATGAACTAAAGGGCCACCATCAGGGAGCTGTTGGAGAGCATTACTTGGTCTGTGGTGTGGATGTTTGGGTGGTTTAGGGGTGGGGAATTATGGTAGGTGGGAGGGTGTTTGGGGATTGTTATGTGTGTTGGACCTGGTCTTTGGGTGTTAAGTGAATTTCGTCGTATGGGTATATTGTGTACACACGTACAATGACAATAAAGTTATTTATTTTTATTTTATTACTAACTTTTTAAAAAAAACAGATTGACAGAATTGGAAGGGACTTTGTAGGTTATCTGGTCCAATCCCACCCTCCCACCCTGCCCAAGAAGGAGACCCTATACCAGTACCTTTTGCCGTTGCATGCCAAAAGCATGGGGAGCCTGTGGGGGTCACGCGCATGCATGCCCACACCCATAATTCAATGCTCCCCCACCCCGCACCCCCGCGCATGCACACGTGACCCCACCCCACGCACCCCATGCTTTTGGCGTGCAATGGCACGGTGGGCCCAGTAGGCCCATTTTCCGCCCTCCCCAGGCACCAGAAGCTTTCTAGGAGTCTGGGAAGGGCGAAAACAGCTTTCCCTACCACCCCCACCCCCGGGAGGCCGGAAACGGCCCTGTTTCCCGACTTCCGGTGGGACCGGAAGGTCCAAAAAATCAGCTGGTTGGCACGCGCATGTGCATTGGAGCTGAGCTAGGGCAATGCTTGTGTGCTCACGGGTATGTCCCTGCGTGCCCCCTGTGGCACGCTTGCCGTAGGTTCACCATCACGGCCCCACACCATTTCTGACAGATGGCAGTCCAGTCTATTAGCAACTGGGATGATTCTCCGAAAAACTGTGGCAAGCAAAGTCGCAAAACAGGGCAAAACTCACCCAGCGCTTAAAATAGAAATGTTGGACTCAATTGTGGTTGTAAGATGAGGATTACTATCTGTATTTCCAGATGAATTCACAAGTCTCAGGGACTTCTCTGAAGCCCTCTTAGCTAAGGGCTTGGCCATTTGGGCCACAAAGCTTCTGATAACTGAGCTGGAGGTTGGCAAACCCTCTGTAGTATTGTATTATTCCAGCTCAGCTTCCTGAAGCAACTGGGTGACAGTCAGTTGCAATTTTAACCTCCTTGTTTCCTTTATTAATGTGGACCTCTCTCATTAAACCTCTCCCCGATTGAGGGCTGGTTCTGCAAATTAGCAGCGGGTGAGGCTAATGAGGAAAATAAATCATCTCTAGATGAAGAAATGGTTGAAAATGCCAGGTGTAGATGGAGCAAGAATGGTTTCTGGTTGAGGAGTAAGTAGGACCTCTATCATAGATCCAGAGATGCTCTGGGAGATACCAGGGGTGGGCTTCAAAAATTTTAGCAAGGGGTTCTCTGCCCAGTTGCTGGGTGGGCGTGGCCATGGTGGGTGTGGTCTAGTTGACCTCCTGCATCATGGGGGGGGCATTTTTACCCTCCCCGGGCTCCAGGGGCTTTCCTCGAGCCTCTGGGAAGGCGAAAATGGCATGGCTAGTTTAACGAAAAGAAGGACCGGGGGAGACATGATAGCAGTGTTCTGATATCTCAGGGGCTGCCACAATTAAGAGGGAGTCAAGCTATTCTCCAAAGCACCTGATTGCAAGACAAGAAGCAATGGGTGGAAACTCATCAAGGAGAGAAGCAAGTTAGAACTAAGGAGAAATTTCCTGACAGTGAGAACAATGAATCAGTGGAACAACTTGCCTCCAGAAGTTGTGAATGCTCCAACACTGGAAGTTTTTAAGAAGAGGTTGGATAACCATTTGTCTGAAGTGGTGTAGGGTTTCCTGCCTAAGCAGGGGGTTGGACTAGAAGACCTCCAAGGTCCCTTCCAACTCTGTTATTCTATTCTATTCTATTCTATTCAAGAAAGTCTCCGCAAGCATGTTGGTGAGATATAACCGAGTTCTTGTTATCTCTCAATGCAAAGTAAATATTCAAAAACAAACTATGAAGATAAGATACACAAAATTATCTCACTGTTTTTAAGCCTTGGAGATTGACCGTCAAGCCGGGAGCCTAGCTAACTGTCTCACCTTCTGGATTTGTTCAGTGATTCTTTCAGATACACTTTTAACGTCTTGCTTTCCTGAGGAAAGGTTGATTTAATCGAAGAATGAACATGCCCGGGAAGTTGGTTGCAGCAGAAGGAGCTGTTGTGTCTTATTTTATTGAAAGCATGAAGAGTTGTGACACAGAGGAAGCTTACATCACTATTGTAACAAACCTCCCAGGTTGTGAAGTGATGAAATCTGTTTTCCCCAGGGAGACCAAACCAGGAAATCAATCCTCCATGAAGGCTAAATTTATCTTTATTGAGATTGGTTATGAGTCTTGCAAAATCCAGTGAGGCAGGGGTGGGTTCTAAATTTTTTTACTATCAGTTCTGTGGGCGTGGCTTATTTTGTGGGCGTGGCTTGATGGTTATGTGACAATTCTGTAGGATTTATCAGAGGTACTAGTCTACCAGGCTTTTAACTACTTGCAGAGCTGAATTGATCTACTCATTTGTTTTTGGAGGCCTCAGTCTACTGATTTGTTTTTGGAGGCACTGGTCTACTCATTTGTTTTTGGAGGCACCGGTCTACCACCACACTGCCTTTTAACACTGATCAGCTGTAGGGCGGCCCTTTCAAGCCCCATGGCAAGAGTTTAAACAGTTTTTTTCCTTCTAGCCGATCAGCTGGGACTCGGAAGGCAGCAATAGATTGGGGGTGGGGCCAAATAATAGGTAAGAATAACGCGGGTGGGGAGGTGGGAGGGTTAGGGTTAGGGTTTGGTGATGTCATATCGTCACCGCTACTGGCTCGGCCGAACTGGGCTGAACCAGGAGGAACCCATCACTGCTGTGAGGGATCTTTCCCTTCTCATGTAAGTAGTCCTTGACTTACAACGGTTCATTTAGTGACTATTCAGAGTTAACAATGGCACTGAAAAAGATGACTTAGGACCCTTTCTCCTACTTATGACCGTTGGCAGCATCCCCATCGTCACGTGATCAAAATTCAGAATTGGTTCATATTTATGAACCAGAGTATCCCAGGGTCATGTGATCCCCTTTTGCGACCGTCTGACAAGCAAAGTCAACGGGGAAGCCAGATTCACTTAACAACCGTGTTAATTAACAATTGCAATGATTTCACTTAACGGCTGCGGCAAGAAAAGTCATCAACTGAGGCCAACTGTCTTGGCCCCAGTTGATGACTTTTCAACTTTAACAACTGTCTTGCTCAGCAGCAGAAATGTTGGACTCCATTGTAGTTGTAAGTTGAGGACTACCTGGATAATTCAACGAATTAGGATGGCATCTGCTGAGCCATTTCCAAACACCTCCTTGTTCTGGATAGAACCCCCAAAAATGTTTCAGCCTCTTTTTACCTAGCAAATACTTCCTGCGTATTTTCACCAAGGACTATCTACATTCCCAGTGCAATTATTGAATTACACGAGTTTATGTATTTATTTTATTTCATTGATATATGGCAGTGATGGCGAACCTTTTCGGCACCGAGTGCCGAAAAGGGAGTGCGCTCATGGTCGCCTGGGCACTTTGTGTGCTCACGCTCGTCTAGGCCGCAATCTGGAAGAGGAGCTGCCCAGGGCGCATGTTTGCACCTGAAAATGAACTTTTGGTTTCTGGTGCACATATGCCAGGAGTGGGTACTTACCTTTACTACCGGTTCGCAACGGGGCCGCACGCATGCATGCTATTCTGTGCATGCACAGAAGCATTTTGATGATGTTGGGGTCGGTGGGCGGGGCCTCCCGCTGGTTTTACTACCAGTTCTATAGAACTGGCTCCCAGTGGTCTTCTGGGTGCGGTTCAAGGTCTTGGTTCTCATCTTTAAAGCGCTCCATGGCTTAGGACCTGGGTACTTACGAGACCACCTTCTGCCACCGATAACCTCCCACCGGCCAATACGCTCTCAAAGAGAGGGTCTCCTCAGGGTGCCGTCGGTCAGGCAATGTCAACTGGCGACTCCCAGGGGGAGAGCCTTCTCTGTGGGGGCCCCCGCCCTCTGGAACGAGTTACCCCCGGGGATTTGATTAATCCCAGACCTCTGCACTTTCCGCAAAGCATTAAAGACTTTTCTATTCCAGCAAGCCGGGCTGGCTTAACGTAGATTTTAATGGGTGAATTTTATGAGGGGTTTTAAATTTGGGAAAGCCAAAATTTGATTTAATTATGTTTTAGATTATTTTAACTTTTATATTGCTTGTATTTTAACGTTTGGCTGTTCACTGCCCTGAGTCCGTCAGGAGAAGGGCGGTATACAAATTTAATAAACTAACTAACTAACTAACTAACTGGAGCGAACCGGGGGCAACCCACCACTGACATATACGTGTGACGATCAGCTGGCTGGCGTGCATGATCACGCAGGAAACTGGAAGAGCTGGTCTTCCAGTTCCCTTCACTGCTGCATACAAAAAGGCCAGCTGATCATTGTGCGCACACGCATGCCACACACCCAAAACAGGAACAGGCGACGCTGTGCGTGCCAGGCGACATGGCTCCGCGTGCCACTTAGGTTTATTTTTAAAAAACACCCACCTCTCTTACCGAGCGATTCAGGGCGGGGTATAAATAAGTTTGAATTCGTATAGTATGTATAAATATTATAATAAAAATAATTAAAAACGAGAAGGTGTTGTGGTTTGTTTGCCAGATCTGTGCTGGGTTGGGTTGATTATAATAAAATTCCCCTTGGGGGAAGGAAGCCTCCTTTTTCACTGTGCGGTTTCTGTTTTTACTCCGTAGTTCGATGGTTTCCATCCGAAAAAGAGTTTGAACACTATATCCGTTTTGATAACCGATCGGGCAACGTACTGGCAGGAGTGGTTTTTGAGAACTGTGTGGCTAACAGCCAGGATCCCTTGCCACTCCAGGTAAGATGTTCTCTTGGTCTCTTCTCAACTCTCTCTTGGTCTCTTCTCAACTCTCTCTTGGTCTCTTCTCAACTCTCAAATTTGGTGCCTGGTAGTCTCTTACCCAGGAATTAGCAAGATTAGATCTTGGCATGGAGGTCATATGTCTTAGGGCAGTGTTTCCCAAACTTGGCTATTTTAAGGTGCATGGACTTCAACTCCCAGAATTCCCCAGACAGTATGGCTGGTTGAGGAATGCTGGGAGTTGAAGTCCAAACATCTTCAAAGGGTCAAGTTTGGGAAACACTGTCTTAGGGGCATTCCTATGGAAAATGTAGGCATTTGCACATTGTTTTCTGGTGCGCATAGACGTGCATATTAGTAAGCACCAGGGGTGAAATGCTCCCAGTTTGGGCCTGAACACCCGATCAGGTAGTGATGGAGGCGGGTGGTTCGGAGAACCGGTGGCAAAAATCCCGCCCCCCCCCCCCATGCCCAGCTGAGCCACGCAATCATCAGAGGCTTTTTTTTTACTTTTAAAAGCATTTTTCTAACAACCTCTTCG
The DNA here is from genome assembly GCA_030761175.1 of Masticophis lateralis. Classification (NCBI taxonomy): domain Eukaryota; kingdom Metazoa; phylum Chordata; class Lepidosauria; order Squamata; family Colubridae; genus Masticophis; species Masticophis lateralis. The sequence goes on from JAUDYJ010000013.1 coordinate 10,954,761, forward strand.
GCCGAAAAAATGCTTTTAAAAGTAAAAAAAAAAAGCCTCTGATGATCGCGTGGCTCAGCTGGGATTGTCAAAGGCTTTTAAAAGAAAAAAAGCCTCCGCTGATCAGGCAACTCAGCTGGGATTGTCAGAGGCATTTAAAAGAAAAAAAGGGGTTTTTTTCTTTTAAATGCCTCTGACAATCCAAGCTGAGTTGCCTGATTGGCAGAGGTTTTTTTTTCTTTTAAAAGCCTCTGATGATCCAAACTGAGTTGCCTGATCGTCAGAGGCATTTAAAAGAAAAAAAATCTTCTGCCAATCAGGCAACTCAGCTGGGATCGTTAGAGCCTTTTGAAAGCATTCCTTTACAACCTCTTTGCCAAAGAGACTGTAGAAAAAAATGGTTTTAAAAGAAAAAAAAATTGGCCATGCCCACCCAGTCACATTATCCCACCATCACCAAGCCATGCCCACAGAACCGGTAGTAACAAATTTTAGATTTCACCACTGATGAGCATGTCCCTGGGCTGGAGAACACTACAAATACAGCACCTGTAAACAAAGATGGATGCTTATGTGCCATGTGCCAATCCCATATATTTCCCATACATTTCACTGTCTAGCTCAGAGGTGTCAAACTGGATTTCTTCGAGGGCCAGATCAGCATTGTAGTCCTCCACGGCTGGGCAGGCAGGGGGAGACGGGATAGACCGGCAGTGAAATCCACTTATCTTCGCTACCAGTTCAGGAACGGGAGCACACAGGAGCATGCGCGTGCCTCTTCTGTGAATGTGCAGAGGGTCAAAAACAGGACGTAATGACATCTCGGCAGGTGGGTGGAGCCTCCTGCCACCGGCACTACCGGTTTGCGGGAGCCAGATTTCACTGTTGGGATTGATGCCAATGGGGCACACCCATGCATCCTGTTTTGGCTGCCAGAGGTACCGCAGGCCAGTCCTTTGCTGTTTCCAGGCCGGCCCCATGGGCCAGATTTAAGCACCCCACAGGCCAGATCCAGATGCCTTGAGTTTGACACCCCTGGTTTAGTTCAAACCCTTAGGACCAGATGTGCTTCCTGAATTCTTTTTGGTTCCTAGAGTCTTCTCCTAATGTGAATCACTGCAAATAGGCGACATGTTTCCCAGTCATCTTAAGTCAGGAAACATCTGGAAATCATGGTGTAAGCCATGATATTTAACTTTATTTTCTTATTGAAGTAAAAATAAACATGGAGGGTGTCTAAGAATCCACAAATATTATGTAACTCTTTTCTGCTTTGCTGGCTGGGGAATTCTGGGAGTTGAAGTCCACACAGGGGTGGGCTGCTGGGGGTTCGCAGGGGTCCGGGAGAACCTCTAGCTAAGATTCTGTGCAGTTCGGAGAACCCCCAAATCCCATTCCTGGCTGGCTCCTCCCAGGAGTCCCCATGCGGCCTGTTTTGGATGCAGATAAGTGCATGGCACGCATGGATGCTCAGGGAGTGTGAAAAATCAGCCTACTGGAAGTTCGGGAAGGCTGGAAATGGGCCTGTTTCCGGCCTCCAGAGGGCCTCTGAAGCCTTGGGAGGCCATTTTCTCCCTCCCGGAGGCTCAAGGAAAGCCTCCGGAGCCTGGGGAGGGCAAAAACAGCTCCCCCACTGTGGTGCAGGAGGCCGACTATGCCCCGCCCACCATCGCCATGCCAACCCAGCAACCGGGCAGAGAACCCCTTGCTAAAATTTTTGAAGCCCACCCCTGAGTCCACACATCTTAAAGTTGCCATGGTTGAGAAATATTGGTTTAGTATGACCTTCGGCGATCAAAACAGAAGCTCATCCAGATGCACGGAATGTGGTGGAGGTGTAACCACATGTGAGCTGGATGTTGTGTTACTCAATCCAAGGCCAGGCAAAAGGTCGGATGCAACTAGCTTTGAATGGACCTTGGAGAACGTCACGGACTCTTCATATATCATTGATGTCTGTCTGGTTTTGATTTGTCTCCAGGTTAGTTACCGGCTACGATTCAAATATAGCCCTAGAAACGCTCCTCCGAGTGAGAGGACAGGATTGAACCCCAACTTGGATCGAGAATGGAACACCCGTTACCTCTTCCCATTGCTCCAGTTGCCAGGACCCAGAGAGGCAAAAAGTGACGATGGAGGCACACCAGGTAATCTTTTCCCAATAGTTATTTTTATTTTGTTTTATTTTATTTGCTTGTCAAAGATGTACAAGGTAGCAAGTGTAAGTATGAATATAAGCATGGAAAAAAGAGGAAGCAAATACAGATAAATGGGGACAGTAAGACAGTGACGATAAGCACGCTGGTGTGCTTATACACACCCCCTTTACAGACCTCTTAGGAATGGGGTGAGGTCAACGGTAGATGGTCTAAGGTTAAAGTTTTGGGGATTTGGGGAAGAAACCACAGAGTCTGGTAGTGCATTCCAGGTATTGACCACTCTGTTATTTTCTGCAATCGAGTTTGGAGTGGTTTACCTTGAGTTTGTACCGATTGTTTGCCCATGTATTATTGAGGTTGAAGCTGAAGAAGTCATTGACAGGTAGGACTTACGTTAGAAATATGGAAACAGTAGATATAAACATGATATTGTATGAATAAGACTTAAATGATTGCAACTAGGAGGTATAATAGCCTGGACCATATGTACTGTATTTTTCGGAGTATAAGACACACCAGAGTATAAAACGCACCTTAGTTTTTGGGGAGGAAAATAAGAAAAAAGCTGATTGGTGGGTGGATCGGCCTCCCGAATACACCCAATCAGCTGTTCCCTGAGGTGAATTTTAGCAACAAGTTCATTGGTTGTGAGCTCTGTGCCTTGCTTTTTTTTCTGCCTCTGAAAGCCTATGAAACAGAGCTTAGAAAAAAAGGCTTTTTTTTTTCTGAAGCTCTGTTTGGAGGCTTTTTTTCTGAAGCTTCTTTCAGAGGCTTTTTTTCTGAAGGACCATCTGTACTCTGTTCAGTCTCCTTTCTTTGGTATTGGTATATAGATTAACCTCTTCCGATCTATTGGTTATTGTATCATTCCCCAGATTTGTTAGCATAGTTTGGTTAAAACCTTTACTGATTCTTCTTTAGTTGCTTGCCATATTATTTTAGATAAAAGCCTTCCAGAAGCTTTTTTTCTGAAGCTTTTTCAGCGGCTTCTTTCAGACTCTAAAACTTCCATTTGCGAAGCCGGGCAGGGCTATATTCAGAGTAAAAAATGCACCCAGATTTTCACCCTCTTTTTGGGGGGAAAACAGTGCGTCTTATACTCCAAAAAAGACGGTATATTGTAAAAAATTGCTGATACAACCAGTATATTGCTGTTGCAAAGTTGAAACTGTAGGTGCAAATGAAGAAAAATGTATAATAAAAATATTTTTTAAAAGACAAAGAAGAATCCTTCACATCTTGCTAGGCTTCTGATGACTATATAGTCAGGATGATGTCATTGTTTAATGCAGTATGAAAATGCATCCTCATGTGCTTTTTGGGGGGATGTGACCTTGATTACTGTGGTTTATAGCTTTGCTATTTCAGATGGTTTCCTTTCAAAATATTAATCATGCCTGATCCCACTTAGCTTCCAAAATTAGAGATGCTTTATATGTATGTATGTATGTATGTATGTATGTATGTATGTATGTATGTATATATATATATATATATATATATATATATATATATATATAAAATATACACATACACATACATACATACATACATACATACATACATTTTTCTTAATATACATAAAAAAAACTCTATATCTCTCTGAGCAATGTGTTGTCTGGGTTGTATAAGAATACAACAATAATCATAATGATAGTGTACATATCAATAATAATGGCATAGTAATAGTACAATAGTACAAAAAAGCAGAAACATCTCCCTGCCAACAAAAGTGTGTATAGTCAAGGCTACGGTTTTCCCAGTTGCAATGGATGGCTGTAAAAGTTGGACTATAAGGAAGGCTGAGCGCCAAAGAATGGAAGCTTTTGAACTCTGGTGCTGGACAAGACTCCTGCGAGTCCCTTGGACTGCAAGGTGATCAAACCGGTCAGTCCTGGAGGAGATCAACCCTGACTGCTCTTCAGAAGGCCAGATCCTGAAGAGGAAACTCAAATACTTTGGCCACCTAATGAGAAGGAAGAACTCACTGGAGAAGAGCCTAATCCTGGGAACGATGGAGAGCAAAAAAAGAAGGGGACGACAGAGGAGGAGGTGGCTGGATGGAGTCACTGAAGCAGTCGGCATGAGCTTAAATGGACTCTGGAGGATGGTAGAGGACAGGAAGGCTTGGAGGAATGTTGTCCATGGGTTCGCGATGAGTTGGACACAACTCCGCAACTAACAACAACAACAATCATAGTGTACATATCAATAATAATCGCATAGCAATAGTACAATTAACTTATCCATAGTAAAAAAATTTCCATATATAATTAATTATCCTTTTAATGTTTTTAATTTCTAACCTCTGTTTCTATCAGTTAACCATTGGTAAAAAAAGTCCCATGGTAGGAAGCATTCTGTTTCTTCCTTTTCTTTTATTTGAAGTGTTTGTCTATTCATCTCTGCACATTCTAATATTTTTTTTATAACGCTTTCATCTGCAGGGATCTCTTCATTTTTCCATTGCTGTGCAAACACAATTCTTGCTCACACATGTACAATTAAATATGTATTCCCTTTATTGTACTGTCCTGGTAAGATACCCAACAAAAATATTTCTGCTTCAAAATCTATATGTTGCTTTATCATTTTAGAGAAATTAGAGAAGCTAATTTTTTAAGGGACGCGGTTACTCAGAGGATAAGACGCTGAGCTTGTCGATGGAAAGGTCGGCAGTTCAGCGGTTCGAATCCCTAGTGCCACGTAATGGGGTGAGCTCCTGTTCCTTGTCCCAGCTTCTGCCAACCTAGCAGTTCGAAAGCAGGTAAAAAATGCAAGTAGAAAAATAGGGACCACCTTTGGTGGGAAGATTAACAGTGTTCCGTGCATCTTTGGCGTTGAGTCATGCCGGCCACATGACCACAGAGATGTCTTTGGACAGCGCTGGCTCTTCAGGTTTGAAACGGAGATGAGCACCGGCCCCTAGAGTCAGGAACGACTAGCACATATGTGCGAGGGGAACCTTTATCATTAACTTTAGAGAAGCTTTATCAAATGGTGCTACCTCTTGAAGTTCTGAACTGAATACCACCTCTTTTTTTACATGGCTTTCTCCTTGTTTTGCTAGGGTACTTCCGTGAAGGCTTCCTTGCAGTCCAGCATGCGGTGGATATGGCCATCATTAAGCACCATGCCAACACATCTACTTCCGATCTGCGGGAAAGGGTGAACGTGACTGTCCGGCGCTTTCCTTATCCCCCTTATGTCAATGACCTCTTCCTCATTGCTATCCAGAACCAGCTTCCCTTGCTACTCATGCTGAGCTTCACCTACACCTCCCTCAACATTGTCCGCGCTGTGGTACATGAGAAGGAGAAGAAGCTGAAGGTAACGGAAGGATCTGCTCTGGGGTTTGGTAGGACCAGCCTAGCTGGTTAGCTTGGCTAGCCCAGGGGTCTGCAACCTTAAACACTCAAAGAACCATTTGGACCCGTTTCCCACAGAAAAAAAAAACACCGGGAGCCACAAAACCTTTCCCGTGCCTGGCTATTTCTTGAGTGGCCACAAAACTAGTATACATAGTTGAATTAAACGTTCTGAAACTTTTCTTTTCTTGGATTTATCCATGGTTGGCCTACTGGGAATTGAAAAGCTCAATAAATCATGGTGCCGTCAGCTGTTGCACGTTGGAGGTTGTGACGCATATTTTGAGTGACATGGAGCCACAGAAGGGAGGTGAAAGAGCCACATGCGGCTCCAGAGCCGCAGGTTGCTGACCCCTGGGCTAACCGAACCATGGGAGGAAATGGGCTCCTTGACATGTTGATGTGTTGTTAACTTTAGTTGCAGTCAAATCCATTTGGAATCTAGAGCTCCTGAGAAATGTGGCATTTATTTAAAAAATGAGAGCAGAAAGGAGCAAGTTAAACAAATTAAATTCTGGCAAGCAGTCTCTGTGGCACAAAATGCAATGAGCAAAATCTTCAGAAATACTAACTGTTGTCTCCCACGACAACCACTTCCCTTTCCTTCTATTTATTCCTCAGCCAGGGAGGGGTCATTCAGCATCCACCTGTGCTTTGCTTCCCAAGTCGACTCCTTGTCCTCTGTTGTTCTCCTCTCCTCTGCGCATATGTGCATCTGGAACAGGCCCCAGCTGTTCTTCCTCACTCATATCACCCTCCAAAGGCAGCTGCCTCTCTGGTGGCTGGGAAATGTTGGATGGCCCTGGCTCTATCTCTGCATCCAACGCAGAGCATCCATCAGAGCCTTCCCCAGACTCCAGAACTGGCCCAAGTTCCTCCCCAACCTCCTCATCGTCCGAGTCTGCCACCAGCTCTGCTGGCAGCTGGCAGGCCATAACAGAGAGAGAAGGAGAGGGAGAAATCGTTGTCTGGTTTACAGCTAATGCTAAGCTGTGGTTGGTCTGCTTCTATCTTGGTGTGATGGGCAAACTCATCCATGGTGATGAGTGCCTTAGAATTTGTTCTAAGAATTTGGCCCTGAGGGTGCTTTGTCTTGAAAACTTGGCTTTATATTTAGGCAGACAAAAATACGCACAAAACCTCAGTTCCTTGTGGTGTGGTAAGTGTGCAAACAGCTTTGAAAACCAACTGTGCAACTGTCTATATAAAAATGAGGACAGCTCAGATAGATAATTAAAATAGAATGGAATGGAATGGAATGGAATGGAATTGATGGAATGGAACGGAATGGAACGGAATGGAATGGAATACAATACAATAAGAATTGGAATAAGAATTGGAATAAGAATTGGAATTGGAATTAGAATTAGAGTTAGAGTTAGAGTTAGAGTTAGACATAGTGGAATGGAATAGAAATGAGTTGGGTAGGGTAGGGTAGGGTAGGGTAGAGTACAGTAGAGTAGAGTACAGTAGTGTCACCACGTTTTTTTTGTTTGCCAGCTGAGCTTCCATTCTTTTTTTTTTAAATTTGATTTATATGCCGCCCTTCTCCGGAGACTCAGGGCGGCTTACAATGTGTTAAGCAATAGCCTTCATACTTTTGTATATTTATATTTATACAAAGTCAGCTTATTGCACCCAACAAACTGGGTCCTCAATTTACCCACCTTATAAAGGATGGAAGGCTGAGTCGACCTTGAGCCTGGCTGGGATTGAACTCGCAAGTAATTGCAGGCAGCTGGATCTTAAATGCTGCCTTTGTAGGAGGCCTTACCCCACTATTCTGAACTTTACAGTAGCTGAAGCTAAGCTTATCTCTAAGCTACTTCGCACGTTCACATTTTTTCTTTTCTTTTGTTCGCCTGCCAAGAGGTAAGGCAGGAACACTGCCAAGATGTAACTAATTAGCTAGTAAGATTGTTTTTTATTATAATAAAAATAAGTTTCTTAGAATGTATCCCAGTTTATTTTTTCTCTTAAAAGTATACTTCAAGGAAAAGCCACAGTTCACGTCTAATTAAGTACAATTACCTCAGGAGGGGAACAGGGCTGATTGTCACCCTGACAAGTAGAGAAAACGAAATAGAAATAGAGTGGAATGAAATAGAAATAGAATAAAAATAGAAAAGAAACTTTATTGTCACCTTAAATGTACACTAATCGGCATACATTAAAATGAAATTTTGTTGCATTCAGCTCTCAAAAGATAACCATTATGCATATAGCCCCCCCACACACACACACACATATGTGACACAGAGAAGCATCACAGTCTGATTTGAATGTGTACCTGGAGAAAAGAAAGAATCTTGTGACTTTACAGGACAGATGCCATAAGGATCAACAGAAACAGGCCGTGAAGTGGGTGTGCGGAAATATACTGCAAATGATAGATTTTTTGCTCCCTCCTGTTGCTAAGCAGGCACCTATCATTCCGTGTGGAATTTTGTGTCCCTAGGAGTACATGCGCATGATGGGACTCAGTAACTGGCTACACTGGAGCGCATGGTTCTTCCTCTTCTTCCTCTTCCTCTTAGTGTCCATCTTCTTTGTGACCATCCTCTTCTGTGTCAAGGTGAGCATCCTCGTTTTCTGTTTTTTTTTTTTAATCGGACTCTTTGAAGAAGATATATGAACAAATACAGGCCGTCCTTGAACAGAACAAATAGAAATAGTAACTTTCCCTTTCCCCTTTCCTGTCCCTTCTTCCACACTCAAATGCAAAGTGGGAAACATTTCTCCCTTTTGTTTTTTGTTTGTTTTGATAGCCCTCTGCCAGCGAAAACGGAGCCCATGCTACCCGCCACATTGCCTCGAGCTCTGTTTTCGCTAGAAGAGGCATCATGGTGGGTCCTTTGCTGTTTCCAGGCCAGATCTAAGCACCTTGAGTTTGACACCCCTGGAGTAGGAGAATTTATGAACAGACAGGGGTGAAATTCAGCAGGTTCTGACAGGTTCTGGAGAACCGGTAGCGGAAATTTTGAGTAGTTCAGAGAATCAGCATATACCACCTCTGGCTGGCCCTAGAGTGGGATTGGAATGGGGATTTTGCAATATCCTTCCCCCAAGAGTGGGGAGGGAATGGGGATTTTGCAGTATCCTTCCCCTGCCAGGCTCACCAAGCCACACCACAACCACCAAGCCACGCCGACAGAACCCGTAGTAAAAAAAAATTGAATTCCAGCACTGTCAACCAACTTCCATTTTTGCAGGTGAGTGGACAGGGAGCAGTCTTACCCAACAGCGACCCAACTCTGGTCTTCACTTTCCTGGCAGTGTTTTGCATCTCCACCATCTCCTTCAGCTTCATGGTCAGCACCTTTTTCTCAAAAGGTGAGCAAGGGGGTTTCTACTATGGGCTTCCTGTTAGGATCGCCCCCATTGCCCCACAATCCTGGCTAAGCTGCCATCTTTCCTTGTTGTGTAAAAGTTTGTCTCTCGATAACCGCGTGAATATTTTCTTGATGTTACAGAAGAGATTTCCCTCCTTACGTTGTATTGTATTGTGGTGGTGTTGTTGTTTTCTTTCTGTGGTAGTCCTGGGAATCTCTGGTAGGCTTCCGTTGGAGGATTAATCACATTTGACCCCACGTTGCTTTACCGAGTGCAGTTGGTGTTTTAAGAAATGAAAATGTGGGATATAGACAGAAGCCATATTCTTTCCTTCTTTCCTTATATGTATGTCTAGACAAATTTTACTTGTCTTTCAAAGGCCAGTAGAGAATTATGTTGTAACTTTAAGGAGGGAGGAGAGGTAATGAATTTGTTTGTAACTGTTGTAAAGCAAATGGGAAACCTTACCTTTCCTTTCCTTTCCTTCCCTTCCCTTCCCTTCCCTTCCCTTCCCTTCCCTTCCCTTCCCTTCCCTTCCCGTCCTTTCCTTTCATCTCTTTTTCCTTTCCTTCCTTTCCTTTCCTTTTCTTTCTCTTCCCTTCCTTTCCCTTCCCTTCCTTTCTTTTCCTTTCTTTTCCCTTCCCTTCCCTTCCCTTCCTTTCCTTTCCTTTCCTTTCCTTCCCTTCCCTTCCCCTTCCCCTTCCCCTTCCCCTTCCCCTTCCCCTCCCTTCCCTTCCCTTCCCTTCCCGTCCTTTCCTTTCATCTCTTTTTCCTTTCCTTCCTTTCCTTTCCTTTCCTTTTCTTTCTCTTCCCTTCCCTTCCCTTCCTTTCTTTTCCTTTCCCTCCCCTTCCCTTCCTTTCTTTTCCTTTCCCTTCCCTGCCCTTCCCTTCCCTTCCCTTCCCCTCTCCTCCTCTCCTCTCCTCTCCACCCCTTTCCTTTCCTTTCCTTTCCTTTCCTTTCCTTTCCTTTCCTTTCCTTTCCTTTCCTTTCCTTTCGCTTCCCTTCATCCCTTTTTCCTTTCCTTTCCTTTCCTTTCCTTTCCTTTCCCTTTCCTTCCTTTCCTTCCTTTTCTCTTACCTTTCCTTTCCCTCTCTCCTCCTTTCTCCTCCTCCTCTCCCTTTCCCTTCTCTTCCTCTTTCCTTTTCCCCTTCCTTCCTTTCCTCCTCCCTCCCTCCTTATCTCTCTTTCCTTTTACTTCTTCCTTCTTCCCTTCCCTACCTGCACTGTCCTTTCTACTACTTCTTTTATCTTTTTTTAAAAAATTCACTTTTTATCATATTACATTTATCTTTTATATGAAAATCTTTTGAAACTATATTTAAAAGAAGAAGGAGAAGCCAGCCATGTGATGCAAAATTCCCCATCTCCGCTCAGAGTTGTCCCCATCCCTTCTTCCTCCTCCTCCTCCTCCTTTTCTCTGCTTCGGCCATCCTGAGATTGCCCTTGGTCTATCACAAATGCATTGGCTCTCCAACCACCAAGCCCCGTTGATTCTTTTTACAGTCAATATCCACTTTGTGTTTGCAGCCAATGTAGCCGCAGCTGCGGGAGGTTTCCTCTATTTTTTCTCCTACATTCCGTACTTTTTTATCTCCCCCCGCTACGACCACATGACTCACAGCCAGAAACTCTCGTCCTGTGTTATCTCCAACGTCGCCATGGCTATGGGGGCACAGCTGATCGGCATGTTTGAAGGGAAAGGTGAGCAGAGTGAGAGTGCTTCCTTCAATATTTCCCCCCCACCCCCCACCCCCATAGGTTGGGTGCCAATTCCTGAGATTGCCAGGAATATTATGATACATGTTAATATATTTATATACAAAGTTGTCCAACTTGGTAACTTTAAGAGGGGTGGACTTCAACTCCCAGAATTCCCCAGCAAGCCAGCGAGCCAGCCAACCAGCCAGGGATGGATGGATGGATAGATCATAGATAGATAGATAGATAGATGATAGATAGATAGATAGATAGATAGATAGATAGATAGATAGATAGACAGACAGACAGACAGACAGACAGACAGACAGACAGACAGACATATGGAATGATAGAGATGGAAGGATGGATGGATGGATGGATGGATGGATGGATGGATGGAAGGATGGGTGGATAAATAGAAAGATGGATAGATGGATAGAAAGAAAGAGAGAGAGGTATGGATAGATAGATAAGTAGATGACAGATGATAGATAGATAGATAGATAGATAGATAGATAGATAGATAGATAGATAGATAGATAGATAGAGATAGGCAGGCAGGCAGGCAGGCAGACAGACAGACAGAGATATGGAGAGATAGAGATGAATGGATGGATGGATGGATGGATGGATAGAAGGATGGATGGATAGATAGAAAGATGGATAGATGGATAGAAAGAAAGAGAGATAGAGAAATAGATAGATAGATAGATAGATAGATAGATAGATAGATAGATAGATAGATAGATAGATAGGGTATGACGAGATGAAATAAGGTAAGACAGAGAGAGATAAAATAAATCCTTCTAGCATGCTATTTATTTGGAGTTTTAAAAGTTTACACATCCAAATTTGCATAGTTTCAAAAAAAATGCATAATTTTAAATTTTTCTACTATTTATGATCTATAAACTGCTGCAAGTCAGTTTATGGCAGAGATGGGTAGCATATAAATGTAATTAAATAAAGAAATAAATAAGAGCTTGTATTTTCCAGGCACGGGGATACAGTGGGGAAACCTGATGAAAGCTGTCAGCGTAGATGATAACTTCACAATGGCTCATGTCCTGGGGATGCTTCTCCTGGATTCTGGGATCTATGGTTTGGTTGCTTGGTACATGGAGAATGTGTTTCCTGGAGAATATGGCATCCCACAACCCTGGTACTTCTTTGTCATGGTAAGCATTGAGCATTTCTCTCTCTCTCTTCATCTATCCATCCATCCATCCATCTCTCTATATATCTATATCTATATCTATATCTAGATATCTATATCTAGATATCTATATCTAGATATATCTGTCTGTCTCTCTCTCTCTCTATCTATCTATCTATCTATCTATCTATCTATCTATCTATCTTCTATTTATCTACCTCTATTTGTCTCTGTCTGTCTGTCTGTCTATCTATCTATCTATCTATCTATCTATCTATCTATCTATCTATCTATCTATCTATCTACCCCTATCTATCATCTAACTGTCTCTATTTCTCTATCTGTCTACTGATATCTATTTATCTTAACTATGTATCTCTATCTCTATATCTCTGTCTATCTATCTACTATCTATCTATCTATCTATCTATCTATCTATCTATCTATCTATCTCTATCTCTACCTCTTTGTCTGTCTTTCTGTCTTTCTATCTATCTATCTATCTATCTATCTACCTCTATCTACAAAAACTATCTATCTATCTGTCTGTCTGTCTGTCTGTCTGTCTGTCTATCTGTCTCTACATCTATCTATCTATCTATCTATCTATCTATCTATCTATCTATCTATCTCTATTTATCTCTACCTCTATTTGTCTGTCTGTCTGTCTGTCTGTCTGTCTGTCTATCTATCTATCTATCTATCTATCTATCTATCTATCTATCTATCTATCTCTATTTATCTCTATCTACAAAAACTATCTATCTAAATCTGTATCTATCTGTCTATCATCTATGTATCTATCTTTATCTCTTGCTATTTACAAAAACTATCAATCCATCCATCCATCCATCCATCCATCCATCCATCCATCTATCATCTATCTACCTGTTTAATTTTTAAAGCCACCTATCTCAAAGAAGTTATTCCTTCTTATACAGTATATGTTTGGGTTAATCATTTTAGCAGAGAGAACAGTTAACAAATCTACATTCCAAGCTGTGTTTTGGAAAAGATACTTATAATTTTAACTGCCACTTCATCAGCATTGATATGAGTTAATCTTGTGAGCATTTAAGGTCCCTAGGTTTTACCCGTATACAATAAAAGACCGTTGTAATTCGCCAGAGAAAATAAATAAATAAAAAGTAAGAAACTGTTAACCAGGTTGAGGACAAATCTTCCTGTAGAAAAACTATCTACGGGATCACTAAAAGTCAACACTAGCTTAATGGCAGACAGACAATCAATCAATAGACTATTAAGATTAGAAATGCATTTTGCAATAATGTACAGTATTTGGGATTTGTGCATATCAATGTTTGAAAAGCATCTTTTTGCTTGGAAAAATGGATTTCGCAGCCTTTAGAAATGGTCTGCTGTCTTTTAAAAGCCACTCACAATGGACATTTCCTCCAGAGAGGAAGCAAACGTGTATACCAGTGGTGGGTTTCAAAATTTTTTACTACTGGTTCTGTGGGTGTGGCTTGGTGGGCGTGGCACGGCATGTCTTGGTGGGTGTGGCTGGGCAAAGATACTGCAAAATCCCCATTTCCTCCTGATCAGCTGGGACTTGGGAGGCAGAGAATAGACGGGGGCGGGGCCAGTCAGAATTTTTACTACCAGTTCTCTGAACTACTCAAAATTTCCACTACTGGTTCTCCAGAACTGGTCAGAACCTGCTGAAACCCACCTCTGATGTATACTTTTAAAAGGATCTTCTGATTTTCTTCCATGGGTCAGTTTTTTGGAAAGGAATGATGGATTCTCTTTGATTCTTCAGCCTTCTTACTGGTGTGGGAGCCCCCAGACCGTTCTGGGAAAAGAGAAAGAAGAGGAGGAAGATCCAGAGAAAGCTTTGAAAAGTCAATTCATAGAGGAGGAGCCTTCGGATTTGGTGTCGGGCATCAAAATCAAACACCTTTCCAAGGTGAGTTGCTCCCCTCTGTTCTGACCCAGCTTTAGCAGAAACAAGAAAGAGACTCTTTGTCACAAAAAAAACCTTATTTATTTCTGTTGTGACCGAGGCCCATGTAGTGATTACCAAACACAATTCAGTCCTGAACAAACTTATTTTATTAAAACAGCTGAGAATTAATTCATTCTCATCTTAGTCCAAAACAAATTCTTCATAACCAGTCCGTCGGCCTTATCACCAACCTTTGATGTTTTTGGCAACCGGCGAAAGGTTTTTCTTGGCAAAACCCCCACAAAGTTCAAGAGACGCTGACAAGAAGTACTGGAATCAACATTGCTTTTCTACAAAGAATCCAAAGGCTCATTGCTGCTCTTTTAAGCCTTATGGGAGTGGCCAATCATCTTCTGGCCTTACTCCTGAGTCGTCCTTTTTGCTTCAGCTGCTCTTGCCTCCTGGCAGCTTTTCGCATGCTTGCACTAGGAACAGGCTCCTCCTGTTCCTCTGCCTCTCTGCTGTCCACCTCTGGAGGCTGCGGAGTCCGCACATCGCTCACAGATGGCCCTGGCCCCATCTCTGCCTCTGACACAGAGCCCTCGTCCGGGCCTTCCCCTGACTCCAGGCCTGGCCCATTGCCCTCCCCAGCCTCCTCACTGTACAAATCCACTGCCAGCTCCAAGGTTGCTGGCAAACCACAACAATTTCCCTCTTGTGAACTAATGGCGTTCACACACCGAAAAGTCCAGGCAATAGTCTCTTCTATTGGCACTTATGTATAAAGAGAGGAAACTCCCTTCCCCTCTAGTATGGATGATGTTCCCTAATTGGGTAGTGAAATGTCTACAAGAAAGCCACCAGGCTCAGGGAGCACCAAAGACCTCAAATTTCAACCTTGTGCTACATATATTCTCTTCAATAAGTTCAATAAGTTTTTTTATGTCCCTTCAGTCATTTGACTCTAAGCATAACTTGAATACTTTAGGGCCGTGATGGTGAACCTATGGCACACCAGCCATCGCCCCAGCGCAGCTCCACTGCGCGTGCATGCGTGCCTCCTGCCAGCCAGTTGGTCTTCGGGTCTCTGCGCAAGGGGCAGGGCACATGCACAGCAAGATGCAGGTTGGTGCAGGAGGCTTTCCAGGCCCAAAACGGGGCACCGGGAGGCCTTGCACAGCTCCCCTGTGCCTCATTTTGGCTTCCAGATTGGTGCAGGACACTTTCCAGGCCCAAAATGGGGCTGTTTTCTGTCTGGGAAACCTCCTGCACCAACCTGGAAGCCAAAAAGGGATGCAGGGGGCCAGGCGCATGCACAGGAGGAAGGGCGCAATTGTGGAGGCTCTCGCATTGCATTTTGGTGGTTCGGATATGCATGCGTGCATTCGTACGCACGTTCCCGAGTTTTGGGCACTCGGCATCAAAAAAGGTTAATCGTCACTGCTCTCGGGCATTTTTGCTGAATCTGTTGCAGAAAGAGGACCTCTCTGTTTTCATCCTTATTTATTTATTTTTATTTATTTTTATTGATTGATTGAATTTATATGGCCGCCTATTCGCCCAAGGCGACTCAAGGTGGGCTGACCGAATCTAATTTTCCTCGCTCGCCTGCAGGTGTTCAAAGTGGGAAACAAAACCAAAGAAGCTGTGAAGGACCTGACTCTGAATATGTACGAAGGACAAATCACCGTTCTTCTTGGACACAATGGGGCTGGGAAAACCACCACTTTGTCCATGCTGACAGGTGAGGCTCGGACCTAGCTTGCATCTGGAACTCAAGACGATATCGTCATCTGATCTAGAGTCCTGGATGAACAAAAGAAAGCACTGTCTTTTAAATAGAGTTCTACAAAAACCTTTGCTTTAATGGAGGGTTGGAAGCGGAGTTCGGTCTACCGTTGGGCAGCAAGCATGAAAAGGCAGCGACTTCTTGGAGAATTTACGTGTTGATATATTTATTGCTAAAGAGGGAAAACAGGGCTTAGTTACGTTAAAGATAAAGGTTCCCCTTGCACATATGTGTTAGTCGTTCCCGACTCTAGGGGGTGGTGCTCATCTTCATTTCAAAGCCGAAGAGCCAGCGCTGTCCAAAGACATCTCCATGGTCATGTGACGGGCATGACTCAACGCCAAAGGCACACGGAACGCTGTTCCCTTCCCGCCAAAGGTGGTCCCTATTTTTCTACTTGCATTTTTTACGTGCTTTCAAACTGCTAGGTTGCCAGAAGCTGGGACAAGTAATGGGAGCTCACCCCATTACGCAGCACTAGGGATTTGAATCCTGAACTGCCAACCTTTTGATCGACAAGCTCAGCATCTTAGCCACTGAGCCTCCATGTCCTTTTTTAGTTACATTAAGGAAGGTTTTTAAAACTCAAATTAATCCATCAGGTATTCTAGTTGGACCAAAGCAGTGGTGAGTTCCTCCTGGTTCTCCCGAGCCAGTAGCGATGACGATATGACGTCACTGAACTGGTTCTGCCCCCCTTGCGCCCCTCCCACCCCCGCATTATTCTTACCTTTTATTTGGCCCCACCCTCAATCTATTGCTGCCTCCTGAGTCCCAGCTGATGGCTAGAGGGAAAAAACTATTTAAACTCTTGCCGCGGGGCTTCAAAGGGCCGCCCTACAGCTGATCAGTGTTAAAAGAAAACAAATGAGTAGACCGGTGCCTGCAAAAATACATGAGTAGATCAGTGCCTGCAAAAATACATGGGTAGATCAGTGCCTGCAAAAATATATGGGTAGACCAGTGCCTGCAAAAATACATGAGTAGATCAGTGCCTGCAAAAATAAACGGGTAGACTGGTACATCTCTGCAAGCAGTTAAAAGAACCTCTGCTAAATCCTAAATAATTGTCACATGACCATCAAGCCATGCCCGCAAAATAAGCCACGCCCACAGAACCGGTAGTAAAAAAATTTAGAACCCACCCCTGAACCGAAGGTGCTTTTTTTCAAAAGGCAACTGGAGTTTCTTTGTTTTTTTCCTTGAAGATGTTTCGCTTCTCATCCAAGAAGCTTCTTCAGTGAACTGAAGAAGCTCCTTAAATGAGAAGCGAAACGTCTTCGAGGAAAAAAAACAAAGAAAGCCCAATTGCCTTTTGAAAAAAAGCACCTTTGGGACAACCATGACCTGGATGTCTGAGAATCTCCATAGATATTCTAGTCAGAATTACAAAGAACAAAGCGACTAGAAATTATGCAACGTTGATTAATAGATGCCATTAATAGTCTGTGTTGGTTTCAACACGGGTTTGCACTGATAGAGCCAAGCAAGAGGTTGTGGATGTTAACCTAGTTAACCTTAGAGTTGATTTATTGGAAGATGTGGCATTTAACAATTGTGGCTAATTTCTTCCCATTCATTCTAATGTCTCTTAAGTGGTGCAGTGGCCTAGAGGTGGACCTCTCACCTCACAATCAGGAGCCTGGGAGAGTTTGATCCTAGGTAGAGGCAGATATTTCTCTCTCTCTGGGCACACTGAGAAAATATCTGCTGAACAAAACTCCGCATCGGCAACAGGAAGGGCATCTGGCCAGTAAACACTGAGCTCCATTCCGTTGCCAGACTCCACCGTGCCAGGAATTATGGGATCATTAAAAGATGATGATGATGATGGTGATGATTCCAATGTCTCTTAAACCTCCTTATTCTAAATTTATTGACAGATTTATAAATAATTCAGATGTTTATGACTGCCGTTTCTTATATTGCCTGGAGTTATATTTGGCCCTAACCTGCGTCCCCTTTTTCTCCTTGGCTGTTCCTTAGGACTGTACCCTCCAACAAGTGGACAGGCGTACATCAATGGCTACGAAATCTCTCAAGACATGGTTCTCATCCGGAAGAGCCTGGGTCTGTGTCCTCAGCACGATGTCCTCTTTGACCACATGACTGTAGAAGAGCACCTGTACTTCTACTCTGGGGTAAACGTTGGTCAATGTTGACTTGAACTTCTGTAGTCTCTGCCTTTCTGGGATCCACCCATTTTCCTGGTTGCAAAGTCCAGAGGCCTTTCATGACTGTACTGGAGACAAGTACAGTCAACTTAACAGCCACAATTAGAATAGAGTAGAATAACAGAGTTGGAAGGGAGCTTGGAGATTTTCCAGTCCAACCCTCTGCTTAGGCAGGACACCGTACACCACTTCAGACAAATAGTTATCCAAGCTCTTCTTAAAAACTTCCAGTGTTGGAGAATTCACAACTTCTGGAGGCCAGTTGTTCCACTGATTAATTGTTTTAACTGTCAGGAAATTTCTCCTTAGTTCTAAGTTGCTTCTCTCCTTATTTATTTATTTATTATATTTCTATACCGCCTTTCTCCCGCAGGACTCAAGGTGGTGTACAGTCAGGAAAAAATAAAAGATACATAAACATCTTAAAATTGATAATTAAAATTATAGCGTAGTTTAACCCAAATTAAATAAAACCCAGAATTAGATAATATTTTAATCATTCCCAGTTAACATGCTTAGCCCTGCCTGATTGAACATCGGGGTCTTGAGGGCACAGCGGAAAGCACGGAGATTAGGGATGTTTTGTATATCAGGGGGCAGTTCATTCCAAAGGGTTGGAGCCCTTACAGAGAAGGCCCTCCCCCTGGGAGTCGCCAGTTGGCACAATTTGACTGACGGAACCCTGAGTACTCTCCTTGATGAGTTTCCACCCATTGCTTCTTGTCCTGCCCTCAGGTTGCTTTGGAGAATAGCTTGATTTCCTCTTCTTTGTGGAAACCCCTGAGATATTGGAACTCTGCTATCATGTCTCCCCTGGTCCTTCTCTTCACTAGACTAGCCATGCCCATTCCCTCCCCACTCCAGGGGAAGGATACTGCAAAATCCACATTCCCTCCCCACTCCAGGGGAAAGATACTGCAAAATCTCCATTCCCTCCCCACTTTGGGGCCAGCCAGGGGTGGTATTTGCCGCTTCTCCGAACTGCTCAAAATTTCCACTACCGGTTCTCCAGAACCTGTTAGAACCTGCTGGATTTCACCCCTGCCTCATACCCATTTTTTTTCTTTCTCTTCCATCTCAGCTGAAAGGATATCCTGTTGAAAAATGCCCGGGGGAGATCGCCCATGTCCTGCACATCCTCAACTTACAAGAGAAGCATAGGACTTTGTCGAAGGCCCTCTCCGGAGGGATGAAACGCAAGCTCTCCATTGCCATTGCTCTCATTGGGGACTCCAAGGTGCGGCTCCGCTAAGTCTCTTCCTCCTCATCCTTGTTCACCTGTGCAGGTGGTTCGGAGAGAGTCTGATGGACTTGGTGCCTTGCAGGGTGGATGGGGACCACTTGTCAGCTTTCCCAACGGTAGAAGATGGAGTGGAGAGGTTGGGTTTTTTCCACCATCTCAAGTGGGAGCCCTTGTTTTTCCATGAAGTCCTTCTTCGTTTAAAATGTGAATGAGGGCTCAGGAACCCCATGTGTTGTTGATTGTGATGGTACTTACACCCTGCCATTTGGGAAAGTTGAAAGGAGTGTGCGAATGGGTCTCCCCATAGTTTGCCCATTTTACAACAACTCTGTGCACCAGACAGGACTAAGAGAGAGTCAATACACTGAGTTGAGCTCTGTGACTGAACAAGGGACTTCAACCTAAATATTTCTGTTCCTACATCTATCCTTCCTTCCTTCCTTCTTTCCTCCCTTCTTTCTTTCCTCCCTCCCTCCTTTCCTTCCTTCTTCCTTTTTTCCTTCTTTCTTTCCTTCCTTCCTTCTTTCTCCTTCCTTCCCTCTTTCCTTCCTTCTTTCCTCCCTTCTTTCCTCCCTCCCTCCCTTCCATCTTTCCTTTCTCCTTTCTTTCCTTCCTTCCTTCTTTCCTTCCTTCATTCCTCCCTTCATTCCTCCTTTCTTTCCTCCCTTCCTTCTTTCCTTCCTTCTTTCCTCTCTTCTTTCCTTCTTTCTTCCTTCCTTCCTTCCTTCCCTCCTTCCTTCCTTCTTTCTTTCCTTCTTTCTTTCCTTCTTTCTTTCCTACTTTCTTTCTTCTTTTATAATAAAGGATTGTCCTCTCATCTTCAAGCCATGATAATATCTACCACATGACCAAATTGAGAAAATAGTACATCTTTCTAATTCTTCTTTTTTTTAATGTTATCATTCACATCCTTGATATAATGCATATGGTATGGTTGAATAGCCATCTTCCAATAAGTTGATCTTAAGCAGCCCGGGATGATAGAGACAGATGGCAAGAGAGGCCATTTTCTCCCATAGAAGCGGAATAATTGCTAAATCAAACTACTTCCGATTGTGTCCACCCCTTCCTCTTCCTTCTGAGTGTGCCATTACTCCTCCACCACCGCTTTCCCATTACACTACCCCAGTTCTCCACTCGAGACCCGAGAAAGGCTGGCTTCCAGGCACACTGAGCCTCCCAGATTGCAATCAACTCTCAACCCAACTCCAACCTTGTCAGAGTTTGTTGCAGAAATCACATCCAGAAAGCACACGCAGATAACTGATTCAGCAGGATTCATTAACTTCTCTTTATATACAATATAACACATGAACACATGTATTATTATACAATAACAATGGCTGATTCTTCCAACGTGGTAGAGAGGAGAGATTGTAAATACAAACACACACCGAGTACAGCAGAGATGAGTTTCAGATTCAATTCAGCAGGCCAGTTTCAGTTTCCAAACAGTCCCCATTGGCCGACCCAGTTGCTATGCCTATTCATTGGCTGACCTTGTTACCACTGGTCCCCATTCCAGTTCATGAATATTCTGACAAACCTCCCTGTTCTCTGCAGGTGGTGATGTTGGATGAACCTACCTCAGGCATGGACCCCGTTTCACGGCGGGCCACGTGGGAGCTCCTGCAGCAGCAGCGCAGAACTCGCACCATCTTGCTCACCACCCATTTCATGGATGAGGCAGACCTGTTGGGCGACCGCATCGCCATTATGGCCAAGGGGGAACTCCAATGTTGTGGATCATCCCTCTTTCTCAAGCATAAATATGGTAAGGGGATTAGACTTAGAATAACGTTATTGTCACTGTGAATGTACACTAATTACCGTACATTATAATGAAATTTCATTGCGTGCAACTCTCAAAGGCTCACCGTCTCCAATATACACTACATAAACAAATCTATATATATAAAAGCGAAAACCACTCACACATTAATCACGAAATCTCCAGAACTGTAAAGCCTACAAACTTGAAATTTGCCATGTATTGGCAAATTTCTAGGTGGCTTCTAGGTGCTTGGCTGCACCTAGGTGGCTTCTAGGTGCTCACTAAGAAAGGGTTTTTCAAAATGACCATCAGAGCATTAGTATTTCCTATATTATTAGAACACCCTCTGATGCTAATTAGTTAGATGTTCTACTCCCCCTCCCTATTTGAAAATAACTCTGGAGAGAATGGGAAAGCATAGAGGACGTTTCTGTGGGGCCAGCCTCATGGAGACAAGGGGCTAGAAAGCCTGAGGGAGAGAAGGGGAGAGGATAAGAGACGTTTCTGTGGGGCAAGGCTGAGGGAGAGAAGGGGAGAGGAGTCTCCCCTGGTCAAATTGAATCTTGAGTTTGGGACTTTACGGATTAGAATAGAATAGAATAACAGAGTTTGAAGGGACTTTGGAGATCATCTGTCTAGACCAATCCCCTGCCTAGGCAGAAAACTTCAGACAAATGGTTATCCAACATCTTCTTAAAAACTTCCAGTGTTGGAGCATTGCTTCTTGTCCTGCCTTCAGGTGCTTTGGAGAATAGCTTGACTCCCTCTTCTGTGGGGCAGCCCCTGAGATATTGGAACACTGCTATCATGTCTCCTCTAGTCCTTCTTTTCATTAAACTAGGCATACTAGGGTTAAGATTAGGACAGCTACCAACTTAAAAATGTAAGATTGCAATAGTGGCAAATATTTCCCAAAAAATATTCTTGGGATGATCCCAAGAAAGCATCCAATGCTCATCAAGCAATATCCTTCTTTCTTTTCAGGTGCTGGGTACCACATGGTGATGGTGAAAGAGCCCTATTGCAACCTCGGAGAGATCTCCCACCTCATCTATCATTATGTTCCCAACGCCTCTCTGGAGAGCAACGTGGGGGCAGAATTGTCCTTCATCCTACCCAAGGAGAGCACGCACAAGTAATCTCACCCTTAATAACTACGGGGAATGCACAGGTGGGGTCCAAGTTTGCCAAAGGCTCAAATTCTCAGTGGAAGTGATGGGAGTTGGAGCCACTCCACCTGGAGAACATGGGCTTGAAGGATGCTACCTTGGTTCAAAGAGAATGTTTATTCAGGGATGGGATTTAGCCGGTTCGGACCAGTTATCTGGTTCGCCGAACCAGTTGTTCCAAGTACTAGCTGACCCTGCCCACCTCTCCCCTCCCCTCTCAGGAGTCTCCACGGAGCCCTTTTTGGATGCCAGATAAGTGCAGGGCACATGCAGAGGCTCTGGGAGGACGAAAAACAGGCCTACTGGAAGTCCAGAAACAGGCTTGTTTCTGGCCTCCGGAGGTCCTCCGGTGCCTGGGGGAGGCCGTTTTCACCCTCCTAGAGGTTCCAGGAAAGCCTCTGGAGCCTGGGGAGGGCGAAAACACCCCTCCCTCCAGCCGTGGTGCAGGAGGCCGAGTAGGCCACACCCCCATGCTGAAATTTTTCAATCCCACCCCTGCATTTATTCCTTCGGTTTTACTCGCATGATGGGCCTTGACCACGTTTGTCTGATAGATTGAACGCCAGTGCACTTCACTATGTCATAACCGTGGCCAAATTTGATCGTGGTTATCTCGGTCAAGGGCTCATTTGATTTAACCCCCTTTCTGCACTCATCATCTGCCCCGCAAAGCTCCATGGGGTAAGTTTGAGGATCACAATAGCCTTCAGTGGAATTTGGTTGTCGCAGGTTGTGTGAGCACACACAGCCAGAACTGAGTTTCCTAAGCTTTTGAACCTGGTAGGCAGGGTGGAATAATAGAACAAAATAACAAGATAACAAACCTGGGAGGGTCCTTGGAGGTCTTCTAGTCCAACCTCCTTTTCAGTCAGGAGACCGTATTATAGGGGCTTTCAGAATAACGTAAAAGGAACTTAAACCATCTGTTTACCATGCAGACAGACATATACACACACGAGTACTTAATTTTTGTCTTTTTTGACAGAGGGGGCCAATTCCAAACAAAACTGTCGCTTTCTCTCCTTTTATTTTCTAAGAGACCATTAGGTCTCCGTTATAGATAAAGATTGGGGTGAAATTCAGCAGGTTATGGAGAACCGATAGCAGAAATTTTGAGTCGTTCGGAGAACCGGGAAATACCACCTTCTGGCTGGTCCTAGAGTGGGGAAGGAATGGAGATTTTGCAATATCCTTCTCCCAGAAGTGGGGTGGGAATGGGGATTCTGCAGTATCCTTTCCCTGGAGTGGGGAGGGAATGGGGATTTTGCGGTATCCTATCCCTGGAGTGGGGAGAGAATGGGGATTTTGCAGTATCCTTTCCCTGGAGTGGGGAGGGAATGGGGATTTTGCGGTATCCTTTCCCTGGAGTGGGGAGGGAATGGGGATTTTGCGGTATCCTGCCCCAGGAGTGGGGAGGGAATGGGGATTTTGCAGTATCCTTTCGCTGGAGTGGGGTGGGAATGGAGATTTGGCAGTATCCTTCTCCTGCTTTGCCCACCAAGCTCCGCCCACCAAGCCACACCACACCATGCCCACAGAACCAGCAGTAGAAAAAATTGAATGTCACCACTGCAAAAGACTGTAAAGTCTATTGTTTATGACACAGTATATCTCCTCCTGTATTGATTAAAATGCTATAATTACTAAGAGACCCTTTAAAAATGAAGATCAGTGGTGGGTATCAAAATTTTTTGCTACCAGTTCGGTGGGTATGGCTTGGTGGGCATGGTATTGCTTGGTGGGCGTGGCAGCGGAAGGTTACTGCAAAAGCCCCATTTCCTCCCGAGCAGATGGGACTCGGGAGGCAGAGAATAGATGGGGGCGGGACCAGTCAGAGGTGGTATTTACCAGTTCTCCGAACTACTCAAAATTTCCGCTTCCGGTTCTCCAGAACTGGTCAGTACCTGCTGAAACCCATCTCTGATGAAGATGGTTCTGGCTGACCTCAAGGGAGCTATCCATGGACTTCTCAAAATCAACCTGGATGTTGCTATGAATGTGGTGTCTGAATTCAAATCTCCTCCCTTACTTTTTCCTTCCAGATTTGAGGCTCTGTTCACAGAGCTGGAGTTACGGCGGGAAGAACTGGGCATTGCCAGTTATGGAGCTTCCGTTACCACAATGGAAGAGGTCTTCCTTAGGTAACCCTTTGTTGAGCTTGGGAGAGGAAATTGGCAGATGAGCTTGAAAAATGAGTTGAAAGTGGAGCTTGGAAAGTGGGCTTAGAAATTCAGTTTGGAAGGTCAGCTTGGAAGATGAGCTTGGAAGGTCAACTTGGAAGATGAGTTTGGAAAATAAGCTTGGAAGATGGGTTGGCCTTCTCAAGAGATCACCTCCCATAAGGCTTGTTATGAGACTATAATGGGAGAAACTGGGGAGTGGGAGAAAGTAAAATTCTGAATGCGGTCTTTTTCTTGAAGAGTTGGCAAGCTTGTGGATTCCAGCATGGACATCCAAGCCATCCAGCTGCCAGCTTTGCAGTATCAGCACGAACGGCGATCCAACGACTGGGCCATGGATGATTCCAGCAGCATGAGTGGCCTGACGAACACGACCGATGACAGCGGGGCACTCATCACCGAAGATTGCTCCAACATTAAGCTAAACACAGGGGTGGGTCCTAAGTCCTGCTCCCATTTGGTGGGGGGGTTCTTTTTTGGTGGTGGTGGGGAAACAAAGAGAACAGAGATCGTCCTCAACATATAACCACAATTGGGAGTAGAATTTCTGTGGCGGTTGTTAAATGAGTTGCACCCAATTTAAGGTCTCTTTTTTTTTTGACATTCAATTTAAGGTCCTTTTGTTCAGTCAAACGGCAGTTGTTAAATGAACCATGAGATTGTTAAACGAGTCCAACTTCCCCCATTGACTTGGCTTGTCAGCCGGCAGCCGGGAAGATCGTAAGCAGTGATCACACAACCCTGGCACCCCTCAACTATTGTAAATACATGCCAGTTGCCAAAACACTTGAATTTTGATCATGTGACCATGGGGTTGCTGCGATGGTTTAAATGCCGGCGTGTGTCACACATTGGCGGTTGTGACTCATATTTTGAGCAACAGGGAGCCGCAGCAGAGGGAAGGAAGAGCCACATAGGGATCTAGAGCCGCGGTTTGCTAACTCCTGTTCTAGGTGATTCTAACTATCCAGAATAAAGGGGTGTGCAGAAAGCTCACTCACCTGCTTAAATTTTATCCTTCCCTCTCTCCTGTAGTTCTACCTCTGCTGCCAGCAGTTCTACGCCATGTTCATGAAGAGGGCGGTGTACAGCTGGCGCAACTGGAAGATGGTAGCAGCCCAGTTTTTGGTGCCTCTTATTTTCACTGCTTTTGCCTTGATCGCTGCCAAGACCTTCCCGGGACCTCAAGACTCTCCGTTGTTGAAGCTGACTTTAAAGCCGTATGGACAAACCACGGTGCCTTTCTCCGTCTCCCAAGGCTCCAGCCTGGGCGAGAGGCTGGCAGCGCAGTACAAGGATGTGGTTGGTGCTCAATGCCAGGAGCCATTGGAGGTGGTAGGTCAGTGGCAATCAGAAGCTTTCCTTCTTGAGCAGAACTCAGACGATGGGGGTTCCTCGTACTCATAGGATGTCAGACTTTCTAGGTAGACCAGACAGAAAACACAACCTGATGAGAAAATTCTATTTTATTGTAAGGCTACATTAAAAAGAAAAAGGGGCACAGTGGCCTAGCAGTTAGGATGCTGGGCTTGTCGTTCAGAAGGTGGGCAGTTCGAAACCCAAGCACCACAATGGTTGCAGGAACTGGGCATGGCTAGTCTAGTTGAAGAGAAGGAGCAGGGGAGACATGATAGCAGTCTTCCAATATTTGAAGGGGGTCACAGACAGAAAGGTGTCAAGCTATTTTCCAAGGCATCTGAAGGCCAGACAAGGAATAATGGATGGAAACTGACCAAGGAGAGATTCAACCTGGAAATGAGGAGAAATTTTCAGACAGAACAATCAACCCATGGAACAGAAGTTGCCTTCAGAAGTTGTAGGAGTTTCATCACTGGAGGCTTTCAAGGGGAGATTGGACAGCCATTTGTCGGAAATGGTGTAGGGTTTCCTGCTTGGGGGAAGGGGGGTTAGACTAGATGACCTACAAGATCCCTTCCAACTCTGTTAATCTAATCTAATCTAATCTAATCTAATCTAATCTAATCTAATCTAATCTAATCTAATCTAGCTCCCATTCTTGCCTCAGCTCCTGCCAACCTAGCAGTTCGTAAGCATGCAAACGCAACTAGATAAATAGGTACCACTTTGGTGGGAAGGTAACAGCATTCCATGTGCTTCGGCAATTAGCCATGTGGGCTGTATGATCACAGAAGTATCTTTGGTCAACCGTGGCTCCCTCAGCTAAGAAATGGACACGAGCACCACTCCTTAGACTTGGGAGCCACAGGACAGGTAAGGGTAAAGGTTCCCCTCGTACATATGTACTAGTTGTTCCCAATTCCAGGGGTGGTGCTCATCTCCATTTCTAAGCCGAAGAGCCAACGTTGTCCGAAGACTTCTCCGTGGTCATGTGGCCGGCATGACTAAATGCCAAAGGCGCACGGAACGCTGTGACCTTCCCACCAAAGGTGGTCCCTATTTTTCTACTTGCATTTTTTTACATGCTTTCGAACTGCTAGGCTGGCAGAAGCTGGGACAAGTCACGGGAGCTCACCCCGTCACGCGGCACTAGGGATTTGAACCGCTGAACTGCTGACCTTTCAATCGACAAGCTCAGTGTCTTAGCCACTGAGCCACTGTGTCCCTGTAAGCCTTCAAAGTTCCAAAGGTGCTTTTTTCAAGAGGCAACTAGACTTCCTGATTTTTCTTGGAAGACATTTTGCTTCTTATGCAAGAAAGAAAGTCCAGTTGCCTCTTGAAAAAACACTTTGGGACAACCATGACCTGGATGACTGAAAATCTGCATAGACCTTCAAAGTTACCATTTATGGTCCTTGTGGTTAGAAACATTAGCGTCCCACATCTCCAATAAGTAGTGCTAATGGCTGAAATGGGACACTAGTCAGTGAGGAGACCCTCTTGAGGATATGTTCTTCGCTCTATGAAATGGTTGTCTTTGCAGGGAACCTGGAGGAATACTTGATTTCTCGAGCATCCGAAGAAGCCGGAGCTTTTAATGAGTACCACATAGCAGCAGCTTCTTTCCAAGAGACCTCGGACCAGATAAACATCACTGCTCTTTTCAACAACCAAGCATTTCATTCGCCTGCCACTGCGTTGCTACTGGTGGACAATGCCTTGTTGAGGCTAATTGTTGGACCAAATGCCTCCATCGCCGTGGCTAACTATCCACAACCTCGCAACATGACCGAGACGGCGAAGGACCAGATCATGGAGTGAGTCCAAACTTCCTTGTTGTTTTTAATCTGTTTGCTTCCTTCAGATATAGCCCATCTGTCACTCAAGAACTCAAGATGGCGTATGTATGCCCGTTCCCAAGGGTGGGCTGTTGCGGGGGTTCGCAGGGGTTCGGGAGAACCTGTAGCTAAGATTCTGTGCAGTTTGGAGAACCCCCAAATCCCACTCCTGGCTGGCCCTGCCCACTCCTTCCCTCCCAGGAGTGTCCACGTGGCCCATTTTGGATGCAGGTAATTGCAGAGCACGCGAAAAAGAGACCTACAGGAAGTTCGGGAAGACCGGAAATGGGTCCGTTTCCGGCCTCCAGACAGCCTCCAGATGGCCTCCAGAGCTGTGAGGAGACTGTTTTTGCCCTCCTGGAGGTTCGAGGAAAGACCCCGGAACCCAGGGAGGGCAAAAATGACCCCCCTCCGCCATGGTGCAAGAGGCTGACTAAGCCACACCCACCATGTCCACGCCCACCCAACAACCAGGCAGAGAACCTCTTTCTAAAATTTTTAAAGCCCGCCCCTGCCCGCTCCCCATTTAGCAACCAAGTTCCATTTCAAGTATCGGGTATCAAGCCAGTTGTCCCTGATTCCCCATCCAGATCAGTTGTCGTTCCACCAGAACTGAGGTAAAAACCGATTTGTGGGCCCAACGTTTAATCAAAGCTGATTGTGCTTTGTCTTTGCAATATCCGCAGAAGCCAGACAGGTTTCGCAATCGCCATTAACTTGCTCTACGGAATGGCCTCCTTATCCAGCACCTTTGCGCTCCTGCTGGTCAACGAGAGGTCCATCAAAGCCAAACACGTACAGTTTGTCAGCGGTGTTTACATGGTGAACTTCTGGCTCTCGGCACTTCTGTGGGACCTCATCAACTTCCTTACACCTTGCACCCTCATCCTGGTGAGTCATTCCTGGATAGCCTGTGTCATGGAGGGAGCCGCAGTGGCGCAGTGGTTAGAATACAGTATTGCAGGCTGACTCTGCCCCCTGTCAGGAGTTCGATCCTCACTGGATTAAAGGTTGACTCAGCCTTTCATCCTTTTGAAGTCAGTAAAATGAGGACCCAGATTGTTGGAGGCAAGAGGATGACTCTGTAAATCACTTAGAGAGGGATGTATAGCACTGTGAAGAGGTATATAAGTCTAAGTGCTAGTGCTGTTGCTATGCTGATTTGTTTCCCAAAAGGCTTCATTGAATTGTGTTGAGGAGACAATCCAACTAAGAGGATCTATCACTGGACCCATCAATCATCCATTGAGTGAGGGAGACATTTCTGAACTGGGGGGTGGGGGAGGCAGCCTGGAATACTCACATGAAAGAACAATATGAAAACACGGAATTCTATTGTACATACACATGTTAGATGACATCATTACCTGGTTTAGTTATTTCAGCAGTAGTTGGACAATGTTGAAGAACAGAATTAAATATGCATAGATTAAAGTCACCGAGTCTCTGGGCAAAGAGATCGTAGAAGGTTATTACTCACTGCTGGTATCTGTGGATTACTTGCTCTTCTGGATCCCAGGTATGGCACTCTAGTAGAGTTGTCTCTCAACATCTTCTTAGATTCCAAGGTGGCTTTTCCAAACTGTTCACTTTCAGGTATTAACGACATCCAGAATTTCTAGCAACATTCATAGTAATGGAGCATTCTGGCCATTGTAATGTATTGGCTCTCCCAAAAGAAATGGGAGACCAGAATGTGTTTATGAACTCATTGGGCAGTTGGGTAGCAAGTTGCTTTTCCTGTTTATCTTCCTAATCTAGGGAGGGAAGGAGGGACGAAGGAAGGAATAGAGTAGAGTAGAGTAGAGTAGAGCAGAGCAGAGCAGAGCAGAGCAGAACAGAACAGAACAGTACAGTCACCATGTGCTTTACTGCTCAACTACTTAACTGTAGCAGGAAACAGAAAACTACTTAGAACAAAAGAGCATAGAGCATATACCATAGATCCAAACTTGTAAACACTGCCATCTACTGGCTATAGGAAGCATTCGAATCCCGTTCCCTTGAGTGACCACACCTGAGGACAAGCAATAGGTCAAGCCTCCAGATAGTTATTGTCAGTCAAAGGTCTGGATTTAAATGACCCTTCTGGGTCTTAAACTGTAATAATCATTTCTGTTGGTCATTCTTCAGGTGATCTTCCAAGCCTTTGATATCAAAGCGTTCACTCAGGACAACCATCTCGTGGATATCATGCAGATATTTCTTCTGTATGGCTGGGCCATTATCCCCCTCATGTACCTGCTCAGCTTCTTCTTTTCCGTAGCAGCCACAGCCTACACCCGCCTCACCATCTTCAACATCTTCTCTGGCACAGCCACATTCTTGGCCGTCGTCATCATGAGCATTCCTGGTAAGGAATTGGGATTTCGTCACCTTGGCTAAAAGGTTTTCGTGGCTTTGAAGCCACCAAGGTTAACTTGTTCTTCCCACATGTCTTCTCTTGTAGAGCTTGGAATGGTGGACCTTTCTAACACATTGGATAAAGTCTTCCTCATCCTACCCAACTACTGTTTGGGACAAAGCATCAGCAAGTTCTACCAGAATTATGAGTTCATTCAGTTCTGCACTTCTTCTTTTGAGTCGGTGCTCATCTGTAAAGTATTTAGTGAGTATCTCAGACTTGCCTTCTTAGGCAGTATTGAAGGAGACTATATTTGTGGCTCAAGTTGAAATAAAGGGATCTTGGTGCTCTCTGAGCTTGGTGGTTTTCATGATCCAACTAGGGAACATCATCAGTACCAGAAGGATGTTGGATTTTCAAAGTGAAAGAAGGAGAGAAGGAGAAGGAGGTGGAGGAGAACTGTGGGGTCTTTGGTGCCCTACTAGAGATTCTCAGATCTAGAGGCCCATTGCAAGTCAACATACTGTTACTTGCATCCCACCAAGTAGAGGTAGATGCAATGTATAGACACCCTCAGAATGGATCAATGTATTATAAAGCAACTGAAAAGAGGTCAACTTTTAGCTTCATTACAAAGTTCCCGGAGTCCAAACAGACCATTCTATTAGACCTTCTGATGCACTGTAATATATTTCTTAAGATAAGAGTTAATTAGGTGATACTGAATTAGGTTCAACTTCTGGTATGAACAAATGCTCATCATCCTAATCTTATTTAGTAATCATTCCAATATTAATCTCAACCATAGACCTTATCTATTATCTTTTCTTTCTTCTATTCCCTCAACTTTCTCAACTTTCATTGTTTTCTTGAGTTCCTCATTGACTTCCACCACCTGGCCAGAGGACATTAGTGTCTACTTGCTAATCGATCACTGAAGAAAACAGTCAACCTTTGTCCAGGAGTTGACTGACCAATTCTTTGCCAGATCATGGTTCTCTCAGGAACCATCCTGAAATCCATAGTTCAAATGCATTTATCTTAGTTCTAACATTCTTTCTCAACTGTCCAGTATTCATATCCCAGCGTTATCACAGGACAGATCATTGCTTTAATTCTTCTGATCTTTGTTGCAATGGAAAGGACTAACCTTCATATAATAGACAAAGTCCACATGTTCCTTTGTCAGGGTAGTAACCAGCTGATGCAATGATGTAATGATGGGAATGAGTCAGCAAAGTTTTTTGACTGTTATCCCTTTAAAAGCCTGCATAATAAGAATAGGCCTATTAGGGCATCTCTCTATCTCTCTCTCTCTCCCTCCCCCACTCCCTCCCTCCCTCTCTCTCTCTCTCTCTGTTCTTCCCTGATGTAATTGCTACTTTTTGATCTCTGCCTATGTATGTATCGTATATATTCTTTTGTAGATAAAACCAGTATTTATTATAAACCTCTGTTTGCTGTTATTGCTCCTGGGTTGTCTCACGTAGTAAAGCTGATATCCTTGCCCAAAACCCAGCAATGCCACTCATCTCAACCCCATAACTCTGCCCTCTTTGCATAATTGCCCCATACCCTTGACTTTCCGTTAGAAGATTGGCAGAGACTTCAAGCATCGGAAGGTTGCTATCTCCTGAAATAACCCAAGTTTTCTTTTGTCCTGTTCTCCTCTCTTTCCTCATTCCTCTTCCAGATATCACCTACCAGACTAACTACTTTGCTTGGGAAAGCCCAGGCGTTGGGAAATACTTGACAGCTATGGCAGCTCAAGGGCTCTCCTTCCTTCTCCTGCTCTTTCTCATTGAGACTAACCTCCTTTGGAGAATGAGGACCATAGTTTGCGACATACGACGGAGGCGGAAATGGGTGAGGCTTTTGCACCGAGGAATCCCTTTCTAGGTTGAGTCCTTCAGAGTTTCTCAATATTGCATGTAGATTAACTTCCCACCCAAATTTTGCATGATGTAATGGGTTGAGGAAGAAGATGGCTTCCTCTGTTGAAAACAAAGCAAATTGGTTGGCATTTGAGAATGCAACAATATGCCTAGAAGTGTATAAGTACCATAACACCCAGTGAATGTTCAGAGCTTGGGAAGGTTGGTAGCCAGCTTTTAGGAGCTGCAACTATCTAAGCCTTTAGAGTAGAGCTCAACAGCTTTCCAAGAATTTCTATCTTGGTATAATGTTAATATAATGGTGGGGAGTGATTAAAACCTATAGTTAGTAATATTAAGTACAGGTAGTGTTCTGATCTAGGCTTCCCCAACAGCACAAAGTCAAGTCCTCATCCCAATAAACCACTTCTATTTAATTTACAGTGAATTCCTCTCCAGCAAAGTCTTTCCTCTCCCA
Source organism: Masticophis lateralis (assembly GCA_030761175.1). Classification (NCBI taxonomy): domain Eukaryota; kingdom Metazoa; phylum Chordata; class Lepidosauria; order Squamata; family Colubridae; genus Masticophis; species Masticophis lateralis. Next base: position 10,986,586 of record JAUDYJ010000013.1, read on the forward strand.
CAGTCTTTCAAGATAGTTCACCATTACCGACCTTTATCAGGCTTGGAGAGTGGCCAGGCCGATATCTTTCAGACTCCACACTGTAACCGACAATACTTGGCAAGAATGTAGGAACAGATCTTCACCCAAATGAACTAATTGTCTCCTGCGAACCCCGCTCCCCTTTTGCTCCTGTTTATTCCCTATGGGAGGGGCCATTCATCATCCACCTGTGGCCTTCCTCCCAAGTCGACCCTTGTTCTTTAGCTGTTCCTTTCATCTGGCAACTCTGCACATGCGCACACTGGGAACAGGCTCCAGCTATTCTTCTGCCTCACTGATGTCCGACTCCGAAGGCAGCTGATAACTGTCAGACGGCCCTGGCCCTCTCTCTGTCTCTGACACAGAGCCCTCATCAGAGCCTTCCCCAGGACTGGCCCATGTTCCTCCCCAACCTCCTCACTGTCCGAATCTGCTGCCAGCTCCGCTTGCCGCTGGCAGGCCACAACAGGTAGTCCTTGACTTACAACGGTTCATTTAGTCACTGTTCACAGTTACAACAACACTGGAAAAAGTGACATGACTGTTTTTCACACAACCATGGCAGCTTCCCCCATGGTCACGCGATCAAAATTCAAGATGTTTGGCAGCCGACTCTTATTTATGACGTCGCTGGATCACATGATTCCCTTTGGCGACCTTCTGACAAGCAAAGTCCATGGGGAAGCCAGATTCACTTAACAACCGGGGTTATGAACAGCAGTGATTCACTTAGCAACTCTGGCAAGAAAGGTCATAAAACGGAGCTAAACTCATTTAACGCCTGTCTCCCTTAGCAACAGAAATCTTTGGGCTCAACCGTGATCGTAAGCCAAGGGCCACCTGTATTCTTAATTTGTTTGATGTAATCTATCCTTCTGTAGACACAGGATGTATTTTATAAATCTTCTCTCTGCTGAGACCAAAACCCAAGGGAGCTAACCTTGCTCCCAACCCTCAAAAGTTGAAAAAAACCTACATTAAAATTAAGTCACAGTTCAAAGCTGGCGGGATGGAAGAAAGTTGCATCCATTCAATGTACTAAAAAGGTCTAGAAAATAAGCATCGAGCTCAGGAAGTACACCTCTGGCTCCCCCCCACCCCACCCCTGAATTGACTTTACTTGTCACAAGCTGGCTGGGAAGATGGTACCTGGTAGCTCAGCAAACTAAAAGCATTGTGATTAACACCAGATGCCTGCAATTACTGTAAGTTCGAATCTCCCCAGGCTTAAGGTTGATTCAGCCTTCCATCCTTTCTAAGGTGGGTAAATTGACCCAGTTTGTGGGGGCAATAAGATGACTTTGTATAAATATACAAAAGTATAAAGGCTATTGCTTAACACATTATAAGCCGCCCTGAGTCTCCGGAGAAGGGCGGTATATAAATCAAATTAAAAAAAAAAAGATTGCAAATCACGATCTGTGACTGCAAGACACTGCAGCTGTCACAAATGCGAGCCGATTGCCAAGTGCCCCAAGTTGCAATCGCATGATCGTGGGGCTAGTGCAAGGTCATGGTTATAAGTAACATGTTTTTTTCAAAGCTGTTGTAACTTTGAACCGTTGTTAAACAAATGGTCGTAAGTAGAGGATTACCTGCTCTCGGATCAATCAAAATGATAAGAGAGATTTTTCTCCCCTGATGTAATTCTAAATTCGGTATTTCCCTCCTGTTTTGTTTTATACCGAACGCCTCCCCTCCAATAACTTGCTTCTGATGGCTCTCTTTAGCAGTAGCACTTAGACTTATATACCACTTCACAGTGCTTTTACAGCCTTGTAAGTGGTTTACCTTGTAACCTTGAGCTGGTCAGGATCGAACTCCTGGCAGTCGGCAGAGTTAGCCTGCAATATTGTACTCTAACCACTGCACTACTCGGAAGGAGAATGAGAAAGGGAATTAAGGGAGGGAGGGGGGAGGAAGGAAGGAAGGAAGGAAGGAAGGAAGGAAGGAAGGAAGGAAGGAAGGAAGGAAGGAAGATGAGAAGGAAAGGAAGGAAGGAAGGAAAATGAGAAGGAAAAGAAGGAAGGAAAATGAGGAAAAGGAAAGAAAGGAAGATCAATAGCACTTAGATTTATATACCGCTTCACAACCCTCTCTAAGTGGTTTATAGAGTCAGAATATTACCCCCAACAATCTGGGTCCTCATTTTATCCACCTCGGAAGATGAAAGACTGACTCAACCTTGAGCCAGTCAGGATCGAACTGTTGGCAGTGGGTAGAATCAGCCTGGAATACTGGATGGATGAATGGGATGGATGGATGGATGGATGGATGGATGGATGGATGGATGGATGGAAGGAAGGAAGGAAGGAAGGAAGGAAGGAAGGAAGGAAGGAAGGAAGGAAGGAAGGAAGGAAAATAGCAATAGCACTTAGACTTATATACTGCTTCACAGCCCCCAAACAATTTTGGGTCCTCATTTTACCCACCTCAGAAGGATGGAAGTTTGAGTCAACCTTGAGCCTGGCGAGATTCAAACTGCCAAATTGCAGGCAGCCGGCAGTCAGCAGAAGTACCCTGCAGTACTGCACTCTAACCACTGCGCCACCGTGGCTCATTTGCTTGTTTCTTTTCATGCCATTCCACAGGTCATGTTGCTTAACCAGGTTCCGGTACTGCCAGAAGACCGGGATGTTGCTGATGAGAGGAAGAAGGTTCTGGAATCTCCAGTAGCATCGATTTCTTCTCTGAATAGTCCTCTGGTGATTAAGGAGCTTACCAAGGTAGATATTCAAGGTAGCTTCTAAAACTCCCTGGTATCTCTCACCAAAAGCTCATCAAAATAATGTAAACCGCTTTTGAAGTACATACTTTTTATGCCAAACAAAATTCCACCATTTCTCCGAAGAAATAGTAAGTGGTTTTACTGGGCCCTGAAGCCTAGAAAGTAATTACCCTGTTTCCCCAAAAATAAGACATCCCCTCATAATAAGCCCAATTGGGCTTTTGAGTACATGTGCTAAAATAAGCCCCCCCAAAAAATAAGTCCTCCTCGAAAATAAGCCCTCCCGAAAATATGTTGCCACAGGCGCAGCCAGTCCCTACCATTTCCTCTGGTTAGGGTTAGGGACACACTGCTGGAAATCAGGTAAGATGGCAAGAGGAGCCCCATCTTACTCCATGCACCTCAAAATAATAAGACCTCCCCGAAAATAAGGCCAAGCACTTATTTTGGGATTCAAAAAATATAAGACAGGGTCTTATTTTCGGGGCAACACGGTATGTGGTTCTCCAGAAAGCATTTATATATTTAATGTTGTTTCTCCATAATGTTGAGTAGACCCTTAAATCTCATTGTAAGCCATAAAGGTAACAGAAACCCTCTATAAATATAGAACTGGCTTTCTGTGAAAAAAGGATCGGCTTTTATTTATTGATTTGATTTTCATCCTGCTTTCATTTGGGGGCCTGCTCAAGGCAGTGTCCTTAGCTATGTTTTCATGGCTTAACGATTACGTGATTTCCAGCTCTGTCTCCCTAACCCTAACCTGAGGAAATGGCAGGGACTGGCTGCGCATGTGGTTAAATATTTTCAGGGATGGCTTATTTTTGGTGGAGGTCTTATTTTCGGGGAAACACAGTGGTATTCAGCCAGTTCGGATGAATCAGTTCCCGCCCGGATGTCATCACGTCCCGTTTTTGATGCTCTGCACATGCATGGAAGGTCCTGCGCATGCGCAGAGGTGGTCCTGAGCACTCTCACATTTGCAAACTGGTAACAAAGGTAAGTGAATACCACCCCTGGTGCCCCAGTTTCTGGCATGCCGCGGACCAGTGCCAATCCGCCGGCCGGGGGTTGGGGACCGCTGCGCTAGAGAGTCAGTTGTAAGTGGGATGTGCAGAAAAGATAAAACTTGAAAAACAAACCATCTTCCTCATCACCCTCAGTAACATAAAAGTACCCCTAACCATAATCATGATAAGCAATGAAATAACAACGGAGAACAATAAAAATAGCACCACTGGAATGCCATCGGCATTAACAAATTTGTCAGTCAATTGCAAAAGGCAGCTAGACTTGGAATAGCTTACATCCTGAGATGACTGTCAAACAGCCACATCTACAGGGGTGGGTTCTACTTACCTTTACCACCGCTTCACAACGGGATTGTGCCATCGGCATTAACAAATTCGTCAGTCAATTGCAAAAGGCAGCTAGACTTGGAATAGCTTACATCCTGAGATGACCGTCAAACAACCACATCTACAGGGGTGGGTTCTACTTACCTTTACCACCGCTTCACAACGGGATTGTGCATGTGCATTTGCTTCGCTCACGCCTTGATTCTGTGCATGCGCAGATCACCGATGATGACATCCGGGGCGGTGGGCGGGGCCTCCAGCCAGTTTTACTGCCGGTTCTTGCGAACTGGTCCGAATTGGGGGGCAACCCACCACTGCACATCTACTATCCCAGGTCCTTGGGAAGAACTTGATAGGTACACAACAATGCCACATCCAATCTGACTGTGCAACCAGCCCCAAAAGCACATAATAATAAATGATTATTTATAAGTCTGCAATTAAATGATAATGAATAGCATTAGCAGCAATAAGGCCAGCTTTGTGTGTTTTACATCTGCCACCATTGTTTTCCCTCTCCCCCCGCCAACTTTTGTTTTTCCAGGTGTACAGTAGCAGGGATTCTTGTCTGGCTGTGGACAGAATCTCTCTTGTGGTCAGCAAGGGAGAATGTTTTGGTCTCCTGGGTTTCAACGGGGCAGGCAAAACCACGACCTTCAAGATGCTAACGGGGGATGAGAGCATCACATCGGGAGATGCTTATGTGGATGGACACAGCATCCTGGCCAATATCAAAAAGGTAATGCGAGAGTCATGACGGAGCAGCATAGTGGCATAGTGGTAGAGCTCTTGCCTCATAATATAAACCTCTATAACTGTCTGGTTTGGTTCTGCAACTCAACAAGACAGACACAGACTTCAGAGGATAATTAGGACTGCAGAAAAAACAATGGCTACCAACCTGCCTTCCATTGAGGACCTGTATACTGCACAAGTCAAAAAGAGGGCTGTGAAAGTATCCACAGACCCCTCACATCCTGGACATAAACTGTTTCGACTCCTACCCTCAAAATGAGGCTATAGAGCACTGCATACCAGAACAACTAGACACTAAACCAGTTTATTCCCAAACACCATCACTCTGCTAAACAAATCATTCCCTCAACACTGTCAAACTATTCACTAAGTCAGCATTACTATTTATCTTCTCATCGTTCCTATCACCCATCTCCTTCCACTTACGACTGTATATTTGTAATCTTTTTGTAACCTTAAGATTTATATTGACTGTTTCCCTATGACTATCATTAAGTGTTGTACCTTATGATTTTTGACATATGTATCTTTTTTTTTATGTACAGTGAGAGCATATGCACCAAAGACAAAGTCCTTGTGTGTCCAATCACACTTGGCCAATAAAGAATTCTGTTCTGTTCTGTTCTGTTCTGTTCTGTTCTGTTCTGTTCTGTTCTATTCTATTCTATTCTATTCTATTCTATTCTATTCTATTCTATTCTATTCTATTCTATTCTATTCTATTCTATTCTATTCTATTCTATTGAGGCTGTAGACTTCAATCCTAGGTAGTGGCAGATATTTCTCTCTCTGGTGGCAATGAGTAATTGTCTGCTGTGAACACCATATAGGATTCAGGAAGGGCATCCGTCCAGTAAATGCTCAGCTCCATTCAGTGGCCCTGACTCCACCGATGCAAGAGATTACAGGATCGTTAAAAGAAAAAAAATGGGGGAGTCAACAACAAAACAACAGTGTTCTTGACAAAGTTGACAAAGTTATGGATTCCATTTCTGGCATTTTGGGACCCTAAGGATTTCTCACAAGTCCTTGTAGACCAACATTGAGCATTTGGAAGGAAAAGACACAATTGCTAGAGGCAGTTAGGATCCTTCTAGCTTGCTGATTTTTTTTTTATTTTTTTTTTTTGCCTACGTGTCTACCTATAGAAGGTCAAGACTCCTGTGACTGAACATGAGCAGTTTATGATTTGTGGTTGAGTAAGGACTTAAATCTGGGTCTTCTTGGTCTCACTTGAGCCCTCTAAACTGGTTTGGAGGCGCATCCTAGTGGCTACTAGCTAGTAGTGGAGGAGCTAGTTGTCCAAAGTTGTCCATAGTCTCTAGTTCCTCAGTCCCTAACTGAGACTATCACTCATCCATAAGTAGGTAGGCTGGAGATGTTCTTCTCAACTTGATTTGATCTGCCTTCAGGTCCAGCAGCGGATTGGCTACTGTCCTCAATTTGATGCACTTTTGGATCACATGACTGGAAGGGAGACTTTGAGCATGTATGCCCGGCTGCGGGGCATCCCCGAACGCTACATCAGCAGCTGTGTGGAGAACATGCTTCGTGGGTTGCTCTTAGAACCTCATGCCAATAAACTCATCCGCACATACAGGTGAGAAGCCTTCTGAACCAGAAGTGGGACATTCATCCACAATGGGTGGTGGGTGAGTGGGAGCAGGGGCTTTGTTTCATGATTCGAAATGACTGGTGGCAGCTGGGTGGCCCACCACTTTTATTCGTGACCTTTCTCCTCCATCTCTACAGTGGTGGGAACAAGCGGAAACTGAGTGCAGGAATTTCTCTCATTGGTGGACCTCCTGTGGTGTTCCTGGATGAACCCTCCACTGGCATGGACCCGGTGGCCAGGCGCCTATTATGGGATGCAGTCGCTCGGACACGGGAGTGTGGGAAGTCCATCATTATCACTTCTCACAGGTTGGGCCTGTTTCTCTGTCTTCCATCACCTTGGGGGTGGGGGGGAGATACGGATTTCTGTCAATCGTTAGGCCAATGTTTCTCAACCTCGGCTGGTGCTTGAAGATGTGTGGACTTCAACTCCCAGAATTCTCCAGCAATTCTCAGAAGTCTTTGGTTGTTTTTGTTTTTGTTTTTTTATATTCTGCACCAAAAATCCTGGCCCCCTGTTTTAGGGTAGTAGGAAGCTCAAATTTCCAATGCAGGCAAAGTGGGCTGGAATATAATTTCTTTTAAAAATGCTGTTGTATTTTTTTTTATACTTATTTTTTTAAGTACTAGTTTTTGTTTCGTTTTTTTTGTTTTGGATAATATCTGTATCTTTGTGTTTGGCTCCTCTTTTTTTTCTTTTTCTGTTATTAATTTATAAACAATACAAAAATACTGTTTTAAGAAAAGAGTGGACCAGCCCTACCATAGGATACCGCTCAGCCACTTCCTGCCGACCCTTGGATTCCCTACGCCTACAAGTCATTATGGATTTATTGCAGGGGTGAAATCCAGCAGGTTCTGACAGGTTCTGGAGAACCGGTAGTGGAAATTTTGAGTAGTTTGGAGAACCGGCAAATACCACCTCTGGTTGGCCCCAGAGTGGGGTGGGAATGGAGATTTTGGAATATCCTTCCCCCAGGAGTGGGGTGGAAATGGAGATTTTGCAGTATCCTCCTCCTGCCACGCCCACCAAGTCACACCATGCCCACCAAGCAGGGGTGGGTTCTACTTACCTTTACTACCGGTTTGCAACAGGAGCACACGTGTGTGCTCACTTCGCTTAGGCACACGCTAAGCTTCTGTGCATGCGCAGATCACCTATGACGACATTCGGGTCGGTGGACAAAGCCTCCCGCCGGTTTTACTACCGGTTCTTGAACCGGATGCAACCCACCACTGCCACCAAACCATGCCCACAGAACCAGTAGTAAAAAAAATTTGGGTTTCACCACTGATTTATTGATTAATTAAACTTACATGTCCCTCATCTCACGATGGAGCGACTTTGGGTGGACTATGAGCCTTGCGCTTGCTGTTCTAATGTCTACCTCCTTCTTCTGCAGCATGGAAGAGTGTGAAGCTCTGTGCACCAGGTTGGCCATCATGGTCAACGGGCAGTTCAAGTGCCTGGGCAGCCCCCAACACCTGAAGAGCAAGTTTGGCAGTGGATATACCCTGCTGGCCAAAACCCACTGTGATGAAGAAGGCCACGTAGAAGACTTCAAGGCCTTTGTGGAGAAGACATTTCCTGGTAAGCCAACTTTGTGGTCATGCATATCTTCCAGATGCTCGTATCAGACCAGCCTCTCACCTACGGGTAGTCCTCATGACCGGTGGCTTGGTGACTATTCAAAGTTATTGAGGGAACATGCGACATGGCTTTGAAGTTCCAACATCATGGCCTTCTCCCCCAGCTCCTATGAGCACATTACCGCGTTTTGGGTGCCCGGCAACCAACTTGCATTTATGACCGTTTGAATGTTCGATGGACACCCGAGCACATTTTACAACATTGTTTGCTGAAAACCGACATTTACTTCCAGTTTTTGGTAAGACCGGCCCATAGCAAACAATTGTCCACGTAATGACATGATTGTCACTTAAACAAGCCCAGAGCAGAAGTGATTCAGGCAGACAGTTCCCTGATTCCCTGATGTATGAAGGGGCAAGAAGGTCCAGGAGAATCAGGCTTGCAAGATTTGGCTATCTATTAGAATGAATCTGTACTAGAAGAGCAGCGGGTGGGGGAGTTAAGTGTGTCACCAGCTTAGAGTCATTTCGTTGCTGCGAGCATCCAAGTTCAACCCCTCTTGAATTTTGTTGACTCTTCTGGTAAGAGTCTTCTTGGTAAGGCCACACTTGGAATCCTGCATCCAGTTTTGGTTGCCACATTGTAAAAAAGATGTGGAGATTCTAGAAAGAGTGCAGAGAAGAGCAACAAAGATTAGGGGGCTGGAGGCTAAAACATATGAAGATCGGCTGCAGGAACTGGGTATGTCCTAGTTTAATGAAAAGAAGGACTAGGGGAGACATGATAGCAGTCTTCCAATATCTCAGGGGCTGCCACAAAGAAGAGGGAGTCAAGCTATTCTTCAAAGCACCTGAGGGCAGGACAAGAAGCAATGGATGGAAACTCATCAAGGAGAGAAGCAACTTAGAACTAAGGAGGAATTTCCTGACAGTGAGAACAATGAATCAGTGGAACAACTTGGCTCCAGAAGTTGTGAATGCTCCAACACTGGAAGTTTTAAAGAAGATGTTGGATAACCATTTGTCTGAAGTGGTGTAGGGTTTCCTGCCTAACCAGAGGGTTGGACTAGAAGACCTCCAAGGTCTCTTCCAACTCAGTTATTCTGTTCTATTCTATTCTATTCTATTCTATTCTATTCTATTCTATTCTATTCTATTCTATTCTATTCTATTCTATTTTCTCTGGTGCCAATTTAGTACTGAACTTTAGTTGACTAGATTCTCGTGTATACACTTGAGCAATAGATCTTGAACTGCAACTCACCACATAGTCCTGATACTTTGCGCCTTTTTAAAAAACTTTCTTGGGAAGTTGATTTACTGGTCTAGTCTACCCAATGGGACTGACTGATGGGACACTTATAGCCTACTCTACCTACTGCAGAACATTTAATTGGGGAATTAAAATTGAGAGGGATACCATGGAAAGCAAGGTAGGGAACCAGGACAGAGATTTTCAATGAATTGTTGACCGCAGTTAAGAATCATTGCAGATTGATTTTGGCTTTTGAGATGTGGGTGTCTTGCAAAGCAGACTTAGCTGTATCTTCTTTTTTCCCCTCTCCCAGAGAGCGTCCTGAAGCATGAGCACCAGGGAATGGTCCATTACCACCTCACCAATAAGAACCTCAGTTGGGCACAGGTAAGGCTGGAGCAATGGTTAGCAGTGATATACAAAAGTGAACAGGGAAAGCTCTAGAATAGCTCAACAGTGGTGAAATCCTCTGAAGGAGCTCTGGTGGCGCAGCAGACTAAAACACTGTTATTAAGTCTGCAGAGGTAAGTAGAACAACGAGAGGGGGGATCCGCTGTGCCATGCGATTTAGATTAGCTAGAAAGCAGCGAATCCGACAATTCTAGCTAATATAAATCTCGCGTCACAGCTGATCATCGACCAGCTAATTGTCAGAAATACCAATTCAGCTGAACTGGTAGCATTTTTTACTATCGGTTCGCTTCAACCGATAGCATTTTACCCCTGTAGCTCAACCTGTGAAAGCTAAGATCGTCAGAAGGAACCCCCCAACTTCCTTTTCCCACACTGGCCTTGATACCTTACAAGCTTCTAAGTCTTGGATGGAGGCTGTGGCTTGGAAGGGACGTTCTGTTAACTACCCCTTACTCTCCCTGTGTGTCTTGCATCTCCCAGGTGTTTGGGACACTCGAGAAAGCCAAAGAGAAGTATTGCATAGAAGATTACTCCGTAAGCCAAATCTCCTTGGAGCAAGTCTTTATGAGCTTCACGCGTTTCCAGCACTACACAGAAGATTGCGAGAAATGAGTTCTCCAGCCTCTTTTCACGGACTGACCTGTTGCCTATAAGATAGTCTATAAAGAGAAGGTAATTTATAGTATCAGCCATGTCTCCAACAACAAGAAGAATGGACATATTCTCATTGGACAATTGGTACACCACCGTACTGACATTATGAAGATGAATGCATGGGTTGTGTGGATGTGTTGTATGTCCATTTGTCTGTGTGAGGCATGAGAAGGAGGAGGAATGCTTAACCATCTTTTGAAGGCAGCTGGGATGTCCTACCAACTCTCGCTCCACTTTGATGACAATGGGAGGGCTTAGCCTACTAACAGTCATGGAAGCAGTTAACCCTGAAGCCTGGGACAATTGAGTAATTCAATATCTTGGATGCTAGGATACTAGTTTCTTCTTTCTTTCCCACCCTCCCAATCTCAGCTTCTTAAGAAGTTTCCACTAGACCAGCGTTGGTGTCATTGGCCCGCCTGCATGTCCCCAGTTTTGGAGCGTTGACAGCACATATTCATCTGTATGGTTGCGATCCATATCTGTATGTTCAGACAAAAAAACTCTTTGGAATGAGCCCACTCGTGGTCCTTTGGATGGTTTGCATCCTTTGGGTGATGAAAAAAACAAGCTTGCAAGAAGCCATTTTGAGCCCTTCCTTAGATGGCATCCAGGGAATTGACTCTGCTCTTCAAAGAACTAGTGAAGCAAGATTTAGTATCTCCACTTTCTTGGTGAGCATTAGACAAGTTTGTTTTGATGAAGTCTTCAGCATCCTTACTGCATACGCCAGTATCCGAGTCTCTTTTCTTCTGCTTTCCAAAGATCTCATGAACGTCAGGTCACAAGCATCCATCATGAGCTTCATTGCAAAGCTGCCTTTGATGTCCTTGAGAATAACATTTTCCCAGTCTGGGTGCCCTCAAGATGGATGTGGACTTCCAACTTCCAGAAGTCCCCAGCCAGCATGCCATCCCTGAGAACTCTGGAACTTGATATCTGTACCTCTAGAACTCATTCCAGCGGAGGAAGTTGATTCAGAGAGATGGTCCTTGAAAACATTGTAAGAGTTTGGTGTTCATATCAGCTCCAAATTGTTGTTAGATGCCACAAGGTAGAAGATCCATTTGGTGGCTATCTTATTGCCAGCTAACCCTTGTAGACTTGGCTGGGTGTGGCAATAAACCCATAACTCCATTTCTGGAAACTCAGAAAGTCAGTGCATTCACCTTCAGTGAACCTTCTTTTCTTCCTCCCATATCAGTGTCCCTTCCTTCTATCCATCCATCTATCCATATCTATGTTCCTTCCTTCCTTCCATCCATCCATTTCTATGTTCCTTCCTTCCTTCCTTCCTTCCTTCCATCCATCCATCCATCCATCCATATATACATACATACATTGGTCCATCCATATCAGCCTTCCTTCCTTTCTTCCTTCCTTCCCCTTGCTTCCTTCCATCCATCTATCCATCCACCTCTATGTCCTTCCTGCCTTTCATCCATTGTTCCATCTATCCATCCATCCATCCATCTCTATGTCCTTCCTTCCTTTCATCCATTGTTCCACCTATCCATCTATCCATCCAAATCAGCCTGCCTTCCTTCCTTCCTTCCTTCCTTCCTTCCTTCCTTCCTTCCTTCCTTCCTTCCTTCCTTCCTTCCTTCCTTCCTCCCTCCCTCCCTCCCACCCACCCACCCACGCTCTCTCTCCTTTTAGATGCTTCTAGACCATAATAAGTAAGCTGGGAAGTGACCCCGGTTGGGTTTTTAAGGGAGGCCAAGTTCTTGGGCACCAAAGAGTTACACTCTGCATAATTCTTCCTTTCTTGAATAGTTCAGTCAATTGATGATTGCGCCTCAGTTTCCAGTTGCGGTGCACTGAAAGTGTGCTGTGAGGACAGAGTCCACAATTTCCATCTGCACAGTTGTGTTTTGCAAAAAAAGAGCATTCTTGGGATCTAAAAAAAACAAAAACCTCCCAGGGTTTTCCTCTCTGCATAAGGAACCAGGGCTTAAACTCATGACAATTTGAATTAATGCAAAAAAAAACACAACCCCACTGCTCTTTGCTACTTGAATCAACCAATGACACATGGAATGTACTATCTGAACATCTGTACCTCTCTTAGTCAGGGGAGAAGTGGAAAATATGTGGGACCAGGAAGGGAAAAACGAAATGCGCTCACACGTTTTATTTTGTGCTAGCTCTGAATTAATAGTTAACTTTTAGTTCGGGCCTTTTGGTGCAGGTACTGTAGTTTGCCCTTTAGCTCAGGGGTCTCCAACCTTGGCAACTTTACGACTTGTGGACTTCAACTCCCAGAATTCCTCAGCCAGCTGGCTGAGGAATTCTGGGAGTTAAAGTCCACAAGTCGTAAAGTTGTCAAGATTGGAGACCCTTGGTTTAGGCGATCTGTGCCTTTCGGTACTTACCTCTGTATGGAGCCTTGTCAACAAAAACACAAACCATCGTTTCTGTTAAGGAGGGCAGAAAGCTGAGCACCCAGGAGCCGTGTGGCTTTAAAAAAAGGTTACCCTTGTTTTGAAAACGAAGTGAACTCTTTTTAAACACACTGTATTATCCAGAGCGGAGGGACGTGGTGGCTTAGTGGCTAAGATGCTGAGCTTGCCGATTGAAAGGTCAGCTGCTCAGCAGTTCGAATCCCTGGCCCCGCGCAACGGGGTGAGCTCCTGTTCCTTGTCGCAGCTTCTGCCAACCTAGCATGTAAAAAAGCACGTAAAAAAAATGCAAGTAGAAAAATAGGGACCACCTTTGGTGGGAAGGGAACAGCGTTCCGTGCGCCTTTGGCATTGAGTCATGCCGGCCACATGACCATGGAGGCGTCTTTGGACAGTGCTGGCTCTTCGGCTTTGAAACGGAGATGAGCACCACCCCCTAGAGTCGGGAACAACTGGTACAGATGTGCGAGGGGAACCTTTGTCTTTATTATCTGGAGCTGGTTCCTAAACAGACAAGCAAAACTACCTACCGTATTTTTTGGAGTATAAAACGCACCCGAGTATAAGATGCATCTATCTTTTTTGGTGAGGAAAAGAAGAAAAAGAAATCTCCCTCTGCCTCTCAGCAATTTTGTCCCGTTGCAGCAAACAGCAAACCACCTGCTTTACTTTTATTTTCGTTTTCAGCGTAGCTTGATTAGCACAAGGGAAAAAAAAATCTGCTCCAGCAATTTACCACTTTGCAGCAAGCAGCAGAGCCCTGCGCAAAACAGCTGAGAGCAAATCAGCTGAGAGTCGGGAGGCCGATTCAATCAACTCGTGCTAATTAGGCTGTGCTGAAGCTGAAAGGAGTTGTTTTTTCTTGCTGTTTGCTTGCAAGGAGGTAAATTGCTGGGAGGTAGAGGCCAAACAGTGGGGGCCAGTAGGTGGGCAGGACTACATTCGGTGTATAAGATGCACCTAAATTTTCACCCCCTTTTAGGGGGGAGAAAGGTGCATCTTATACTCCGCAAAATACGGTAAGAACTTCCTTACGAGGTCAATTTAATAGCTTTAGATTTTTTTAAATGGCGAATTCAAAACCCTGTATGACAGCTACAAAAAGCAGAGTTTCAAGGCAACTCCAAAGACCCTTTTTAAAATTACACCAGGGAACAATTCGGATGGAGTTAGTCATGAGTTTATGACACTCTTCTCTGTCAACTGAACGCAGTCGTGTTTTCCAACGGGATGAAAGGAAATCTGCAGGACTGGAATTTGGGGCTTCTAATTGTCCTCCTAGTCCTGAACTCCAGTTATAGGAAGCAATGTGTTTTTTCCTGTTCGACATACAGGACATTGTGAGGGTTTCATCATTGCACAGTGCTGGCGCCTCAGGTGCATCTAGCAAGATTCAATTTTATGGGTTTATTTATTTAAAAGATTTGCATATCTGCCCATCTTAAAACCAACTCTGGGTGGCCTCCAATCAATTGGACTTGGTTACAAGTAAGGTAGCAGAGCCCGGTAAGTACCAGCTGAGGCTATTTCAGCAAGTGGTGTAGATTTCTCCTCCTCCTCATCCTCTTCCTCCTCCTCCTCCTTTTCCCCCTCCTCTTCCTCCTCCTTCTTCTCTCCCTCCTCTTCCTCCTCCTCCTTCTCCCCCTCCTCTTCCTCCTCTTCTCCTCCTCCTCCTTCCTCTTCCTCTTATTCACCTCGCCCTCCTCTTCCTTCTCCTTCTCTTTCTCCTCCTCCTCCAACCCTCCCCCTCCTCCCTCTTTCCCCCTCCTTCCTGCATATTTCATACCAATCAAAGATCCTAATGGCACTCTTTCCCCATTAATTTTGGGGCTGGGGGGGGGCAGAAGAAAACCAATTCTACCACAGGCATTGAGATGGATCACTTCTTACTGGTTTCTTTGTGGGTAGATTTGGCTGTTTCAAGGAATTGGTAAGGCACCATGACAAGGTTGGGGGTGTGGGGGTTTCCCTTTTTTTTCAAGCCGTGTGAGAAAGATATAGGTGGGTATCTCCCTTGTGAAGGAAAGGCCCTCTTTCTTTGATCCCTGACTCTCCCGCAGTCCAGTTTTTCAGGAACGGTCCATTTTCAGACACACAGTGAGTTTGCGCAGCTCAAAGCACTGGTTTCCACTTTGGCTGCAGGCTGCAGCAGATACACAACAGGAGGCACTGTTGTGTTGTCCAACAGAGGCTCAGCCGGACAATTCCTTTAATCTTCCCGTCTTTGCAAGTTCTATGGAATCATTCCTCCTCGTAGAAAGAACTTCGGCTTCCTTCCGCCACCCACTCACCCCGCTCTCGCCCGCACCCGTGGGATCTCTCTAGTTGTCTTCTGCTCTTGGGAACATCACTCCCCCCCTCCAAACACCCAAAAATTGAATCACATCACATCAGTGGCTTTGAAAAGATGATTAGGGGACTGAAGACTAAAATATATGAAGGACGGTTGCAGGAACTGGGTATGTCTAGTTTAATGAAAAGGACGACTAGGGGAGACATGATAGCAGTCTTCTAATATCTCAGGGGCTGCCCCAAAGAAGAGGGAGTCAAGCTATTCTCCAAAGCACTTGAAGGCAGGACAAGAAGCAATGGGGGGAAACTCATCAAGGAGAAAAGCAACTTAGAACTAAGGAGAAATTTCCTGACAGTGAGAACAATTCATCAGTGGAACAACTTGCCTCCAGAAGTTGTGAATGCTCCAACACTGGAAGTTTTAAAGAAGATGTTGGATAACCATTTGTCTGAAGTGGTGTAGGGTTTCCTGCCTAAGCAGGGGGTTGGACTAGAAGACCTCCAAGGTCTCTTCCAACCTTCAATTCAATTTGATTCTTATTCTGTTCCTATTCTTATTCTATTATTCTATTCTATTTTCGATTTGATTCAATTCAATTCAATTCTATTCTATTCTTATTTTATACCTATTCCTATTCTATTATTCTATTATTCTATTCCACTCCACTCCACTCCACTCCACTCATTCTATTCTATTCCATTCCATTCCATTCCATTCTATTCTATTCTAGACCATTTTTCACACTTATGACCATTTTTCACACTTATGGCCTTTGCAGCACCTCCTAGTCATGTGATCAAAATTCAGACACTTAGCAACTGGTTCATATTTATGATGGACCCAGTGTCTTCCTGGGAAGGGAGTGGGGGGACGGGCGACCTTCTGACAAGCAAAGTCAACAGGGAAGTCAGAATCACTGAACAACCAGGTTAACAACCAAAGTGACTCACTTAACAACTGTGGCAAGAAAGGTTGTAGAATAGGGCATGTTTAACTTAACAATGTCCTCGCTTAGTGAAAGAAATTTTGGGCACACTTGTGGTCGTTAAGTCAAGGACTACCTGTTTCTGGAGCTTCTCTTTACCTACTTCTATCCCCCACATGTATATTTTTAGTATCCTGTTTCCCCTAAAATAAGACATCCCCTGATAATAAGCCCAATCGGGCTTTTGAGTGCATGCCAATAAACCCAAGCGCTTATTTCAGGGTTCCAAAAAATATTAGACAGGGTCTTATTTTCGGGGAAACACGGTATCTATCTATCTATCTATCATCTATCTATCTATCTATCATCTATCTATCATCTATCCTGTTTCCCCCAAAATAAGACATCCTCTGATAATAAGCCCAATTGGGCTTTTGAGCACATACCAATTCCAAAAAATATAAGACAGGTTCTTATTTTCTGGGAAACATGGTATCTATCTATCTACGTATCTATCTATCATCTATCTATCTATCTATCTATCTATCTATCTATCTATCTATCTATCTAATCTATCTATCATCTGTCTGTCTGTCTGTCTGTCTGTCAGTCTATCTATCTATCTATCTATCTATCTATCTATCTATCTATCTATATCTATCTATCTATCTATCTATATCTATCTATATCTATCTATCTATCTATCTAATCTATCTATATCTATCTATCTATCTATCTAATCTATCTATCATCTGTCTGTCTGTCTGTCTGTCAGTCTATCTATCTATCTATCTATCTATCTATCTATCTATCTATCTATCTATATCTATCTATCTATCTATATCTATCTATCTATCTATCTACCCTGTTTCCCCCAAAATAGGACATCCCCTGATAATAAGCTCAAATGGGCTTTTGAGTCCATGGCAATAAGGCCAAGTGCTTATTTCAGGGTTCAAAAAAATGTAAGATAAGGTCTTATTTTCGGGGAAACACAGGTACTCACCTCAAGGTGTAATTTTTTATTTTTAAAGATGTTTTCCCAATAGAGGGAACGAGATTAAAATGCATCACCAGAATAATTTCTGTACACGGTATAAAAGGATGAATTATTGGGATATGAGGGGGTGGCGGGGAAATTAAGCAGAGACATACAGGACCCCTACTTGGCTATATATACTTCAGGACCTCTGCCATGATTTAGCTACCATGGACCATTTTCGTTCCACTCTCTGTGTCTAGCCACTTTTTGTAAGGTTTCAGTTTTTCCCTCATAAGCTTGTTGTGAAATGTTCTTCTTAAGTTGTCCACACCTGTTTTTTGGTCACGGCTGATTGGCTAGTTGGTACTTTGGCTCACACTACAGTTCCCTTCCTTTTGCACAAGTCCCTGCATTTTTTGCACAGTGTATGTGTGTGCGTGCGTGTTGGGCCTGTGCGTGCATGTTGGTGTGAATCCAGTTGGCGCTCCGATTTCTCAGGTCTCGTCTCTGCATCCTTCCCAAGACGCTAGGCCTCCAGTGATTTTTAACTGAGAAAAAAGAGTGCGGGGTGGGGGGGGAGAAATCCAAGGATTGGAAAATTATTTTAGGGTTCTTTTTTTTTTTCCCCCTCTCCTGCTCTTGGCTGTGCGAAATATGTTGTGGTGAATTTGCCACGGATGAAGCCACAAAAATGTCCATAAGCTATGATGGTTTCTAAAGTATGTGTCATTTTTTAATATATATATATGTTCGCGGTTTTTCTCTTCCGTATTTCAGCTTCAGTTTAGAATTGGGTTGGGCACTTTCTGTGTCTGCATGCCAAAATGGAGTACTCTCTAAAAAAGAAAAGGAAGGTAGGTCAAAAGTAGACAAGGAGTGAGCTCATTTCTCAGAGGTGTATATCTGCTCACTCCATTGCTCTTCTGTACCGAAATCAGCCGCAGTGTGACATTTCCCCATCTCAAAACAAGAAAATAAACTGGATTTTCAGACAGAGGCTCCCGAGTGTTGAGTGTACACACAATGCACCTTTTACTCTTGCACCCTTGAAAGTCCTCGATTTACAGCAGTTCCTTTAGAGACCATCCAGAGTTACAATGACACTGAAAAATAGTGGCCAAAATTTCACTTTTCTTCTTTATACTATACCTGCTATTCTAATAGCAAATCCTTCCTAAAAGTTATTGCATTACATTCTTTATTAAATTATATTTCCATTGATATACAATTTTATGGTACTACTCAAAAAAAAAATTGGCGTTATTAGCTAGTTTTAGAAAATACACTTTTCCCAAAAGGTTTCCACAATTTTGGCCAGTACTATATAACTTAACGACCCCTTTGCACCATCTGCCATGGTCACATTTACAAAATTCGGACGCTTGGCAGTTGGTTCCTATTTATGACGGTCGACCTTCTGATGAGCAAAGTCTATGAGGAAGCCAGGTTCACTTAACTTAACGGCAGGGGTTCTGTGGTACAAAAGATTGTAAAATGCGACAAAACTCACTGAACAAAAGAAATTTGGGGATCGATTGTGGTGGTAAGTGGAGAACTACCTATATTATGGGATGGCATTGGCACACTACAAAAACACACAAACACACACGCTGCTGGGGATCCTTTTTTTAAAGATCCTTTTAAATGCTTTCCATGGGAGCAAAATTCTAGAAGCCCAAGAACTGTTAGATTGTAAAAGAACTACCGTATTTTTTGGAGTATAAGGCGCACCTTCCCCCCCCCCCCCCAAAAAGAGGGTGAAAATCTGGGTGTGTCTTATATACCGAATGTAGCCCTGCCCAGCTTCTCAAACAGAGGTTTCAGAGGTGCTTCAGAAAAAAAAGCCCCCAAACAGAGCTTCAGAAAAAAAAGCCCCCAAACAGAGCTTCAGAAAAAAAGCCTCCAAACAGAGCTTCAGAAAAAAAAGCTTCCAAACAATAGCTTCAGAAAAAAAGCCTCCAAACAGAGTTTCAGAGGCTTTTTTTCCAAAGCTGTTTCAGAGGCTTTCAGAGGCAGGAAAAAAAGGTTTTTCTGAAATGGAGTTTCAGAAGTTTCAAAGGCAGAAAAAAAAGCAAAAAAAAAAAAAAGGCACAGAACTCACAACTAAGGAACCTGTTGCTAAAATTCACCTCTGGGAACAGCTGATTGGGGGTATTCCAGGAGGCCGATCCACCTGCCAATCAGCTTTTTTCTTATTTTTCTCCCCAAAAACTAAGGTGCGTCTTATACGCCAGTGCATTTTATACTCCGAAAAATACAGTATATATGAAACAGAATATCCAGATCTTATTGCCCAACCATGCTATTTACTTAAAAACCGGTAAAGGGCATCAAGGAAAATCAAACTTCACCATCATGTAATTGGAAGATTAGAAATTGGACCTGTCCAAGTCCTGCTTTAAGGTGACTTGAGCTTCCCTTTTAATTAAAACAGCTTAATTCCTGGCCAGGCGGTCAACTAGATTGAACCTTCAACTTAAACCAGAGAGAATTCAAGTCACTGAAAAATGTGTTATTTCACCCTTTTATGTATCATAGTCCAGTCCATCCAGGGGTGAAATCCAGCAGGTTCTGACAGGTTCTGGAGAACCGGTAACAGAAATTTTGTGCAGTTTGGAGAACCGGCAAATACCACCTCTGGCTGGTCCCAGAGTGTGGAGGGAATGGGGATTTTGCAGTATCCTTCCCCTGCCATGCCCACCAAGCCACGCCCACCAGGGCCACACCCACAGAACCAGTAGGTAAAAAATTTGGATTTCACCACTGAGACCATCAGTAGGCTATTGACTACATTCAGATGGATGAAGATGATCAGTGAAACATTTAAGCGGTAATTTCTTTCTTTAAGATGTTAGAAAGTTCTTTATATTTTTTCTGCAGATAACCAAGAGGGTTATCCATCGAATACATTTGCACCACATGCTTCAATCTGATGACTGAATTATTCCATTTTTTTGGGATCCTGCAACACCTTTTAATAAAATAAAGAGGCTTATTAAGCTGCCCAAAAACCTCTAATCAAGGTTAAAAATAACCAAGCTTATCAGGTCGTGGAAATGCCTCTATAAATTGACCCACTTAAATATAATGCCTGATTCCGATTCCTGGGAGAGGAAATTCTACATCCTTTTTCAGAAGTTCCTGTATTTATGTTTTGCATTTTAGGGAGTTCTGTCCAAATTTTTTTTCTCTTCCAGAACCTTAAAAGAAGAAAGGCCACTTCACACTATTAACGGCCTTTTCTACGTCTAAAAAAGTCAATTTGTTTTTCATTATGTTGCTCCACATGTTCCAAAATGCTCAAAACACATCTAGCATTCTCCTTTTAATTGATTTTTTTTAGGTGAAATCCCTGCACATCCTCATGAATAAATCTCTGCATAATTATCTTCAGTCTATCAACTGAGATGCAAGCAATTCTTGACTTACAACAGTTTGTTTAGTGACTGTTCAAAGTTACGATGGCACTTTTCATACTTAACGACCGTTGTGGCATCCCTATGGTCACGTGATCAAAAATTCAGATGTGTGACCCGTATTTATGACAATTGCAATTATCCCGGGGTCCCTTTTTGTGACCTGACAAAATCCATAGGGAAGTCAGATTCCCTTAACAAGTGTGTGACTAATATAACACTTGCTGTGATTCACTTAACAATTGGTTTTAGGCATTGCACTCATATTCCAACTTGCCAACTGTAACCAATCACTCAGCATGGATGAACTTAGCACTCGTGGGCCATCCAAGAAATCACGTTCAAGCAAACCATCCTTTACCACCACGTGCCAAGCTAGCCGAATGCAAAATACAGGTAGTCTATTTGACTTACGACCACGACTGAATGTTCTGCCCCAGCTACCGACCCCAAAGAACGCAGCACACACAAAATCCATACAAACCTTAGTTTACTAATTTAGGACTACTAATAAGCTTTCTTAGTAGTTGTTCGAACACAAGTACAGTTTAAATCAGTCTTTTCTGAACAAGGGCTGTTCATTTAACTTCATTAACAGCCAACACGAATCCAAAGAAGAATAACTCAATTCTGAGGCCCGGTATTTCAGATAACCGTAAGCTTACTGTGGTTGGCAGAATGCCCAAAAGCAATTTGCAGGAAAACTGACAAGAGAGAAACGAGCCGAATCAAACGTTTCTGGAATCAAGACGCGAAGGAATATGAATGAAGTTGTTTCCTGCAAATTGCCTCAGTCGTTGTCCTTCCTTAAATAGGCTAGGGAAATGGCCAATTAGCCCCAAGTCTTACTCTCGAGGAGACCTCCTCCTGAGGAGCCACTCCTGCCTTTTAACAGCTCTGCATGCTCGTGCATTGAGAAGAGGCTCCTCGTCTTCTTCCTCTTCATTTATAGGAGCTTCTGGAGGTTCTGAAGGCCCTGGCTGAATCCCTGCCTCTGGCACCACATCTTCTCCAGTCTCCTCATTGTCCGACTCGAGTGCCAGCTGCACAGGCTGCTAGCGCAGCACCACACCAGCCTCCTCGCTGTCTGAATCAGCTAGTAGCTGCACAGGCCGCATACGGGCCACAACACCCACCGGTTTTAATACCGGTTCTATAGAATCAGTGCGAACCGGGGGCAACCCACCTTCTGCACATGTGCAGAACGTATTTGATGACATCTGGCCAGGTGGGCGGAGCCTCCCACCACCGCTAACGGGAGCAACCCACCACTGCTGTCCTTTCAACTTCGAATGGTCACTCAATGAACTGTTGTAAGTCAAGGATTATCTGTATCCACTTATGGACAAACTGGATTTTCAATCCAGTTTTCGTGACCAAAATTTACAGGCAGAAATTCAAATCCTGTGGCCGGGGGTGTGGGGGACGGGGATGGGACAACTTCTTTGTTTTAAGGCAGGGGTAGCACAACAATTCTAAAGAGCACACATCCGAGAAGGACCCCCTCACTCTCTCTCTCCCCCCCCTCTCTCCCCCTCTCTCCCTCCCCTCTCCCTCTCTCTTTCTCTCTCCCACTCCCCCCTTTTTCTCTCTCCCTCTCTCTCTCCCCCTCTCCCTCTCTCCCACTCCCCCCTCTTTTTCTCTCTCCCTTTCCCTCTCTCCCCCTCTCCCTCTCTCTCCCACTCCCCCCTCTCTTTCTCGCTCTCCCTCTCTCCCCCACTGTCCCTCTCCATCTCCCTCTCTCTCCCTCCATGCATTTGCTGAAGGCATGTTTGGAACCGTGGGCTCCAAAAGGGTTCAAAACCCCCAAGGTAGCTTGCTCCCAAGCCAACATCTGATCTACTTTTCTCATTTAAATTTTGGACACCTCATGATTTGGACACCCACGCCCATACCTTTGCCCTACAAGTGTGCGAACCCAGCCCTCGACGGGTTGTTTTAATTTCAGGCGAGGATTTTGCAAGACGAATAGCACAATACTTCCCAATAGTTTTGGCTGGGCCCGCTCTGCTCTGTCTTGTAACATGCCAGGCAGGAAGCAAACTCTTCGCCCAACCAAGAACCAAAAAAAAACCCCAACCCACCTCTTAAATTTTTGCATGCAAGAATTGGTGGAGTTGCTAAGAGCAACTGGAGGATTGGACAAAAGGACACCTGCTGTGTTCTCACAATTCCGCAAACTCACCAACCCCCCACATCTGGGTTAACCCTAAGCTAAACTCAACAACATTGATTTACATTAATATTACATTAAGCCCAGGGATGGGCTTCAATAATTTTAACAAGGGGTTCCCTGCCCAGTTGCTGGGTGAGCATGGCGATGGGTGGGTGTAGCCTACTTGGCCTCCTGCACCATTGCGGAGGGGGCAATTTTTGCCCTCCTCAGCTCTGAAGGTTTTCCTCGAGCCTCCGGGAGGGCGAAAACGGCCTCCCCAGGCTCCGGAGGCCCTCTGGAGGCCTTCCCGAACTTCCGGTAGGCCTGCTTTTCAGCCTCCCCAAACCTCCACGCATGCCCTCCACTTACCTGCATCCAAAACAGGCTGCGTGGGGGCTCCTGGGAGGGGCGGGGCAGAGTGGGATTTGGGGGTTCTCCGAACTGCACAGAATCTTAGCTAGAGGTCTTTCCGAACCCCTGCGAACCCTCAGCAGCCCACCCATGATTAAGCCATAATATAATTTGCAAAGCCTGTTGCTTGTACACCCAGGTTTAGGGGTTCTGGTGTCATCTGAGTCAAGGCATGGGAATCAAACTCGGCTACTTCCTTGCAAAAATTCAAAGCACCCGAGACTGAAGACGTTGACAAGGTATGAACCAGTATATTAAGTTAAATCCCAATATAGGTTTGCAAAGCCTATTGTGGCTTGTTCACCCAGGTTTGTGTGGCGGGGGGGCTCCTGAGTTTGAGGAGGCAAGGCACAGGGACCAAACTCAAGCTTCCTCTTTGCAGCTGGAATTCAAAGCGATGGAGGACTGAAGGCACGATGGCACAGTGGTTAAAGTGCAGTATTGCAGGCAAACACTGCCCACAGCCTGGAGTTCGATCGTGATCGGCTCAAGGTTGATTCAGCCTTTCATCCTTCCGAGGTTGGTGAAACAAGGACCCAGATTGTTGGGGGCGATAGGCTGACATTGTAAACTGCCCAGAGAGTGCTGTAAAAGCATTATGGGACAGTATATTTATTATTTATTAGTTTGATTTATATGCTGCCCTTCTCCGGAGGCTCAGGGCGGCTTACAATGCGTTAAGCAATAGCCTTCATATTTTTGTATATACCTGCTTAGTAGGGCTTTTGCCCCCCCCCCCCCCCCCCCCCAATACGGTGTTCTTTTTTTAATACAAAGTCAGCTTATTGCCCCCACAATCCGGGTCCTCATTTCACTTACCTTGAAAGGATGGAAGGCTGAGTCAACCTTGAGCCTGGTGAGATTCGAACTTGCAGTAATGGCAGGCAGCTAGCAACTAAGTGCTACTTTAACAGCACTTAGTCCACTGCGCCACCAGGCTCTTATAAAGTCTAAATGCTACAGTGGCATCCTAGAGCGCCTCACAATCAGGAGGCTGTGAGTTTGATCCTAGGTAGAGGCAGATATTTCCCTCTTTGGGCATGATGAGAATATATCTGGTGAATATAACTCCACATTGGCGACAGGAAGGGCATCCGGCCAGTAAACACTCAGCTCCATTCAGATGCCCAGACTCCACCCCGCAAAGGATTATGGGGTCATTAAAAGAAGATGATGATATAAAGCAGTGATGGCTAACCGTTTCTGGACAGAGTGCCCAAAACATATGCACACATGCTTGTGCGACTCCCTGCATGCGCCCTGCCCCCCCGCACATGTGCACACCCCCCCGTATGCACCATGCCCCCCACGCATGCATAAACACCATGTGCCCCATCCCCGCATATGCACTCACGGCCCCCCGCACACGCCCCACCCCCCATGCATGCGTGGCAGACACCCAAAGACCAGCTGACTTGGTGGGAGGCGTGCATGCATGCACAGCGGAGCTAAACTGGGGCGCCATCAGAGTGGGCGCTGCGTGCCACCTCTGGCACGCGTGCCCTAGGTTCGTCATCACGGATATAAAGTCTACATGCTATTGCTATTTCCTGAGCCTATTTTCACCTAAACATTGACAAAGCTTGGTCTTTGGATGTTTCCCCAGTGCCTCAATCTTGGCAGCTCTGAATAACCACAGCCGGACTTCCCTCCCTGCCTCTCCTTGGCATTTCGCTTCCGAGAGAAACGTCCTTGGGGGGGGGGGGGGAGGGAGGCCAATCCCCCACCACAAACTCCTTTCAAGCAAGCTGCATTTGTACCACTGGCAGGATCAGCGTGTTTATTGTGAACACAGTCTAGGCGCCAGGGCCCAAACGGACTCAGTGCTGGGTGCCAGGCCCAAGGGAGGAAAAGAATGCCCCCCTCGTGCCCCCCTCCCTGGGCACCCCAGCATTCCCACAATGTATGATCTGTAGGCTTCTTCCGGGCAGTGGAACGTCTCAGCATTTCCAAGGCCAGCTGAGCAGCCAACATCTCTCCCCGCCGGCCCCCTCCCCCAGTATTTGTCCAGTTCTCGCTGCACTCCGAGGCGCCTGCGTTTTCTTAAAGGGTGAAATTGAAAATTTCTCTTGTCAAGCAGCCCCTCCTGCCTTCCTTAAGAGCCATTCTTGATTTCGGCCAGGAACTGTTGAGCCCACCAGTCTTCGAGATCAATGGGAACAAAATCTGAAAGAGGGAAGTTAGATTAGATTAGATTAGCATTCTTTATTGGCCAAGTGTGATTGGACACACAAGGAATTTGTCTTCGGTGCATAAGCTCTCGTACATAAAAAGACAAGACGCATTCGTCAAGAATTATAAGGTACAACACTTAATGATAGTCATAGGGTACATGATATAGGGTATATAAGTCTAAGTGCTCTTGCTGATTAACTGTGGTGGCGGAGTGGTTAGAGTGCAGTATTGCAGTCTAATTGTGCCAACTGCCAGCAGTTCGAGTCTCGCCGGCTCAAGGTTGACCCATCCATCCATCCTTCGGAGGTCGGTAAAATGAAGACTCAGATTGTTGGGGGCAAGAGGCTGACTCTGAGAGGGCTGTAAAGCACCATGAAGCAGTGGTGAAATCCTACCGGTTCG
Source organism: Masticophis lateralis (assembly GCA_030761175.1). NCBI lineage: Eukaryota > Metazoa > Chordata > Lepidosauria > Squamata > Colubridae > Masticophis > Masticophis lateralis. The sequence continues at coordinate 11,012,137 of JAUDYJ010000013.1, forward strand.
CACTGGTTCAGGGGAATCAGTAGTGATAAATGCTACAGGTTCAGTGAACCGGTAGTAAAAAAAAGCTACCGGTTGGTCCGAACCGATATTTCCAACGATCAGCTGTGCCGCATAATTTAAAATTGCTAGAAAGCAGGAAATCTTGCTTTCTAGTGAATCTAAATCGTGCGGCACAGCTGTTTCCCCTGCCCTCGCTGTTCTACTTACCTTCCCAAGCCTCCTTTTTCTCTGCAAAGCACTGCGCATGCAGTGAACTGGTGGCAAACGGGGGAAGATTTCACCACGGCCATTAAGCAGTATATAAGTCTAAGGGTTATTGCTACTGCTATTTCTCCTATGTTTATTTATTTATTATTTATTTTACTATTGCGATTTATATGCCACTGTTCTCCCGAAGGACTCAGGGTGGCTTACAGAACAAATCGATAATACAAACCACAATACAAATTAAAATCCCCATTAAAACCAAATTAAAATTATTACAGTGTACAAACCCCCAACGGATCAGTCCATTTGGTGAAAGAGCCACGTTTTCAGTTCGCGGCAAAAGGAGAGGTCGGGGTCTGTCCTGAACTTGGTGGGCAAACCATTCCAGAGGGTCGGTGCTCCGACAGAGAACGCCGACTGGGGGGCGTCCCCCTGGGGGCCGCCAGCCGACATTGTTTGGCTGACGGCACCCTGAGGAGGCCTGCTCTGTGAGAGCGCATGGGACGATGGGAGGATGGCAGGAGATGGTCCTGCAAGTACCCTGGGCCTAAGTCATGTTGTAGAACACTATTTCTCAACCTTAGCAACTTTAATGCGGGTGGAATTCAACTGCCAGAATTCCCCAGCCAGCTTGCTTCTACTTGGATTTGGGGAGAAGCAAAGGGGTCGTTTCCTTACTCACCTTTCAGCTCTGGGCTGGGTGTTTTCTCTGTGTATTGGATTGGGCCAGATCCGCCATCTCCCTGTTCTTGACTGTGGAGCTGCTCTTCCACTTCTTGCCATGCTAGAAACAGGAAGAAAAGAACATACAGAACACAGTGGCCAAAATTATGGAAACCTTTTGGGAAAAGTGTATTTCCTAAAACTAGCTAATAACACCACTTTTTTGGGGGGGGGAGTAGTACCATAAAATTATATATCAACAGAAAGATAATTGAATCAAGAATGTAATGCGATAACTTTGATGATGATGATGATGATGATGATAATAATAATAATAATAATAATAATAGCAAAATCGCACAAACTGATTACAAAGCTAGACATGACCAAGTTGCTAAATTTGTCCACTAATTTAATCCAGGCCATCGTGTGTCAGGAGCCGGGGAGAGGGGGTTGTGTATGCACAGGGGCAGAGTGCATAGAATTATGGGTGTGGACATGTGCATGTGTGATGGCCCCCACGACCCCCTCTCCTGGCACACGATGGCAAAAAGGTTAGCCATCACCGGACTAGAAGACTTCCAAGGTCCCTTCCAACTCTGTTATTCTATATTCTAAGGCATTGGGGCTCCATCAGTGTTTTGACTTCTTCCTAGAACAGCATTTTTCAAACTTCATCTTCCAGAATTCTTCATCCCACATGCTGGGAGTTGGGGAATTCTGGGAGTTGAAGTCCACACTTCTTCGATTGGCCACGCTTGAAGCCTCCTGTCAGAGTCAGCCAGGAGCTAACTTACCTTCGTACACAAACCGGACATTTTCTTCGTGAGCTACGGTGTAGTTTTCCTCTATGGTTGTGGGGGGTGAGATCATCAACGGGGGTCTCTTTCCATTGACCCTGTTGAACACAAGCTTGGGAAGGGGGCTGCAAAGAGAAAAGAGAAGAGAAGAGGATTTTATTTGGGGTCCGTTAGGAATACGGGTACTCCTGGACTTACAACCAGTGGCTTAAGGGCTGTTCAGAGTTTGCAAAATTCACATGACCACTATATATGAATATCTCTATCTTTATCTCTATCTCTCTATGTATCCATCTATGTATCTATCTATTTACCTATCTACCTATCTATCTATCATCTATCTGCTTTTATCATCTACCTTCTCTTATCTATATCTATCTATCTATCTATCAATCAATCAATCTATCTATCTATCATCTATCTGCTTTTATCATCTACCTTCTCTTATCTATATCTATCTATCTATGTAGGTCTTTGGCTATCTATCTATCTATCTATCTATCTATCTATCTATCTATCTATCTATCATCTATGTATCATCTATCTGCTTTTATCATCTATCTTCTCTTATCTATATCTATCAATCTATCAATCTATCATCTATCTGCTTTTATCATCTATCTTTTCTTACCTATATCTATCAATCTATCAATCAATCTATCTATCTGCTTTTATGATCTATCTATCTATCTATCTATCTATCTATCTATCTATCTATCTATCTATCTATCTATGTATCATCTAACTGCTTTTATCATCTATCTTCTCCTATCTATCTATCTATCTATCTATCTATCTATCTATCTATCTATCTATCTATCTATCTATCTATGTAATCATCTATCTGCTTTTATCATCTATCTCCTCTTATATCTATCTATCTATCTATCTATCTATCTATCTATCTATCTATCCATCTAAAACTAGCTAATAACACCACTTTTTTTAGAGTAGTACCATAAAAGTATAGATCAATGGAAAGATCATTTAATCAAGAATGTCATGCAATAACTTTGATGAAGGATTTGCTATTAGAATAGCAGTTACAGTATACAGAAGAAAAGTGAAACATGTAGAAAAAACAAGATCTACAAAAATGATCCCCATAGAAAAAAATGAGATATGCCAAAATTATCACCGTGTCAGTTAATACTTAGTTGGGGAACTTTTGGCATGAATGATAGCCTTACAATGTCTTCCCATGGAGTGAACTAAGTCTTTTAGTTCTGCAGCTGTTATCATTTGAAACAAAGATTTAAGGATTGCTTCTATTAACTGGGTTTTATTGCTGGGTCGCTTCTGACTAACCAGTTTCTTTAGTCGGTTCCCTAGATTTTCAATTGAGTTAAGGTCTGGGCTATTCCCAAACCATTCCAGCAGTGAAATAGGATTTATCTTGAAATTCCCCCCAAAAGTTCTGTTATTAGCCATCAAACCTCAAAAATACACTTTTCCCAAAAGGTTTCCACAATTTTAGCCACTACTGTATAGTAGTGGAAGAAGGGTTCACCATCCATCATCCAAGCTAATACTTGTGCTGGCTCGTCCCAGAGATTTAACAGTCCATTTTTAATCTTTCCTAATCCTGAGTCAGATTAGTGAAAGAGCCACAATCTTTGGCACAGGATGGTTAGAAGATTGCATCAGCCTTCAAAGGAGACGGATCGGAGCCCTAATAAAAGGGAGATTCCCTGGGTTTAAACATCAAAAGAATCGCACACGAGATCGGAGGCTCCACACCTCCTGCTCGAACCATTTTTGAATTGGCACGGAATTTGTAGAAAATCAATTTGGAATTGAATTTCCAGACCTGATCTGAATTGGAATTCCTAACGAAGCTGTGTGTGTGGAAGCACTCGTGAGAAAAAATGTAGAGAAGAGCAACCAGGATGATGAGGGGACTTAGAGGATAAAACATACGAAGAACGGTTGCAGGAACTGGGCCTGGCTAGTCTAGTGAAGAGAAGGATCAGGGGAGACATTATAGCAGTCTTCCAATATCTGAGGGGCTGCCACAGAGAAGAGGGGTGTCAACTTGATGATGAAGATGTTGAGACTCTAGAAAGAGTGCAGAGAAGAGCAACCAAGAGGATTAGGGGACTGGAGACTAAAACATACGACGAATGGTTGCAAGAACTGGGCCTGGCTAGTCTAGTGAAGAGAAGGATCAGGGGAGACAGGATAGCAGTCTTCCAATATTTGAGGGGCTGCCACAGAGAGGAGGAAGGGGGTCAAGCTCCTTCCTTCCTTCCTTCCTTCCTTCCTTCCTTCCTTCCTTCCTTCCTTCCTTCCTTCCTTCCTATTTTCCAAAGCACCTGAAGGGCAAACAAGGAATAATGGATGGAAACTGAACAAGGAGAGGTTCAACCTGGAAATAAGGAGAAATTTTCTGACAATGAGAGCAATCAACCCATGGAACAGAAGTTGCTTAGGAAGTTGTGGGAGCTTCATCACTTGAGACTTTCAAGAAAAGATTAGACTGCCATTTGTCAGAAATAGTGTAGGTTCTCCTGCTTAGGTGCAAGGAGATCTACAAGGTCCCTCCCAACTCGGTTAATCTAATCTAATTCTTGCTTCCTTTTGCAAATCTGCAAAATCCAACTGCTCAGGTTTGCAGTTCAGGTCAATCCAATAGGTATTTTCTACTCGACCACAATCGAGCCCAAAATTTCCATCGCTAAGCGAGACATTCGTTCAATGAGTTTGCCCCACTTCTGCGACCTTTCTTGCCGCGGTCGTTAAGTGAGTCACTGCAGCTCTGAAGTTAGTAGCCTGGTTGTGACGTGAATCTGGCTTCCCCATTGACTTTGCTTGTCAGAAGATTGCCAAAGGGGATTATGCCACCCTGGGACACTGCGACCGTTATAAATACGAGTCAGTTGCCAAACATCCATGACCATGGGGATGCTGCATTGGCCGTTAAGTGTGGAAAAACACAGGAATAAACCACTTGTTTCAGGACCGTCATCACTTTGAACTTCTCTGAACAAAGTGTTGTAAGTTGAGGACTCCTTTGCATTGGTGCAAACAAGAACTTTCACGAGCAAGCCTAAGATTTCAGCATGAATTGGCAATTCCTCAAACGTGAGTGCTTTCAGTTTTGAACTATTTATTTATTTATTTATTTATTATTTATTTATTATTTAAATTTTTATACCGCCCTTCTCCCAAGGGACCCAGGGAGGTACACAGCCATAATAAAAACAACATATACCACAAAAGTTAAAAACAGTTTGAAACATATTCAATAGTTTGGCCCTATTTTTAAAAACTCCAAGACTAAAATACCCATTTAAAAGTCATTATTTCGTCAGCCCAGCCTGTTGAAATAGTAAAATCTTAAGGGCATGGCGAAAGGTACGTAGGTCGGGGATCCTACGTATATCCGGGGGCAATTCGTTCTACAGGGTGGGTGCCCCCACAGAGAAGGCTCTCCCCCTGGGGATCACCAGTCGACATTGTTTGACCGATGGCACCCTGAGGAGTCCCTCTCTGTGGGAGCGTACTGGCCAGTGGGAGGCTATCGGTGGCAGAAGGCGATCTCGTAAATATCCTGGTCCTAAGCCATGGAGCGCTTTAAAGGTGGTAACCAACACCTTGAATTGCACCCGGAAGACCACCGGAAGCCAGTGCAGCTCGCGCAGGAGGTGTTACGTGGGTGCGCCGTGTCGCCCCCATAATAACCGCGCGGCCGCATTCTGGATCACTTGGAGCCTCTGAGTGCTCTTCAAGGGGAGCCAAATGTAGAGAGCATTACAATAGTCCAGACAGGAACTGTCATTAAGCAAGGAGCTGTAAATTGAGGACTATCTGTATTCCTTGAATGAAGAGGCAAGGCTAATTCTGCTCCTCTTACTACCAATAATATTTCTCCTTTTGTTCAAGAATATGCAAGTCACTATCTCGGATGGGATTCTGGACTGTGTCCCAGTTTCTAAGTTCTCTGGGGCAGGAGTCCAATGGCATATGACCCAGATCCTTCCACCTGATCGCACTTCCACAACATCAAGCAAATCACATGTTGTTTACTCTTCCTTCCCAACCCTCCTCCTCCTTCTGTGTCCCATCCAGGCCCTCTCCCAAATTCTCGTTGCAACTGGACACGCATTTTTTTCAAGGTCAGTAGAACAAACGGTCATTGTAAAAAAAAACAACAACAACCAGCCAGCACCAAAGCTGAAAGAGACACACAACAGTGGGAAATGCGACAGCGCAAGATCTGAAGGGGGATCGATACGCATCTACAGCAATGGCCAAAATTGTGGAAACCTTTTGGAAAAAGTGTATTTTCTAAAAGTAGCTAATAACACCACTTTTTGGGGGGGGGGGAGTAGTACCATAAAATTATATATCAATGGAAAGATAATTTAATCAAGAATGTAATGCAATCACTTTTAGGAAGGATTTGCTATTAGAATAGCAGTTACAATATAAAGAAGAAACAGGTAGAAAAAACCAAGATGTACAAAAATGATCACCATAGAAAAAAATGAGGTATACAAAAATGATCCCCATGTCAGTTAATCCTTAGTTGGGGAACCTTTAGCATGAATTATGCCCTTAGTACGTCTTCCTACGGAGCAAACCAAGTCTTTGAGTTCTGCAGCTGTTATCATGTGAAACCAAGATTGAAAGATTGCTTCTAATCACTGGGTTTTATTGCTGGGACTGAGTAACAAGTTTCTTGAGTCGGCTCCATTTTCAATTGATCTGGGCTATTCCCAGGCCATTCCAGCAGTTGAAGAGGATTATCTTGAAACTCCCAAAAAAAAAAAAAAAAAAAAAGTGTTGTTATGAGCCATCAAACCTTAAAAATATATATTTCCCCAAAAGGTTTCCACAATTTTGGCCACTACTATTTGTTAACGTGCATCCGACCTCAGTCTGGTACCTTTCCGGCCCAAATTATATATTTTATTAAATACACTTTGAGATAAACACCTTTTTTGAGGGGGGGGGGGAGAAAAAGCTTCAGAGAATGAATTGCACCGTTTTCCGTCCCCTTTCCATGCCTAAACATTGCATGACAAGAAACCTTCCCCGCCACCCTTCACTCCATGAGGTCTAGAATCTTGTGCAAAAGTAGAAAGAGGAAACTTTGCAAACTACCACCTGAACTATGTATATAATACAATGGTACCGTAGTCTTAACTTTGCATTAAACTGTGATTGCTTAACGATTGTACACAAAAGCACTAAGACAGGGGTCCGCAACCTTAAACACTCAAAGAGCCATTTGGACCCATTTCCCACAGAAAAGAAAACACCGGGAGCCACAAAACCCTTCCCGTGCCTGACTATTTCCTGAGCGGCCACAAAACTAGCATATATAGTTGAATTAAATGTTCTGTTGTCTTCTGAAACTTTTCTTTTCTTGGATTTATCCATGGTTGGCCTACGGGGGTCGAAAAACTCAATAAATCACATGCCGGCGGCTGTCGCACATTGGCAGTTGTGACACATATTTTGAGCGACAGGAAGCCACAGCAGAGGGGTGAAAGAGCCACATGCGGCTCCAGAGCCTCAGATTGCTGACCCCTGCACTAAGACATATCATGGATTAATGGCTCACAGTTGGCTAGGCATATACAACATAAATTACATCTTCGTTTTGTTGCACCCAATTTAGCCCACAGGATTTCTATATAGTCCAGCATATTCTCACCAGTGTAGACACCCAAAGAAAACTATGATTCCCTTAACCATGATCAAGCTTATCCTTCAAACACAACTAAATGAATGCATCAGAGGTGGGTTTCAGCAGGTTCTGACCAGTTCTGGAGAAACAGTAGCGGACATTTTGAGTCGTTCAGAGAACCGGTAGTAAAAATGCTAACTGGCGCCGCCCCCATCTATTCTCTGCCTCCCAAGTCCCAGCTGATTGGGAGGAAATGGGGATTTTGCAGTAACCTTCCCCTGGAGTGGGGAGGGAATGGAGATTTTACAGTATCCTTCCCCTAGAGTGGGGAGGGAATGGAGATTTTACAATATCCTTCTCCTGCCCCGCGCACCAAGCCACATCAATCAAGCCATGCCACGCCCACCAAGCCACGCCCACCGAACCGGTAGTAAAAAAATTTGAAATCCACCACTGGAATGTACATATAATCCTCTACCACTGTGATGGTGCGCGAAGCCATATCTGTGGGCACGCGAGCATTGCCCTAGTTCAGATGCAGCGAGCTTGTGCATGCTGGCCAGCTGATTTATGGGCCTTCCGGGCCCACCAGAGGGGCCTACAGAGTGCCTCCAAGGGGGGGGAGGCCATTTTCACTCTCCCCAGGCTCCAAGAAAGCCTCTGGAGCCTGGGGAGGGTGAAAAACCACCCTACTAGGCCCACCGGTAACTTTTTTGCCATCGCGTGCCATAAGTAGGGGGAGCGTGTGGGGGGGGGGTGTCGTAATTTCTCTCTAGTTTTGGCATCGAATTCATGGTTTTCCAACTATTTTCTGGCTTAGTATCTTAGTATCTTAAGAGGTAGGGGCTCTTTGGTGTCCCCTGGGGTTAGTTCACGCTTCCGCGAACTCTTCCTAGCCAGAAAATGGGTTAATTTTGTTACATCATTTAACGTGCGTTGGGCAAACGCGGCTATAAAGTAAGGAGAGATTTATGAAGCACTTTTTGGACTCTTGCTACATAAGTAAATACCCAGGACAATAAACTATATAGACCAAAAGGAAGATAACTTTGTCAATGGGACTGCTGAGTATCTTCCAAGTGGGTGGGATACCTTCATGGTCTTGCACAAGTCGTTTATTTGAGCAAAGCTGGTCATAGCGCTCAACAAAGTATTTAATTTTCAAGCAGGTAATGCTATGGTGAGTTCTAGTCCTGTCTTTGGCATGAAACCAGCTAAGGCAGAGATGGCTAACCTTTTAGCCATCGCGTGCCAGGGGGGAAGGATGGCACAGTGGGCGTGGTTGGTCCGTTTTTCTCTCCCCCCAGGCTCCAGAGCCTTTCTAGGAGCCTGGGGAGGGTGAAAATGGCCTTCCCCACCTCCCCGGAGGCCATCCGGGAGCTGGAAACGGCCTGTTTCCCTACTTCCAGTGGGCCCAGAAGGCCCAAAAATCAGCTGGCCGGGAGCTGAGCTTGCGAGCCCACCGATATGGCTCTACGTGCCACCTGTGGCACATGTGCCAAAGGTTCGCCATCAGGGAGCTAAGGTGACTTTGAGCCAGCCGCTTTCTCTCAGCCCTAGGAAGAAGGCAATGGCAAAACGCTTCTGAAAAAAGGTGGCCAAGAAAATTGCAGGAACTTGTCCAGGCAGTGCCAGAGAATGAAACACAATGGAATGGAAGAAACAAAATACTGTATTTTCCTGCGTATAAGACTACTTTCTAACACACAAAAATCTTCTCAAAAGTCGGGGGTCGTCTTATACGCCGGGTCTCATTCTCCTGTAACCAGGCAGACCAGCCCATTAGGCTCTGACGAGCCTTAAATGGCTCTGAGGAGGGTCATCTTATACGCCGGAAAATACGGTAATAAAAAGTTACAATGGCTGGATTTGCCATTGGTAAACTGGCATCCAGCCAGCCAGAAACTAAACAAAAGAATAATTTGTTTTGCAACACAAATGGTTTTTCTAAACGCTGGGAAGTATTGTCAGCTCTTTCAGAGCCCTTTGAGGTGTGGGGAAAGGATTTTAACCCAACTCAATTTACGACCACAATCGAGCCCAAAATTTAGCTTGCTAAGTGAGGCGTTCGATCGGTGAGTTTTGCCCCATTTTACGACGTTCCTCATTCCTCGTTTGTTAAGTGAATCGCTGCAGCTGTTAACTTCACAACTTCACACGGTTGTGAAGTGAGGTTTCCCCGTTGACTTTGATGGTCAGGAGGTCGCAGAAGGGGATTCCCCAGGACACTGCAACCGTCATACATGTGAGTCAACTGTCAAGCATCCGAATGTAAACCACGCAAACCATGGGGATGTTGCAACGGTCATAAAGAGTGAAAAAAGGTCGCACGTCACTACTTTCCGTGCTGTTGTAACTTCAAACGGTCACTAAACGAACGGCCATCATTCGAGGAGTACCTATGCAGTGTTACAATTGTGTAATCAAACTGAATGCTGTTGTGTAATGAAAACAGGTGAACTCAAGGGCGGATCCATTTCTCACCACAAACAAATCTTATACCTGTGGGATTTTTTTCAGCCACGAAAGCGTTTTAACGCATAATTACGCTATAATTTACACACACACACACACAGATTACCCAAAGCACAACCGTTGGGTTCATCTAACCGACAATGCCCAAATAAACGAGCAATTAATATTATGGTGTGATCTACTTCAGGGGTTTTCAAAGATTTTTCAGGCTGCAGAACCCCTTTAAAAATGGAAATAAACAAGCGGAAGTTTCCTAGATTAAGAGGTGAAGCTTGAAAATCCTCAATTCACAATCCTTCGTTTAGCGACAGTTCAAAGTTACAACAGCACGGAAAAAAGTGACTTGCAATCAGTCCTTGCACCAGTGGTGGATTGCTCCCGGTTTGGACCGGTTTGATAGAACCGGTAGTAAAACCAACGGGAAGCTCTGCCCGACCCCCACATCATCAGGGAGCTCCTGCGCATATGTGCACGGCCCGTTGCAAACCGGTAGTAAAGGTAAAGTAGAGCCCACCCCTGCCTTGCACCTATGACTGTTGTAGCGTCCTCACAGTCCTGTGATTCAAAATTCGGGTGTTTGGCAATTGGCATATTATTCACAATGGTTGCAGCAATCCCTGGGGTCCCTCGTGACCTTCTCAGCTCGTTTCCAACAAGTAAATGGGGGGGGGGGGGGGAAACTGGGTTTGCTTTGCAACTGTGTGATTCACTTAACAACTGGAGAGGTTTGGTTAACTGTGGCCGAAAAAGAAAGAGTTGCAAAATGCGGTATTACTCACGGAACAACTTGCCTTGCTTGGCAATGGAAATTCTGGTCCCAAATTATCATAATTCGAGAAATATTTGTACAAAACGGGCTACGTTTGAGGGAGGGTTTTTTTTTTTTCATCCTTCGTCCTTCCGAGCTCGCCCGTTCCAACACTATTTCCTAAACTCTATCCTGCTTATCCCAAAGGTGCTTTTTTTCAAGAGGCCACTGGACTTTCTGATTTTCCTTTGAAGACGTTTCTCTTCTCATCCAAGAAGCTTCTTCAGTTCTGACTGGATGGTGGGGAATGGAAGGATTTATACTCCTTGAAGACAGCTGGTCATTTGCATCCTTTAAGAGGGTCGTTGAGGCCACTTGGAGGTTGCTCTGTGTTCTCAGGGTCACCTGAGTGGGGCAAATGGTTCCTGCAGTCTGCAATTTTTCCTCTTGAAATCCATTCCTACTCCCACGCCATTCCAAGAGGGTTCATCCCAAATTGCACAGCTATCTCTACAAACTTTTATCTCTCTTGCTTTTAACACAACAGGCTGAATGGTAAAGGCTGCATTTCCACTATAGGCTGAATTATAAACCACAGGTCGACCTCGGTTTACAGCGGTTTCATTTAGTGACCGTTCAACGTTATGACGGCACTGGGAAAAAAATGACTTATGACCGTTTTCCACGGTTACGACCCTTTGCAGCATCCACATAATGACGTGATCAAAATTCAGAGGCTTGGCAAGGGGTTCATATGTATGACCGTTGCTATGGCCCACGATGACGTGTGATTCCCCCTTTGGTGACCGTCTGACAAGCAAAGCCAATGGGGAAATCAGATCCACTGAACGACAGGGTTACTCATTTAACAACCGCAGTGATTCACTCAACAGCTGTGGCAAGGAAGATTGTAAAATAGAGCAAGAACTCCGTTCACAAATGCCTCGCTTAGCCACAGCAATTTGGGGGGCTCCGTTGTGGTCGTAAATCGAGGACTACCTGTAATTCAACTCCAGTTTAGCACATCCTGTGAATCCAAGCAGATAGCAAGTAATCCCAAAAGCAGATACACGTTTGAACAAAAGACCTCTACAATCAGCCATTCAACTCAGAGGGTCTAGTCTAGTGGACTTCAACTCCCAGAATTCCCCAGCCAGTATCTCAACACATCATAAAAGCTGTCAAGGTGTCTAGATGATGACCTAGGAATTCTGGGAGTTGAAGTCCACCACTCTTCCTCTTAATCTTAGAGCACATCCGGGAGAGTTTCCAAGCCAAGTAAACCAAAGAGCAAAGGCAGAGTGAGTGCGCCCAGGAGGAGGAGGGACACCCAAAGGAATGCAAAAGAGCCCCAGCTGCCTAGTGCTCAGCACCTCCTCCTCCTCCCCACCCAAGGAAGGCGGGCATTCAACAGGTTTAGCAGCCACCTTCATACTCCTGCACCCCAATCCTCCCAAACCATCCACCCCACTTCTCCCCTGCCTTGGCCTTCTCTAGGGCTGGTGGGGGGGGCGTTCCTCCAATCTTGGTCACTTTAAGGCTTGTGGACTTCAACTCCCAGAATTCCTCAGGCAAAGCTTTGCCTGAGGAATTCTGGGAGTTGAAGTCCACAAGTCTGAAAAGTTCGCTAAGATTGGAGACCCTCCCCCCCTGGCTCTAGTCCTAGGGCAAAGGCTGGCTCCTGGGCACAAGCCCCTCCCCTCCCCCACACACCCACTCCCGTCTCGTGACGTCCTTTGATGTCACCTGCCTACTCCCCCTTCCCTCCCCCCCCAAAGGAGATTCCCCTCCCTCCAGGCTCGCACGTGCCACCTCCCCGGTCGGGGTTGTCCTTGCCAAGCCCACGTGGCTGGGAGAGGAGAGTGGGGGGGAGGCAACAGAGGGCGGCCAGAGGGGGTGGGAAGGGGGGGGACGGGTAACCCCCCCTTCTCCTCACCCCCCACTCCCCCACCTACCCCCCTCCTCCCTCCCCTTGGTTGGGAGCCATGCGGCCACAAGGACAGCTGCCAAGCTTTCCGACAAGGTCACCTCCACTTCCCTTCCGGGGAGGCTGCCAGTCAGTCTGCCGGAGACCCCCGTTGGCCAGCCTGGGCGACCCCTCTGGGCTCGACCGATCGCTCCCACCTCCCCCATCCGGAGCCAAGGGAGACCCAGCCCGCGGCTGGGCAGTGCCAGCCCCGGGCAAAACACGCGGCAAGGTCAACCGGGCACCGGGGACGTCCTCTCTTCTCCTCTCCTGTCTCGCCGCCGCGGTTTTTTGCTTTGCATCGGGGAAACCCCCCAGCCCACCCCACCCCACCCTCCCCTTCCTCACCTGGCCAGGGGCCACGAGCTGAGCTCCGCCGCCGGTTGCTGCTGGAAATGCTGCTGGTGCTGCTGGGGTTGCGGCCGCCGGCATTTCAGATCCACCAGTTTGCTCTCCACCTGCTGCGTGGGACCTGCGTGGAGGGGGGGCGAGAGAGGCGCACGCAATCCGTATACACACACACACACCTGGGCCTGCGGAACGGCCCGACACTTGATTCAGCCCGTCCGGGGTTGGAGGAGAAGAGAGGTGGGTGGGTGCAGTTCAAGGAGAGGGGGGGGGGGCGCCTCTTTTCTTCTTCTTCTTCTTTTTTTTTTTTTTTGCAGGGGAAGAGACATAGGGGGGTGGGTTTCCCAGGTGGGGAGAGGAGGATCGCGACTCCCCGATCTTCTTCCCCTGGGCTGGCTGGGGAAGATGGGCATTGTCGTCAGGGGTGGAATGGAGAGGAAATCCACGAGCCCTCTATCTACTCACCCACCCACCTACCTTTCCCAAGCCTTACCTGTCCTCCTCTGCGTGGCTAGCTTGCTCGGGCCCTTGGTGATGGTGTACATCATCGGAGCAGGCAGGCAGGCAGGCGCGCACTCAAGCGTTCCCGATCCTAAGGAAGCTGGGGATCCTCCAGCTCCCTGCTGGGCATTTCCCGGGAGCCGGGTTCGAAAGAGGCTCCTCCCGTTGGGGAGGGCCGTCCCGCCTCTCAGCCGGAGTCCCCCACCGCTCGGCCAGGACCAAGGTAAGAGACGGCCGGAGACGCTCTCTCTTCTCCCCGTCCGCCGGCCCTGGGATTTAACTTGGCCGGCCCAAGGCGCGAGTCCCCTTTAAGGCCGCCCAGCGCAGGGCCAGCCAGCCTGGAGCTGCCTCCAACACGCCCCCCCTCCCCTCGTGGCTGCGCTTTAAAGGCGCCGCGCGCTTTTGGCCGGCTTTGGGTTGCGCAAGGGAGGCGCCGAGTGGAGAGCTTGACAGTAACAAGAGTGGGAAGGGACCTTAGAGGTCGTCTAGTCCAGCCCCCTGCTCACGCAGGAAGACCTGCCCTAGGGAGTCGAACCGCCGACCTTTCTAATCGACAAGCTCAATGTCATCGCCGCTGAGCCACCGGTGACGTTCCCACACGTGGGGCAGTGGCGAGATAAGCGGGGCAGATGTGCAGCTCATGCCCCTTGCAAATTCCCCTGGTGTCACCTTGCAAGGAGAAAAGGTTGTTGGAGGGTTCAGTTTTGGTTAAGAGGAACAGATTCACAGACTCGGAAGGGACCTTAGAGGCCATCTAGTCCAACCCCCCCAACCCAAATAGGAGACCCTACACCCGTGATGGCGAACCTATGGCATGGGTGCCATAGGTGTCACACGGAGCCATATCAGTGGGCACATGAGCATTGCTGTAGCTCAGCTCCAGCGCGCATGAATGCGCCAACCAGCTGATTTTTGGGCCTTTCGGTGCCACCGGAAGTTGGGAAATGGGCTGTGTCTGGCCTCCGGAGGGCCTTCAGCGGGGTGGGGAAGGCTGTTTTCGCCCTCCCCAGGCTCCTAGAAAGCCTCTGGAGCCTGGGGAGGGTGAAAAAACAGGCCTACCGGGCCCACTGTGCTATCACGTGTTAAAAGCAGGGGGGGCGCATTAAATTATGGGTGTGGGCACGCACGTGGGTGACCTCCCCGCGCTCCCCCCACTTTTGGCACGTGATAGCAAAAAGGTTAGCCATCACTGCCCTACACCATTTCTGACAGATGGTGACAGCCAGTCTCTTCTGGAAAGCCTCCAGGGATGAAGCTCTCACAACTTCTGTTCCACAGGTTGATTGTTCTCACGGTCAGAACATTTCTCCTAGAACTGAAATGTTTCACGGGTGGGTCCCAAAATGGCTGCCCAGTAGAGATGGGATCAGCCACAGGGGCCAATTTGAGGATTCTTAGAGCCCCCATCTTCAAATCCCTTCATTTTTCCTCCAACTCCCGTCCTCTTATATTAGCAAAAACTCCTGACTCAAGAGGCTAGCTCTTTCCTTGCGGGGATCGCTCCTGCTCCCTCTTCCCCCCACCCCCACAAATGGTGGAAGATCAAAAACCCGTATTCCGTTTGCCATCTAACCGACGTGCAAACTCACCCTGTCTCTTCGAAGTCCCGGAGTTGCATTCAGACGAGCTGGCCGCTGAATTCTAGGCAGCCCCGTGCAAATGTTACCACCATCATTAATTTTATTGATGAGTGTCCTTGGCCCACATCAAAGTGGCAGAGTTCCAGAAACAAATGATTATTAACATTGGATAAAAGCAATTTAAAAATGGAATGGGAATAAAAAAATACAATTTAAAATGAACTGGAAATAAAATGCAGTCTAAAATGAATGGGGAATATAAAATGCAGTAATTTAAGATTTAGATAAAATAGGATGCAATGATGCAAATGTCATACTTGGGGTACCGTTTCTGAGTGGCAGAGGAGGCCAAAGTAACACTGCGTAGAGACCAGTTGGTTGGCCATTATCAATAGCTTGCTGGATGAGATGGGCATGCAACCGAGTATGACTTGGCTACCCATTTCTGCAGTGGTTTGCCAACCTCGGCAATTTTAAGAAGGACGGACTTCAACTCCCTGAATTCCCCAGCCGACTTTAAGATGTATGGACTTTTGAAGTCGAACACCTCTTCAAATGGTCAAGGTTGAGAAATAGTCCTCCATTGGTTGCAAAGCACATGGAACAAAACGAAAGATATAACATGGCAACTATCTTACATATAAAGGTAAAGGTTCCCCTCGCACATATGTGCTAGTCGTTCTCGACTCTAGGGGGTGATGCTCATCTCCATTTCTAAGGCGAAGAGCCAGCGCTGTCCAAAGACGTCTCTGTGGTCATGTGGCGGCATTACTAAACACCAAAGGTGCATGGAACGCTGTTATCTTCCCACCAAAGATGGTCCCTATTTTCCTACTTGCATTTTTGACATGCTTTCAAACTGCTAGGTTGGCAGAAGCTGGGACAAGGAACAGGAACTCACCCCGTTACGCAACGCTAGGGATTCAAACTGCTGAACTGCTGACCTTTTGATTGACGTTCAGCGTCTTAACCAGTGAGCCACCATAGATATGTGTTTATAAGTTATATATATATATGTAGGTCTTTGGTTATTCGGGTCTTCTCCCGCGTAAAATTGGAAGTATCTTGGCGACGTTTTGACGAAGTCTCATTCATCATCTTCAGGCTGCTATTCTCGGCTTCGTGCTTCCAGGAGCAATTTAACCAAAGACCTACATACAAGCACCCGCAAAAACCTCAGAAATCATATATATTTATACATATACTTTTAATGAATAGCACATATATGTTTCAATATGTTGTGTTTCACTCTCTGCATTTATTGTTTTAATATTTATTTTAATATTTGCTAATTTTTTACCCTCTGGAATGAGGTAGTTTATAAATCTTATACATTAAATATATACTTGGTTTCATTTATGAATCATAGCCTGTGAAACTCAAAGCACCAATTTTCTGCACCGTTGTGCTCGCTAAACCAGGGACTGGTGATTATATCAAAAAATATTTATAAACGTGTCCGTAGCTATTGCGATTTAAATAATCATAAATTATTACGGTTTAAGTTATGGCAAATGGCTTTGCTTTAAGAACATCCAGAAATCTTTGGGTGTGTTTGTGTCTAAAGAGTCTATCTCTTGTCTATCTCTTGGGCAGCTTCATTTTTGGGGGGCACCCAAAGGGACGCTTCTGCCTTGCTGACCCAATGATGTGTTATTTATTTATTTATTTATTTATTTATTTATTTATTATTTCAATTTATATACCGCCCTTCTCCCCGGGAGGGGGACTCAGGGCGGTGAACAGCCAAATTAAAACACATATAATACAAATATTTAAAAATTTAAAATTAGATTAAATCGTTGGCATTCCAAAATAAAAGTCTCAAACCCCGTTAAAATACCCAATTTAAAACCCCAGAAATTAATATTTCTGGGGTTTGATAGTTTTGAAGGCAGTCCTCGCCTTATGACAGCTGGAATTAGAATTCCCATTGCTAAGCAAGGAGGTTATTAAAATGAACTACGCTCAAATTCATGAGCTTTAACCATGGTAGTTAACATTTCCTTTTTTAACGTAGGCCAATTAGTGTACATTCAAAGTGACAATAAGTTTATTAAATTAAGAGACTTAGAATAAAGAGACTTATTCTAAGTCTAAGCAAAGGGCTGCAGTTCAAGGAATCATTAAATAAACCCAGCTTCATCCATTGATTTGGCTTTTTGGATGCAAGCTGGGGAGATCTCAAAGGATGATCATATGACCCCAGGATGTTAAAACCATGCCAATTGCAAAAAACAACAACTGAATTCTGATCACATGATCCTGGGAATGCAGCATAAGCCATCCCCCCCCCCCAGTGCCGTCAATGTGAATGGTCATTAAATGAATGGTTGTAAACCAAGGACTATCAATTCCTGATTTTTTCCAGCCAGAGTTAATCCAATGGAATAAATCTTAATCATGAAGCCCAGTCATGATTGGGGTTTTAGCTGCTGTTTGCTATCAATGGTCCAAATAAAATGGCTTAAAAACAAAATAAAATGCAGAAGTTACAGGTTGACCTTGAGAATCCCAGCTCCAGGAACGAGATAAGATGCTTCCGTTATAGGGAGGGAGGGGTGATTTTGAGGGGAGGATTGTGTGCCCTCTAGTGCAGGGGTCTCCAACCTTGGCAACTTTAAATCTAAAAGGTAAAGGTTCCCCTTGCACATATGTGCTAGTTGTTCCCGATTCTAGGGGGCGGTGCTCATCTTCATTTCAAAGCCGAAGAGCCAGCGCTGTCCAAAGACGTCTCTGTGGTCATGTGGCTGGCATGACTCAACGCCAAAGGTGCACGGAACGCTGTTCCCTTCCCACCAAAGGTGGTCCCTATTTTTCTACTTGCATTTTTTTACCTGCTTTCGAACTGCTAGGTTGGCAGAAGCTGGGACAAGTAATGGGAGCTCACCCCGTTACGCGGCACGAGGGATTCGAACCGTTGAACTGCCAGCCTTTCGATCGACAAGCTCAGCATCTTAGCCACTGAGCCACCGTGTCCTGGCCCACCTTTATTATTTTTATAAACTAATAATATAAAACTAATATTATATATATATATATATATATTTATAAATATAAACATGATATTAGTTTTATATTTAGAAAAACCTGAATGGTTTTTCTAATGAGAATTTTTAAATTTTAAAGACTTGGGGTTTTAATTTGGGAGGCCGATGATTTAATTTATTTTAGTTTTCTTAACTTTTATATTATATGTATTTTTAATTTTGGCTGTTCACCGCCCTGAGTCCCTTTTGGGAGAAGGGCGGTATATAAATTTAATAAATAAATAAATAAATAAATAAATAAATAAATAAATAAATAAATAAATAAATAAATAAATAAATAAATAAATAAATAAATAAATAAATAAATAAATAAATAAATAGTTTATAAAAATAATAAAGGTGGGATAAAAATCTAAATAACAATAATAAAAAAAAACCCAAACTGGGGGAAAGTTTAAATTTCTCCTTGCAGCTAGCTAACTCTCTCTCAGGGCCCTCTCTTTCTAGGAAAGCAGCGGTTTTCTTCATTTTGCAGAAGCAAATAATGTCATGGCTTGCAAAGGGACTTTTAATTGTTTTGATCATCGATTTTTCATCTAGGTGTAGACCAAGACGTTTTAAAGTTTGAGGCAGGCCCGTCCTTCCCCATGCTTTCTTTTGAAAACCCAAGAAGCCAACGGGGTTTTTTTAAAAAAAAGAAGATTTGATTAAAGGTTTTACAAAGAAGATTAAAATATACACACAAACAACAAAAAGTAAGACAGAAAAAACGGGAGGGAGGGAGGGAAGTGAAGGAAGGAAGGAATGAAGAAAAAGAAAGGAAGAGGAAGGAAGGAGGGAGGGAGGGAGGAAGGAAGAAAGAAAGAAAGAAAGAAAGAAAGAAAGAAAGAAAGAAAGAAAGAAAGAAAGGGAAAGGAAAGGAAAGGAAAGGAAAGGAAAGGAAAGGAAAGGAAAGGAAAGGAAAGGAAGGAAGGAAGGAAGGAAGGAAGGAAGGAAGGAAGGAAGGAAGGAAGGAAGGACAAAATAACAGGAGACCCTACGCCATTTCTGACATGGCAGTTCAGTCTCTTCTTGAAAGGAAGGAAGGAAGGAAGGAAGGAAGGAAGGAAGGAAGCTGTTCTTCCTGATTAATACCTTTGCACTTCCAGTTTCTAAGCAATAATACCGCTTTTACAAGCAGTACAATGTAAAGTTTTGCAAAGAAGATTAAAATATGCATACAAACTACAAAAAGCAGGCAAGAAAAAAAGGCAGAGAGGAGGGAGGGAAAGGAAGGAAGGAAGGAAGGAAGGAAGGAAAGAAAGAAAGAAAGAAAGAAAGAAAGAAAGAAAGAAAGAAAGAAAGAAAGAAAGAAAGAAAGAAAGAAAGTAAGTTATACTTTGGTGATTAATACTGTTGCACATCCAGTTTCTAAGCAGTAATACTGCAGGGATTTGATTTCACTCCTGCATTTACTGTGGGGAATAAATAACACGAACCAAGTTAGCTTAAAAAGTGTTGAAAGAATTCTTCGGTTGATAAAACACATGAAAACCTTTTGAGTGCCAAAGGAACATTGTAACTCCATATTCAAAACTGTAGCACAGCCACAACTCAGGAGTTACATTCCTTAACAATAAATAAATAAATAAAAAATAAGATACGTGTTTGAAAATGTTTCCTGTAGCGTTTCGTCCTTAAAATACACCCTCCTCCTCCGGGTGTGCAAAGTCCATGCCCTGCTGCAAACCGATCTTGCTTAAGTTAAGGATTGACCTACAAATGGATTTAATGTCTGGGTCATAGGTGAGAAGAATGTGCTGGAAGATTATCTCGAGGAATGGACAGGCTCGGCTCCAATCTGCGCCTCTTCCTTTTGCTTTGCAGCACGAGAAGAGGGATCCAAAAGAGATCACACAAACTTGTCATCATCATCATCATCATCATCATCACCATCATCATCATCATCATCATCATCATCATTATTATTAAGGGTCCTTGATTTTACAACCGCAGTTGGGGGACAGAATGGCAATGGTTCCCCATCCCCGTCCAGCATGCTTAGCCACTGCAATGTAGAATAGAATAGAATAGAATAGAATAGAATAGAATAGAATAGAATAGAATAGAATAGAATAGAATAGAATATAGGATAGGAAAGGATAGGATAGGATAGGATAAGGGATAGAATAGAATAGAATTAAGAATAGGATAGGATAGAATAGAATAGAATAGAATAGAATAGAATAGAATAGAATAGAATAGAATAGAATTAAAAATAGGATAGGATAGAATAAAATAAGGGATAGAATAGAATAGGATAGGATAGGATAGGATAGAATAGAATAGAATAGAATAGAATAGAATAGAATAGAATAGAATTAAGAATTGAATTGAATAGAAATAGAAATAGAATAAAAAGAAATAAGAGAATAGAATTAAGAATAGAATAGAATAGAAATAAAATAGAATAAAGAATAGAATTGAATAGAAATAGAATAAAATAGAAATAAGAGAATAAAATGGAATTAA
Source organism: Masticophis lateralis (assembly GCA_030761175.1). Classification (NCBI taxonomy): domain Eukaryota; kingdom Metazoa; phylum Chordata; class Lepidosauria; order Squamata; family Colubridae; genus Masticophis; species Masticophis lateralis. The sequence goes on from JAUDYJ010000013.1 coordinate 11,032,564, forward strand.
GAATAGAGTAGAGTAGAATTGAATAGAATAAAATAGAAAATAGAAAAAGAATAGAAAATAGAAAACAGAAAATAAAAAATAAAAAATAGGAGAAGAGAAGAGTTGGAAGGGACCTTGGAGGTCTTCTAGTCCAGCCCCCTCCTCAAGCAGGAGAACATACTATACTGTTTCAGCCAAGTGGTTATGTGTCTACGAGTGGTAGACAATTCTGCTCCCAGCTGTCTTCTGGGGGATTCTGGGAGTCTCCTCCTCTTCAAGAGGTCAGGGATTAAATAATCCAACGTTACCCGAAGTCCTTTGATGCTTGGCAAGAATTCCTCCCTGCCCTTTGCAAGCTGCCTTCTGTTTGAGTGACTGCACGAGGGAAGGAAAGGCCACCCGCGAATTTCAAAAGGATTTGAACAAACCAGCTTTGCCAGCCGCGCCGCTGGTGTAGTGGTATCATGCAAGATTCCCATTCTTGCGACCCGGGTTCGATTCCCGGGCGGCGCACAAGCTCCTTTTTTTTTTTTTTAATTAACCCTTTGCAAAATCTTCCTTCTTCGCACAGCGCCATGCACCACCACATTTCCCCTCTTCCGCGTTCCCACGCCTTTCCTTTCCTCCCGAGGCCCCCTTCCCCCTTTGCAGAAGTGGGCAAACATTATGCCGGTTACCTTTGTGCTCCGGCACCCCTCTTTTAATATATATATATATATATATATATATATTATATATATATATATTAAGATCCTCCTGGGGACTAGCTCCTTGGCTTCTGAGTCCCATGCAGCGCTCCCATTGCTGCAGCCTGGTTTAGCACGTGTTTTTTTTTTAAAGATAAAATTTGGTATTTTTTTTTTTTAAAAGATAAAACTTGGTATTTTTTTTTAAAGGTAAAACTTGGTATTTTTTTAAAGGTAAAACTTGGTATTTTTTTTTAAAGATAAAACTTGGTATTTTTTTTTAAAGATAAAACTTGGTATTTTTTTTAAAGATAAAACTTGGTATTTTTTTTTTAAAAAAAGGTAAAACTTGGTATTTTTTTTAAAGGTAAAACTTGGTATTTTTTTTTTAAAGATAAAACTTGGTAATTTTTTTTAAAGATAAAACTTGGTGTTTTTTTTTTTTTTAAGATAAAACTTGCTATTGGTGAAGTTAGTCCCCGTGGCATAGACAAGGGCCATTTGGCAATTCTTCCACTCCCCTCCTCCCGCCCAGGAGAAACTTCAAAGGCAAGAACACGCCCCTCCAAATCCAGCCAATAACAACCCAGGGGAGGGTCCTCGGCCCCCACTGCCTTCTGGGAAATGCAGTCTTTCCTGCCTTGGCATTCCGTCCGTTGCAAGGAAAAGGATAAAGGGAAGGTGGGCAGCGGAAGGGCTGCTGGTCCTTGAGCATCCTTCGCCCCTCCAGCCGGGCTGGTGACCCCGGCTTCTTCAGCCTTCCTCCTGCGCGCATCCTTCGCCTCCTGCGCCCGATCCAGGCTGGCTTGGGGCGGCTGGCTCCCCAAACCCAGAGGAGTGGTCGTGGGAATAGGGGGAAGGGGCTGCGCCCCCGCCGGTTCGAGCGCCCCGTTTCTCCGGGCAGCCAACATGAACAGAGGCTTCGGCTCGGCGGCCGATCGGAACAAGGAGCCCATCCTGGCCGTCCTGCGGGGTTACGTGGGAAGCAGCCGGCCCCGCGTGCAGGTGCTGGAGGTGGCCTCGGGCTGCGGACTGCACGCGGCGCATTTCGCCCAAGCGCTGCCCAACCTGGAGTGGCAGCCTTCCGACGTGGACCCCCAAGCCCTGGCCAGGTGAGGAAGGAAGGACGACTTGGGGAGTGGAGGGAAGGGAGGGGAAGGGGTTAGGCGGGTAGGCGAAGCCCCCCTCTCCCTTCTCTCTCTCTCTGCTTCCTCTGTCTTGCTTTCCACGCTGGTGGGCTCTCTTCCCACTTGAAGGCAACACGCCAACGGGTTGGCCTCTGGGAAGGCACCACTTTTCCCGCACACAGGATCCTCTCTTCTTCCTTTCTCTTCTCTTCTCTTCCTTTTTCTTCTCTTCTCTTCTCCTCTCTTCTCCTCTCCTCTCCTCTCGACTTATATACCCCTTCACGGTGCTTTACAGACTTCTTCTAAGCAGTTTGCGGACTCAGCCTCTTGCCCCCAACAATTTGAGTCCTCATTTTCCCACCTCGGAAGGATGGGAGGCTGAGTTAACCTTGAGCCTGTCAGGATCGAACTGCTGGCAGTGGGCAGGGGGAAGGAAGGAAGGACAATAGTAATAGCACTTAGACTTATATACCCCTTCACACTGCTTTACAGCCTTCTCTAAGCAGTTTACAGAGTCAGCCTCTTGCCCCCAACAATCTGGGTCCTCATTTTACCCACCTCGGAAGGAGGGAAGGCCGGGTCAACCTGGAGCCTGTCAGGATCGAACTCCTGGCAGTGGGCAGAGTTTGCCTGCAATGCTTCATTTAACCACTGCGCCACCACAGCTAATCAGCAAGAGCACTTAGATTTATATGCCGCTTCACGGTGCTTTACAGCCTTCTTCTAAGCAGTTTGCGGACTCAGCCTCTTGCCCCCCCAAAATCTGGGTCCTCATTTTACCCACCTCGGAAGGGTGGAAGGCTGAGTCTAATCTTGAGCCTGGTGAGATTCGAACTGCCAAATTGCAGGCAGCGGTTGTCTGCAGAAATAGCCTGCAGTTACAGCGTTTTTGATGACGTCTGGGTGGGTGGGTGGAGCCTCCCACCACCGCCGCTACCAGTTTTCCCGAACCGGGGCGAACCGATAGCAACCCACCACTGTTTCCAATTCTGTTATGCTATTCTATGGTAGTCAACAGATCTTCCTTTCTCTTTATTTTTGTAGCATTTCGGCGTTTATCCAAACGCTCCACCTCTCAAATGTCAAACCACCCATCTACTTGGACTCGTCTCAGAGCTGGGAGACCTGGGGAGGTCTGCGTCCAAATTCTTTGGATCTCATCGTCAACATCAACATGATTCACATCTCAGAAATGAAGTGCACCCAGGTGAGGAGACCTGACTTTCAAAGATTGCTTAGCCGTAAATTCCCTTTCAGGTCGCTCGGGGATTGATGCTGGATTTCAGTTGGTTTCACTTTGGGGATCTCCAGATTAGGTGACTGCAATGTAGAATGGCAAACACCCCCCCCCCCCCACACACACACCGAGAAATCGGGTAGCACTTTTTTCCGACAAGCAAATTCTATTCAAAGGTAGTTGCTTTCACAAGCTGTGGTTTGCCTCATCAGGGGTTAAGAAAAAAGGGGGTACCTGTCAACCTCACTAGCTTTGGCTCACTTGCTTCGGCTGTCATAGAAACGGAGGGAGGGGGGGTTTAGACTACGGGGCTTTGAATGAATCTAAGAAACGAAATCGATTCCTAAACTGTTATCAGACCAACGGACACTGCATTCCTGGATGCTGACACAGCCAGACGTCTGCTCCCACCTGACCTCTGGGAGACCTTTGGATTAGATGATTTATGGTGGACAGTGGGAGGGGATGCTTTCTATATGTAACTTTCATGCTTTTTGCCTCAGAATCCTGCTTTCCATGGTTGCGTTCATTTCATATCTAGTAAAAGTACCATTCTTTAATCTATGATGAAGTCTGGGTTTTCCTCTCCTGGATACTGAAGGAAGCATACCTGACAGTACCAGACCTGTGGGTTTTTGCCACGTAGATTAATGAGGTTCTCTTCTTACACTTTAATGTACACTCGGGGGTGGGCTGCTGGGGGTTCACAGGGGTTCGGGAGAACCTCTAGCTAAGATTCTGTGCAGTTCGGAGGATCCCCAAATCCCACTCCTGGCTGGCTCCTCCCAGGAGTCCCCATGTGGCCCGTTTTAGATGCAGGTAAGTGCAGGTCACACATGGAGACTCGGGGAGGGTAAAAAATGGGCCTACTGGAAGTTTGGCGTTTCCAGCCTTCAGATGGCCTCCGGAGCCTGGGGAGGCTGTTTTCGCCTTCCTGAAGACTTGAGGAAAGCCTCTGGAGCCCGGGGAGGGCAAAAAATCCACCCCCACCCCCCACCGTGGTGCAGGAGGCCAACTAGGCCACAGCCACAATGGCCAGGGCCACCCAACAGCTGGGCAGAGAACCCCTTCCTAAAATTTTTGAAGCCCACCCCTGTGTACACTGACGCTTTGTTTTAACCAACTTAATTGTAAGGGAAGTTTGGTGTCCCAGTTAAGGCACCAGCAACTGGGAGGTGGTGAGTTCTAGTCCCACCTTAGGCACAAAAATCAGCTGGGTGATTTTGGGCCAATCACTAGGATACTGTGAGTTTTAGTCCCGCCTTAAACGTGAAAGCTGGCTGGGTGATTTTGGGCCAATCATTAGGAGACAGTGAGTTCTAGTTTCATGTTAGATCTAAAAGCCAGCTGGGTGACTTTAGACCAATCACCAGGAGACAGTGATTTCTAGTTCCACCTTAGGCATGAAAACCAACTGGGTGATTTGGGCCAATCACCAGGAGACAGTGAGCTCTAGTTCCATGTTAGATCTGAAAGCCAGCTGGGTGACTTTGGGCCAATCATCAGCAATCATCAGTTCACCTAGAAAGCAGATGGTGAATTCTAGTGCTTGCCTTTGGCATGAAAGCCAAGTGGGTGATTTGGGCCAATCACTAGGAGACTGAATTCTAGTCCTGCCTTAGACATGAAAGAAGGCTGGGTGACTTTGGGCCAATAAACTAGGAGACTGTGAGTTCTAGTCCTGCCTTAGGTATGAAAGCCACCTGGGTAACTTTGGGCCAATTACCAGGAGACTGGGAGTTCTAATCCCGCTTTAGGCACGAAAATCAGATGGATGATCTTGCCTCATCAATCTGCTCTAAGGAAGGAGGCAACGGCAAACTTAATGACCACAGCAAAAAAAAAAAAAAAATGTAAAATTGAGCACAGCAACTACCAAGTTCCGGTCCCAATCATATGTCAAGGACTATCTGCATGAAGTGTTTTGTTTTGAAGAATGTCGTATTTATTTTCGTGATCCTAGTTAGATGTTCTTTCCAGGACTGTTGGCTTCTCCTTTCTTCCTCTCATGGCTCATTCCTCTCATTTTCTTTGTCCAGGGCTTGTTCCAGGGAGCCGGGAAACTACTCAAACCCAAAGCAGTGATGATCACCTATGGAGTAAGTGTTTGCTCCGGGATGCTGTAAGTTTAGTAATCAAAAAGCTGCTCTGACCTAGGCTTCCCCAGCAGCATGAAGCCGAGTCCTCATCCCGATAACCCCTTTTATTTAATCCCCCAGTGTTTCAAGATAGTTCACCATTACTGACCTTTATCAGGCTTGCAGAGTGGCCAGGCCGATATCTTTCAGACGCCGCAATACTTGGCAAGAATGCAGGAATGAACTAATTGTCTCCTGCAAACTCCATTCCCCTTTCGCTCCTCTTTTATTCCCTCTGGGAGGGGCCATTCATCGTCCACCTGTGGCCTTACTCCCGAGTCGACCTTTGTTCTTTAGCTGTTCCCTTCGTCTGGCAACTCTGCGCATGCACACACTGGGAACAGGATCCAGCTGTTCATCTGCCTCACTGATGTCTGACTCCGAAGGCAGCTGACAACTGTCAGACGGTCCTGGCCCCCTCTCTGCCTCTGACGCAGAGCCCTCGTCCGAGCCTTCCCCAGACTCCAGGACTGGCCCAGGTTCCTCCCCAACCTCCTCACTGTCTGAATCTGTTGCCAGATCCGCTGGCCGATGGCGGGCCACAACAAAAGCAGAGGGAGATTAGCTACTCCTGATCTACACAAGCTCAATGCAAGGAGAAATAACCTGGTTTTGGAGTTTGGAGTTTGCATTCTCTGCCTTGCCATTAATTAATTAATTTAAATTAATTTCCTTGCTTCTATTTTTTCTTCGGATTCTGGAGGGCATGGATGTTCTCAGTAGGGGAGAGACTCCCCACTTTGCTGGAGGATGGGTGGATGACTTTATCTAACAATTTGTGTTTTTGTTCTTGTTTTGCTTCCGTGCTGGACAGCCCTACGCGGTGAATGGTTCCATCACTCCACAGAGCAATGTGGATTTTGATTACAGGTTGAGGCAGAGGTGAGCAACGAAAAGCTTGACCAGGGGGGTGGGGTGGGGTGGGAGGGGTAGAAGTGAGGGTGTGTCAGGTGGGTAGTAAAAAAAAGTCAGTATGGCAGTACAACTACGCAGAAATGGTTTTTAGGTTGTAGAATTATTTTTTTTAATACAAGGCTAAAGATCTTCCTTCCTTCCCTCTCCTCTCCTCTCCTCTCCCTCCTCCTTCTCCTCTCTTCTTCCTCCTCCTTCTCCTCTCCATTTTCCTTCCTTCCTCTGCTTCCTTCTCCTTTTTCTCCTCCTTCTCCTCTTTCCATTTTTCTTCCTTTCTTCCTTCTCCTCTTTCTTCCCCTTCTCTTTTCGTTTTCTTTCCTCCCTCCCTCTCTCTCTCCCTCTACCAGCAATCCAGCTTGGGGACTCAGGGACACAGCTGTCCTGCAACAGCTTGCTGAGGCCAACGGGATGCAGTTGGAAAACATGGTAGGCTGAATTGGGAAAGGTATCCCATTCTGTTTACAACTGGGAAAGGAACGCTTTTAACTTCGGCCGCAGTTTTAGTTTCAGCTTCAGTTTAAGTCTTAGTTTTGCTTCGGTTTTTGTTTTGTGTCAGTTTTACAGTGATAGCTTTACAGTTTTAGTTTTTGTCTTAGCTCGAGTTTTACAGTTTTAGTTTTACAATGTTAGCTTTCATCTGGACAGGGGAATATCCCAAAGTCATGATGGCCGCCATGTCCGTGTGATTGACATCTCGATGCCGCTGCCCTCTTGATTATTTTGGTCAACCCCTGCAAACATTCCTGCCTGAATGACCCCCCCCCCCTGTACAGCCCAATTTTTAGTGACAATTTCACCTGGCAAGAGATGCGCCTCCTCCAGTTTGTTATTTTGAGTTCACTTTTTCTTAAAAATAAGCTATACGCTGACCAATCCTTTGGCTGGCTAAATTCTTTAGACGTCAGCTCCTTCTGCTGATCTCTGGGGTCCCCTTGTGCAGCGATCACCCACTGGTGGTCTGCGAGAAAATTTTGGTGGTCCAGAGAAAAATTACTTGCATTTTTTTATATTGCACTAAATCAGGGGTCGGATACATGCAATGAACATTTGTGTTGCTGCAGAGACCCTTCGGGGTCCTCTTGTGTGGGTCGGAGGGGGGCAGAAATTCTGACTTGGGGTCTGCTTCGGCCTCCTGGTGTGGGGCTTTGGGCGACGGCTGGAGGGAAGCGCCGCTGGTGGCGAAGAGCCGGAGGGCCTCGTTCCAGTGGGACTGCATCATGGCCTGGAACTGGGCTGATCCTCTCAGCACGCTGAGTCTCCAGACACCGGTACGTGGCCTTGCACTCCCGCAGGTCTTCCCTCTGCTTTGAAAACCTATGCTCCTAGTCCTCAATGAAGTGCTTCTCTTGAGTCTCCTTTTCGGTCAGATCCAGTGGTGGGTCCCTCCCAGTTCAGCCTGGTTCCACCGAGCCGGTAGCGGTGATGATATGACGTCACCGAACCGGTTCTCCCCCCGCCCCCCCATGTTATTCTTACCTTTATTTGGCCCCACCCCCAATCTTCTGCTGCCCCCTGAGTCCCAGCTGATCAGCTAGAAGGAAAAAAACTATTTAAACTCTTGCCGTGGGGTTTCAAAGGGCCGCCCTACAGCTGATCAGTGTTAAAAGGCAGTGTGGTGGTAGACCAGTGTCTCCAAAAACAAATGAATAGACCAGTGCCTGCAAAAATAAATGGGTAGACCAGTGCCTCCAAAAACAAATGAGTAGACCGGTACAGCTAGCAGTTAAACGCCTGGTAGACCAGTACCTCTGCTAAATCCTAAAGAATTGTCACATGACCACCAACCCACGCCCACAAAATAAGCCACGCCCACAGAACCGGTGGTAAAAAAAATTAGAAACCACCCCTGGTCAGATCCAATTTGAACTGAGCTCTTTTGCCAACTCTTTCTCATGGTGACTGCTTAGCTCCAACAACTGCTTGCTGTTGGGGCCCTAAGGAGCCCGGGTGGGGAGGCGAGAAATGGCTGGCAGGAGAGGGGTGAGTAGAGGCCGGCGAGGTGCTCCTCAATGTGAGTGACATTGAGTCGGTCATGCCCACCCAGTCACATGACCACCTAGCCACGCCCACCCAGGCAGTCATTAGGCAGATCATATTAGCGGTCCGCAGGATTTAAAATTATGAATTTAGTGGTCCCTGAGGTCTGAAAGGTTGGTGAGCCTTGTTCTAGTGCCTCCTGGTTCCTCACCCTGAGGATGGGGTTTCTCTTGAAACCTGGCATCTATTGCAAATTTTATCGCCCAGAATAACCACAAGAAAATGTTTCTGCTTCCAGGTCGACATGCCAGCAAACAACAAATGCCTCATTTTCCGCAAACACTAAATTGCCGGACTGCTGTCTGCAATGAGGGAACTTCATGGACCACTTCAAGATGCGGCAGACATCTTCTTCTCCTTCTGCAGGATTTCTTCCGCTTCTCTTCCTGCTGAGCTCTGCTTCTTGACACATCCATGAGGAAGGTTCTTATGGAGCGGTGGGACCAAGTGCCATCATTAATTCATAGCTGTAAACTTTGCGGAAGAAACTGTGGTCCAGCAGAGATGGTCGGTCATGTTGCTCTTGACTTCTTTTGGTGGAGAGATAGGGTTTTAATGCCCCTTTGGAGTTGAGGACTAGATGCTTGCATCTTTGGACAAAGGAGAGATCGGGGACCACTGTTGTCCATGCAATGGCTTGACCAGTGTGGTCATGTATTTATCTGCCTTGGACATAATGCTTCAGAGTTAGTTTTGACTTCCTAGGTTGTGGCATTCACGTCACAAATTTAGAGGCACCCCCTTCAGCCTCAAGAAACAGGGTATGTTCCCAAGGTACATTAAACAAACTCAGTTAACAGGACCCTCTCTCTCATTAAACCTTTGGCTGTCAGCTGCATGGTGGTTTGGTGGTCCTCCATAACAACCGCCTGCTTGGTTGGATTCGGAATGCTGCACCTATAACCAAGGTTTGAAATCCTGGGATTTCAAATTCAGGATGCCTTAAACGTCTGTGGGTTTTGATTTGGAAAATATGGCAAGCCACAAATCCAGGGGTGAAATGCTCCTCGTTCAGACCGTATCATCCGAACCAGGAGACGGGTGGTTCGGAGAACCGGTAGCAAAAATCCCTGCCCCGCCCCCCCCCCCATGTCCAGCTGACCCACGCGATCATCAGAGGCTTTTTTAAAAAAACTTTTAAAAGCATTTTTTTTTTTTTACAACTTCTTCGGCCGAAGAGGTTGCAGAAAAAAATGCTTTTAAAAGCCTCTGACGATCCCAGCTGAGCCACGTGATCATCAGAGGCTTTTTTTTTTTTTTACTTTTAAAAGTATTTTTTTCGGCCGAGGAGGTTGTAGAAAAAATGCTTTTAAAAGGGTCTGACGAAAAGCAAAAAAAAAAAAAAAAAAGTTTTTAAAAGAAAACAAAAGCCTCTGACGATCAGGCAACTCAGCTGGGATCGTCAGAGCCTTTTAAAAGCATTTAGAAAGCATGTAGAAAAAATGCTTTCAAAAGTAAAAAAAAAAAAAAGTTGGCCGCGCCCACCCAGTCACATTACAGCCCCCCCCCCCCCCCCCAAAGCCACTGCACAAATCCCAGTTAATACATGAGGGCTGGGCATTGGGAGTGAACAATTTTGCTGGTTGTGACTAGGGTTGCGGCTTTGGAGAAGGGCTATGAGTAGAGGCCTCAGGAATGAGAATTTAGGAATGATGCTTTAAGACAGGGCAACTTTAAGACTTGCAGATTTCAACTCCCAGAATTTCCCAGCCAGCAGAATTCTAAAAACTGAAGCCCACAAATCTTAAAAGTTGCTGAAGTTGGACGCTCCTGCTTTAAGAAATCTGGAACATAATTTATTTTTTTTTCCATCCTAAATTACTAAAACTTCGGAGGTTTAAGCAGAAGGAGAGACAAAACGCTTGTAAACTAACCTCTCCGGTTGAAAATATATATCCTCCTGCCATGAAATTTTGGTAGGGGTCTTTCTTCTGCCCCCAACACACTTCTTCCTTAATTACAAAGATGATATTATGTCAGGCCAACACTTAATTAAACCTCAGAACTAGTGAACCAGAGGTGGCATTAAGCCGGTCCAATAGTGGAAATCGTAGGTGGGCCCACCTGCACCCCCACCTCGGCTCTATGCCATCCTATTTAAGCATGTTTTTGAGGCCGGGAGCATGCATTTGAAACTCACCACTGTGTGAACCTCAATATTTCATGCTGTTGGTACAATTTAAAACAATGTCCATCTTGGTTACCTTTGAGGAGATGATGACGTCACGATTCCCCCATGCTTAAATCTTGAAGACCATGAGCCTGATGTTAAACCAGCACATGGCGTGTTAGATGAATCGCAATGCTCTCAAGTTCCTTTAATGAAAACATCCGGGTTGCAAGTTTGGGCAGCCTGGAGGTTTGAGCATCCTTCTGCGTGAACATTTCCTTTCCTGTTAGAACACCCGTGGGAAAGACAGTTTTGCCCAACCGTCTGTCTAGATGTGTTGGATTGCAGTTGATTTCCAGATTTTTGTCTTGTAACCCAGTAGATCTCGATGGCTGGTTTTTGTTTTTTTTTAAAAAAAGAAAAAAATCCTCTCCCGGTTTTCTGCAGGGATGAGAAGTTGGTTGGTTTGCTTTCGAACATGGCAAATTGCACACCGCTTCACGTGTGAAGGGGGATAACTTCCAAACTTTTTTGCTCGCATAACGAAAGGTGGAATTCAGCCGGTTAGGCTGAAGTCCGACAATCAGCTGGCCCCACCCACCCGCCTCCGCCCCAGTGGTGTAATTCAAAATTTTTTATTACTGGTTCTGTGGGCATGGCTTGATGGGTGTGGCTTGGTGGGCTTGGCAGGGGAAGGATACTGCAAAATCTCCATTTCCACCTCTCTCCAGGAGAAGGATACTGCAAAATCCCCATTCCCTCCCCACTCCTGGGGGAAGGATATTGCAAAATCTCCATTCCTTCCCCACTCCAGGATACTGCAAAATCCCCATTCCCTCCCCACTCCGGGGGGGGGGGGAAGGATATTGCAAAATCTCCATTCCCTCCTCATTCCAGCATACTGCAAAATCCCCATTCCCTCCCCACTCTGGGGCCAGCCAGAGATGGTATTTGCCGGTTCTCTGAACTGCTCAAAATTTCCGCTACCGGTTCTCCAGAACCTGTCAGAACCTGCTGAATTTCACCCCTGCTCCACCCTATCCTGTCCTTTATTTCCTGCTTTCTAGCTTATCTCAATCGTGTGACACAGCTGATCTCCCCCACTCCTGCTGTTCTACTTACCGTTGCTGGCGTGGAAGGTAAGCAGCTGAGCTTCTAAATGCTCAATTTTCAGCACAAAGCGCACGCTCGCCGAACCAGTTGTCAAATTGGCAGCTTTCACCTCGTCACATAACTAACTGCTTGGGTTTATTGTTTACAATTCAGTGCTATTCATGTGTCCCTAGACACTAGAATTACCTTTAAAGATGATAAATGATTTTTAATTATTTTTTCTTGCAATCTCCTTTCAATTTTTTTGTTTCTTAAAAAAAAGAGAGAGAGATTATGGTTTTTTTCCTATGTCCAAGGGAAAAAAATTAAATCCCTGTCCCTCTAATTTGTATGTAGAATACTATCTCCCTCTAGTGGTGATGTGTGGTCTATCCATATTTCTTATTTGGATGATATGAGAATGCTCAAAAAAAGAGAGCCTTGGCTTTGAATCAAGGTCACACAGCAGCTTACATAATCTCTGTTGCATTTGGGTGCAAATAAATATCATGGTTTGGCGTTACTTACACAAATATTGTTTGGTTTTTATCTAGTTTGCGATCTACAAGGGAGCCGTTCGGAAAGGTAAATCTGATAGTGTGTCACCAGGGGGCAATATTAGATCACATTTCTCTGGACCTAGAAGCTAAGCCGGGTCAGTCCTGGTTACAACTTGGATGGGCCTCCTCCAAAGGACTGTAGGGAAACAGTAAAACAGCTGCAAAATGTGAAGGAAAAACACTTCCCCCACCCTCAATTTACCTAGTCCTCAATCTGTCACTTAGCAACCTTTCAGAGTTGTTGTTTTTTTTTAAAAATTTGATTTATATGCCGCCCTTCTCCGGAGACTCAGGGCGGTTTACAATGCATTAAGCAGTAGCCTTCATACTTTTATATATATTTATGCAAAGTCAGCTTATTTCCCCCACAAACTGGGTCCTCAATTTACCCACCTTAGAAAGGATGGAAGGCTGAGTCGACCTTGAGCCTGGCTAGGATTGAACTCACAGAGTTACAGGCAGCTGGATGTTAATTGCTGCCTTTAGAGTTATGTCAGATCCCCCCCAAAAGTTACTTCTGATCTGGTACTGAAGTTCCAGTGACCACACACACATACACACACACCTTGCAGTATATGACAACATTTTAGGAGCTCAGCAACATTTTATAATCACATGACCATGATTCATTTTATTTTTCCCCACCCCAGAAATTGGCAATTGCCCAGACAGGCTAGGAAGCTAGTCCTCAAGAAACAGTGATCGTTCCGAAAGGATAACAAAAAAGGTCTATTGACCTGCGCTGTAAGATTTAAAAGAAAACGTGGTTGCTTGGTTGGTTTTAATGAGTCTTCATTTCACAAAAGATGGGAGCAGCTGAGAAGGATGTACAGCAGTGGGACCGAGTGGCGTGATGGCGAACCTATGGCATACTGGTGGGCACGTGAGTGTTGCCAGGGCTCTGGTGGTCTTCCGGGTGCGTTTCAAGGTGTTAGTTACCATCTTCAAAGCGCTCTATGGCTTAGGACCGGGATATTTACAGGACCGTCTTCTGCCAATGAATACCTCCCACCGCCCAATACGCTCTCACAGAGAGGGCCTCCTCAGGGTGCCGTCAGCCAGACAATGCTGACGGGCGGCCCCCAGGGGGAGAGCCTTCTCTGTGGGAGCCCCAGCCCTATGGAATGAACTACCCCCGGATATAAGAAAGATTCCTGGCCTCCGTGCCTTCCGACGAGCCCCGAAGACCCTACTATTTCATCAAGCCAGTTCTGACTTAAATTTGTGTTAATTTTAATAGGGGTTTTAGTAGGGGTTTTAAATTTTACGGCCAAATAGTTTAATTATTTTATTAGTTTTCATTTTTATACGTGATTGTTTTTAATATGGCTGTAAACCGCCCTGAGTCCCCTCGGGGAGAAGGGCAGTATATAAATGCAATAAAACTGAAACTGAAACTGGCTCAGCTCCAGCACCCATGTGCACGCTGGCCAGCTGATTTTTGGGCCTTCGGGGCCCACCGGAATTCGGCAAACGGGCTGTTTCCGGCCTCTGGTGGGGTGGGGAAGGCTGTTTTCACTAGAAAGCCTCTGGAGCCTGGGGAGGGCAAAAAAACAGGCTTATTGTGCCCACCGTGCAATCACATGCCAAAAGCAGAGGGAGCATGCGGGGGTTGCAGACACATGCGCAGTGGGGCAGGGCACATAGAATTATGGGTGTGGGGACATGTGCGCACAACTGTCCTGCACTCCCCCAGCTTTTGGCACGCGATGGCAGAAAGATTAGCCATCACTGGCCTAATGGTTGCAGATAAATGACAGCTCACACAAAATCAGACGGTAGACCATTAACAAGCGTTCGCCAGCCCTCGTGATAGTAAGAGTTCGGATTGTGGCAGAAAAATATTTTAAAAATAAATAAGAGCCGAGCTGGATTGAAGATGGGAAATGTAGATTTTCCCTTTACTGACTGTTTTTCACCCAGCACATTAAACTAGGTCACTTAACAAGTCTAGTATAGTTAGTCCTCGGCTTACAGCGGTTCATTTAGTGACCGAAGTTACCACGGCGCTGAAGAAAAGACACTTCAGATTGTTTTTCACACTTAACGACCATTGCAAGTCTCCCCGTGGTCGCGTGATCAAAATTTGGACACTGGCTCATATTTGTGAGGATCGCAGTGTCATGTGATCACCGGGGGGATGGTTCACGTCAGTGGTGAAATCCAAATTTTTTTACTACCGGTTCTGTGGGCGTGGCTTGGTGGACATGGTGTGGCTTGGTGGGCGTGGCAGGGGAAGGATACTGCAAAATCTCCATTCCCATCCCACTCCAAGGGATGGATACTGCAAAATCCCCATTCCCGTCCCACTCCAAGGGAAGGATACTGCAAAATCTCCATTCCCACCCCACTCCAGGGGAAGGATACTGCAGAATCCCCATTCCATCCCCACTCCAGGGGAAGGATATTGCAAAATCTCCATTCCCACCCCACTCTGGAGTCCGCCAGAGGTTGTATTTGCCGGTTCTCCGAACTACTCAAAATTTCCGCTACCGGTTCTCCAGAACCTGTCAGAACCTGCTGGATTTCACCCCTGGGTCATGTGATCCCCCTTTTCTGACCTTCAGACGAGCCAAGTCACTGGGGAAAGCCAGAGTCACTTAACAAAAGTGTTGTTAATGCAACAACTGCAGTGATTCAGCTTAAGTAATGTGGCAAGAATGGTGGAAAAACGGAGGGCAAAACTCATTTAACAATTGTTTTGCGTAACAACTTAAATTTTGGGCTTTGGGTTGTGTGAATCCAACCTGTTTGGTAGGTTGGTAGATCCAAAAACTCAGAAAACCAGTTAGTTCAGTGCCCGGGTTCAGCATGTTGTGTGAACACAACTCTTCTGTGGATTGAAAGAGGGGCAGTAGCTCATCCGCTCATCTTCCCACCCAGTCCTTGGTTTCTATAACAATATAAGGATGGCTGCGCCTTTGAGGAAGGGGGTCTCTCTTGCCTGTTCTACTTTCCCGCCCCTCAAGCCCACCTTAATCCTGAAACCGGTTAAACAACTCGCAGGTTTTCTTCTCCAGAAGCTCATAAATCTTCTTGACCCGCTTGTCATTGGCAGTCCGGACATAGCTGTTGGGATCCAGGACAGCCATGCCGTCGTGAACTTCCCCCATGATGATGAGAGGCCCATCCTCCGTGGTCATGTTGGGACAGGGGCAGTTCCAGTCCATGTCCGACAAGGTGACTTCCAGATACTTGATGTTGAAAAACTTGAGGCCCATCTTCTCGTCCTTGAGGACGTCGTCCAGCGCAAAACGGGCAATCCCAGAGTCTTGATCCTCGAGGATCTCCATCAGTCGCCCCACGATGGCAAAATCACTGCGGCAGAGGCTCAACACCATCTTGCTCTTCAGGCGACACGCTTTGCACAGCAAGGTCTTGGGGAAGGGACAGGCGTCCTCGCAGCTCTCCTTGCTGTCAAAGTTGTTCTCGTTGCCCTCGCAACCGCCGTAGATGAAGGAATGGCACTGCTTCATCAGGTGGTTGTAGGCCCAGCGAGGTTCCCAGTTCTTACAGGGCCCTTGCACCATGGGGAGGGTACACAGGTTGACCGTGTTGCTGACGCAAGCCAGTTGACAATCCTCGTAAGTGTTGAAGTGGTTCTGGTTCGCCCCGCAACCACCATAACGAAAAGTAACACAGGAGCCCTTTTTGGAGTCAAAATGCCAACGGGTTTGGTAGGTCTCGCAATCCTGGGTATCAGGTTCCCTCAAGCACTCGTTGGGCGGGAGCTTCAACGTACTGGAAACTCTCGGTTCTCCTCTGGAGTGTTCCTTCTTGACAACCGAGAGTGGAAAGTCCGCTCGCAGGAGACCGGCAGAATTCCTGGCTGTACATGTGTAGATCCCAGCATCTTCTGGCTGAGCATTGTAGATGACCAACTGGCCAATGTTGGTCACCACCATGTTGCCGTACATCTGGTCAGGCCTCATGATGAAGTTCTCCTGATGGTCACTCTGCTTCTCCCAGGTGATGTCGGGACGAGGACGCCCACTCACGTCACAGTGGAAGCTCACGGTGCCGCCTACGTAGACGAGCTGGTGGAAAGGGTTGTTGTAGAGAGCCGGCGGGATAGGCAGCTCCGGAGATGCCCCAGGGGTGGGGTGAGTAGTGGTCTCCACTGGCACCGGGCTAGTATTGGGCCAGGTAAAAATGTACTTGCATGGCACCACTGCCAGGCTGATGCCCCGGATACAGGCTTCGGCATCCATGTAACACTTGTTGTAGTAGGTGAGTCCATCAGAGGCGCAGGTGAAGTAGGGATCCTTCTCACACCTGTCCTTACACTTACAGACCGGTTGCCCGTCCCAAATATCACAGTCCGAGCCCTGCTGGGTGCAGACGAAGCTCTCGCAGGTGGCTTCCTGCATCTGTTCCAACGAAGAGAGGCTTCTGTCGGCGTAACGGGCAGCCACACAACTCCGCAAGCCGCAAACGTTGGTGCAGCATTTCTCAAAGCCTTCACAGTCCTGTCAAGAAAACAAAGACAGGGTGTTCAAATGCACAGGCACTTCTTCTTGGGAGATTTATTGCACAGGTAGAACACATCTTCTCCCAAGCCTAACAAGAGTCTACCTCCCGAATGCCATCACTCTGCTAAACAACTAATTCCCTCAACACTGTCAAACTATTCACTAAGTCTGCACTACTGTTAATTTGCTCATCGTTCCTATCACCCATCTCCTCCCACTTATGACTGCATGACTGTAACTGGTTGCTGTATCCTTACGATTTATATTAATTATTTCCTAGTATGATTTGATTACTTATTTGTACCCTATGACTATCACTAAGTGTTGTACCATATGATTCTTGCCAAATGTATCTTGTCTTTTTATGTACACTGAGAGCATCTGCACCAAAGACAAATTCCTTGTGTGTCCAATCACACTTGGCCAATAAAAAATTGTGTTGTGTTGTGTTGTGTTGTGTTCTTTATCTACTCTACTCTACTCTACTCTACTCTACTCTACTCTACTCTACTCTACTCTATTCTACTCTAACTCTACTCTAACTCTATTCTAACTCTACTCTACTCTACTCTACTCTACTCTACTCTACTCTACTCTACTCTACTCTACTTTACTCTACTTCTCTTCTCCTCTCCTCTATTGTAATGGTTGGTGCAAGCCCATTGTGCTAATCTATAACTGACCGGGTTTACAGGATTGTATTATGCCAGTTTGCACAGCATTCTGGATCTTTTGGACAACGCAATAAACAGCAGCGAGTTTTGACTTAGCCTATTGTACCAATAGAAGGTATGAATGTCTATAAATGTCTATATGTATGAATGTATATACAGATAAGAGCTAACCCCACTCCCTTCTAGCACTGAACTTTGCAAGAAAACCACCAAGCTCAGAGAGCACCAAGGATTATACTTTTAGCAACGTTGTTGTAAAACCAGCCACTACTTAACTTCACTTGTTGCTCTAAATCTGCGTCTTGCTGAATTCATCACCCTTGCCTGGGTTCACATTATACCACCTTAAAAATTTATTTTCAAACCACATCAGAGTGGATTTGACCACGGCTGGCTGGCTGGCTGGGGAATTCCACAAGTTTTCCAAGTCACAAAAATTGGACACTCCTTGGACACAAAAGTTGGACACAAGGGGCAGAGGTGGGTTTCAGCAGGTTCTGACCGGTTCTGGAGAACCAGTAGCGGGAATTTTGAGTAGCTCGGAGAACTACTCAAGTGAAATTCTGACTGGCCCCGCCCCCATCTACTCTCTTCCTCCTGAGTCCCAGCTGATTGGGAGGAAGTGGGGATTTTGCAGTATCCTTCCCCTGGAGTGTGGTGGGAATGGAGATTTTACAGTAACTTTCCCCTAGATTGGGGTGGGAATGGAGATTTTACAGCATCCTGCCCCTGACACGCCCACCCAGCCACGCCCACCAAGCCATGCCACGCCCACCAAGCCACACTCACAAAACCGGTAGTAAAATTTTTTTGAAACCCACCAGTATCAAGGGGCAATTCTACATCTTTCTCAAGCAAATGCTTGAGATTGATAAGAAAAAAAAAAACCCAGCCCCAATTTACAACCAGACGTCTGGTCTCCTCCTTAACACACCGCTGACAAAGGTTCATTTTTTCTTCTTCTTCAGCAGCTGCTGTTCATTACAAAGACCCTCCTCACCTCCTGCCCTTCACTACGGACATGCTCGCTTTTGCTCTTCCTTTAATTCCTCCCACCCCCCTCCAATTCCACCACCTAAAGACCGTGGCAAGTGGTTTTTGTGCCAGAATTTTTCATCCTGTAAAGTTGGGGAGGGGTGTGTGATTCGCCCACCCCGCTCCCAACAACTACGCTGTGGCTTTCTATAGGCTTTGTCGAGCTTGCTTGTAATGGGGTAGTTTTGGTAGAAGGAATGTGGGAAGAAAGATGGGGCCGTAGATGGAAAGAGGGCATCTCTTGGGAGTTGACATCTGGTGACCCCCACAGCGGTCTCTGTCGGTAAACCTATCAAAGGGTTTTGCCCCTGCTTTTTTCCAATTTTTCCTCCCTCCCCCCACTTCCCATGGGTGCCAGCCAGCCCTTAGGAGGGCAGTTTCAATAACTGAGCGGTATTTAAAAACTGAAGAGAAAAAAAATGCCTTCTTTTGTTTACATATTATTAGTGCATATCTTTTGACGCCCCAAAAAACCCACCATAAACCGGAGGTGGGTTTCAGCAGGTTCTCACCAGTTCTGGACAACCGGTAGTGGAACTTATGAGTAGTTCGGGGAACCGATAGTAAAAATTCTGACTGTCCCTGCCCCCATCTATTCTCTGCCTCCCGAGTCCCAGATGATTGGGAGGAAATGGGGATTTTGCAGTATCCTTCCCCTGGAGTGGGGAGGGAATGGAGATTTTACAGCATCCTTCTCCTGCCACGCCCACCAAACCACACCCACAGAACCGGTAGTAAAATTTTTTGAAACACACCATCTTCTAAGAACTTGGATAAGGAAGCCTGCCTCCGATACAAGGTTAGAAGGGAGCTTGTGAAGGCTACTGAGTTGACACAATCAGGGCTGATTCACTCCAGGGTCTCGGTTCAGTCCTGGGAGCGGAAGATTTGCCTGAATGGCTAATAGGAGACCCAAAACGACCTTACTCACAATTTACACACAGACCCCTTGTTCTTAAAACGAGGCTGCAGACGCTATGGAGGAACCTCGGGGTTGGGACATGCATCTTCTTCCTCTGAACATGTTCAAAGAGTCCTGGGGGGGTTCCAGTGAACCACAGCAGGCAGTTAGGGAGGGGGAGAAATTGACCCAGGATCTCCTCAAAATTCATTTCTGGGATCTGTTAAGGAGCCTCTTGAGCTAGAGACGCGTGGGGGCTCAACTGTCCACCTGATGCACAGCGAGAAACTTCCAATCCCCCAAAGAGGTCCAACTCGGGGAGAACCTTTACACCAACCTTCTGGGTGGGAAGCTGCCCTGCTTACCCACCCACCCCATCCTCTTATCTTTACACCACACCCCCCACCCCTCCATCCTTGTTTTATTCCACCCTCCTTCCTCCCCCCCCACACCCCACACCCCAAGAACGATCCAGGTTTCCTGCTCCACCCAGGCTGAAGATGCACCTAGGGAGCAGCGTCCGTTCGGCAAAGTCTCACCTGATCGGTTTGGCACTCCCGCTCGCAGGTGCTCTGAGCATCCACCCAGAGGTTGGGGTTCAGTTGGTTGGGACACATCCCCAGGTGGTTGGTTCTGATTGGCTGGAGGCTGGCCCCTTCTGCCAGGACAGAGAGCAGAGAGAGGAGAAGTGAAGGCAGCATGGAGTCCAGAGGAAGCCTTGATCTTCCAAGCTTTTTCGGGCAGCCCCTTGTCTTCGGTCGCTTCTCGGTAGGAGCCCAGAAAAGCATTGGTCTGAGGCAGGCTCCTGTAACCTATCTGTGTCTCTCCCTCACCCTACCCAGGAACAGTCTTCCACTCTGCCCTGTGTGATAGACAAAACAATCACATTTGCAAAGAGAGGAAGGGGGGGGGGAGAGAGAGAGAGAGAAGGAGAGAGAAAGAGAGAGAGAGAGAGAGAGAGAGAGAGAGAGGAGGTAGCAGTCTGGTGAAGGAGACACCCAAATCAAAAAAAAAGTGCTTCTTTCTCTCCCCCTTGGAGAATCTTCTCATCTTCTCAGCATCCTTTCAGGTCTAGGGTCCATGCCAGGCAGCTCCCGAAGCTCGCCGGGCCTTTCCCAAACAAGCATCTTTTGACACGCAGGGACACCCTTCACAAGACCGGCTGCCTCCCAGACGGATGCTCCTCCGTTTCCAACTTCACCCCGTCGCGGATTTTCTTTCCTTTGTCTTTTTTCGGCCTCTCCTCGCTCAAGAGGGTCTTCTCCTGCGCAACTGGGGAGCCTCGTTGTGTGAAAAACAACAACAACAACAACAACAACAACTGGGATTTGTTGGGGATGGGGGTGGGGGATGACTCTTGGATCTGAGTCACTAGCAAATCAAGAGTTGCGTTTGAAAAACAAAACAAAACAAAACGATCACCAAAAGAAATCCTCTTCTAGGTTTTTGGGGAGTAGAATTTTGGGAGCATCGGACCAACACATCAGAAGCTTGGCCAGCTGCTAACAGGGTTATAAAGCTCTTCTGTTTGTGTGTGTGTGTGTGTGTAGGGGGAGAGCAGAACAGGAGGAAGAGGAGGAGGAGGAGGAGGGGGCTCTGTAACCTGAATCTTTCCTCGTCCTCAACCGTGTTTAGGATTTGGGAAAGAGAAAAGAAGTTGACCTCAGACGGTAACCCTGTCTGGGTTGACCGACTGAACAAACATGAGCAGAAGATCAAAGTCGGGGGAGGAAGGAACCGTAGGGAGCTCTCTGGCTTCCCAAAAAGACCGCAAGACCCTCTCTCTCTCTCACCCCCCCCCCCACCAGGGGATTGAATTTCTTCAAGAAGAAAGAACCCCAGAAGGTCTCCTGCCCTTGGGAAACAAGGCTGACCATAGGAAGGGGTTTGGACAAGAATTAGGCCTGTTGTACATGCTCTCGAGGTATTTATTATTATTGTGTATTATTATATGGAGACGCTGGAGAAAGGGGGCTTCTTTCTTCTCAACCTTCTTGAAAGCAACTGTCTCCCAAGCCAAGTTGGGGAACATCCGTTTCAGCTCCAATGAAAGACATTTAGCTGAGAAGGTGACAGGTGATGTAATGTGAGGAATGTCTACTTCCTAACGTAGGTTCAGGCCATGGGAAACCTTGGTATGGACTCTGGTGGTGATGGTGGTGGTGGTGGTGGTGGTGGAGGAGGAGGAGGAGGAGGAGGAGGAGAAGGAGAAGGAGAAGGAGAAGGAGAAGGAGAAGGAGAAGGAGAAGGAGAAGGAGAAGGAGAAGGAGAAGAAGAATGAGAGGAGGAGGAGGAGAAGGAGGAGGAGTAGAAGAAGAGCAAGCAGAAGAAGCTGAAGCAGAAGCAGAGGAGGAGGAGGAGGAGGAGGAAAAAGAGGAGGCGGGATGACCTGAAGAGAGTTGTGCACAGGAAATGCCCTCACAATCTGACAGGTTTGAATAAGGGAATAACAGAGTTGGAAGGGACCTTGGAAGTCTTCTAGTTCAGGGGTCTCCAACCTTGGCCACTTTACGACTGGTGGACTTCAACTCCCAGAATTCCTCAGCCAGTGGCCAAGATTGGAGACCCCTGTTCTAATCCAACCACCTACTCAAGCCTGCGACTCTGTACCATTCCAGGCAAACGGTTGTCCAGTCAGGCCTCCAGTGATGGAGCATCCCACAACTTCTCTGAAGGTAGGATCAAACTGCTGGCAGTCGGCAGAATTAGCCTGCCATACTGCATTCTGACCACCGCGCCAGCCACCATGGTTTCGATCAGAGTTGAAAAGCTTCTTCACACAGCGGTCTCTGGCGGCGACGAGTTGATTCTTGTCTCTAGGACACCTGTGAGCTTTGCTGGAAGAGCAGAGATGACTACAGCTGTTCTCCTATACATTGTGGTGCACAGCAGTCAAGTTTCCTTCTGCAGAATTCCCTCACGCAAGCCAGGCTCTCCACCGGGACAATTGTGGTGGTGTCGGTCTTGCAATAATTCATGCGCTGAGGTTTGAAATCCTGTGGCAGGCAAGTCTGCAATGATGCTGGTTCAGCCTGGACTTGGTGGGCATTGGCTGATGGCTGTAGGCCAAGGGACAGAAAAGGTCTCCTTAGTTGTGTGTGTGTTTCGTGTTTGTGTGTTAGAGGCCTCCTTTGCCCTTTCTACTCACCCCGAGGATGACTTATGGGCCTGTAGCACCAATTTGTAACAAGCCCCTCCTCTTTTATTTCTGGCCCCCACCCAATGGTGAAATTCAAATTTGTTTTACTACCGGTTCTGTGGGTGTGGCTTGGTGGCTGTGGTGTGGCTTGGTGGGAGTGGTATGGCTTGGTGGGTGTGGCAGGGGAAGGATACTGCAAAATCCCCATTCCCTCCCCACCCCTGGGTCCAGCCAAAGGTGGTATTTGCCGGTTTTCTGAATGACTCAAAATTTCCGTTACCGGTTCTCCAGAACCTGTCAGAACCTGCTGGATTTCACCCCTGCCCCACTCCATTAACTGGGGACCTCTTCCTCATCCTTGTTGTCTTCTAAAACCAATCCAAGGACATCTATGGAGATTGTCAGTTCTCCAGATCAGGGGTTGTCCCAAAGGCTTTTTTTTCCCCAAGAGGCAATTGGACTTTCTAGTTTTTCTGAGAAGACGATTCGCTTCTCATCCAAGAAGCTTCTTCAGAACTTCTTCTTCAGAACTGAAGAAGCTACTTGGATGAGAAGCAAAACATTTTCAAAGGAGTTGTCTGTGGAGGTTCTCCATCATCTAGGTCATGGGTTGTCCCATGCTTTTTTTTAAAGAGTCAACTAATTGGACTTTCTGGTTTTTCTTTGAAGACATTTTCGCTTCTCATCCAAGAAGCTTCTTCCGAACTTCTTCTTCAAGGTCTATGGAGATTCTCAGTCATCCAGGTCATGGTTATCTCAAGAGGCGTATGGACTTTCTGGTTTTTTCTTTGAAGAAGCTTTTTGGATGAGAAGCGAAACCTCTTCAAAGAAAAAACCAGAAAGTCCATACGCCTCTTGAAAAAAAATAAGCACCTTTTGAGACAATCCTAGGACCTTCAAAAGAAGTAGAAAATAGTCCTTCTATTAAGACTACATATGCTGCTGGAGAGGGACAACATTTCCTGGGTGCGGAATTTACGATGAAAAGAGCCAATGTCTGTATCTGAATCTTGGAATGCCTGATTTAAAAAGGTTCTTAAATCAAGTCTAGTAACTTGATCACGGCGTTCCAATATCTCAGGGGCTGCCCCAAAGAAGAGGGAGTCAAGCTCTTCTCCAAAGCATCTGAAGGCAGAAGAAAAAGAAGCAATGGATGGAAACTCCTCAAGGAGAGAAGCAACTTAGAGAATAATTTTCTGACAGGGAGAACAATTCACCCGTGGAGCAGTTTGCCCCCAGATCTTGTGGGGTACTCAATCCCTGTAGGTTTTCAAAAGGAGACTGGACAACCACCTTTGTTTGAAATGGCATAGGGCCCCCCAGTTGAGCAGGAGGCTGGACTAGCAGACCTTCAAGGTCCCTTCCAACACTGTTAGTTTAAGTCAGATCTTGGCTCATTGGGTTCATGGATGCCATAGGCCACCCGATTTAACTGAATTTGCTGCTTGAGCAAATGAATACAAGCTTAACATGGCAGGTGGTGTGTAAGGAAGCATCTTGGGAATTAAATATAAGGTTGGGCAAAGCTAACAGGTTTTCTTTGGACCTCTGAAGGCTTCTGGGCCACCAAGGTGGCAACATATTGTAGGAAGAACAAGGGTCAAATCAGAATAGCAGAATTGGAAGGGACCTTGGAGGTCATCTAGTCCAACCCCTTACTCTTGCTGGAAATCCAATACCATTGCAGACAAATGGTTGTCCAACTTCTTTTAAAAACGTCCAGTGTTGGAGCATTCATAACTTCTGGAGGCAAGTTTTTCCACTGATTCATTGTTCTCACTGTCAGGAAGTTTCTCCTTAGTTCTAAGTTGCTTCTCTCCTTGATGAGTTTCCACCTGTTGCTTCTTCTCCTGCCCTCAGGGTTTGGAGAATAGCTTGACTCCCTCTTCTTTCTGACAGCCCCTCAAATATCGGACACTGCTATCATGTCTCCCCTAATCCTTCTTTTCATTAAACTAGATGGACTGGGGTGTTTGACCAGGGGTGAAATCTACTTACCTTTCCAACCGATTCAGAAGTGCACGCGCATCATGCATGCACTTGGACAAACAGGTTACTTCCTGGTTAAAACCAGGAAGTAATGACAACCGGGCAGGTGGACAGAGCCTCACGCCACCATTGCTACTGGTTCTCCGAAGCACCGGCCACCATCTCTACCAGTTTTCCGAACTACCAGCCACCATCGCTACCGATTCTCTGAACCACTGGCTGCCATCGCTACTGATTTTCCAAACCACCAGCTGCCATTGCTGCCGGTTCTCCGAACCACCGGCCGCCATTGCTACCGGTTCGGTCGAACTGGTCCAAACCTGGAGTACTTCAGCCCTAGGTGTGACATGATATCGGTTTTGCAATATCTAAGGGGCTGCCACAGAGAAGAGAGGGGTGGAGAGGGGCTCACAAAAGGATTGGGAAATCCTCTTGTGAGTTTTGTTAAGCTTCTCAAAAGCTGTCATGGAAAAAAAAAAAAGTCTAGCACCAGGCAGTACACTGAACAGTTGGTGGAGCTAAAATAAATCCTCACTGAGAATTGTGTTGCTAGGAAGAAGAATCAGCCAGCAAATTTTGGACCCACAAACCTCATGCTGGAAAGGTTGGGTACTGTCCATTGCCAGGAAAGACTAGGAGCCAGGACATTTCAGAACTCCCTTTAAATTTTTAATTTAATTTAATTTTAATTCCTTAGCTCTGAAAAAGAAAGAGTTATGTACTCAAAACACACACTGCTCTTTGCCTTCTTAATAGAAGCAACCGCAGAATCGCAGCAAATCAGAACTATTTGGAGAACCTATTTATGCATTTATTATTTGATGGACTGAATTAAAATGTTTATATAGCTGGCCGTTTTCGGGCAGTTCCCAAAGATTTTTTTTAAAAATCAAAGCGTTTTAAAAACTAGAAAACGCAAATGAAAACAGAACACATTAAAAACAACAAAAATGTGGTGCCAGTTCATACTAACAGACCATCATCTGATCTCCCAATGCTGAATTGAAATCTCTCTCTCTCTTTCTGTCTGTCTCTCTCTCTCTGTGTCTGTCTCTGTCTGTCTCCCTGTCTGTCTCTGTCTCTCTGTGTCTGTCTGTCTCTGTCTGTCTCTTTCTCTCACTCACTCTGTCTCTGTCTCTCTGTCTCTGTCTGTCTCTGTCTCTCTCTGTCTCTCTTGGTCTGTCTGTCTCTCTCTCTGTGTCTCTGTCTCTGTCTCTGTCACTGTCTCTGTCTCTGTCTGTCTCTGTCTCTGTCTCTGTCTCTGTCACTGTCTCTATTTCTCTCTCTGTCTGCCTCTCTGTGTGTCTCTCTCTGTGTGTCTGTCTGTCTCTCTCTGTCTGTCTCTGTCTCTGTCTCTCTCTGTCTCTCTCTGTCTCTCTTGGTCTGTCTGTCTCTCTCTCTGTGTCTCTGTCTGTCTCTGTCTCTGTCACTGTCTCTGTCTGTCTCTGTCTCTGTCTCTATTTCTCCCTCTGTGTGTCTCTCTCTCTGTGTCTGACTGTCTCGCTCTGTCTCTGTGTCTGTCTCTCTGTGTCTGTCTGTCTGTCTGTCTGTCTCTTTCTCTCACTCACTCTGTCTCTCTCTCTCTCTCTCTCTCTCTCTCTCTCTCTCTCTGTGTCTGTTTGCACATGCGTGTATATGTGCATTCAGAATCCCGTAGACTTTTATTCCCACAGAGGAAGGGAAACAAAGTTGTTATATATAAAGAGATAACTACAGTCTATAACAGAAGGGGGGGGGGAGCAACACGAAGCTAGGGAAATAGTCTGTCATATTCTTTAATTATAGCAAGTTTTAATGGTAGGCGTTCCTTCCATGTCTCCTTCCTTGCTATTGTGTGTGTTCTAAGCCGGCGTTTCTCAAACTCAGCAACTTAAAGACACGTGGACTTCAATTCCCCAGCCAAGAGGACTTCGATTCTGGGAGCTGAAGTCCACGTGTCTAATGGTTGCCAACTTTGAGAACTCCTTTGTAAAGTCAAATGGTCCATCCCAATTTACTCCTCAACCTAAATTCCAGGGATTGCTCAGGGCCGTGGGGGCTAAATTGGACCCATAAACCAGATGTGTGTCAGATTTTAGACTAAATGACACCCCCAGATGAACAGCCCTTTTCACACGTCTTCTGTTTGTTCAGCTGTTGACTTCTTCGTCTTCTTGAGAAGACAGAATCCTAGGATGGGAAGAAATCTTGAGGTCTTCTAGTCCATCAGTCACCAACTGGTGGTCGGCGAGAAAATTTTGGTGGTCTGCAGAAAAATTATTTGTGTTTTTTATTTTGCACTAAATCAGCAGTCCTCAAACTATGGTCCCTGGGACAGATATGTGCAATGAATGTTTGTGTTGCTATAGAGAGTCTCCCACTTTGGGGTTTTTTTGTGTGGGTTGGAGGGGGGCAGAAATTCTGACTTGGGCTGCTTCAGCCTCCTGGTGTGGGGTTTGGGCGAAGGCTGGAGGGAAGCACTGCTGTTGGCGAAGAGCCGGAGGGCCTTGTTCCAGTGGGACTGCATCATGGCCTGGAACTGGCTGACCATCTCAGCCTGCTGAGCCTCCAGCACTGGTACCTGGCCTTGCACTCCCACAGGTCTTCCCTCTGTTTGGAAAGCCTATGCTCCTAGTCCTCAGTGAAGTGCTTCTGCTGAGCCTCCTTCTTGGTCAGATCCAATTTGAACTTGAGCTGTTTTGCCAACTCTTTTTCATGGTGGCTTGCTTATCTCCAACAACTGCTTCCTGTCGGGGCCCTAAGGAGCCCGGGCGGGCAGGCGAGGAGTGGCTGGGAGGGGAGGGGTGAGTAGAGACTGGCGAAGTGCCCCTTGACATGAATGACATCGAGTTGGCCATGCCCACCCAGTCACATGTCTATCTAGCAACGCCAACCCAGCCAGTCATTAGGCAGATCATATCAATGATCCATGGATTTAAAATGACTAAACTCGGTCCCTGAGGTCCGAAAGGTTGGGGACCCCTGGACTAGTCTATCCCCCTTATCAAGGGCAAGAATCCTAATCCCATACAGGGCAAGCGGTTGACTAGTCTTTTCTTGAAAATCTCCAAGAGTCACAACTTCAGGAAGGAGGGAGTTTCATTGTTCCATAGCTGTCACAGTCAAGCAAAATTCTTCCTTGTTGAACTCTGGATCTCTCAAAAGGTAAGGTGTCCATTCTATGGTTTTTGACTTAATCCCCTGGTGCTTGGGAGAATAAGTCAATCCCTCTTCCAGGTGACTTGCCCTTCATCTATCACGTTATCTGGCTGAGTTTGGTTCATCTGACAAAAGTGAAGTACAATCAAATCAAACAAATACTTGCAATAAACCAAAGCTGTACAGGAGCCAAGAACCCCGTTCAGAGATGGGTCCCTCAAAAGCCAAACTCCACCTGAAGAGTTTCCTTTTTTTAGCGGGATATGAGGTTTGGGATGTTGATGGGTTAACATGGGACCCTTAGAAGCTGAAAACACTTGAAACAGTCAAATCCTGGTTGAGAGCTTCTTTCTTCCTTCTTCATCCTCCTCCTCCTCCTCTTCTTCCATCCCTCCTCTTCTTCTTTTCCTTCTTCTTCCTCTTTTTTCCTCTCATCCTCCTCCTCCTCTTCTTCCTCCTCTAGAACAGCCTTGGTGCTCTGAGGACTGCAGATTGTCCATCACCGCTCACTCGACAAGATAAAATTTCAAATCTTGCCAAAATCCAGCTATTACAGAGGATAACATGGCCATATAAGCTCAGTTTTTGGGAGAACCTCCGTCTCCTTCCCGGAAGCAGAGAAGTCATTTATTCTCTCCTGATCTTTTCTGATCCTGCTGATCAACTGGGAGCCGAAGAGAGCAAAATAATCAATAATCATAAGATACAACACTTAATGATAGTCATAGGGTACAAATAAGCAATCAAATCATACTAGGAAACAGTTAGTATAAATTGTAAGGATACAAGCAACAACTTATAATCATGCAGTCATAAGTGACAGAAGATGGGTGATAGGAACGATGAGAAGATTAATAGTTTATTATTATTATTGTTTATTAGTTCAATTTATATGCCGCCCTTCTCCGGAGACTCAGGGCAGCGTACAATGCGTTAAGCAATAGCCTTCATACTTTTATATATACCTGCTTAGTAGGGCTTTTGACCCTCTCTAAGCGGCGTTCCTTTTTATACAAAGTCAGCTTATTGCCCCCACAATCCGGGTCCTCATTTTATCTACCTCGAAAGGATGGAAGGCTGAGTCAACCTTGAGCCTGGTGAGATTCGAACTTGCAGTAATTGCAGGCAGCTGGTGCTACTTACCAGCACTTTAGTCTGCTGTGCCACCAAGGCTCGGTGAATAGTTTGACTTAGTGAATAGTTTGACAGTGTTGAGGGAATTATTTATTTTGCAGAGTGATGGCGTTCAGGAAAAAACTGTCCTTGTGTCTAGTTGTTCTGGTGTGCAGTGCTCTATAGCGTCGTTTCATGGGTAGGAGTTGAAACAATTTAGGTCCAGGATGCGAGGGGTCTGTAAATATTTTCCCAGCCCTCTTTTTGACTCGTGCAGTATACAGGTCCCCAAGGGAAGGCAGGTTGGTAGCCATTGTTCTTTCTGTAGTTCTAATTGTCCTCTGAAGTCTGGGTCTGTCTTGTTGGGTTGCAGAATCAAACTTTCCCAGTTAAGTAACCACCAGGTCAAAGCAAAAGTCAAACCGGGGATTGAATAATACAGAAATACCCTCCCGTTTCTATGCTTGTTTTCTTTCTCTCAAAACAAAAACACCCACCCACAATCGGGAAGGATCAACAAACAATTTCACAGATTCTCTCCTCTCGGTGCCCCAAACGCGCCAGGCAACGGTGCTGTAATTTCAGGTGCAATTAAGAAACAAACAGCAGGGACAAATGATTGACGGGTATTGTACATTCTGTTTCCAGCCAGATGTCTTTCGGTGTGCGAGGCCGGGCGGGAGGGGGGGTTGTCACGATCTTGGGAGGAGGGGGGGGCGCAATCTGAAGATGAAATTCGTTGCTGAATTCTTGCTCCCCCTCCCCTTTCTCCTCCTAAGCTTGCCTGGTGCAGCCATTCCCCCCCGCCTCCCCTTCGTTGCAAAAGGCCAGCTGGAGGAAACAAAATTATTGCTTGGCAGATCTTCTTTTAGGAAGAGCTAAACTGAATTGATGGCTAGTTATCCTGGTCCTTGCGTTGATTTATTAGCCCTCAAGCTTCCAAAGAAAGCAGCTTGGCAGCCTTTGATATTTTCAGAAGTTCAAGGACACTCCAGAGGAACAGTTTGTGGTCTTCCGACAGTAGTAAAAAAAAATTGGAAGTGCCAAAGCTACTACTCGGTTGAACAGCCGTTCCTAATCTCGTCTTGTTAAGGGCAAATGAGTTTGTAAGGGACCTTGGAGGTCATCTAGTCGAACCCCCTGCTCATACAGGTGTTGTGGTCTGCCAGCAGCCTGCGGAGCTGGCAGCAGAGTCGGACAAGGGAGGAGGCTGGGGAGGACCATGGACCAGTCCTGGAGCCTGGGGAAGGCTCTGCGTCGGAGGCAGAGAAAGGGCCATCTGGGAGGTACGTGCTGCCTCCGGAGCCTCCAGAGTCGGACCTCAGCGAGGCAGAGGAACAGGGGGAGGCTGTTCCCAGTGCGCGCATGCGCAGAACTGCCAGAAGCCAAGAACAGTTAAAACTAAAGGGACGACCCGGGAGTAAGGCTGGGAGATGATTGGCCCCTCCCATAAGACTTGAAAGAGGAGCTGTCAAGTTTCGAAGTCGTCTTAAATAAATTGCATTTCAAACAAAGTCTTTGAAAAAACCTCTAATCTATTAAGCACAAACATTCTAGCTCCGACTCATTGCAGCCAACTCTGGCTTCCTCAGGCAAAACCCTCCTTTTCCTTTCCCTACTCCTCTGCACTCATTGGCCATCTTCCCCGTCACTCTGCTCCTAATCTACTGCTCCCACTCAAAGGAATTTCCCCCCTCTCATCCCATCTCCTAGGTGATATTCTCTCCAGGGAAAATAAGTAGGTGAAGAGTCAAATGTCTCTTTCCAGATGCCTCCGCTTCTTCTTCTTATGTCAGCATTGGAGTAAGTGCAGCGTGAAATGCTGACAGGAGCAAAGGCACGTGGGCCTTTGCAGGAAGCAACATTGTTAATTCTGTGCAGTTTAAAGTCTGAAGCTCTGTTTGATTCTGGAGTTTGTGTGGCTTTGCCAATTAGGTCTTTGGCAGCATATCAAGAGAGATAAAGGTGGGTGATTATCAGCCTTATCCCAAAGGACTCTGCAACTATTGGGGACTCCTCTGTGAATGAACAGAATTCACAGCTGTTGCAGTAAAAGATGTTTTTGGGATTACTTGTGTGTTTTCCTGACTCAGGAAGCCTAGGTCAGGAGATCTATACTAAGGATTTGAACTGCTGAACTGCTGACCTTCTGATCGACAAGCTCAGTGTCTTAGCTACTGAGCCACCTAGGCAGGCCTGTCCTACTCACGACAGCAGAGAGGGCCTACTGTGAATCCTGTCGGTCAAAGAAATCTTAACTGTTGGGAAACGGACAAAGAAGGGCCTTCTCTGCTGGAACAAATGACCTCTCTAGGGTAAGATCTGTCCCCAACCTCCTTTCATCCTGCACAGCCCGAAGATTTGGCTCTGCAAATTGGCCTGGGGGGACCCAATGGTGGGAATTCGACACCGGAGGTGATGGCTGGATTGATGGCAGACTCCGTCTCCCCACTCCTTGCGCTCTGCTTTCCAATCACCCATCTGATGATGTTGCCTTATTGGGTAATGAAACGTCTGTGAGAAAACAACCAAGATCAGAGAGCACTACCCCTAACAACAAAAACAATGGCAATAACTTTATTGTCATTGTATGGGTATACACCGTATACCCATACAATGAAATTTACTTAACACCCAAAGACCAGCTCCAACACACATAACAATCCCTAAACACCACCACCACCACAAATTCCCCACTCCACAGAGGAGGACCACACAGTAGTAGTCTCTTCCCTCTCCCTCTCTCTCTCCCTCTCCTTCTCCTTCTCCTTCTCCTCTCTCCAACCTCCACTCACTTCTAGCACTGATTATGTTACCTAGTTGGGTGATGAAACATCTCCAAGAAAACAACCAAGCTCAGAGAGCACCAAGGAACCCTCACTCCCCCATCTCTTCGTTATCATATTTATTTATTTATTTATTAGTTTGATTTATATATGCCGCCCTTCTCCGGAGACTCAGGGCAGCTTACAATGCGTTAAGCAATAGCCTTCATACTTTTGTATATACCTGCTTAGTAGGGCTTTCGGGCCCCCCCAAGCGGTGTTCTTTTTTATACAAAGTCAGCTTATTGCCCCCACAAACTGGGTCCTCATTTTACCTACCTCGGAAGGATGGAAGGCTGAGTCAGCCTTGAGCCTGGTGAGATTCGAACTTACAGTAATTGCAGGCAGCTGATGTTAATAACTGTTAAAAACAGTGCTTTAGTCTGCTGTGTCCTTATTGTTCTGCAATATTGTGTTCCCCTCAGTTTGGGAAGAGGAAATAATTGTGTGTCATTTGTGTGTGTGTGTGTGTCTGTATGTCCTGCTTTCTCCCTTAACCCACACTATAGGTAGTCCTTGACTTAGGACCACAGTTGAGCCCAACGTTTCTGTTGCTAAACGAGAGATTCGTTAAGTGAGTTTTGACCCATTTTACAACCTTCCCTGCCGCAGTTGTTAAGTGAATCGCTGCGGTTGTGAAATGAGTAACCCGGTTGTGAAGGGCATCCGGCCCAGTGGTGAAATCCAGCCGGTTCTATCCAGCTCGCACGAACCCGTAGCGCAGGCGGCAGAAGACTCTGCTCACCTGCCGGGACGTCATTACGTCCCGTTTTTTACCCTCTGCGCATGCGCAGAAGAGTTGGGCGCACGCATAGTGCGCTCCCGTTCCCGAACTGGTAGGGAAGGTAAGTGGATTTCTCCGCTGACCTGGCCTCCCCATTGACTTTGCTAGTCAGAAGGCTGCAAAAGGGGATTAGAACACTACAACCATCATAAATATGAAGCAGTTGCCAAGCATCTGAATTTGACCCCTGTGACCTTCTGGGGATGCTGCAACGATTCGTAAGTGTGAAAAACGGTCGTAAATCACTTCGGTGCTATCATTAACTTCTAACGGTCACTAAATGAACTGCTGTTAACTCGAGAACGACCTGTATATGTCTTCCCAATGAGCTGCATTTCAATTCCCATCACTCCCGGCTTAAACCTGGGCTGGAGATGATGGGGGTTGTGATGCAGCCCATCTGGAAGCCATCCATCGAGATTTGGAGAAGCCCAGCTGCCCCCTGGCCTTGCTGGCTCTCTTCTGGGGGAAGCAGGCGAGACTCCTGGCTTGGGGGTGATGGGGTCACCCCAGGGGTAGCCAGGGACCACGGGATCAAACGCCCGAGACTGTGGCTGCTGCTTCCTGAAGGGAGAGGGCCTCTCTCTCCGGTGGGGGTGGGGGCCAGGGCTTCTGTTCCACACAAGTGTTGCCCTTGACAACTTCTGGCTTCCTGGCGTTTGATCTCCCTGGCAAAGAGCGAGAGGCATCCCAGCATCGCCTCTCCAACCGCCAGGGAGGAACCGGATGTCACGGAGCGAGTGGCTGGTTGGTTAAGACACATGGTTGCATCTGGGTCTCTCTCTGTCTCTCTCTCTCTCCCTCTCTCTCTCTCTCTGTCATGGTAAAGCTTTGGGGTCCCAGGTGACAAAAATTTGGAAAATGCCAAGTCTTTCTTTCTTTCTTTCTTTCTTTCTTTCTTTTTCTTTCTTTCTTTCTTTCTTTCTTTCTTTCTTTCTTTCTTTCTTTCTTTCTTTCTTTCTTTCTTTCTTTCTTTCTTTCTTTCTTTCTTTCTTTCTTTCTTTTTCTTTCTTCTTTCTTTCTTCTTTCTTTCTTACTTTCTCTCTCTCTCCCTTTCTTTCTTTCTTTCTTTCTCTCTCCCTTTCTTTCCTTTCCTTCCTTCCTTCCTTCCTTCCTTCCTTCCTTCCTCTTTCTTTCTTTCTTTCTCTCTCTCTCTTTTTCTTTTTCTTTCTTTCTTTCTTTCTTTCTTTCTTTCTTTCTTTCTTTCTTTCTTTCTTTCTTTCTTTCTTTCTTTCTCTCTCCCTTTCTTTCCTTTCCTTTCCTTCCTTCCTTCCTTCCTTCCTTCCTTCCTTCCTTCCTTCCTTCCTTCCTTCCTTCCTTCCTTCCTTCCTTCCTTCCTTTCTTTCTTTCTTTCTCCTGGACCTTCCCTCTTTGGGGGTACGTTCCTTCCCAGAGCTTTTACCTAACTCTGACAAAGTTTTTTTTTTTTTTGGTCGGAGGGAGGGACAGAGAGCAGAAAAGATCTAATGAAATATCTCTGGGCGGTTTTCTAATCCCAGTTGTTTCATGATAGCGACACGTGGCTGAGTTTTCTTGTTCAAACCAGCCGACTCTTTGAAATGAAGCTGGCAGAGGTTGGAGGCACAGAGGCTGCGGATGTTTGTAGATGTGCGAGGAAGGCGCTGGGTTTATTTCTGTTCCTGAAAACACATTCCTTAGCCAGGATTGGATCCAAGGCATCCTTGTTTGTTTTTTTTCCCCCCAAGGATGCCTTCAGAAATTCACTCATTTGGCACGGAGGGACAAGCCAAGAGCATTCATAAGATTAAGGGACGTCCATGAGGAGAGGTCCAAAAAGACAAGATGGCTGCTCCAATTATGCCATTGAAGCCCCACCCAGGGGTGAAATCCAGCAG
Organism: Masticophis lateralis; assembly: GCA_030761175.1. NCBI lineage: Eukaryota > Metazoa > Chordata > Lepidosauria > Squamata > Colubridae > Masticophis > Masticophis lateralis. Next base: position 11,066,368 of record JAUDYJ010000013.1, read on the forward strand.
GTTCTGACAGATTCTGGAGAACCAGTAGTGAAACTTTTGAGCAGTTTGGAGAACCAGTAGCGGAAATTTTGAGTAGTTCGGAGAACAGGCAAATACCACCTCTGGCTGGTCCCAGAGTGGGGTGGGAATGGGGATTTTGCAATCACCTTCCCCCAGGAGTGAGGTGGGAATGGAGATTTTGCAATAACTTTCCCCCAGGAGTGGGGAGGGAATGGTGCCTTGGTGGCGCAGCAGACTAAAGTGCTGGTAAGTAGCACCAGCTGCCTGCAATTATTGCGAGTTCAAATCTCACCAAGGCTCAAGGTTGACTCAGCCTTCCATCCTTTTGAGGTAGGTAAAATGAGGACCCGGATTGTGGGGGCAATAAGCTGACTTTGTATAAAAAGGAACACCGCTTGGGGGGGCCCAAAAGCCCTACTAAGCAGGTATATACAAAAGTATGAAGGCTATTGCTTAACGCATTGTAAGCCGCCCTGAGTCTCCTGAGAAAGGCAGCATATAAATAAATAAATTAATTAATTAGTTAATGAAATAAATAACCTTCCCCCAGGAGTGGGGTGGGAATGGGGATTTTGCAATAACCTTCCCCCAGGAGTGGAGATTTTGCAGTATCCTTCCCCAGGAGTGGGGTAGGAATGGGGATTTTGCAGTATCCTTCTCCTGCCATGCCCACCAAACCAAACCACACCTTCCAAGCCACGACCACAGAACCAATAGTAAAAAAATTTGGATTTCACCACTGGTCTGTATGTAATGTGTGTGTCTTGTTAGCCAGCTAGAGTTCTGTATCTGAGATGAGCCGGCATATGAATACCCTAAATAAATAAGTAAATGAACAAGTAAACAGAAGTCGTGTCTACCATATTAACCCAGTTTAGCGTTACGTGTTATCTGGGTCATTACATTTTTCTAACAGGAACGCTAGAAATAGAGAAAGACTTTTCAAGATTTTTATGATGGGCAAATTACTGGTCGGTTACTGAAATCTCAGGTAAGACTGTGAAATAAAACACTGTATTTAAAAAAAATATTTCCAGGATGCCTTGATGCTGACCCTAATTCCCAAGCCTCCTCTTCCTCAGATTCGGGTGCTGGAGGGGCTGGTGGCTGAGAGGCCACAACAGAAGGGATGGATGGATGGATAAATGGATAGATGGTTAGATGGATGAACAAATGGATGTAACAGGAGTTCCTTCAGGAGTTATACGTGCTCCATCACTGCAAGTTTTTAAGAAGAGACTGACTATTTGTCTGAAATGGTGAGACATTGGCCCCCACAGAGAGGGCTCACAACTTGGGCGCCCTCCTAGATGCACGGCTGTCTTTAGAAGAACACATGACAGCCGTGGCCAGGGGGGCTTTTTATCAGGTCTGCCTGATACGCCAGTTGCGTCCCTTTCTGGATCGGGACTCCCTACGCACAGTCACTCATGCTCTCGTGACTTCCCGCCTGGACTACTGCAATGCTCTCTACATGGGGCTCCCCTTGGGGTGCACCCGGAGGCTCCAACTGGTCCAGAATGCGGCCGCGCGGGGAATTATGGGAGCGACGTGGTGCTCCCATGTGACACCTCTCCTGCGCGAGCTGCACTGGCTCCCGGTGGTTTTCCGGGTGCACTTCAAGGTGTTGGTGACCACCTTTAAAGCGCTCCATGGCTTAGGACCTGGGTATTTGCGGGACCGCCTTCTGCCGCCAATAGCCTCCCACCGACCAGTACGCTCGCACAGAGAGGGCCTCCTCTGGGTGCCGTCGGCCAGACAGTGTCGGCTGGCGACCCCCAGGGGGAGAGCCTTCTCTGTGGCGGTGCTAGCCCTCTGGAATGACCTACCCCTGGAGATACGCAGGATACCAGACCTCCGGACCTTTCGGCGGGCCCTTAAAACTCATTTGTTCCATCTAGCTGGGCTGGCTTGATCCCATCCTCTGTTTTAAATTGAAATTGATTTTAAATTGGACTGTTTTAATTGTCGGCTGAAAATATTTAACATTTTTTAATTGGTTTTAATTTTTGTATATCATGTTTTATTCTGGCTGTTCACCGCCCTGAGTCCGCAAGAAGGCCCCTCGCCCTCCCCTCCCAGTCACTTCTCGCCTGGTCTAAGAAGGTAAGGGTGACAACGGGTGATGGAAAAGTGGCCGGGGCAGAGACAGAGAGATACAGAGAAAGGGGGAGAGAGAGAGAGATAGAGAGGTGGGGAGAACGGGAGAGAGGGGGGAGGGAGAGATGTCAAAAGGGTTTTGTGGTTCCCGGTGATTTTTAACAACTAGTTCTCTGCCTTAATGACTGGCTGCGTAGGTGTGGCTAAGGGGTTGTCATGTGACTGGTGGAAGTGAGTGACTAAGTTGGCCACGCCCACCCAGGTTTTGTGGCTCCCGGTGTTTTCTTTTCTGTGGGAAATGGGTCCAAATGGCTCTTTGATGGTTTAAGGTTGCAAACCTCCGGTATAGAGTTTCCGGCTTGAGCAAGGAGTTGGACTAGAAGACCTCCAAGGTCCCTTCCAACTCTTGTTATTCTGTTTCGGTTTAATATTAAAGATTCGGATTAAATAAATCTGCCTGTAGTTCAAATGAAAGAGTCCCAAGATTACAAATATCCTCTGCTCCACTTCAACAGCAGGGCTGTATATCAGTACTGACTGGATAAGCTGGGTCATTGCAGGAAATTCAAATTTAATTTTTGAAAACTATTCCAATACACGTATTATCTGCTCCTCGTCTGTGTAACTCACAGCGTCACAATCTTGTCCTGTCTACAGGAAAGCTCCATAATTGGGGATAGTGATAAAAAAAGGTTTTCAAAGACTCGCTTATCTTGTAAGGTTTGTTAAGTCTCTGCATCAATAAATGTTTTATTAAGCAAAGAGATTAAAGGCTTCATAAATAATTGGGCACAATTTGACCATGGTTAAGATACAAGCCCTGAAATGGGCTAAGTAAGGGGGCCCTGATTAATGGCTAAAAGAAAAAGAATAGCTTCTATATACGTTCCATAAGAACGAGGATACAAATCAAATTGCAAAAAAGTAGTTTTTTTCTGAGAGATTTCTTGACTCTAAAGTTACTTCGTCTACTGTCTTTCCCCGAAAATAAGACCCTGTCTTATATTTTTTTGAACCCCAAAATAAGCGTTTGGCCTTATTTTCGGGGAGGTCTTATTATTTTGGGGTGCGTGAAACAAGATGGAGCTCCTCTTACCGTTTTACCTGATTTCCAGCTCTGTCTCCTTAACCTAACCAGAGGAAATGGCAGGGACCGACTGCTCACGTGTTTAAATATTTTAGGGAGGGTTTATTTTCGGGGGGGGGGCTTATTTTAGTGCATGCGCTCAAAAACCCGATTAGGCTTATTATCAGGGGATTATTTTGGGGGAAGCAGGGAGTGATTTTTTTAAAAAAATTATTTATTATCGAATTTATATACCGCCCTGCTCCCAGGGGGACTCAGGGCGGTGAACAGCCAAGATAAAACACAAGTAACATACAAAAGTTAAAATAGCCTCCCACTGGCCGATACGCTCTCACAGAGAGGGGCTCCTCCGGGTGCCGTCGGCCAAACAATGTCGACTGGCGGACCCTAGGGGGAGAGCCTTCTCTGTGGGGGGACCTACCATCTGGAATGAACTCCCCCCAGAGATACGGACGATCCCGGATCTGCGCACCTTCCGCCATGCTCTTAAGACCTTTTTATTTCACCAGGCAGCCCTGGCCTAATTTTCTCCCTTTTATTTCTTTTAATATGTAAATTTTAAATTGGTTTAAACGATGGGGTTGTCTTAATTTGTCCGCCCAAATTATTTAATTAAATTTTATTCTGCTTTTTAAATTTTGTAATTGTGTATTTTATTGCGTGGCTGTTCACCGCCCTGAGTCCTTCGGGAGTAGGGCGGTATACAAATCAAATTAAACAAACAAACAAACAAAAGCTATTAAAAATAGATTAAATAATTTGGGCTCAAAAACAGAATTTAAAACATCCAATTTATATAAAACATTTAAAACCCAATTTAAAACCCAATTTAAAAGGGAGAGTTAGGCCAGACCCGCCTGTTGGAATAAGAATGTTTTAAGGGCACAGCGGAAAGTGCACAGATCCGGGATCCTCTGTATCTCCGGTGGGAGCTCGTTCCAGACGGTAGGTGCCCCCACAGAGAAGGCTCTCCCCCTGGGGGCCGCCAGTCGATACTGTTTGGCCGACGGCACCCTGAGGAGCCCCTCTCTATGGGAGCGAACTGGTCGGTGAGAGGTTACTGGTGGCAAAAGGCGGTCTCGTAAGTACCCTGGTCCTAAGCCATGGAGCACTCCAAAGGTGGTAACCAAAACCTTGAAGCACACCCGGAAGACCACTGGAAGCCAGTGCAGCTCACGCAGTGAGGAGGGGGGGTCACATGGGAGCATGTCGCTCCCATCACCACCCGCGCGGCCGCATTCTGAACCAGTTGGAGCCTCCGGGTGCTCCTCAAGGGGAGCCCCATGTAGAGAGCATTGCAGAAGTCCAGGTGTGAGGTGACAAGGGCGTGACTGTGCATAACGCATCCCGATCCAGAAAGGGACGCAACTGGCGAATCAGGCGAACCTGATAAAAGACGCTAGGGACAAAATCGGAAGACGGTGAGTTCTAGTGCCACTTAGGAGCTTTGAACCAAGCACTAGGAGATGGTGAGTTCTAGTCTCACTAGGTTTAGGCATGAAAGTCATCTGGGTCAATTTAGGTCAATCACCAGGAGATTGGCAGATTAACAGAGTTGGAAGGGGCCTTGGAGGTCTTCTAGTCCAACCCCTCCCGTCCCCTGCCCAAGCAGGAGACCCTACACCATTTCTGTCAGATGGCAGTCCAGTCTCTTCTTAAAAGCCTCCAGGGATGAAGTTCCCAGAACTTCCGAAGGCAACTTCTGTTCCATGGGTTGATTGTTCTCACTGTCAGAAAGTTCCTCCTTATTTCTAGGTTGAATCTCTCCTTGATCAGTTTCCATCCATTATTCCTTGTCCGGCCTTCGGGTGCCTTGGAAAATAACTTGACCCCCTCTTCTCTGTGGCAGCCCCTCGAATATTGGAAGACTGCTATCCTGTCTCCCCTGGTCCTTCTCTTCACTAGACTAGCGATGTATTCTGTCCAACCATGGTTCACTCAGATATTTTTCTTTCTCTCTCTCTCTCTCTCTCTTTCTTGTGCTTTGGAAAATAGCTTGACTCCACTCCCCTCTGTGGCAGCCCCTCAATCCTTTTCTTCACTAGACTGGCCATGCCCAGTTCCTGCAACCCTTCATTGTTTTAGCCTCCAGTCCCCTAGATGGCAAGTTCTAGTCCTGCCTTTGGCACAAAAGCCAGCTGGGTCTCTTTGGCCCAATCACCCAGGAACCAGTGAGTTCTAGTCTCACCTTAGGCATGAGAGCTGACTGGGTGACTTTAGGCCAGTCCTTCTCTGTCAGCCCAACCCACCTCAGAGGGTTGTTGTTATGGGGAAAATAAGAGGAGGAAGGGGTATTTGATACTTTCGTCTTATTTCTAAAATCAAGACAGGATTTTTTTAAAAAAATGCCTGTCTTCTCTCTTTGTCAACACAACAGTTAAAATACTAGAAGACACTACTTTCTAAAGATGCTGAAAACCAAACCTAGAATAGAATAACAGAGTGGGAAGGGACCTTGGAGGTCTTCTAGTCCAACCCCCTGCTTAGGCAGGAAACCCTACACCACTTCAGACAAATGATCATCCAACCTCTTCTTAAAAACTCCCAGTGTTGGAGCATTCACAACTTCTGGAGGCAAGTTGTTCCACAGATTCATTGTTCTAATTGTCAGGAAATTTCTCCTTAGTTCTAAGTTGCTTCTCTCCTTGATCGGTTTCAAACACATCCAAACGATGTGTTGCCTAGGGAGTTGTTGTTATTTTAACTTTCTCAGGAGGCTCTTTCCCAGAAAAGTTCCAAATAAAATCTATCGGCAGGACCCAGGAGGGAGCTGCAGGCCGGTGTGTATGAGCCCTCCTTGCCTTGGCACCGAAGGCGGATTCTCTACCTAGTCAAAACGCCAAGAAAACATGCCTCTCCTTTTGATGCTGCTCTTAAGGCCCCTGGCCGCTTCAAATGAGGCCGTTAATCAAGTGCCTTCCACTGTCCCCTCCTGGGAATATCACATCTACACAAGCTCCCTTAATCCCTTTAAATCCACCCTGCCCATCCTTCCCCCCCCCCCACTTCTCCTTTGCCCTCGCCCTGTCCTTCAACGGCACCCTCTGAAAAGCAGCGCCATCTAAGCTCACGCCCGGACAAAAAAATTCCACAGCCAGGATGGTTTCCAAAGAAAAGAAGAAGAAAAAAATATGTATTTTTCCCCTGTGATGGTGTGTTTTAATTTATATAAAAACCGTCACTTTTTAACATCGACTGTACAAAGCCATTAAAAAAAAAAAAACAACAGGAGGAAATGTGTCCCACAGCAGCGAGTTTTTAGTGTTTGATTCTCGGATCACATTCTTGGAACGTTAATTAAAATAAGGTTACAAACAAAACCCAGCTCAGATCGGGTCAGCAAGTGTACTGGAGCAAGGCACCTCTGCAAAAATCTGCCAGGATTAAATAATAAAACAATAATAATGTATTGGGGAAGACTGGGGGGGGGGGGGTGGAAATCCGCAAGAGGAGAGGTTGAAACGATTCTCACGTGATTTCAAGGGGAAAATGAATAAAGAGTGTGATCGGATCTTGATTCTCCATCTGAAGCATCTTTTTGACTTTCTGGATGGAAAACAGCCGTGCCTGCTACCTCTCGGGATCAAAGGAAGACCGCAGGGGGGGAGTGCCAAGTGCCAACCCACACGGGTTGAGGATTCCCTGTAATTCTTCAGAAGAAACAGACTCACACACACAATGCACATTCTCTGGCTGTTTTAGGAAGGGGCTATTTTAAAACCCAGGGTGGAAAGATGGCTGCCTTCCTGGATCACCTGTTCTCCGCGTCACTCCAGAATGCCAGGCTTTTGAGTCAGCGATTTGTCTCCTGCTCCATTTTGAGCAGACGGAAACAGGTGCCGGGGCTCGGCGGACATACCCCGTAAATCTCCCGGCTTCGGCGCTCCCTGCCCTTGGGCTTGGAACTCGCTTTCTTCGTGGGCCAGGAAGAGGCCGCCAGAGGCTTTATCCCTCCTGCCCTTGACCCGTCCCCACCACCTGGCTTGAGCCGGTCCCAAGCGCTGGGACTTGCTCGATGCCAAGCGATCTCGGTGCCAAGCGATCTCCGAACAGCCGAGGGAGGCATGGAGGTGCCAAGCAGGCACTTGTCAAAAAAAAGAAATAAAAATTTCCGGAACAAAATGGGCGATCAGCTGTGCCCTCGGGCACTGAACAGCATCATGCGGCCCACTCCATCCGTGGCCAATTCCTCAGGGTGGCAGCTGCGGAGAGAGAAGGCAGCTTGGAGAAGACGTTAATGGGCAGCCATGAGGATCGGAGTAGGGGGAGAAGTGGGGTGAAATCCTCCCAGTTTGCACCGGATCAGGTGATCCGGCAGCGATCATCCCGGGTGGTTCGGCGATCCGGTAGCGATGGCGGAGTAAAGCTCTGCCCACCTGCCTGGGTTTTAACCAGGAAGTAATATATTCTTTACCTTCTGCGCATGTTCGGAAGTGGCACACGCACTTCCGAAACGGTAAGGAAGGTAAGTAGATTTCATCCCTGGGGAGAAGGGGGTCTTGGATTGGGTGAACTAGCTAACCCCCAACCCCACCCCCTGAGGATCCCTTGAATTTCGGGTTCTTTCAACGTCAACCTAAGTTAGAAGGCCTTTAAGACAGAGGTCTCCATCCTTGGTAACGTGAAGATTTGTGGACTTCAGCTCCCAGAATTCCTGAGCCATCATAGCTGGCAAGGGGAATGCTTGGAGTTGAAATCCACAAAGTATTAACGTTGCCAAGGTTGGGAACCTCTGCTGTAGACGACTTCTAGAAGACTCACATTTGCAGAGGCAACAGCTTGGCTGGTGTTAGGAGACATAAAACTAGCCCAAGTCAACTTCTGGCCAGAGGGCACCAGAAACAGCCCAGAAGCCACACACACCCAAAACACACACACACACAAAACAGCAAAGCTGCAACTCGGTCTGTAGAAAGATTCTGCCATGGAGCGAGAGGATAACATCGAAGGAAGCAGCATAATGAACAAACATGATCGGGTTGATTAGGGCTTGAAGGTTTTGGGGCCTGGTGGCAATTCCTTCCAATGTCACTTCCAATATTTCAAGAAATCTACACCGGGGGCCTGTTCTTAACGAGAGGTTCCCACCACTCCAGAGCTTCTTGGCACAACCTGGAGTGGCCATGTGGCAGAGCCTGGAGAAGAAGACAACCGGAGTCCCTCAATGGCGATGGTCATCTTGAAGTCTCCTCCAAACAGCTCTGGATCAACAACCTCAGCAAGCTCATCAATGCAAGTGACCAAGCCAATGCCAAAACATGCAAATATTTCTGTATGGGCCAAGAAAAAAAAAATTGTGCTAAAGAGGTTAAATCAGGAACATCTGGGTGGGGCGTTGGCCTCCACTTCTCAACTATGCTAAACCAGAGAAAAGCAACCGGGGAGAATATTCTGTCCTTCCCAACCAGGATCTTCTGTGACTCGTGAATTCTGATATATCCGACCTTTTTGCCTTCCTTCCCTTCAAGGCAGGGAGGGCTCCAGCGTGATCTGCCGCTAACCAACTCCAGATGTGGATGACGTTAGCCCCCACCACCACCTCTGGCCCCCCACAAGCAGGTAATCCCCATTCCAAGCCTAACTTTTTTTGCTTGTCTGTCTGAGCTCTGCACTTGTTACCAGGGAATGTCAGGAAAACTCCAATTAAAAAAAAACAAAAAACGAAAAAGGAAAAGGAAGGAAAATCTTCCCTCCTTCTTTATCTATTCGTCTTCAACTATTCTTTTGTGGAAGAAAGAAAGAGAGAGAGAGAGAGAGAGAGGGAGAGGGAGAGGGAGGGAGAGGAAGGAAGGAAGGAAGGAAGGAAGGAAGGAAGGAATCTCAGGACAATTCTCCAGAGTGTTAAATCATTTTACCTCCTGATCCCCGCCAGCCCCCCCCTCCGACTTCAATTAGCCCCAGAATCCAAGGCTCAGAGCTTCTATTTACAAGACCTTTCCCTTCCCTCCGTGGCCTTGGCTTTAAAAAAAAAAAGACTGGGAGTGCAGAGTTTGGGGGGGCGGGGGGGGGGGGCGGGGCAGGGACGGCAGGGAAATTTCACATCGTGAGCTAATTTCTTTATAAATAAAAGCCAAAAAAAAAAAAGACGCAAAGTGGCCTGCTTCCTCAGGAGCCCTAGGCAGCCACAGTCTTCGTCCGGTCAAAGCTGGACTATTTTTTGGTCTGGGTCACGTCAGTCCAACCCGCGGTCCCATTGATGTGGGGTTTTCTTTTTCCACATAGCACCGGCAATCCCCTTGGAAAACCAAGGATTAAAGTGGCAGCACACTGTCCTCCGTATCAGTCCACCACCCCCACAGCCCTCCACTCCCCACCCCACTCCCACCCCCCCAAAAAAGAAGAAGAAAAATTGACGCCCTGGAGGCTGCTGGTCCTTTCCTGCCAGAGAAGGGGAAGACCTATTGCATTCTGGGAAAGCTAGTGTGGTGCGCCCTTGTCCTTCCTCTCGCCTGGGCTCCCGCCACGCCGAGCCGGTTCTTTGCAAACCCGTGGCCGACGCGGTCGGGCGTGTGGCCGTCGAGGGCGACCGAGGAATGGGTGACGTGCGGTGTCGACATCTGTACATCGGCGAGCAGCTGCAGGTGCATGCGCTTGGAGGAGACAGCCCCCCCCTCCCCCCGCCATCCCGGGGGCGCCTCCCGGCTAAGAGATCTTGCAGTTGTTCCGCGAGCAGTTCTGCGGTGGGCTCTGTGGCGGGCGGATGGACTTGGAGCGCTTCAGGCTGTTGCCTTTGCTGCCGCTGCCCCCTCCGCTGCTCGCCAGGGAGTACGAACGGCCGTGCATCATCACGGCGTTCATGCCGTTGGCCATGGAGAAGGACTTCAGGTGGCTCTTGATGGTGACAGGAAGCGGCAGCTTATCGATCAGGTGGACCGGCGTGCAGGAAACGATGGCCCGACAACAGAGGTCTTGGAGGCTGAATACTGAAAGGGGGTTGGGGGTGGGAAAAGGAAGAAAAGTTTAATTCTCGAAGGGTGGAGTCAAGGATATAAATCTAGTATAGCCTAGTGGTTAAGGCACCAGGCTAGACACCAGAATACTGGGAATTCTAGTCCTGCCTCAGGCACTGAAAATCAGCTGGGTGACTTTGGGCCAATCACCAGGAGACAATGAGTTCTAGTCCCACCTTAGGCATGAAAGCTGATAGGATGACTTTAGGTCAATCACCAGGAGATGGTGAGTTCTAGTCCCACCTTAGGCATGAAAGCTGATAGGATGACTTTAGGTCAATCACCAGGAGATGGTGAGTTCTAGTCCCACCTTAGGCATGAAAGCTGATAGGATGACTTTGGGCCAATCACCAGGAGATGTTGAGTTCTAGTCCCACCTTAGGCATGAAAGCTGATAGGATGACTTTGGGCCAATCACCAGGAGATGTTGAGTTCTAGTCCCACCTTAGGCATGAAAGCTGATAGGATGACTTTAGGTCAATCACCAGGAGATAGTGAGTTCTAGTCCCACCTTAGGCATGAAAGCTGATAGGTTGACTTTGGGCCAATCACCAGGAGATGGGGAGTTCTAATCCCACCTTAGGCATGAAAGCTGATAGGTTGACTTTGGGCCAATCACCAGGAGATGTTGAGTTCTAGTCCCACCTTAGGCATGAAAGCTGATAGGTTGACTTTGGGCCAATCACCAGGAGATGTTGAGTTCTAGTCCCACCTTAGGCATGAAAGCTGATAGGTTGACTTTGGGCCAATCACCAGGAGATGGGGAGTTCTAGTCCCATTCAGGCATTGATTTGATTTGATTTTGATTTTATTAAATTTCTATACCGCCCTTCTCCCAAAGGACTCAGGGCAGTGCACAGCCACAATAAACCCTAAGTTTACTAACCCTAACCACAGTGCAGACCCTAAAAGCTCCCCACTTTTCAATGCATATTTTGGCCTACGGGGTCTCAAAAAAGGGAGAGAGAGAACATGGCAACTTTCAGAAAAAAAACGGGGTGCTTCTGTGTCAGACGAGATTCGTATCCGGTGCAGAAATTAGGCCCTGCCATCTTCTGGCCAACAGATGATCTGCACCTCAGAGGAAGACAAGGAAGTTGGCTTGCCACAAGAAACTTTTGCAAAAATTTCAGGGGGCTACGCAAGCAGCTGGCAAGATGGTGACAACGATCAGCAAGGCCCCACCAATTTATACCTTTAATTATTTACGAATCAAATCTAATTTATTAATTCGATTCTTCTCTGCTGCGGTGCCCGCCTTTAATGGAACATCCTCCCTCCCCCCCCCCCCCCCGAAATTAGATCAGCTTCATTATTTCTTTTGATGTTCCGGAAGGACCTCAAAAGCTGGTTATCATATCAGGCCTGGGGGCTGTGAAGGAACCGGAGATGTTCTTAGGTATTTCCATTGCTGAGCTGGCTATTTTTATTCCCTGTTCGCTTAGGCACGTCTCTTGTTTTTATAATATTTACTGTTAATGTGATTTCTCTCTCTATATATGTATATTTTATATCTGAGGCTTCTGGTTTTACCCATGTGCTGTGTGCTTTTGGTGAAGTGGGAACTGTATACATTTGATTAAAGAATAAATAGATAGATAGCTAGTTAAGTGGCTTTAATCTCCTGGAAAAAAACTGAAATCTCACAGGAGGGCTCTTTTCCTAACTGAATATCAAAAACGTCATCAAAAAAGCACAACAAGAATTTGTTTCTGCGCCAACTCAGGAAGCTCAAACTGCCCAAGGAGCTGCTGATCCAGTTCTACAGAGGAATTACTGAGTCTGTCATCTGCACCTCCATAACTGTCTGGTTTGGCTCTGCAACCCAACAAGACAGACACAGACTTCAGAGGATCATTAGAACTGCAGAAAGAACCATGGCTAACCACCTGCCTTCCACTGAGGACCTGTATACTGCAGGAGTCAAAAAGAGGGCTGGGAAAATATCTACAGACCTCTCGCATCCTGGACATAAACTGTTTCAACTCCCGCCCTCAAAACGATGCTATAGAGCACTGCACACCAGAACTACTAGACACAAGGACAGTTTTTCCCCGAACGCCATCACTCTGCTAAACAAATAATCCCCTCAACACTGTCAAACTAGTTACTAAGTCTGCATTACTATTAATCTTCTCATCGTTCCAATCACCCATCTCCTCCCACTTATGACTGAATGACTGTAACTTGTTGCTTGTATCCTTACGATTTATATTGGAATTTCCTGATTGCTTATTTGTACTCTATGACTATCATTAAGTGTTCTACCTTATGATTCTTGACAAATATATCTTGTCTTTTTATGTACACTGAGAGCATCTGCACCAAAGACAAATTCCTTGTGTGTCCAATCATACGTGGCCAATAAAGCATTCTATTCTATTCTATTCTATTCTATTCTATTCTATTCTATTCTATTCTATTCTATTCTATTCTATTCTATTCTATTCTATTCTATTCTATTCTATTCTATTCTATTCTATTCTATTCTGATTAAAGAATAAGTAGATAGCTAGCTAGTTGAATGGCTTTAATCTCCTGGAAAAATATGAAATCTCACAGGAGGGATTTTCTTCAAAAACGATGCTATCGTTCACAGCAGCCTCCTAATTCAGTTCTTTATAAAGGATTAAGAATTTGTTAAGCCATTTCTACAACTATGTTAAAGAGCAAACTCTGCTCCAAAGGTACACGGGAAAGGCAACATAATTCTCAATACACAATTTTCTACCAATAGAGGAGAATAGATGTACAGTATGTATATCACAGAAGTGAGTACACCCCCTTACGTTTTGTAAATATTTACGTATATCTTTTCATGTGACAACACGGAGGAAATGACACTTGGCTACAATGTAAAGTAGCGAGTATACAGCTTGTGTAACAGTGTAAATGTGCTGTCCCCTCAAAATAACGCAACACACAGCCATTAACGTCTAAACTGCTGGCAACAAAAGTGAGTACACCCCTAAGTGATAATGTCCAAACGTGTGGTCACATGAAAAGATATACTTCAACATTTACAAAATGTGAGGGGGTGTACTCACTTCTGTGACATACTGTAACTCAAGAGTAGAGTCCTCGGTGCTCTCTGAGTTTGGTTGGTTTTTTTTCCACAGACGTTTCATTACCTAAAAAGGTAACATCATCAGTGCTAAAATGGGGTGGGTTTGCTCTCTGCTTATATACAAATGGCTTGCCTCTATACAGCATTCCTAAGGACACTGAGAAGGCAAACTACTTGGATATGAACAGAGAGCAAAAACCCCAACTCCCTGCCTGGAACTGATGATGTCTTCTAGCTGGGTAATGAAACATCTGTGAGAAGAGCTCAGAGAGTACCAAGGAATGTAACAGCAAATACGGAATGGAGCCTTTTAAATTATATGATGAACGGTTGCAGGAACTGGGCATGGCTAGTCTAGTGAAGAGAAGGACCAGGGAGACATGATCGCAGTCTCCATTAATACCACTCCACTAATACCACTCTATAAAGCCTTAGTAAGATCACAGCTAGAATCCTGCATCCAGTTTTGGTCACTACACTGTAAAAAAGATGTTGAGACTCTGGAAAGAATGCAGAGAAGAGCAATCAGGTTGATGAGGGGATTGGAGGCTAAAACAGAACGATGAACAATTGCAGGAACTGGGCATGACTAGTCTAGTGAAGAGAAGGACCAGGGAAGACATGATAATAGTCTTCCAATATTTGAGGGGCTGCCACAGAGAGGAGGAAGGGGGTCAAGTTATTATCCAAAGCACTCAAAGACCAGACAAGGAATAGCGGATGGAAAATGAACAACGATGGACAATATTGGAAAAAAGATATTTTACCTACTATTGAAGAATGGACTTTGAAGATGGCTAGTTTTGCAGAAACGGCAAAGATATCAGCGTATATAAAAGACAGGACCCAAGAAACTTTTGTTTGGGAATGGAAAAAATGGATAGATTATGTGCAGAATAAATACCAAACAAAGAAGTATCAGTTAGCATTTAGCTGAAAAATGTTATGCTATGTTGTACTGAGAGTTATACTATATAGGGTGTAAAGTAACTGGAGTTAATTAAGATTTGGATTAAACAGAGGTTGACATATTGATATAGAAGGTTATGTAGAATATGCTAAGCAGGAAATAGTTTAAATAGGGGGTAGAGTAATTGGGGGAAATTATGTTTTGGATTTTATTTTGTAATATTGGGGATAGATATATGTAGATATTATTAATTAGGTAGATCAGTGTTCCCAAACTTGACCCTTTGAAGATGTATGGACTTCAACTCCCAGCATTCCTCAACCAGCCATATTGTCTGGGGAATTCTGGGAGTTGAAGTCCATGCACCTTAAAATAGCCAAGTTTGGGAAACACTGAGGTAGATAATTATCATTTGGATGCTATCTAGAAATTTTTAGTACTGATAGGGGGTAGATTAGATGAGAGAAATGTGTGATATGATATTATTTGGATTTCACCTTTTTTTTCCCCCTTAATATCTGCGGAGTGTATAAGAATAATAATTTTTATAAGGGAAGCCAAGGGAGGGAAGGGATGGGAGGGAGGGGTGGGGGGGGGGGAAACTTGTATTTGTAAAACTTTTTCAATAAAAAAAGAAAAAGAAAAAGAAAATGAACAATGAGAGATTCGACCTGGAAGTAATGAGAAATTTTCTGACAGTGAAAGCAATCAACCGATGGAACAGAAGTTGCCTTCGGAAGTTTTGTGGGAGCTTCATCACTGGAGGCTTTCAAGAAGAGACTGGACTGCCATCTGTCAGAAATAGTCTAGGGTCTCCTGCTTGGGTGGGGGGTTGGATTAGATGACCTCCAAGGTCCCTTCCAACTCTGTTCATCCGTTAAGGACTCCACAGAAAGGGAGGGGGATTAAGCTTACTCACCCCTGTTGGGCCTCCAGATCTTCTCCATGCCATGTCTCATCAGCACAATGCGGGACAACTCGGTGAAGGACTCGATCACGTTGAAGTTGCACAAGGGGCTGACTTCGAAGAAGGTCATGCAATTCTTCTCGGCGTAGGATCGGGCTTGCTCTGTGGGCACCTGCCGCTTGAAGGCCAGGTGAAGGCGGTTGCCAACCAAGATCCGGGGCACCCCAGGGGCGTGCTTTAAATAGACACAGAATAAGGTTAGGCACACTGGTAACACTCGTGCGCCCCATCCAGGTTTCCATCATAAGTGTTCTTTAGATTGGGCAGTCTATTGTACCACCCAGCAGTTCTTGCAACTTTAATTAAACTTTCTAGTTTAATTAAACTTTGAGGTTTAATGAAAAGAAGGACCAGGGGAGACATGATAGCAGAGTTCCGATATCTCAGGGGCTGCCCCAAAGAAGAGGGAGTCAAGCTATTCTCCAAAGCCCCTGAGGGTAGGACAAGAAGCAATGGGTGGAAACTCATCAAGGAGAGAAGCAACTTAGAACTAAGGAGAAATTCCCTGACTGGACTTTCTTTCTTTTTTTTTTAATTTTTATTTTCCATTTTTCCAATTTACATAACAATAAGCATTTTTTAACAATAGTGTGTCATGTGTCTCTTACAGTTATCTACATTTATTTCTGTACATTTTTGTTTCCTTTGTTCTAACCACTTATACCACTTATCCCAAACCTTGTAAAATTCCGTTTCTTCTTGCCGTTTATTTCTAACGTGAGCTTATACATCTCGGCACATTCTAATATCTTATGAATCATCCTTTCATTGGCTGGTGTATTTTCAAGTTTCCAACATTGGGCATAAACAATTCGTGCTGCTGTTACTATATGTAAAATGGTATGTTGGACTTGCTTCTTTATCTTTTGGTTAATTATTCCTGATAAAAATAATTCAGGTTTAAATTCAATTTGTTCTCCTGTTATCTCCTGGACTTTCTTAACTTTATTTCTTGAAAACGTTTTGCTTCTCATCCAAGAAGCTTCTTCCCTTCTGGAACTGAAGAAGCTTCTTGGAGGAGAAGTGAAATGTTTTTCGGGAAAAAAAAAGAAAGAAAGCCCAGTTGCTTTTTGAAAAGCATCTTTGAGGTGATCATTTCCAACTGCAAAAAAGATATGGATACGGTTAATGGATCCTTTCCTTTCCTTTCCTTTCCTTTCCTTTCCTTTCCTTTCCTTTCCTTTCCTTTCCTTTCCTTTCCTTTCCTTTCCTTTCCTTTCCTTTCCTTTCCTTTCCTTTCCTTTCCTTTCCTCCTTTCCTTTCCTTTCCTTTCATATGCCGGAGACTCAGGGCAGCTTACAATGCGTTAAGCAATAGCCTTCATACTTTTGTATATACCTGCTTAGTAGGGCTTTCGCCCCCCACCCCTAAGCGGTGTTCTTTTTTATACAAAGTCAGCTTATTGCCCCCACAATCCGGGTCCTCATTTTACCTACCTCGGAAGGATGGAAGGCTGAGTTAACCTTGAGCCTGGTGAGAATTG
The DNA here is from genome assembly GCA_030761175.1 of Masticophis lateralis. Taxonomy (NCBI): domain Eukaryota; kingdom Metazoa; phylum Chordata; class Lepidosauria; order Squamata; family Colubridae; genus Masticophis; species Masticophis lateralis. Next base: position 11,082,932 of record JAUDYJ010000013.1, read on the forward strand.
AACTCACAGAAATTACAGGCAGCTGGCAACTAAGTGCTACTTTAACAGCACTTAGTCCACTGCGCCACCAGACTCTTCCCCATGCCTTTCCTTTACTTACCTCTCTGGGTTGTTTTTTTTTTTTTTAAAAAAAACACATCACATAAGGTTGCTGATCTCAAAACGGAACAGTGTGACTGGACCAAGGTAAGGTCACTTTGACTGCATTTTAAGAGCACTCAAAAGGCCAGCTCTGCCCCGCTTACCTCGTCAATTTCCTTGATCCATCGGTCTATTCCATCAAAGGACCAGCGATTGGTGATGTCGTACACTAAGAGGATGCCCTGAGTGGAACAGAACACTCCGTTGATTTATATATTTATCGACCAAATTTATACGGCTGCCCATCTCACAAGTGACTCTGGCTGGTCTACCCAACAGCAGGGGTCCCTAACTTCTGGGCTACGACCCACTGCAGCCTGTTGGCCATCGGGCCACGTGAGTGGCTGGCCAATGCATGTTAGATTTAGGTTTAGGTTTTATTGCATTTATATACCGCCCTTCTCCTGATTGGGACTCAGGGCGGTTTACAGCCATATTAAAACAATCACGTATAAAAATTGAAACTAATAAAATAATTAATTAGTTAATTATTTTAATTAACTAATTATTATTAGTTTATTAAATTATTTATTAAATTATTATTTAAGGGGCTGCGTATGGGGGCTCGCGGCCACATTCGCTTTGCGCATAAAGGCACCTGCCCAGTGGTGAAATGTAAAATTTGTTACTACCGGTTCTGTGGGCGTGGCTTGGAGGGGGGAGGTAATGTGACTGGGTGGGCGTGGCCAACTTTAAAAAAAAATGCTTTTAAAAAGCTCTGACGATCCCAGCTGGGCCGCGCGATCATCAGAGGCTATTTTTTTTTAACTTTTAAAAGCAGTTTTTTCCGCCGAAGAGGTTGTAGAAAAAAATGCTTCTAAAAGTTTTTTTAAAAAAAAGCCTCTGATGATCGCGTGGCTCAGCTGGGCATGGGGGGGGGGAGGGGGGGAAGGATTTTTGCTACCAGTTCTCCAAACCACCTGCCTCCATCGCTATCGGATCAGGCGATCCGGTCCAAACCGGAAGCATTTCACCCCTGCCCCTCCCCCACTCCGGGCCACCATCCCAGAAAGGTTGGGCTATTCTAAATTCTTCAAAAAAAAAAAAAAAAAAAACAAAAAAAAACCAAAAACAAAACAAAACAAAACAAAACAAAAAAAACAACAACCTGGACCCCATAAAAGAGGAGGAGTTGCATTGTATATAAAGGACCACTATATTGCTACAAAAATGCATGAAACCAAAGACAAAAAACCTCCTAGAATGTATATGGATCAATACAAAAAAAATAAATAAAAAAAAATGACATGGCCATAGGTGTATACTACAAGATACCCAATCAAGCAGGGAAAAAAAAATGTCCTTTTTGCTAACCAACTAACAAATATACGTAGGAAACAGATTACAATAGTAATGGGAGACTTCAATTACCTGGATGTCAATTGGAAGACTAATTCTGCACCAAGTGAGAAATCAAGTAAGTTCCTAACCAACCTAGCTGACAACTTTGTTGTCCAAAAAGTAAAGGTTCCCTTCGCAGATACGTGCTAGTCGTTCCGTTTCAAAGCCGAAGAGCCAGCGCTGTCCGAAGACATCTCCGTGGTCATGTAGCCGGCATGACTAAACACCAGAGGCGCACGGAACGCTGTTCCCTTCCCACCAAAGGTGGTCCCTATTTTTCTACTTGCATTTTTTTACGTGCTTTTGAACTGCTAGGCTGGTAGAAGCTGGGACAAGTCATGGGAGCTCACCCCGTTATTCACGGCACTAGGGATTCGAACCACTGAACTGCCGACCTTTTGATCGACAAGCTCAGCGCCTGAGCCACTGAGCCAATGGCGAATAAATAAATAAAAATGAACAAACCTAGGTTTGCTCTGCCAAATGGCATCTCCGTGTCGAAATGTTTTTGCATTAAGGGTGGGCACGGAAATTATTAGCCCTTTGGCTTCCATGTCATGTCACTGAGGAGGTTTCTTTCAAGTGGCAGAATAATTGTGCTACGCAGGAAAGCAAACTGCCAAATGCAGAAAGCTGACTTTTCGTTTTGCTTATTCTCCATAAGCATTTCATATTGGATACCTTTTGCACACAAGGAGAAAAAAGCAGATCATTTGAGCTGAGAAATCTGATGCACGGAGCCCCTGTGGGACCTACTCCATCTCCTGGTTGTAAGTCACAACTATTCTGTGAAGTGGGTTCCTGAAATTTATGAATATGGGTGTGAAACTTATTAGAAGTAAAAAAAAAAAAATCCAACTACTAGTACTTAATAAAACAAGAACAAATTAAAATATTTCAGAAAACCGCTGACGTGTACTCACAACAAAATGAATCTGACTGCTTTGATTATTTTTTTGTTTTTGTCTTTTAACGACCCCGTAATCACTTACATCGGGGTGGAGTCGGGGCAACTGAATGGAGCTTTTACTGGCCGGATGCCCTTCCTGTCGCCAATGCAGAGTTCGCAGCAGATATAATTACTTACTGGGCCCAGAGAGAGAAATATCTGCCGCTATCTAGGTTTGAACTCACAGCCTCCTGATCGTGAGGTGAGAGCTCCATCTCTAGGCCACCGCGCCACTCAATCCAACTGCTTTGATACTGAAAGTCATCTGAAAGTTCGTGCAATGCGTATATATTTTTGGATATCAACACAGCCCGAAGAGAGAAAAGGCCAGTTGTCAGGATTTAAGTTGAACAGGGAAGGAATCCTTTAAGACAGTGTCCTCCCCCACCCAACTTTTTGGGCACCAGTGACCTGTGGCACCAGGGGATGGGGCAATTTCACAGCCTACCTAGACCCCGCACATACGCAGATGAAATTTTGCTTGCTTGCGCAGCAATGGGCCATGGACCAGTATCAAGTCCACGGCTCAGGGACCCCTGATTTAAGGGGAGCAGAAATGATTACGGCAAGACTCTCGTTCCAACTGGCTCTCGTCTGTCCTGAAGACAAACAGCAGCAGGATTTGATATTGCTAGCGGGACTCACCTGGGCTCCTCTGGAGTAAGATCGGAAAATAGTACAGAATCGTCCTTGGCCAGATGTGTCCCTGAAATAGAGAAGGGGGGGGGGGGTTTAAATCAGAAGCACAGAAGCTTTGAAAAGTTTCCTCACCTCACCATAGGAAGTATGGAGTGGTGGGATTCATCCAGTTCGCACCTATTCGGGAGAACCGATTGTTAACTTTCTAAGCAGTTCGGAGAACTGGTTGTTGGAAGAAATATTCCCCTCCTTCCCCCCACTTTACAGGGCTAATCCTGTAAGGTAGGCAGGAAGGAAACATTCTGGTGCTGTTTCTAGCCTAATCTTTATTGCCCTGCTTACAGAAACTGCCTCTCTGGTTAACCGTTATTACATTGTAACAACTAAGGCGAAGGGCCCATCGACGTGAGTAATGTTGAGTTGGCCATGCCCACATGGTCATATGACCACCAAGCCACGCCTACCCAGCTGGTCATTAGGGCAGAGAACCGGTTGTTAAATTATTTGAATCCCACCACTGGAAGCATGAGACAGCTGGACACTTGACTGTGCACTGTCTAACATTGGAACATAATTAACCTGAGCAATTATTTTTAATTTCTGAACATCGCTAAGGATTCAGCTGGTTTGGGAGAACCGGTAGCTCTGACGATCAGCTGGGAGTGAACCGGTTCGCTCCGACGATCAGGTAGGCCCGCTCACCCAACCCTGCGTGCTTTACTTACCTTTATCCTCTCAGCTGATTCGCGCAGCAGAGCAGATTGCCGCGCCTCAGCCGTGTTACTCCCCAGAAGTAACGTGGAAGGTTCGCATGTGTGCGAAGCGCATGCACACGAAACATGCGATCACCAAACTGGTCGTTAAACCGGCAGGATCCCACCACTGCCTAAGCCATATCTCTGCTCAAAGATGGGGTGGGGGGCTTCTTAGGTATGAAGGATCCTTGGTGATCTCTGAGCTTGCTTGTATTTATGCAATGAACGTCTCATTGACCAAATTAGTAACATCATCAGTGCTAGAAGGGAGTGGGATTTACTCTCAGTTTATATTCTTGTCAGTGTTGGGGGGTGGGGTGGGGGAGCTTGGAGGTTCTACTGCGCCAATGGCTGTTGGTTAGGCTGTTAGCTTGATTCTACTCCTACTGGGGCAGTAGAACCTCCCAGACCACCCCCACCAACACTGACCAGGCAAGCCACTGGAATGTAAACCGAGTGCAAACCCCACTCCTTTCTAGTACTGATGATGTTACCAGCTTGGGTAATGAAACGTCTGTAAGAAAACTACCAAGCACAGAGAGCACCAAGGACACCTCATTTCAACCCTGAGTTACAAATATTCTCCGTTCTGGGGTAGAAGTATGAGGAGGAGGAGGGGGGGGGGATGAGAAAAGACTACTCAAGCCTGTAAAAAGAGACCTTGTTCTTGTCTCTCTTTTATTTTTGTTCTGAGCACTGTCATTATACAAGGATTGTACACTGAATTAACAAGTTACTTCTTTGAAAATATTTTACAATGCATGAATATGTGTTTGTACTTTCTAGTCTTTCTGTCTCTACAGACAGACAGACAGACAGACAGATTGATTAGATGGATAATATAGATAAAAGATAGATTAGATTATGGTACATAGATTAGATTAGAAGGATAATAGAAATAAGATAGATAGACAGAAGATAGATAGGTGATAGAAGATAGATAGGTATGTAGGCAGATAGGTAGGTAACTAGATAGACCGACACAGACTGACTGATGGGTAGGTAGGTAGATGTGTAGGTAGGTAGGTAAGTAGATAGACAGACAGATAGATGATAGATAGATGATAGATAGATAAATAGATAGATAGATAATTAATTCATTATTATTCATTAATTTAATTGATATGCCGCCCTTCTCCGGAGACTCAGGGCAGCTTACAATGCGTAAGCAATGCGTTAAGCAAAAAGATAGATAGATAGATAGATAGATAGATAGATAGATAAGATAAGATAAGATCAGATAAGATAAGATAAGATAAGATAAGATAAATAAGTAGATAGAGAGTACGAACACATATTCTTATATATATGAGAGATACCCAAGCATGGAGAACGTGTATAAAAAATACCCTATCAGCTTTGGCAGAACAGAGGCCCTTAATGCTTTTGCCTGACCATCCATATTAAACCAGGTTTCGGTTCAGGAGCATGTCATTTATTAACGCAGATCCTTGTTCCCCCGTGCATTCTTCCCCGGCCCTTTTCAACTCTTTGTCAGAAACGATACTCGGAAACCTCTGATCTCTTCTTCACCGTGCAGCTACGACTAAGAGAAACCAAGGCTTATCCATAAATCGTCCCCCTGCTTTGGCCAAGCAAGTAGCTTCCCCCCCCCTCCTCTCTCTCTCCCCTGGGCCTCTTTCTGAGCAGAGGTTCCGGCAGTACAGAAAGTGCTCTGTGCTTTATTGTGTAAGTTATAAAAACAGATCCAGAAAAGCAAAATAGTGGGGCCCAGCCATCAAGGTCAGGTGGCCGAGGCCAACGAACCGTCACGCGATGGCTACAACCATATTTGTTTGGGAGTACAGCGTGTTCCGTAGTAAACAGATGCACGGGGAGCCTTAAGGGTACCAGCTGTCTCCACGCGGGCATCCGTGTTTTTCCACCACTACCACCACCTTTGAATTTACCTAAACAGTAGAATGCACCAAGGGGCATCTCCAGCACATTTGTGATGTTATTGGGAAGGACTGTGTGCCCAACTTAGCAAGTTCCTAACTGAAACGCAGAGCTGCGGAGGTCAGGTTGAGTTCGGCTGGAGGATCTCGTCACGGTTGTTTTGAATCCCGCTGGGTTTCTAACGATCTTGGGAGGATCCCACCACAAGCCGCTGGAAGCCTCATTAGCTGAAAATTTCCCTACGTCTGGGTTTTTCTCTGCCCGATCGGATGGTCTGTACCGCAAAAACCAGAGGAAACGCGCCCCCGCTTATTCAATCGGCGCTCATTATTATGGAAAGCCTGCAAGGAGGCATTTTTTGGCAAGCATTTCCTAGAAAGTGTCTTCTCCGGGGGTGAAATCCAGCAGGTTCTGACGGGTTCTGGAGAACCGGTAGCGGAAATTTTGAGTAGTTCGGAGAACCAACAAATATAATCTCTGGCTGGCCCCAGGAGTGGGGAGGGAATGGGGATTTTGCAGTATCCTTCTCCCAGGAGTGGGGAGGGAATGGGGATTTTGCAATACCCTTCTGCCTGCAAGAATTTATATTCCTTGCAGGCAGCTGGTGAGTTGCATTCTTTTAGAGCAGTGTTTCTCAACCTTGGAAGCTTGAAGATGGGTGGACTTCAATTCCCAGATTCTGGGAGTTGAAGTCCACCCATCTTCAAGCTTCCAAGGTTGAGAAACACTGTTTTAGAGGGTCTTTTGAAGACAACTAAGTCCATATTTTGGACAGAGAGGATCGCTGGTTTGAAAGAGGAGTCAAAGAGGCCATCTATGTCAAAATTGAATAGCCCCTCTCTCAACAGAGGGGGAGGGATACAACACCCTCTATCTCCAGTCTACAACACAGTCCTTACAACAGGCTCCACACCCACTTGCACCACTCAGATGAGCCTGATGACACAGATAAACCTCCAGGTGACCTTAACAACTCACTAAAAGGATGCAAATGACCAGCTGCCTGCAAGGAGTATCAATCCTTCCCTTCCCCGCCATCCAGTTAGAACTGAAGAAGCTTCTTGGATGAGAAGCGAAATGTCTTCAAAGAAAAACCAGAAAGTCCAAGGTGTTTTCCAAGCACCTTTGAGGTAGCCCTGCCTTAGCTATGAAAGCCAGCTGGGGACTTTGAGCTAGTCACTCTTTCTCGGTCCAATTCACCTCACAGGGTTGTTGTTGTTGTTGTTGTGGGGAAAATAGATGGAGGAAGGAGTATGAGTTATATTTGCTGCCTTGAGTTGTTTATATAAAAAAATAAAATAAAAAGCAGGACATAAAAAAAATAAAAATAGTAAACTTGTGGGCTAGATTTCACAGCTTTTAGTATTTGACATTGTACAAAATCTTCCTTTCTGGTAGGTAGGGTATCACTCACTGTCACAATAATAATAATAATGGAGGGGAGATTCAGCATAAGCTGATTCACAAGTTACACAGATATTACTTCCTATGGATTACAGCACAACTAAAACAGATTTGAATAGCGATATAAAGTTGCAGATTATCTGATTATTCAGATTCTGTGCTCGAGTTTTCCACTTTGAAAGATTTATATAATGCAGACTCACCAGAGCTCCAGTTTGACCCTTCTGCCATCTAACAGAATTGTTGTGGTTTTGTAATCAATTCCTGCAATGAAAAGAATGAAATAGGGTTCTGTAAATAATGGCATATGGACATATTTAATACCACGCTGTTATCAGTGAGACGGTACTTTAGTGCAGAGAGGCTTACTACCTAAGTCAAGGAGCTAAAGTTTACCACAATCACATATTTCCAAATGAATAGAATAGAATAGAATAGAATAGAATAGAATAGAATAGAATAGAATAGAATAGAATAGAATAGAATAGAATAGAATAGAATAGAATAGAATAGAATAGAATAGAATAGAATAGAATAGAATCACAGAGTTGGAAGGGACCTTGGAAGTCTTCTAGTCCAACCCCCTGCTTAGGCAGGAAACCCTACACCACTTCAGACAAATGGTTATCCTACACCTTCTTAAAAACTTCCAGTGTTGGAGCACTCACAACTTCTGGAGACAACTTGTTCCACGAGTTAATTGTTCTAACTGTCAGGAAATTTCTCCTTAGTTCTAAGTTGCTTCTCTCCTTGGTTAGTTTCCACCCATTAGCTTCTTGTCTTACCTTCAGGGGCTTTGGAGAATAGCTTGACTCCCTCTTCTTTGGAGCAGCCCCTGAGATATTCCTTCTAGTCCTTCTCTTCACTAGACTAGCCATGCCCAGTTACTGCAACTGTTCTTCATATGTTTTAGCCTCCAGTCCCCTAATCCTCTGGGTTGCTCTTCTCTGCACTCTTTCTAGAGTCTCCACATCCTTTTTACTTCGTGGCAGCCAAAAACTGGATGCAGGATTCCAAGTGTGGCCTTATCAAGGCATTATAAAGTGGTAGTAACACTTCACAGGATCTTGATTTTATCCCTCTGTTGATGCAGCCTAGAACTCTGTGGGGGTTTTTGGCAGCTGCTGCACATGGCTGGCTCATATTTAAATGGTTGTCCACTAGGACTCCAAGATCCCTCTTGCAGTTACTGCTATTGAGCATGTGGGAACTATTAGTACAAATGTGCAGGTCTCTTAATTTTACTGAAGTTCTGCAGCAGGACACCAAAAGTTTTGGTTTAGTGTTGATACTTCATTCCAATTCCAATTCCAATTCCAATTCCAATTCCAATTCCAATTCCAATTCTAATTCTTCTATCCTCTTTCTAACCCCTCTGAATATTTAATCTGCATAGTTCTTAGTAGAAACAGGTTTTTATCGGACAGATTCCATCTTTTGTTAATTAACTACTTTAAGGCACCACATACTGCCTTCTAGGAGATCCAGAACCCTTTCTTTCGACAATTTAAACCTTTAATTAATTAATGTCAATTGGATAAACGAATAACGTTTACAGACTTGGCCGATCTGACTGACATTTTGCATCGTGCCAAGATAGCCACGGGTTGCATAAGGTTTGAGGAATTAAAGGACAAGTAACTTAGGCTAAGCAAAATAAGAGTGTTTTCAGGATTTTGGTTTCAAACCTGAACTTTTCAACTCTAATCTCATCTTAGCAACTTACTCGTATAATTCAGGACACAATCTGTTCACAGGGCACACTGTGATGCCACACACTGGCATCTTCTATTAGTACAGACTACTATGGGCATTCCATGTTAAGGAGTTACTATTGTTCAGCTTTCTAGAAATCAGTTTATATTTCTGGAGAGTTTCTGGAAGCAAGCCCACTAATAAAATCCAATAACTATTTCCCCTAAAAACAACCTTTCATTATTTTTTTCTCCCCTACCCAGGAAATCACTGAAAAACCAACAGTTATTCAGAGGAAGGAAGCTAAGACATTCCAAGCTGTGTTACCAAATCCGTGATGTCAACATTATTTAATCCACGGCGGCCTTCTTTCACAATCAGTTAACCACAAAGTTGGTTGTTTCATTTAAACACTCAAGTCCAGTGTGCTGGGCTCCAATGAAATGATAAATGCTGCCAAAACTTCACACAAGAAAAGAATCCATGCAATTACAGGTAATTCATTGACTCCATTTGCGACCCAAATTGGGGCTAAAATTTCTGTTGCTGAGCAAGGCAATTATTAAGTGAGGTTTGCCCCCATGTTACGACCTTTCTTTCAACGGTTGTTAAGTCAACCGCTGCAGTTTTTAAAGTTATTTAACAGGGTTGCTAAGTGAACCTGGCTTCCCGATTGACTTTGCTCATCAGAAGGTCACAAAAAGGGGATCACAAAACTCCGGGACACTCCAACCGTCATTAATATGAGTCAGTTTGCCAAGCGTTCAAATTTTGGATCATGTGACCACAGGGATGCCGCCAACGATCCTAAGTGGGGAAACGGTCCTAAATCACCTTTTTCAGTAACTTTGAATGGTCATTAAATGAATGGTTGTAAATTGAGGATTACCTGCATGTCTTAAGAGTTATCTGATCAGTTCACCCGTGCCAAGCAAGGCCTTCATAAAATTCACTGCAAAATTAAATATCCTTTAAAAAAATAAATAAACTAACTGCCTTCCAAGTGCTGCAGCTTCCTTTAATTCAAAGGAAACGAATTCTAAATTTTTCATTATGCCAATGCAGAATAACAAAATAATAAGAGTTGGAAGGGACCTTGGAGGTCTTCTAGTCCAACCCCCTGCTTAGGCAGGAAACCCTACATCACTTCAGACAAATGGTTATCCAACCTCTTCTTAAAAACTTCCAGTGCTGGAGCATTCACAACTTCTGGAGGCCAGTTGTTCCACTGATTCATTGTTCTCACTGTCGGGAATTTTCTCCTTAGTTCTAAGTTGCTTCTCTCCTTCATTAGTTTCCACCCATTGCTTCTTGTCCTGCCTTCAGGGGCTTTGGAGAATAGCTTGACTCCCTCTTCTTTGGGGCAGCCCCTGAGATATTGCAAGACTGCTATCACGTCTCCCCTAGTCCTTCTTTTCATCAAACTAGACATACCCAGTTCCTGCAACCGTTCTTCATATGTTTTAGCCTCCAGTTCCCTAATCCTCTTTGTTGCTCTTCTCTGCACTCTTTCTAGAGTCTCCACATCGTTTTTACATCGTGGCAACCAACTGGATGCAAGATTCCAAGTGTGGCCTTATCAAGGCATTATAAAGTGGTATTAACACTTCACATGATCTTGAATATCTGAATACGTTGACCTCGCCCCCTCTTCTTTCTGGCAGCCCCTCAAATATTGGGACACTGCTATCATGTCCCCCCCCCCCCAGTCTTTCTTTTCCTTAAACTAGACAATAGGCGGCTATTTATATTTTTCAAATCTGCAGACACTCACTGCAGCCATGCCATCAACACCCTGTCTAGGTTAAGCCTCACGTATTGCAATCGCTGGCAGCTACAGGAAACATTGCAGAGGGTGTGAAAAATAACTCAGACGTTGTCGCTTTGGCAAGTCTGCACAGTGCTAACAGGGGAAAAAATCGACACTTTCAAAAGTCAGGTCTCAGGGAAATATGGAAGCTGTTATTCCATTTCATTTTATAGTAGTTTTTTTCCCCCCCCCCCAGAAGCTTTTCTATATCAGGGACTGATGGACTCCCCCCCCCTTTACTCTTGGCACGATCTTCCCCCTGCAGGCAATAGCTCTGCGCTTCAAGCTCACCCTCCCTTGATCATTTGCACACCACTGCAATTTTAAGATTGCAACGGCACCTATTTTAATCCTATTACAAATAAGGGAGCCCTTTCCAGCACCCAAGTCTTTCATGACAGCTGCTGTTTGTGTTTGAAAGCCTATCAGGCCAGTTGAGACAAGTTGCCGAAGCAGAGAACTGGGCTGTTCAAATTAGGCTTGATAAAACATCGAAAGCAAGCAAGGTGGATTTAACCTGTCTTGAACACGAGAGGGTGCTGCAGCATAAAAGCTTCTAAACTCCAGGGAAGTTGGTTATCATTGGATAAAAAATTAAAAACAATTTGTAAAAATTTTAAGAACAACAATTTGATACAAAATTAAAAACAGGAAAGATAAAAAAACAGCAAACAGGCTACATTTATCTTTCCTGTTTTTAATTTTGTATCTTCTTCTTTTGTGAAACTGTAACAAGGTTGTATTTTATCTTAGAACTGCATCCATGTTGAAGAGAATTGGAAGTAACTTTTTAAAATGTTATTTTTTGGTGGGGGATTTATGTCACTTTTTCAACTTCCCCTATTGTCCCTCTCTCCCAGTTTTTCCCTTTACACTGTAATTTTGCATCATAACTTTATTTTTGAACATTTATTAATTTTCATTAATTTTCATGTTTATTAAAATTTATTAAGTCCTTTTTTAAAAATCCAATCATAAAATACCATTTCTATGGGAAAAAAACCAGGTGAAAAAACTCCTTAACAACTACCTTGCTTAGCGATTGGGCCCAATTACGGTTGCAAGCCGAGGAATAGCTATATTAAGGTAACGAATAGCAGTAGGATTTGTACAATTCGCTTGTTGTAACCTGGCAAAACTAAAATCAACACTGTCTTATAAAGAAATCTCCTGGATAATTTCTTGTATTAGGTATTAAAAAGATGCCAGAAAAAGAAAGTTGGCTCTCAGATAAACATCAGAGTGATAAAAAATGAATGTTTCAAGACTAATACCGTGTTTCTCAGAAAATATTAAGTTTTGCTCCAAAAGACGCATTAGGGCTTATTTTCTGGTTAGAAAATATTTTTGGGAGAAAATACGGTACTAAATGCTTCTGTCTGGCTGACAATCTTAACTGGGGCTTATTTTGGGGGTAGAGCAGTGGTGAAATGGTAAATGTGTTACTACCGGTTCTGTGGGCGTGGCTTGTGGTGGTGGGGTAATGACTGGCTGGGCGTGGCCAACTTTTTTTTTTTTAACTTTTAAAACCATTTTTTTCTGCAACCTCTGGCTGAAGAGGTTGTAGAAAAAATGCTCTTAAAAGCCTGACAATCCCAGCTGAGTTGCCTGATCGGCAGAGGCTTTTTTTCTTTTAAAACCACTTTTTTCTACAACCTAAGAGGTTGTAAAAAAAAAAAAAGCTTTTAAAAGGTTCTGACAATCCCATCTGAGCCACGCGATCATCAAAGGCTTTTTTTCTTTTCTTTTAAAAGCATTTTTTTTCGGCCAAAGAGGTTGTAGAAAAAATGCTTTTAAATTTTTTTTTAAAAAAAGCCTCTGATGATCGCGCGGCTCAGCTGGGCATGGGGGTGGGGGATAGGGATTTTTTGCTACCGGTTCTCTGAACCACCCACCGCCATTGCTACCGGATCGAGTGATCCGGTCCGAACCGGGAGCATTTCACCCCCGGGGTTAGGGCTTATATTACGAGCGTCCTGAAAAAATAATGTTAGAGCTTATTTTCCGGTTGGCTCTTATTTTCAGGGAAACCCAGTATATACTTGCAGAGATATTCAGTGAAATAGATTATTGAAATTGAAATTGAGAGTACTTATTGGAATAGACAGACTTTAAAGTTTTCAATTACAGCCTGATCTTCGCAGAAAGAATAATTTTCTTGATTCCCAGCTATACCAGGCTTATATTTTGACCTCAAAGAAATAGCGTCTAAGTGAGGCATCTTAAAAATCATTATTGTATGAGTACAAGTTATTTGAACCTCTTAAAATCTTGGCAGCGGTTCAGTTCGTTTTAAGGGTTACAAGACCTAATACAAGCAATGATGGGAAGGGGCTTAATTCTGATCCTAATTATCATGAGAAACAGACGTTAAGGATATTATAATCCTACCCTGAAAACTGCTGATAAATCTTTCTTCCATGTTCATGGGTAAAAAAAAAAAATACTTTGGATCAACTCACTGTTAATTACTCGTTTGAAATTAATTGTTAATTAGTTTTGGATATTTTCCAAAAAAGATCTGGGATTTCTTAAAACCTGTTCTAGCTTTACAATTTGGACATGACACATCAGCTCTCCTAAATTACTAATATTATTGGAAAAAGGTTTTGAGTTGAAGTTATTATTTTTTTTTAATGTACAATGGAAAAGTAGTACCAAAATATAAGAAAATGCTGTAAGCAATTTGGAATGAAGAGATGGAACATCCTGTTTTAACAAACCAAATAGGCTCGTCTTTTAAGGAATGTCAAATTAACACCCTGTTGTCTTAAGACACAATTAATACAAAAAACAAAAAACAAAAAAGCAAAAACCTGGCTTTTTGGACAACCAGATGAGTGGAAAAGGTTGTGTTTTTAATTCCTGTATGTTGGAAATGTAATATTTTAGAAAGCACAATGATTCAATCTTGCTTTGCTGTACAACAGAGGTGTCAAACTCAATTTCATTGAGGGCCGCACCAGGGTTGTGTTTGACCTTGGGGGGACTGGAGGGGGGCATGGCCAGGGTGGGCGTGGCCAGCTGGATGTCACTCATGTCAGGGGCCTTGTGGCGGCCTGAGTGCTCGCAGCCCTCCCGAACTCCGTTTTCACTGGCAGAGGCACTAGGGGCCGGTCCTAGGGGAGAAATAGGCTCAGACTCAACCCTTCCAAGACTGAGTGGCTGTGACTTCCGGCGTCATGTCTTTAGAAGAGGATATGATGGCCGTGGCCAGGGGAGCTTTTTATCAGGTTCACCTGATCCGCCAGTTGCAGCCCCCTTCTGGATTGTGATGCCTTGCACACGGTCACTCATGCCCTTGTCACCTCCCAACTGGACTACTGTAATGCTCTCTATATGGGGCTCCCCTTGAAGAGCACCCGGAAGCTCCAACTGGTCCAGAATGTGGCCGCATGGGTGTTATGGGCGCAAACCTTTGTGCCCATGTAACACCCCTCCTGCGCGAGCTGCACTGACTCCCAGTGGTCTTCCAGGTGCAATTCAAGGTGTTGGTTACCACCTTTAAAGCGCTCCATGACATTGGACCTGGGTATCTTCGAGACCGACTTCTGCCACCAGTAGCCTCCCACCAGCCAGTCCGCTCCCACAGAGAGGGTCTCCTGAGGGTGCCATCGGCCAAGTTATGTCGGCTGACAACACCCAGGGGGAGAGCCTTCTCTGTGGGAGCCCCTGCCCTGTGGAATGAACTGCCCCCGGAAATGGGTAAGATCTCCGACCTCCGTGTATTTCGCTGTGCCCTCAAAACCTTGTTGTTCCACCAGGCTGGGCTATCAATGTAATGATTTTAACTGGACATTTTAAATTTGGGGTTTTATATTTGAGCCGAAATTATTTAACAATTTTAATTATTTTTAATTTATGTTTGTCTTTGTGCTTTTAATAGGCTGTACACCTCCCTGAGTCCTTCGGGAGAAGGGCGATATAGAAATAAAATTATTATTATTATTATTATTATTATTATTATTATTATTATTATTATTATTATTAGTAGTAGTAGTAGTAGTAGAAGTAGTAGTAGTAGAACCCACCCCTGATCCTTCCCCTGCCACGCCCACCAAGCCAAGCCACGCTCACAGAACCGCTAGTAAAAAAAATTGAATCCCACCACTGGTTAAGGTTAAGCAATAGCAACAGCATTTAGATTTATATGCTGCTTCACAGTGATTTGCAGCCCTCTCTAAGCAGTTGACAGAGTCAGCGTATTGTCCCCCCCCCCCCCCAAACAATCCGGGTCCTCATTTTACCCACTTCAGAAGGGTGGAAGGCCGAGTCAACCTTGAGCCGGTCAGGATCGAACTCCTGACTGTGGGCAGAGTTTGCCTGCAATGTTCCCCATTAACCACTGTGCCACCACAGCTGCGTTTAATCTGTGGGTATAAAACTTGAGCTTTTTTGCTTTATGTATATTCATTTCAATCATTATTTATGTACGGTTTATTTTTTGTTTGCATTTTTCATTTTTTATCTCACTTTTTTTCTTTTTCTTTTGAAAAGGCACCTCAATTGGCACAGCTTAAAAAAAAACAAAACCACAGAATATATAATACCCCCAAAACATGCTTGGAGACTCCAGGACAGAAGTAGAAGTTGTTTAAAAGGGCCGCAAAGGAGACCCACAGGAATGCCTTTCCCCCCTCTTACCTATATATGAAAAGCAGTAAAATAAATATAAAAGATGCCTGCTGGCTAGAAAACCTGGTTATGGCCTGTATAATACCTGTAAGGTAGGGAAGTGAAACATGACAAAAAACACAAAGGATATTACCATACCCAGCCTGAAATGCAAGACTTGCAAAGGCTGACAAACCAGTTTGATCTGTTTTCAATTTAAGAGCTCATTTCCAGCTCTGACTTGCTACACGAGTTCGGTTTTATTATGAAAAGAAACTATTTTGCTATCCATTCTCTCTTCTGAAGCCGTCCGCAAACATAGTTATTACCAGTATGTAGTTTAGACAAAAGAAAGAAATACAGGTATGAGACGGTCAACGACACACGTAGAAAACGCCGTACTGCCGTGGAAATTACTATATCCATGAAATGCCGACGCTAAAGATGATGTCCAGGGTCAATGAACAGCCTCTGTTCTTTGTAAGGTTACAGGTAGGTTTAGATGACCCTGAGAAGCGAGCCCTTGCTCGGGCGCTCTTCATGAGAGATTTTGTTTTTAATCGTCCATCAAAATCCATGGCAAATAATCAGCTGTTTTATCTCGCTTCGTGCGCTGCATTCACGCAGGAAGCAGCTGCTGTATTTCCCAAGGAACGAGTTCAAAGAGGCATTCCCCAGAGATGCTTCAGGACAAGGACAGAAGTAGAATGGAAAACGTAATTCTGTTATCGAATCTGGTTTTCCAACAATAAAGATGGGGTTATTCAGACGCCACAAGGCCATGGGTACAGGGTGGATCAGATTTAAATCAAGTCGATTTAAATCACGATTTAAATCACTAGTAAAAAGGCTTGATTTAAATCAACTCCAAAAGTGGTATTCAGCCGGTTCGGAGCAGTTCGTTTGAACCAGTAGTGGAAATCACGAACCAGCCCGAACCGGCTAAATACCACCTCTGGAGTTGATTTAAATCAAGCCTTTTTACTAGTGATTTAAATCGGGATTTAAATTGACTTGATTTAAATCAGATCCACTCTGAACCCATGGCCTTGTGGTGTCTGAATAACCTCACCTTTGGTGCCCAACTGTTCCAGCTCTATGCCATCCTATTTAGGCACATTTCTGAGGCTGGGCGCATGCATGGAAGGCAGGCACATGTGCAAACCAGGAATGCATGTGAAGCAAATGCGCACATGGGGGGCAAACCGGTAGCAACACAATGTGAATCCCACCGCTGATCAACTCGATTTAAATCATCATTTTAAACGAGCAACTATCCTCTCTGTCCCGCAGCAGCTCCTCCTCTGACCCACCGACAAGTTCCAATATTGCAGAATATACAGCCTCGTCCTACGTAACAATGCTCCATTTCATGCTGAATAAACCAAATTACTAATGTATCTTAAATAGAAAACGATTTTCAGATAGATTTTTTTACTCCAAAAGCATTTTATTGAAATGAATTTGATAAAAATTAAAAAAAAAATCCGTTTTAAATTTTTTAAAAAAATTGGATTTTTTAAATAAAAATATTTATTTTTATTTAAATCATCGATTTTTATCCACCCTGCATAACAGTTTGTAGCTGGAAGGAACTGAACAATAACTTAACACAGATGAATCTCTCTAGACCGCATTACATATTATTTCCAAGGTTTGGAAGATACTTTCCACTTAAGTAAAGAGTTGCTCTAAATGCGATGTTTTAATAATCTTGTAAAGCAGGGGTCTCCAGCCTTGGCAAGTTTAAGACTTGTGGATTTCAACTCCCAGAGTTTCTCAGCCAGCTTTGCTTTGCTGAGGAACTCTGGGAATTAAGTCCACAAGTCTTAAAGTGATGAACTCTGGGAGTCTTAAAGTGGTGAACCCTTAAAGTTGCCAAGGTTGGAGATCCCTGTTGTAAAGGGTTACTCCTTTCAGGACTGAGTGGGTGCCACTCCGAATACAGGTAGTCCTTGACTTACAATGAGAACAGGGACCAGAATTCCCATTGTTAAGCAAGGAAATTAAGTGGGTCACACCAGTTTTAGACCTTTGATGTCACAGTTGTTAAGTGAAACACTGCAGCCGTTAAATGAATAACACGGTTGTTAAGTAAATCCAGCTTCCTCCATTGACTTTGCTTGTTGGAAGCCAGTTGGGAAGATTGCAAGCCCAGTTGGGTGACTTCGGGCCTGTCATTTTCCCTCAGCCAAACCCACCTCACAGGGTTGTTGTTGTTGTGGGGGGGGGGAAGCATATCCAGGTGTACTGGATATGCTCGCTGCCTTGAGTTATTTGTAACAAAATAAATAAAGGTGGGAAATGAATGAATGAATGAATGAATGAATGCAATTACAGGACCCCAGGATGCTGCAACCCCTTTAAATCCATGCTGGTTGCAAGAGCCTGAATTTTGACCACGTGACTGTAGGGTTCCTGCAACGGTTGTAAAGATGAGGGCCAGTCCTATGTCACTTTTTTCAGTACTGTTGTGTAACTTTGAACAGTCGCTAAGAAATGGTTGTAAGTCAAGGACTACTTAAAAGCCCAAAGGCTCTTGTGGAATGCAAGACTTCAAGCGACTGAAAAGAACTTTGGATAGTACCAGTTCTTCTCTTCTATGTATTTGCTGTTATTGGGTCAGGCAATCACATATTTGATTGTATCCTGGGATCTAATTAATGACTACCATTAAGTGTTGTACCTTATGATTCTTGATGAACGTACCTTTTCTTTTATGTATATTGAGAGCGTATGCACTAAGACAAATTCTTTGTGTGTCCAATCATACTTGGCCAATAAAAAATTCTATTCTATTCTATTCTATTCTATTCTATTCTATTCTATTCTATTCTATTCTATTCTATTCTATTCTATTCTATTCTATTCTATTCTATTCCATTCCATTCCATTCCATCCCATCCCATCCCATCCCATCCCATCCCATCCCATCCCATCCCATCCCATCCCATCCCTACGCCACCCCTACCCTACCCTACCCTACTCTAACCCTACCCTACCCTACCCTACCCTGGATTAGGCCAGAAGAGATGAAATTCCAGGTTAGAAAAATTAATATCAGAAGTCTGGGTGACCACATAAATCTTTTATTTCTCCAGACTGGGACTTTTTTTAAGCACATCAAAATTCCTCCTGCTTGCATGACCAAAACCAATCCTATTGTAAGAGTTTATGATGTGGGAAATCTAACTTACTAATAAAATCCTCCCATTCTATTATCCTATTGTTGGAATTTATTCTGGCTCATGGACTAAAAAACAAACAAATGAAGCAGCACATTTGTCATCTCCTGCCCCCATAACCCCCATCCCTCTGGAAATCCTTTCCTGGAGTCCATAATTAAGCAAGCATTTTAAAGAGATTTAGGAATACCAAGCCTGAAACAAAAAGAGAGACAAAAAGAACCAGTCAGCTCAGAAAATTCAAGTGGATGGAAGGGTGGGGGGGAGTAATATGATGCTGCATAGATTCACCATATGTAAATATACACACATTTCTGAGCGCACAGAGGAGGCATTGGTCTAGTTAGCTTTTAAAAATTGACAGATTGCTATTCAAATATGAGGGATAATTAGTCCAAGTTTCACCATTCCCAGAGCCTGGAGGCAAAGACAGGATTTGCAGATGGCAAGAGAGTATAAAACATCAGAGGCTCGTCTACAAAGCCTTAGAGAGTAACTTTAATGCATGGGGATTTCAGCATCCCCATCTCTCTTTCTCTCTCTCTCTCTAATAGGTACCCAGGGCAGCTTTGCCCTTATAATATATAATCACTTGTTTGTATTGCTAAGCAAGGAGGAAAGGGAAGGCAAAAATGGCCATAGAAACACCACAGTCATAAGTACAGCTCGCTGAAATGTCACCAGAATGAGTGACACGGATGACGTAGAGGTGAACAGGAATGCTAGAAAGCTCAGCAAATTAAGGCTTGGCGTAAGTCACCAGAGAAGTGACACAGCTCTCGTGCTGAAGTGTACTGAATCTGGATGCGAATGGTTGCTCCTAGAATAGAATAGAATAGAATAGAATAGAATAGAATAGAATAGAATAGAATAGAATAGAATAGAATAGAATAGAATAGAATAGAATAGAAGAATTGGAAGGGACCTTGGAGGTCTTCTAGTCCAACCCCCTGCTTAGGCAGGAAATCCTACTTCACTTCAGACAAATGGTTATCCAATCTCTTCTCAAAAACTTCCAGTGTTGGAGCATTCAGAACTTCTGCAGGCAAGTTGTTCCACTGATGAATTGTTCTCACTGTCAGGAAATTTCTCCTTAGTTCTAAGTTGCTTTACTCCTTGATTAGTTTCCACCCATTGCTTCTTGTCCTACCCTCAGGTGCCTCTTTTTTGTGGCAGCCCCTGAGATATTGGAAGACTGCTATCATGTCTCACCTAGTCCTTCTTTTCATTAAACTAAACATACCCAGCTCCTGCAACCATTCTTCATATGTTTTATCATCCAGTCCCCTAATCCAGGGGTGAAATCCAGCAGGTTCTGACAGGTTCTGGAGAACCAGTAGCGGAAATTTTGAGTAGTTTGGAGAACCGGCAAATACCACCTCTGGCTGGCCCCAGAGAGGGGTGAAAATGGAGATTTTGCAATATCCTTCCCCCCAGGAGTGGGGAGGGAATGGAGATTTTGCAGTATCCTTCCCCTGCCACGCCCACCAAGCCACGCCCACAGAACCGGTAGTAAAAAAAATTGGATTTCACCACTGCCCTAATCCTCTTTGTTGCTCTTCTCTGCACTCTTTCTAGAGTCTCCACATCTTTTTTTTTACATCGTGGTGACTAAAACTGAATGCAGGATTCCAAGGGTGGCTTTACTAAGGCATTATAAAGTGGTATTAACACTTCAAGGGATCTTAATTCTATCCTTCTGTTTATGCAGCCTAGAACTGTGTTGGCTTTTTTGGCAGCTGCGGCACACTAGAATTTAGAATCGTTATGTCTGAAAGTGCCAGCAATTCTGAGCGATGCCATGTCTCAAACGGCACCACTTTTTGCCAATGGAAGCTGCATTGCCCTAACAACGTGTTTCAGAAGTGCGGTGTTAAGAATTCGCTTTTTATACATTGCAAATCTGGGTTTGACCAGCTGAGTCATAGGAAACGGTGTGGCAATCTTTATTTTTAATGTATACGTTTCAGGGTGTGTTGTACCCATACGGTAATTATTTCAGATGAAGTGGCTTTTTAGGAGGCCCTGTCAGTCAACACGCTGCAAATTCCAGGAACGTTGACAAAACTTTATAGACCCCAGGGAAAGATTCCCACTTGCATTTTAGAGATATATGAAAAAAAAAGTTAATTTTATTTTTAAGGCCAAGACAAACCCGTTGTGAATGATATAGAGGCAGCTTTCTCTGGCTTGATTTCTAAATCTCTTGAGGTGTGATCATAAAGAAAAATCAAGACCTTGGTAATTTAAAGGAAGTTCTGATTATCACTGGACAGGTACAGTCGTATCAAGTTATCCACGGGGCGGAAGGTGCATTTAAAGGGGTGATGGGATGGAGAAGGAAAAGAATATGGAATTGTAATGTGATCCTGGAGGAGGACATATTATCACTAAGCTTTTCCAACCAGATGGTCCCAAAACATGAAGCAGTGGTGGAAGATGCCTGTTCAAGAAATTTGGACAGCGTCCTTGAGGAAGGCTGAAAAGGGGAAGGAAGGTTAAGCAGTATGGAAGAAATTGTGGATTAATGATTCCAATCAATCAGTGTATAGCAGGAGTGTTCAACCTTGGCAACCTGTGGACTACAATTCCCAGAATTCCATGCTGGCTGGGGAATTCTGGGAGTTGAAGTCTGCAGGTCTTTAAAAAGTAGCCAAAGTAGCCACCACTGGTGAATAGTATGTTGAGGCTACGCTCATAATCTTAAAACAAATCTGCAGCATGTTGGAATTAGTTCTAGAATAGACCAGTCCTGCCCAAAAGGAGCCTGTGTAGCGTAGGGGGCTAATGCCTCCTACTAAAGGCAGCAATTAACACCAGCTGCCTGTAATTTCTGTGAGTTCAATCCTAGCCAGGCTCAAGGTGGACTCAGCCTTCCATCCTTTCTAAGGTGGGTAAATTGAGGACCCAGTTTGTGGGGGCAATTAAGCTGACTTTGTATAAATATACAAAAGTATGAAGGCTATTGCTTAACGCATTGTAAGCCGCCCTGAGTCTCCGGAGAAGGGCGGCATATAAATCAAATTAAAAAAAAAAAAGGATTTGCCAAGCTTGTGACTCAATGAAACTCAATAAATCTACCAAAACTTGCCACTCCTGAGAAGGAATGGTTGCCAACACCCCAAAACACATGCTTGCAAGTCCCACTAAATCCATTTTTTAAACTGGTACAGTAGTTACGTATTCTGCATGGCTTTGAACTTTTGCAGAAAAGATGGGGCACCAACTGCGCTTCAGAGCTACATCAAGATGCCATTCTGATACAAACGCAGATGGAAAAAAGAACAAAAACCATACAAAAATGAATTCCCATTTTTTTATTGCATATTACTGCATTTATTTTTTGTAGGGAAGGAAAACGCTTAACTTATCACCACCGTGGTTAGTCAAGGAAATTTATCAGGCAAAACCGTGGGGAAAAAATTGTTAACATGGTACCCTAAAAACCCAAAAGGTAGTTACGCACGCCACATGACTATTCTTATATGTTTAAATCATACATGGTTCTCCATGTGCTTCTTTTAATATTAAATACCTAAAATGAAAAAAGAACAAAATATTAGATCAATCTTCCCACGCAAAACTTCTCTGCGATTTCATGCAGCCATCCGGGACCTATTTTCCCACATAATGACTGTGTTTTTTATAAGGAAATGGAGGCTTGCAACATACAAGCTGTTAAAGAATGCTTGATCCCTGTGGAACGTGAAACAGGATTTACTTAGAACAACAGGAAGTTGGTTCTATGGAATCCGCATATGGACAAATCTTCTCCTTCATTCCAGAGGTAGCTTAAAAGGATCCTTCAAATATTTTAATTACAGATGCCAAGAGACAGTTGATTAATTCTCTTTGCAGCTAGTGTCTATATTCACGCAAAACCATTGATAATGACAAGGTCTGCCTATCCATTTAATCACTGGCTCCCAGTTCTCTCTGTAACTAGGGCATAATCATACTTTTAAAAAGATGGAGAAGGGGGAATGAAACCACAATGAGCTGGGCAAGCTTTTAATTAGCCAAGAGCACTTCTCAATTGCAAACTCGGATATCGTATTAATTAAGCTACTGAAGCATTTCTCTGGCAGGGCAGCAGACGGGTGCAAACGGTGGCTAAATGGCGTTTGCTATCAATTTTATTTATTTAATTTGTTGAATGTGTACTAGATAACAGGTATAAGTATAAACATGGACATGAACAAGGAATGGGGACAAGTAAATGGGGACAGTAGGCACACTGGTGCACTTATGCACACCCACTTTAGGGCCTCTTAGGAATGGGGTGAGGTCCACGGTAGAGAGTTTAAGGTTGAAGCTGTGGGGGTTTGAGGATGTAACAACGGAGTCAGGTAGAGCATTACCTGACTCCGTTGACCACTTGATTGCTGAAGTCGTATTTTCTGCAATTGAGTTTGGAGCGGTTTACCTTGAGTTTGTACCAATTGTTTGCCCGTGTATTATTGAGGTTGAAGCTGAAGAAGTCATTGACAGGTAGGACGTTGTAGCAGACAATTTTGTGTACTATGCTTAGGTCAGACTGAAGACGGCATAGTTCTAGGTTGTCCAAGCCCAAAATTTGAAGCCTGATGGCATAAGGTATTTTGTTGTGAGCAAAGGAGTGGAGGACTCTTCTCGTGAAACACCTCTGGACTCGCTCAATTGTGTTAATGTTCGATATACAGTGTGGATTCCAGGCAGACGAGCTGTATTCGAGAATTGGTCTAGCAAAGGTTTTGTATGCCCTAGTTTGCAGTACAATGTTACTGGAGAAGCTTCACAAAATTAGGTATGGCAGATAGAGACCGCCTAAAGGGCCTGCCCTCCCCCCCAAAACAGGGCAACTGCTTCAATTATCTTGCGTGGATCACAGGTAGTCCTCGATTTACGGCCGTTCGTTTAATGACCATTCAAAATTACAACGGCACCCAAGGAAGTGTCTTATGACCGTTTCTCACACTTCTGGCTGTTGCAGCATCCCCAAGGTCGTTTGATTACACCTCCTTGCTTAGCCACAGAAATTGTGGCCGTAAGCCGAGGACTGCCTATTGAATCCAAAGTTTCTGTTGCAAAGCAAAAGAAGAGTTGTTAAGTGACGGTTGGCGGCGCAAAAATATAAAATCCGGTTCGACAAAAAGAAACGGCCACAGATCCCTCTTCCATGTGGGCCAAAGGTATACCTATCCACCTAATACCTAAACCTGAAGGTGCCCTGCAAAAAACTCGCACCCAAATATATCGGACCATTTACAATAGTAATAAATATTTATTTATATTTATTTATTTATTTATAAATAAAGGTAATAAATCCTGTCGCGGTGCGATTACAGCTCCTGCCTTTATTGGGGAAGACACATCCAGTGTTCTACTGTAGCCTTCTGCGTCCACTCAGGATGTCTTCATTATGGGGTACCCCTCCTCCTCCCCGCCTCCCCCTATTGACGTCGAGGGGAAACAACATTATGTGGTGGAAGAGGTCCTGGACTCTCGCTGGCATCGAGGTCGCCTGCAATACCTTGACCTATGGAAGGGGTAGCCACTAGCAGAGGGGTCCTGGGTGCGCTGCCAGTACATAAACACAGAACAGCTGAGCACTCGATTCCACTGTAAACATCCAACCAAAACCAGGGTGGGGGTCGGGATGCATGGGCAGCATACCTTATTTTGCATTTTGTTTTTCAGATGTCAACTTTGTGGTGGGGGGGCCGCATGTCAGCTCTGATACGCCGGGGCTGTCATTCCAGTGGGATTGGGGAGGGGGGTGCTTACCAGCCATCCTGGCCGAATGGGCCCCGCCGTTGCAGCCACCATCACGCCTGCTGCAGCCTTTGATATTCCCGTGGCCGCCACCATCTACGCCACAGCGGTGTCAAAGGCTGCAATGGGTGTGACAGCTGCTGCAGCTGCTGGGCCCGTTCAGCCAGGATGGCTGGTAAGCGGCCTCTCCCAGTCCCGCCGGAATGACAGCCCCCGCGTGTCAGGGCTGATTGCTCATTGCGTTGAGCTGGTTGCAGGGGAGAAAGAGTTAAACAGTCCCATCTGGAAAGCACCTTTACATAATGAACCCTGAGGCTTCTAAATCTTCATTCAGCAGTTATATACCCCATAGGAGTTCTACTCAAGGCAATAGACAAGTGATTTATACTCCTGGTACTCACAACTCGTATTTCACAGACGAGGTCCATTTAATTTTTCCATCCCTAATCATTCCATCTCATATATAGAAGCCCAGCAAATTTGGCTCCCCTCGGTATTAGCGCTTCATTTAACAGCACCTGCCCAACTATCCCATCACAGGCAGCCCTGAACTTAACAACCGTTCCGTTTAGTGACCATTTGGAATGGCAATAGACTTAGAATAACTTTACTGTCACTTTAAATGTACACTGATGGACATACATTAACAGGGAATTTCATTGCATGCAGCTTGCTTGAAGGGCCATCGCCTCCAATATATGCTACATAAACACGACCAAAATATAAATAAGTAAATAAATAAATATGCATATACCCACATATATTATATGACACAGAGAAACAACGCGGTCTAGTTCTGTTATCTAGATTTACATGGTGAGAAAAACGGGGGGGGGGGGGGAATGTATTGTCAGCACTTCAAGCTGCATTTACTCTAGTGCTGACATAAGAAGGAGAAGCGGAGGCGTCTGGAAAGGGACGGTTGACTTTTCACCTACTTATTTTCCCTGGAGATAATATTCCCTAGGAGATGGGATGGGAGGGGGGAAATTCCTTTGAGCTGGAGCAGTAGATTAGGGGTAGAGTGACTTGGAAGATGGCCAATGAGTGCAGAGGAGTGGGGGAAGGAAAGGGAGGGTTTTTGGGTCGGAAGTCAGTGTTGGCTATGATGAGTCGGAGGTAGAATGTTGTGCTTAATAAATGAGAGTTTTTTCATCAAAGACTTTGTTTGAAATGCAATTTATTTGGGACAACCTCGAACCCTGACATGGATCTTGTGAATGACATATGACCATTTTTCACCATTACGACCGTTGTAGCATTCCCAGGTCACGCGATCAAAATTCAGACGCTTGTCAACTGGCTCACATTTCTGATGGCTGCAGTGTCCCAAGGCCACGTGATCCCCTTTCTGCGACCTTCTCAACAACCAAAGTCGACGGGGAAGCCAGATTCACTTCATAACCGTGTTAATTAAACAACGGCAGTGATTCGCTTAACAACGGTGGCGGGAAAGGTCATAAAATGGGTGAAAGCTCCACAACTGCCTCACTTAGCAATGGAAATTTTGAGCTCAATTGTGGACGCAAGTCGAGGACTACCTGCATATGGTTGAGGCAGGGCGGTTTCTGACTCTCCTTCTCTGAAAAAAGAAATTATACAGAGGACCGAGTTTGTGATGACAAAGTACAGGCAGTCCTCAAGTTACAACCACAATGGAGCCCAAAAATTCTGTTGTTAAGCAAGACATTTGTTAAGTGAGTTTTGACCCATTTTACGACCTTTCCCGCCACCGTTGTTAAGCAAATCACTGCAGTTGATAAGTTAGTAACCCAGTTGTTAAGTGAAATCTGGCTTCCTGATTGACTTGGCTTGTCAGAAGGACGTAGAAGAGGATCATGTGACTCCAGGATGCTGCAACGGTCATAGGTATGAACCAGTTGCCAAGCATCTGAATTTTGATCACATGATCATGGGGAGGCTGCAAAGGTCGTAACTGTGAAAAACGGTCATAAGTCACTTTTTTCAGTGCCGCTGTAACTTCCAATGGTCACTAAATGAAGTGACCAAATCGGGTGTGGTCACATGGTGACTTGCTTAACCACCTTACCGTAGCTACATAAAATCTGTACACTGTTGAAAATAACTGTCTGAAAACATTTGATGATTTTTCAGAATTCTGCTAACGCTGTTTGCAGAACTCTGAAGGAAAGTAAGAGAATGAGGATGACAATTCTATATCCTGCTCTTGAAGGGAACAGATTTTTATCATCAAAGCGTTTGTATCTGTAGTCATTCTCAATTTTTCCTTTACGTGACATTTGATTTTATTTCTTCAACTTTCCTTGTGGGTACTTTGAATTAGAAACTAAAAAAAAAAGCATTCTTTTGTCTTTTATTTCTTTGACCTATTACAAAATTGCTCCGTGTCAAGATTAAACTAAATCGTATCCTTGAAACCGACAAAAGAGAAAAGAAACGTCTAAGAGGAAACAAAACACTTTGTGGTCATGTGGCAGATTTAATGGTTATTCATTGACTTTCAACCGCTGCAATTTCGAACTCTTTGATTCCAGATTGTAAATATCTACCATCGAGCTCCAGTTTTCGTAATTTTGGCTCCTCTTGGCTTTTGGGGAAAAGTAGGTTAAAAAAAAGGGATGCGGTGGCTCAGTGGCTAGGACGCTGAGCTTGTCGACTGAAAGGTTGGCAGTTCAGCGGTTCGAATCCCTAGTGCCATGTAACGGGGTGAGCTCCCGTGACTTGTCCCAGCTTCTACCAACCTAGCAATTGGAAAGCATGTAAAAAATGCAAGTAGAAAAAGAGGGACCACCATTGGTGGAAAGGTAAAATGCCTTCCTTGCCACAAGAAATATCGCTATGACATACTTTGGTTTCTGAAAACACCCCCTAAAACGATAAGGATTCTCCCAAGTCATATTCCTCCATTAAATCTAATTAAAGGCAACCATTTATTTCCTTTATTCCTTCCTACATTCCTTTGGGTTGCAGTTCCACCCAGGAATGATAACCACTCCAGTTTTTTGATAACAAAATACCAACGGTAAATAAGTCAGTGCAAATGTTAGCTTCAGATTGAATCAGTTTCCAACCCCTTTTGAAAACCAGCAGGCTGATACACTTCCAAACTGATTTTTTACAGCGGAACAATGACTTATCAGGAGATACACGGAGGTTAAGGATTGGGAAAGAGTTACAAAGCAGCCTAAACCGAAACAAGACAAATTGCTGGGCTGCCAACTTCTCCAGAAGTTCTAATTTGCGCCAGTACAAAGAGGAGAAAAAAATACATCTTGCAAAACAAAAAACCAGAACACTAGTGCTGCGTAAGGCTTTAGTAAGGGGAATGGTTCTACCAGGGAGGTGTTGTATAGATTTTTATACTCTCAATTATGCAAAAAGTAAGGTAGATTTCTGTGTTTGATTCTAATGACAGAACATGATCCTTTCAGTTCTAATTACTGTACATTAAACTAACATGGTTATCTTGCTTTAAACAACTTCCTTAACTTGTCATGAAAATATGCATGGGGGGGTGGGGGGAAGCTTGTCATCTTGACTAATGACAAGCTTGTTACACACAAGAAATTAGAACTACAAATTTTGAAAGTTAAAGGTAAAAGATAAAGGTTCCCCTCACACATATGTACTGGTCGTTCCCGACTCTAAGGGGTGGTGCTCATCTCCGTTTCAAAGCCGAAGAGCCAGCGCTGTCCGAAGACGTCTCCGTGGTCATGTGGTTGGCATGACTCAATGCCAAAGGCGCATGGAACGCTGTTCCCTTCCCACCAAAGGTGGTTCCTATTTTTCTACTTGCATTTTTTTACATGCTTTCGAACTGCTAGGTTGGCCGAAGCTGGAACAAGTCACGGGAGCTCACCCCGTTATGCGGTGCTAGGGATTCGAACTGCTGAACTGCCGACCTTTTGATCGACAAGCTCAGTGTCTTAGCCACTGGCTGGGTGACTTTGAGCCAGTCACTTACTCTCAGCGCAACCAGAGGTGCTATTCAGCAGGTTCTGACCAGTTCTGGAGAACCGGTAGCAGAACGTTTGAGTACTTCAGAGAACCGGTAAATACCACCTCTGACTGGCCCCACCCCAATCTATTCTCTGCCTCCCGAGTCCCAGCTGATTGGGAGGAAATGGGGATTTTAGAGCAACCTTCCCCTAGAGTGGGGAGGGAATGGAGATTTTATAGTCTCCTTCCCAGGGGTGAAATGCTCCCAGTACGGACTGGATCGCCTGATCCGGTAGTGATGGCAGCGGGTGGTTCGGAGAACCGGTAGCAAAAATCCCTCTACCCCCCATGCCCCATGAGCCACGCGATCATCAGAAGTTTTTTTTTTACTTTTAAAAGTATTTTTTCTACAACCTCTTCTGCCGAAAAAAATGCTTTTAATAGTAAAAAAAAAAAGCTGATGATTGTGCGGCTCAGCTGGGATCGTCAGAGGCTTTTAAAAGCAGAGAGAAAAAAGCCTCTGACGATCAGGCAACTCAGCTGGAATCGTCAGAGGCTTTTAAAAGCATATTTTTTACAACCTCTTTGGCTGAAGAGATTGTAGAAAAAATGGTTTTAAATGTAAAAAAAAAACGTTGGCCATACCCACTCAGTCACATTACCCCCCCACCAAGCCACGCCCACAGAACCGGTAGTAACAAATGGTACACTTCACCACTGATCCTTCCCCTGCCACGCCCACCAAGCCAATACAAGCCACGCCCACAGAACTGGTAGTAAAAAATTTTGAATCCCACCACTGAGCCCAACCCTACCTCAAAGGGTTATTGTTGCCGGGAAAATAGGAGGAGGAAGAAGTATTAGACATGTTTCCTTCCTTCAGTTACATATAAAGTAATAAAGGCAGAATAAAATTTGAATAAATAAATTAAAAATCCTATGTATGTTTTCCTCCACTGGTAGGATTCCCTTCTCAGATGTAATATCGCAGCCTAAGAGGATGTTACCAGCAAAACAGAAGAGGGCCCGAATAAGAACACATGATATACACGCCAGCACTTGTCACTTCTGAAGCAGGAAAAGATGAAATGGAAATTGCAGATGTGACTGTAAACACAAGCAGTGGAGGCCCTGCGTCTCCTGCTCATTAAATCCACAGGATCCTCTTAGAGAATAAATGTTTCTTCTCTTATGACCGTCACGCAGGATTGCGGTGTTTTTCCAAAATCACGATGGGACTTTTATAGTTAGCCCCTTGATTTTACTACCATAATTGGGCCTGCTGTTGTGACGGAGGCTCATCCTGTGGCTGTGCCTGATTTTACAACCCCCCCCTTTTTTTTTCAAAGTAGTCGTTAAACGAACCCGGCAGTTGTGAAGCGAACCCAGCTCTTTGCTAAACTGTGTGTTTTCCTTTGGAAATAAATGTCAGCTTCCCGCAAAACCATAAACCACAGTCCCCTGGCTGCGGGATGCTGCAAACGGTCAAAAATGCGAGCCGGTTGCCGAATGCAAAATGTGGTTGCATGATCCACATTTTGGTGGTGGGGGCAGATGTTGGAACTCTGAATCTGGGCCGTAAGTCCTTTTCCCAAGGTTCATCGTGATTGAACGGTCACTAAGCAACTCGTCATAAATCAAGGGCTACCTATACCCATGATGACGAAGCTATGGCATGTGGCACGCAGCGCCTTTTCTGTGGGCACATGAGCTGTCGCCCCAGTTCAGCTCTGCCATGCATGCGCGCACCTCCCGCCGTCCAGCTGGTTTTTGGGTCTCTGCATGGGGAGGGGGAGGCTGCGAGTTGGGGCATGCACATGCATTGCATTTTGGGGGTTGGGGCGTGTGCATTCACGCGCGTGGGTCCGGAAACATTTAGCCATCCCTGACTTATACCTACTAAACGTGAAGAGTATTTCACTCATATATAAAGTATATAAAGTAACAATTCCACTCTGGGATTTTTCCCAGTCCTTTCTCATTTTATTTCCTCTGGAAAAATATGAGCCCTCCCTCACCCCCCACCCCCCCGGAAGAAAAAGTGTGTGGGGGGGGGGTTTTCTGTCTCAGGTTTACCTGTGTGTCATCACACCTCTAAGAAGGCTCCTATATTTCTTTCTGCAGCAGCTCCTTAGAATCACAGCTTAGTATTTGACTGATAATTAGTTTTACTATACTTACTATATTGATATGTAGAAAAATTTTAATGTTAAAAAATATTTGATATATACGTTTGATTGACATTATAGTATATATTTGAGGGAATAATTTTATTTTATTTTATATATATGATATATTAGAATTGTTAAATCATTAATACAGCATATATTTGATAGATTTTATTTTATATATATCTACTATATTGTTATGTAATGTTAAAAATATTTGATAAGCTTATATACTGATAGCATATATTTGATAGAATAATTTTACTTTATATAAAGAATTGTTATGACACTGGAATATTATAATGTATATGTTATACAGGGATTAGTTAATGTTTAGGGAATGTATTAAGGGGGATTAATTAGTATTTAATATTAAAAATATATGATATGTTATTTGGATTTCACCTATACTTTTGTTTAATGTTGACAGACATATAAGAACAATATTTTTTTGTGTAAGGGAAGCCAAGGGAGGGAAGGGGAGGGAGGGAAGGGAAGGGGGGGCGGGTGGGAGGGGGGGAAATGGGGGGGGGGGAAATGATAAACTTGTATGGTAAAACTTTTTCAATAAAAAAAAAGAATCACAGCTTTTATCTCCCAGCAATCATCTTAATAACCTGCGGCCTCTGAAGCTGTTTATTTGCAATTACAAAGTGCAACAGTTGTCTGTAAACACTCAGGTAAGGTACACACTGATAGCCCGATCATAAAAAATTCCCCTTTTGGCTGATGTTTAATACAAACAGACTTTGTTCCCCTCCCCCCCCCGCCCCCCCATATTTGCAGAGCCTTCAATTGACACAGCATTCCCATCTCCATTCACCTTAGGAAAACGCCATGAGAAAAGAAGCTTCTCTGGAAGAAATTTACTCACATTTCTTCTGAAAAATTACACTCCAAACTGTGCACAGCCAGAAGAACCAGGGCTGCAACTGAAGGAAGTCACACAACAGCCATGCTTTTCGACAGTTTTGATTTGGAAGAATTTCGTTTCGGGGCAGACGTTCTAATCTGAATGCGTAACAGTCTTTTATGCAGCTCTGAAAAGACTGGCCGGGGAGCGGGGGGGAGGCAAAGGGTCTCCAGGAAGGGTGTCTCAAGCCAGACTCGATTCCTGATAATTTTAGGGACCCATGTATGCGCAGTTTTATGGGGAACAATGCAAGGCACCCCAGCAGTAATTTTTTCGTGACCAATAGCGGCTCTCGCCGCTAGTTCAAATGAAGAAAAATATGTGGAAGTCTGCACAGGGAGTGGGGAAGCAGGAGATATTATGATCCAGCTGTGGGCAAAGCTCCCTCCAAACTCCTTTGTGTGGTTGTGTGGTCATTTCTGTTTGGTGTGCAACAATCCAGAGACTAGGGCAAGGCGTTCACATGACTCATGCCTTCAGAATGCACACCAAACAGGGTGTTAATCCAACAGAAATCAACTGGATATGATTTATTGCAGTGGCCTATGTTTAAAGGAGAGGGCTTGGATGACATGACACATTCTGCTGTCCTTTACTGGGAGGTAACTAGATTCCTGGGAGGTAACTAGATTAAGGGGTGCGGTGGCTCAGTGGCTAAGACACTGAGCTTGTCGATCAAAAGATCGGCGGTTCGGTGGTTTGAATCCCGAGTGCCGGGGTAACGGGGTGAGCTCCCGTGACTTGTCCCAGCTTCTGCCGACCTAGCAGTTCGAAAGCATGTTAAAAAATGCAAGTAGAAAAATAGGGACCATCTTTGGTGGGAAGGGAACAGTGTTCCGTGCACCTTTAGCATTGAATCATGCTGGCCACATGACCACGGAGATGTCTTCGGACAGCGCTGGCTCTTCGGCTTTGAAACGGAGATGAGCACTGCCCCCTAGAGTCAGGAACGACTAGCACATATGTACAAGGGGAACCTTTATCTTTACCTAGATTCCAATGAAGGTCTGCGACACTCATATACAGGTAGTTCTTGACTTATGAGCACAATTTAGCCCCCAATTTATGTTTTCCTAAGTGAGACATTTAAGTGAGCTTTGCCTCGTTTTATGAACTTTCTTGCCACAGTTGTTAAGTGAATGACTGCAGTTGTTAAGTTAGTAACACTGTGGGTGCAGTCATTAGAGTGCAGTACTGCAGGCGACTTCTGCTGACTGCCGGCTGCCTGCAATTTGGCAGTTCGAATCTCACCGGACTCAAGGTTGACTCAGCCTTCCATCTTTCCGAGGTGGGTCAAATGAGGACCCAGATTGTTAGGTGGGTCTGTAAACCGCTTAGAGAGGGCTGTAAAAGCATTGTGAAGCGGTTTATAAGTCTAAGTGCTATTGCTAAGTGCTATCTGGCTTCCCTGACTTTGCTTGTCAGAAGGTTGCAAAAGGGGATCACGTGTAGCTGTCATAAATGTGAGTCAGTTGCCAACCTTCTGAATTTTGATCATGTGACCATGGAGATGCTGCAATGGTTGTAGGTGTGAAAAGCAGCAAAAGCATTTAGACGTATATGCCACTTCACAGTGCTTCATAGACCTCTCTAAGATTGTCCTTTAGTGATAAAGTGGAAGAAAATTATACACTGAGACTTGCAAGACGAAATAGATAAACTAACTCTATTTTACTGTAAATCTTTATTGACAGAATCTTGCAAGTTTGAAAGCACAATAGCAATAGCACTTAGACTTATATACCGCTTCACAGTCCTTTACAGCTCTCTCTAAGCAGTTTACAGACTCAGCCTTATTGCCCCCAACAATCTGAGTCCTCATTTTAATGACCTTGGAAGGACGGAAGGCTGAGTCAACCTTTAGCCGGTCAGAATCGAACTGCTGAACTGCTGGCAGCCTGCAGTCAGCAGAAGTAGCCTGGTCACAAGTCACTTTTTTCCAGTGCTGTTGTAACTTCGGACAGCCACTAAGTGAAGTGTTGTAAGTCAAGGACTTCATGTATTTTGAGGATGGGCTAGCTCTTTTTGAAACGTCCTTCCAATACCTGTGAATATTTCCTCCAGATAAGCTACCACGGATCAAGCGGTTTAACTGAACTGCTGTTTTTTTTCAATCCACGCGGAGAAATGCAACTGTTAACGGACATGTTCTAGAATAAAGTGGTGCAAGTCAAGTATTGCAAGCGTCCTTCCTGATACTTGCGACAGAGAAATGGCTTAAAGCCAAAGGATTGGGGGGGGGGGAGGGGGGAACCTCTGCAATGTGAATTCTAAGTAGAGAAGAAACATCACACAAAGCTCAACTCGGGAACTGTTTTAATATGCTGGGTCAGTTCCTCATTATATCCCATGGCCAGATCAATAGAAATCAAAAGATCAGTTCTGCGCAAAGCATAATCTTCCCATTTCCTAAGAGCTTCTACTTTCCCTGGTGGACTTCTCTGGACTAATCCTGAAAAGCTTTTTATTTCAGCTCTAACCGCCAAACTCATGCAGGAAAAAAAATATATCAAAGGTCATTATCAGGATTTATTCTTCACTCTCCTTGCAAATAAATCGCCTGAAAAGAAATAACTTAAGTTTTTAAGGTATTTTTTTTTTCTTGCCCATCAAGAAAGACAAGGTTTGTTTCATTCTTAAGAATTGAGAGAAAGACGAGAAACTTCGTGAGTTATTGCTATCTATACTTAGCAATTTTTGCACATAACAGACATGGCAAGAGATATCGGATACCTGGGGAAACGAAGGTTTGTCTGTCTTTCAAAAAAGAACGGCGTCAAGACATAGATTGCTCCCAGCTCATACTTCTGAAACAAACTTTGGGATTATCCTTGGGATTATAGCAATTTCATACTGGAAGAGAGCTGACTTCAAGAGGACAAATAGATGGCACACTGGAGCATCAATTTACAACGGGAACTACAATGTAGTGGTTTCCAGGTTTTGAAAAAAAACGAGCCTCAGCACCAGGCTTCGATTTTGTGGTCTGGTAACAGTTTTACAGCTCCTTAAGATCTGGTCAGAAGAAAACTGAACATTTCATTTCCGGGTTAATTGTTTCAAACGACATCATCCGTGATTACAAATGCTGCAAAGCAGGGTTTCTCATTGCTGGCAATTTTAAGATGGGTGGACTTCAAGTTCCAGAATTCCCCAGCCAGCATGGGGAATTCTGGGAGTTGAAGTCCACCCATTTTAACGGTGCCAGGAGTTGAGAAACAAATGCTGTAAAGCAGAGGTCTTCAAATTTGGCAACTTTAAGATTTATGGACTTCAACTCCCAGAATTCCCCAGCCAGCTATGCTGGGAGTTGAAGCCCGTAAGTCTTAAAGCTGCCAAGTTTGAAGACCTGTGCTATTAAGGCACAACTGTCAATAATATTATTTATTAAATTTGTTTGCCACCCCTCTCACCCGCAAGCTATTGTAATAATTTAACAAATACCCCAAACCTGAGCATGAGCCTGGTTTAGCTCTGCAGACTAAAGCACTGTAATTAACATCCAGCTGTCTGCAATTATACCAGTTTGAATCTCCCCAGGGTCAAAGTTGACTCAGCCTTCCATCCTTTCTAAGGTAGGTAAATTGAGGATCCAGTTTGTAGGGACAATAAGCTGACTTTGTATAAATATACAAAAGTATGAAGGCTATTGCTTAATGTATTGTAAGCCGCCCTGAGTCTTCGGAGAAGGGCGGCATATAAATCAAATTAAAAAAAAAAAACAGGCTATTGAATTTCCCATAGTGATTAACAACCTGGCCTTAGAAATTCCACTGCAGGGCAGAAGATAAAACTTTGTTCTCAATTACGACCACGCAGAGGCAAAGCTTCGCCTAACCTAGAGGCAAAATGCATGCAATGTGATTGAAGCCACTGACAGATATTCTATGCTAGTGAAATGAGCTGCACCAAGAAAAGCTTGTGCCTTAAAAAAAAATGTGTTAAGTCAGAAAAAGCGTGATCGTGCTCCTCTTGATTTTTTTTTTTTTTTTTTTGCCACTAAGAGTAACAAAAGGACAAGTATGAAAAGTCACGCCGTCTCTGCATTTTCAATTTTTCAAGCAGGGTTTTTTGGTTTTTTTTTTTCTAAATTCCATGGAAATTCTGACTGACTGAATCTAAATTGACTATCTGCAGCATGCTAAGCAAATATATGTAAACGCGATAAAACACTTTTGCATCCAAAACTTATTGAAGCGGTCCTTCATCCCGACATGACTCATAGGACGGAATGCAAATTGTTCGAGCACAGAGTCCGAATTGATGCCAAGAATGAGGCGTTTTTTGCTGCCTAGCTGGGAGTGAAGGAAGAAAAGAAAACATTTTGGCATGCTAAGTGAAGGATAGGAGAATCAGCTCTTGGTACAGGTAGTCCTCGATTTACAACGATAACCGAGCTCAAAATTTAAGTGAGACATTCGTTAAGTGAATTTTGCCCCCTTTCGTGACCTTTCTTGCCACCGTTGTTAAGTGAGTCACTGCAGTTAAGTAAGGTGGTTGCTAAGTGAATCTGGCTTCCTCGTCGACTTGGCTTGTCAGAAGGTCGCACAAGTTAACGGCATGATTTTGAGACGCTGCAGCCGTCACAAATACGAGTCGGCTGCCAAGCATCTGAATTTTGATCACGTGACCGTGGGGGGGGGGGGAAATGCCGCCATGGTCGTTAAGTGTGAAAAATGGTCCCAAGTCGCTTTTTTCAATGCCGTTCACAAACAGCTGATCACATGGTACCAGGCCACTGCAACCGTCGTAAATATGAACTGGTTGCCAAACATCTGAATTTTAATCATGTGACCATGGGGATGCTGCAACGGTGGCCACTTTTTTCCCCGGTGCCATCGTAACTTTGAACGGTCACTAAATGAACGGTTGTAAGTTGAGGACTAACCTGTACTTTGATAGTCATAAACTGGCCAGCTGATCTTTGCACGCGCATCAGAAACCGGAAGACCAGGTGGCCAGGGTGCATGCACATGCCAGAAACAGGAAGATCATCTTCCCAGTGCGCGCATGCGCACTGGGCAGCTGCTCTTCTGGTTTCCGGTGCTCCCACGTGCATGAAAACCAGCTGGCCGGCGCCCTGAAACCCGGAAGAGCAACAGGCGACAGCTCATGTGCCCGGAGAGATGGCTCTGCTTGCCACTTCTAGAACACGTGCTATAGGTTCCCCATCACTGCCATAAACAATCTGTTTTTCTCGTATCCACTTGAGCCTCTCTAACTTCGCCATCGATGCAGGCAGAGGTGCCAAGCGTTCAATCCAAAGCCGGTATAAGAACCGGCGTTTTCCCGTCAAGGTCGGTCCCTTACAGCGGTTGCACAGAATTTTAAACAGCCAGCGTGACGACAACTTGCAAAGACACAACCCGACTAGACACCATTACATTTTTAACTACTGTGAAAGGACACAAGGGAAAGTGCGATGACTTGAGTCTTGGCTCTTAATTACAGTCTTTTGGCACGACGGTTAAGGATCTCCAGATAATTATTTTAAAAAAAGGGTTTATTGGTGCAGAAGGAAGCTGGATTTACCCCGGCGCTCTTGGTACCCCCAACTCTGAAACGCGATACAACTTGAGCCAATCCCGCCACGATGGGCTTGCGCACTTCGGAATCATACGCGCGCAATGCGCTTACCGTTGCTGTAGGCGTAGGGCGATTCCGACGCCCCGTCTTGAAGGCTCTCGAGGATTTCTCCTTTGCCCACGTCGCTGTCCCCGACCAACAGGAACTTCAGCAGGTAATCGTAGCTTTTGAGAGGGCTGCCCTGGGTTCCCATTCTCTCTCTCATTAGGGAAGACCCACAATCCGCATGCTAAACACCCAGCCAGACTGAAAGATGCCGGGAGAAGCCAAGCTCGCAGGGAGTCAATCTGGAGAGAATTCGTGCGATTCCGCTTTAGCAGACCCAACTCAAAAAGAATTGTTCTTCTCCCAAGAGTCTCGTCATTCCTTTTGTGAATGAAGGGCTGCTGTCAAAAGATGTCAGGATTCTGGGAGGGGGGAGGGGGAGAGAGAAGGGGAAGAAGATGACCTACTTAATTTGTTCAAGAGTTGCAAAATACAAGCAGGCTTTAAAAAAAAAAAAGTCTCTAAGCTACCAAGAAGGATATTAACAATAGCCAGATCGGTTGACTCTTCCAGATCTACACGTCAAATAAGGGAGAAGATCCATTGATTGCCACTTCAGTGACAAGCTAATCTAGCAAGGAAAAAGGGACTTCTGATAAAAAAAAACAACAACCCTATTGTGAAGGAAGAGACTGTTCCTAGATCAGTACATCAATCTAGGAGACCGGTATCCTAGATTGGATACTGTAAGGGAAGGGTAAGCACAATTTATGTACACAAAAACACACGTATAGATTTTAGATTTCTTGTCCCTGCCCTTCCTTTCTCCCATCCATACACCCAGCACCTTTTGACAGCCCTGTTAAGAGAAATCTGTGTGTGTTTTTGTGCTTTGCTTGACTTTCCGGATCAATAAAGTATAATTACAATTAATACGGTGTCCTGCAATATTGATATTTTTTACAGTGCTGGCCATTCCCTTACTCCACCTACTTTTTCTATAAGGGATATTATTATTTTCTGCTCTTCCTAATCTTTCCCAAGGCTAACTGCAGTCGGATCAGGATTTTCCAAAACAAATGGATATTCAAGAAGGAACCATATAATAAACTATACTCTCTCTCTCTTTCTCTCTTTTGTATTTGGAAATGAGAGCGAAATTGTAATAAAAAAAAGGAGCAAATTATTTTTCCGTTCAGGGTATGCTTCCCCCAGAATTGTGAGCTAATAAATCACGTCAACCCTTGCAATTACAGAAAGACGGGGGTGGCTGAAGATTAATTAACAAGGAACAGAAGGTTATGAACCCCCGTGTGGGAGAGGTCCAGAAAAGGACAAGAATAAAAATGAGGTATGAACACGAAGGTGTAAAACCATAGTGACTGGGAAGAATATGAGGAGAAGAATGTCACAGCGAAGATAGCCAGAATATTAGACGAGAAATGGATAAATGTGGCAATGAAGAAAGAGAGCCTAAGGGAGTCATACAAGAGATAGCTATCTTCAAGTTAGTTAACTATTTATTCACATTATCCACCAATGGAGAAGAAATATGTGGCTTCTTTCTTCAATTCCATTAGGGTTTTTTTTCCACAAAAAAAAAAAATGGTCAAGATTAAAGAACAGAAATTAAACCTCGTGTTAACAGTGACAGCTGACAAAAGATTCAGTTGTGTACAGTACAAGCAGGTCTAAGAAAGGCAACCCAGGATGATTTAAGGTCTGTAGAAAGGAAATTCTTCCAGGGAGGGAAAAAAAAGCACATTCTTTTGCATTTAAGGAAGTCTAAATGCAAACAAACATACCGGAAAAGAAAAACCAAAACTAGAAGATGGGTTATCTACAGCCTTTCTATTACTTGACATTCTTTGATCATCTGGTGGCATCTTTTTCCAAGACAAGCCAGAAGTTTTAGATGCCACCCTTGGACTTGGGGGCTGGAGGACAACAAAAACAACGGCCGTTTGACAAATACACAGATTGCAAGTACTGTGCAAACCCATCAGTCTGTTCAATTTTATTTCTATGGGGAGGTGGGGGGGGGAGATACTGGAACAAAGCTGCAAGGAAGCCGTTTCCTAGCCAGACCAGCTCCGATTCAGATATGAGACAATGCTAGATCAAATCCCACCCCCCACCTCCCCACCCCCAAATACCCAGGTTGGTTTTGGACTGTTCAAATGGGCTCTGTTGAGATATCCACAGAGATTCTCAATCATCCAGTCATGGTTGTCCCAAAGATTCTTTTTTTTTTTCCAAAAAGGCAACTGGATTTTCTTGTTTTTTACCCTTCAACTGAAGAAGCTTCTTGGATGAGAAGCTAAAGATTTTCGAGAGGGAAAAAAAAAAACAAAGAAAGAAAGACCAGTTGCCTTTTTGGAAAAAGCACCTTTGAGATGCAAACGAACATCCGGCTGGGAGGTGCACATCTGAACAACGCACACATACACATACCCACAACAACTCCCTATGCACCATAGGCAATTCTTGCTTCTTTCAGACTCCCCTAAATGTCTGATCTCTGTCATCTGCCTATCAAACCCGCCCCCCCCCCCCCATTCTTGCCTTATACAAGTTTTAATTGCACCATAAAAGCAGCCAATCTAGTTGATGGCTTGAATCTGGGTGGATGGAGGGAACCAGGAGAAGAGAGGC
This sequence comes from Masticophis lateralis, assembly GCA_030761175.1. Lineage (NCBI taxonomy): Eukaryota > Metazoa > Chordata > Lepidosauria > Squamata > Colubridae > Masticophis > Masticophis lateralis. The sequence continues at coordinate 11,122,346 of JAUDYJ010000013.1, forward strand.
AGCAGGGTGGGGTAAGGCACGAGAGACCCAGACCTGGACTCCGGAGTGGGTGAATTGTGGCTGTCTCTCCTTCAGATGAGCCTACCTTACAGGGATGTTGTAGTGGGAAACCTCACCTCCCCAGATACTGTCCTCAGCTTCCAGAGTAAAATGGGGATAGAAATGGTGATAATGATGATGATAATGATAGTAATAGTAGTAATAATAATAATTGCAACTAGTATCAACCATCAGCGTCAGTCAATATTTGTGATACATTTTTAAATGTTCAGTTGACTGAGTTTCATGTTTAACGAATAAAAGAGATTAATATGTAAGGAGGAGGAGACTCGGGGAGGCAGGGCAAGCCTAAACACGGATATGAGAGAGTTCCCACTAATAATTAACAACAACAATAATAAAATGGTACTATATAAGGAAATGGATAGGCAGGTCAAGCCTAAACAAGGGTATGAGACAGAATAATGATGATGATGATGATGATGAACTGAAAGGACGAGGGGACACAGACTATTATATATCTTGATGTCAAATCGAGCTGTTAATAGAGGTATTGGATAGATGTTACTTGGTATATGTAATAGACTTTGTAGGGTATCCTATATATATAATGGGACAAGTTTATTTCCTTCTCGTGTAGTGATGTAGACCGCTATAGATTTAAGGCTTGTTGGATGTATAAGACAAAATAAAATAAAATTTATATAAAAAAAAGATGATGATGATGATGATGATAATGATGATAATAATAATAATAATAATAATAATAATAATAATAATAATAGAAGGTACTTGGTTGATACCTAGGATTCTGGCAGCATCCCGTATCAACCATTAGCACCAGTTAATGATATTTGTGACACATTTTTAAATGTTCAATTGACTGAGTTTCATGTTTAATGAATAAAAGAGATAATAAAGATAATGATGATAATGATGATGATGATAATGATAATAATATAATGTAAGATAGATAGATATTGATAAAAGATAGATAGATAGATAGATAGATAGATAGATAGATAGATAGATAGATAGATAGATAGATAGAAGGAAGAGGAGACTTGGGGAGGCAGAGGAAGCCTAAACACGGGTGTGAGACGGTTCCCACTGCCCAGCCCCTTCCAGGGAGGCGAGAGGGGCTAAATCACGCCCTGCGTAACGCTCCGCACGTGTGAAGTCGCCCCGACACGTGTCAAGGGGGGGGACAGGCGGGTTTGAAAGGAGGGGGCGTGGGGGGGGGTCGCAGGGTCCCCCGCCCGAGGACTGACTTCGGGGCGGCCCACCCACTTCTGGCCCCAGGTAGCGTGGCCAGCCTAGACTCACCTCTCTCTTGTCGCTGAGGCCGCCCGTCCCGGGCTCGGCCGCCCCGTCAGCGCCGCGTCTCCTCGGGAAACTGCGCTGGGCTTCCAGTCACCCAGGCCTCCCGCTCGCCCAGCGACAGCGCCGCCGCCCCGCCACTGGCTCCCCGCCGCGTCAATCCTCCCGCCTCCTCTCCCATTGGCCGCCGTCCTCCCGTTCCGCCCGCCTCGTCCAGGAAACGCGGCCTATCAGGACGGAGAGGGGCGGGGAAAAATGCTCTCGGGACGCTTCCTTCTCTCTTTACCCAGACCTTTACATAAAAAGAAAGGGAGGGGAACCACAGGTCCCGGCATGCCTCACGGCGGCTGCCTTCGTCCGCAGCCATGGTTGAGTGACCGCCGGGGAGGCTGGGAGTGGTAGTAAAGGCGTGTGGGCGTGGCACTGGCAGAGAGATGCTGCTGGTTTGTTTTGCATTTAAAGCTGGGCTAATTGGAGGGAGAAAGGGTTTTAGGATGCGTTGTAAGGGGCGGTCGGAGATCTGTAAGAGGCAGAAAGAGGCTTGGGACACTATGAAATTTAACCCCTTAGGGAACCCTAGGAAAAATTATAAACAGGAATAAGGATTAGATGGAAATATCACTTTTCCCCCATAAACCTTTCAACAAGAGCAACAATAAAGTACATTTAAAAAGGCACACCGTGAAAAGCTTAACGACAACTACATAAATTCTGCTGTGATTACAAGAAGAGTCTTGACTGGTCGTTTAGACATTCGGGGATCACTTTCCTGCAGAAGAGAAGAGAGGAGGGGAAGGGAAGAGAAGGGAGGGGAGGGGAGGGGAGATGAAGAGAAGAGAAGAGGGGAATGGAGGGGAAGGGAAGAGGAGAAGAGAAGAGGGGAAGGGAAGGGAGGGGAGGGGAAGGGAAGAGGAGAGAAGAGAAGAGAAGAGAAGAGAAGAGAAGAGAAGAGAAGAGAAGAGAAGAGAAGAGAAGAGAAGAGAAGAGAAGAGAAGAGAAGAGAAGAGAAGAGAATAGAATTGAATTCTTTATTGGCCAAGAGTGATTGGACACACAAGGAATTTGTCTTTGGTGCATACGCTCTCAGTGTACATAAAAAGACAAGATACAAGATAAAGTGAGATTTGATATTAACATTACTGGATATAAATGTAAATAATGATCCTGCTAACAAAACAGTTAATTATGAATATTTAAAAATAAAGAGACTCAAATCATGTAAAATGAGGACCCAGATGCTTGGGGGCCAGTGGCTGACTCTGTAAACTGCTTAGAGAGGGCTGTAAAGCACTGTGAAGCGGTATATAAATCTGAGTGCTATTGCTATTAGGACACCAGGGAAGATTGCCAGGCGTACAGGTGCCAGATGATGAAAGTCAAAAGAATGAGGAAGCCATTTATTATGGCTTCTCCCAATTGAGGAGGATCTAAGGACAGGATCTGTGTTCCATGTGGTGTAAAGCTTGATTAAAGTTTTGTATAGGTAGAAAATTTCTACCTAGGCTTACATACGGAGATCACATACTTTTCTCTACACCAATTGGTTCTCAGTCTTGGTGATTTTTTAAGTTGTGCAGACTTCAACATCCTCTGAATTCCCCAGCCCAGCCAACATTGGTGAACTTCAACTCCCAGAATTCCGTGCTTGCTGGGGAATTCTGGGAGTTCGAGTCCACACATTGCTTAAAATTGCCAAAGGGGAGCATTGCTCAACATGTGGATTCCTGCCTGAACAAACATGCATACATCTACAGTACATAGATGGCCAAAATACGTAAACATTTTGTTTATTTATTTAATTTATATAGCCGTCTATCATCAAGTGATTCTTACAAGCAGTATAATAATTAAAACCATACCATAGTGGTGAAATCCAATTTTTTTTACTACCGGTTCTGTGGGCGTGGCTTGGTGGGCATGGGGTGCTTTGTGGGCGTGGCTTGGTGGGCATGGCAGGCGAAGTATACTGAAAAATCTCCATTCCCACCCCACTCCTGGGGGAAGGATACTGCAAAATCTCCATTCCCACCCCACTCTGGGGCCAGCCAGAGATGGCATTTGCCGGTTCTCCGAACTGCTCAAAATTTCTGCTACTGGTTCTCCAGAACCTGCTGGATTTCACCCCTGCCATACCACAATATAAAAAGCATCAAATATAAATAACAACAAACACCAAATGTAAAAGAACCTCAAGGTAGGAATACAGCCATCACTTAATAAATTAGATTATATATCAAAGCATAGTACATATATAAATAGAAGTATTTCATCTATATATATATACAATACTAGCTATACATTCTTATAAATATCTACCATGCACCCTTAGACAGAATATACAAATGTCCTCATTGCAAACTTGAACCCGGTGGTGAAATCCAATTTTTTTTACTACCGGTTCTCTGGGCATGGCTTGGTGGGCATGGTGTGGCTTGGTGGGCGTGGCAGGGGAAGGATACTGCAAAATAAATAATAATACTGTTTATAAAATATATTTATATGTATATGAAATCTTAATCTGTTCACCGCCCTGAGTCCTTTGGGAGAAGGGCAGGATAGAAATTCAATAAATAAATAAATAAATAATAAATAAAATCCCCATTCCCACCCCACTCTGGAGCCAGCCAGAGGTGGTATTTGCCGGTTCTCCGAACTGCTCAATTTTTCTGCTACCTGTTCTCCAGAACCTATCAGAGCCTGCTGGATTTCACCCCTGCTTGAACCCTAATTTTAGCTAAAGGCTCATTTAACATCCTTCTTCCCCATCAGATTAAAAAAAGGTTCAGAATCAATTGTCTATGGAGATACTCAAGTTATCCAGATCAATGGTGGGATTGAGCCGGTTCTCTCCGGTTCGTGCAAATCAATAGCTGTGACTGCGGGAAGCTCCGCCCACCCGCCCGGATGCAATGTGTGACTACTGTACATGCGCAGAGATGGCGCATGGGAGCAAAGTTAATGGGCGCGCTCTCTGACATTTGCAAACAAGTAGGGAAGGTAAGTGAATCCCACGTCTGATCCAGGTCACGGTTGTCCCAAAAGGCAATTGAACTTCCTTGTTTTTGTTTTTGTTTTTGTTTTTGTTTCCTTGAAAAACATTTCACTTCTCATCCAACCTGCTTCTTCAGTTCTTCAGTTTTCTTCAGTTCACTTCAGAACTGAAGAAGCTTCTTGGATGAGAAGCAAAATGTTTCCAAGGAGAAAAAAAAAAAAACCAAGATAGTCCAGTTGCCTTTCTGGGAGGCGGAGGGGGGGGGGAGGAGCCAAAATTTTGATAATAGATAATATTTATCTCTAATATCCAAATATTAATACGGGTGCCTGCAAGCAGAATAGTGACTCAAATCATCCAGGAGTTTTACCCCAGAAGAAACCAAATGAAATTCAACAGCCAAGCTGGTCTCTGAGATGGAATGACTTGCTTGATGGGACTGCGATGAATGGTTTAAAACCACCATACCGGAGAAACGTCGTCCGGAGCAGACAAAACTTCCTGTTCCCAGCAGTGAAGCAGCTCAATTGCTTTCTGGGTCTTGGCCTTCATTTCCATCTCAATATTCAGGCAGTTGTTTTCGCCATCCAAGAATCTCACAGGAAGGCTGTTGTTTCCGTGGTGGTGGGAAGGTCTCTCCATCTGTTGAATGCTGAGAAGGCCTGCATTGTCTCGGCTTGGCAAGGCCCGGCTAGAATTCGGGTCGTGATCGGCTGTAACCTGAAGCTGCCCAGAAATCCATGGAGGGTTGTCTGGATGTTTGGAGACGGGGACCACCCAGCAGCTTACAGAGACCGTATCCCTCCGGATTGAGGTGGTGAAACTCCTTGTTTTGTTTGTTGTTCAACGGAAGGTCCTTCGTCAGTGATGAAATTCTCTCCGGTTTGCTACCGCTTTGCTGCCCGCGTATGTGCGGTAAATGCACTGTGCGCACCAAATGCACGCTGCAAGCGCAGTGTACGCCAGATGCATGCTGCACACACGCATGCGCAATACGCACCAAACATGTGCTTCGCATGGAAAAAGGAGACTTAGGAAGGTAAGTAGAACAGTAAGGGGGGGGGGAACAGCTGTTTCGCACGATTTAGATTCGCTAGAATTTAAATCATGGGGCACAGCTGATCTTTGGAAATACCAGTTCGGATGAACTGATAGCTTTTTTTATCGTTACCGGTTCGCACAAACCAGTGTGAACTAGTAGCAGAGGAGGGTTTCAGCAGGTTCTGACCAATTCTGGAAAAGTGGTAGCGGAAATTTTGAGTAGTTCGGAGAACTGGGAGTAAAAATTCTGATTGACCCCATCCCCATCTATTCTCTGCCTCCCAAGTCCCAGCTGATCGGGAGGAAATGGGGATTTTGCAGCATCCTTCCCCTGCCACGCCCACTAAACCATGCCCCCTAAGCCATGCCACACCCACAGAACCGGTTGTAAAAAAAATTTGAAACCCATCATTGCTGTCCTTCCACCTCATCTCCATGCCTTTCAAGGCCTACTGCAGCTTTTCCCCCCAGCCCGACAATCTTCAGGGGGGCAAGACGACAAGCCCCATAGCTCCCAGCCTGTGTTGGTTATTGTCTGCGCGGCCCAATAGGGACGGTGGTAGACCAGACTGAATAGACGTTTTCTTTGTCGTTTTGTTTTCAAAGCAAACGCCAGTGGCTTGGCATGGGAAGTTTCCAAAAAGAGCTGAAGATGTGCCAGGCGGAAATTTGGGACAACAGCTGTAAGTCAATGTTGACAATACGGAGTTGTCTGGTGTGACTTACAAAAAGCAGCCAGTTGGGTGGCACTTTTTCAGAGGGACACATTTTACTAAAGGCACAAGGTTTTGTGAGTTACTTTTGATTTGGGGCTGCCATAGTTTAACCCACTTCTTCTCCTATGTATCTACTATCTCTCCTGCTCTCCCTTCCTTCCTCCCTCCCATTCCTATCCATCCTATCTATCTATCATCTATCTATCTATCTATCTATCTATCTATCTATCTATCTATCTATCATCTATCTATCTATCTATCCCATGTATGTGTGTATAATACAAAGATGTCCTAGACATTGGTATTTGAACATAAATCTTTTTAACATTTATATTTTATTATGTTCTGCTAATTTAGATGAAATGTTAGTATATATTGTTAGTCCATATATGATATGCCATATGCTAAATAGATCTACCTACCTACCTACCTATTGCTTCTCCCCAGGACAACTCACAAGATAGTGTTGCAATAAATTGAAATAGTCTTAAAAAGACATGACTTGCAATTTAGTACAAGCCAATCATATCCTGGTTACTAGCTGGATATCCATGCTCCACTACGATATTATGTGAACCAGCTTGATAAATTGACTTACAGCTTGAAAATTAATGAGTAGTTACGATTGGCCACTCCTCTTCCCTCCTCTCCCTCAATCTTGCCCCACAGAAACATCTCCTATCCTATCCCCTTCTCTCCCTCAGCCTTGTCCCACAGAAGCCTCCCTTATACTCTCTCCTTCTCTCCCTCAGCCTTGCCCCACAGAGAAATCTCCTATCCTGTCCTCTTCTCTCCCTCAGCCTTGCCCCACAGAAGCCTCCCCTATCCTCTCCCCTTCTCTCCCTCAGCCTTGCCCCACAGAAGCCTCCCCTATCCTCTCCCCTTCTCTCCCTCAGCCTTGCCCCACAGAAGCTTCTCCTCTCCTCTCCCCTTCTCTCAGCCTTGCCCCACAGAAACGGGCCCAAAAAGCTGCATGTGGCTCCGGAGCCGCAGGTTGCTGACCCCTGCCCTAACCCTAACCAGAGGAAATGGCGGGGACCGGCTGCGCATGCGGTGAAATATTTTCAGGAAGGTCTTATTTTGGGGGGAGGTCTTATTTTCGGAGGAGGGCTTATTATCTGGGGAGGGTTTAATTTTGAGGAAACACGGTATTTTGGTCAACTTTTTGTACAACCGAGGAACTGTTAGCTATCGAGGAAGGCTCGCAGGCATTCTCAAATTCGATGCACGTGATTCGTTCAGGAATGCAGAGTGTTCGCATCTAAAGCCTATCTCCAAAATTGCTCTGATATGAAGCCAGTGTCAGTTTTTAAATATATTCTTCCCGCGTGGGATGCACGCAGAGAGGGTTGGCGAAAAAGCTAAGGTTCACCCCTGTTCCTCAGATGGTCCAAGAAGAGTGGCTGGTCTGGGATAATCGATTTAAAACTGGGTCAGAACCCAGCTGGCCTGTTTCCGCCCCCCTCCCAACACTGCAGCACTTCGTAATATGAAAAAAATCTGCAGTCTGGTGTCTGGAGCCAAAATGCAAGGAAGCCGTCAGTGCAAGACATCTGCATGGCACAATTTATTTTCACTGCAGCAGGACACAAACTGGGCCCACCCTTCACACCGGTGTCCATAACATCGCGGTTTACTGAAACAAAACACATACTTATGGCAAGGCTCCATCCTTCAGCCGGGATCGGGAACAAGGAAAGACACGAATTGAATTGAACTGAATACTTTATTTGGCCAAGTGTGATTAGGCATGCAAGGAATTGGTCTCCGGTGCGGAAGTACTCAGTGTACATGCTTCTTGGAAGAAATATCCATTTGGGTTCAGTTCCAAAAAGGGAGAAAGACACTGGAAACATGGAGGCTGATTGGAAAGATTGAGGACCCAGTTTGTGGGGGCAATAAGCTGACTTTGTATAAAAAATATACAAAAGTACGAAGGCTATCGCTTAACGCATTGTAAGCCGCCCTGAGTCTCCGGAGAAGGGCGGCATATAAATCTAATTTAAAAAAAAAAAGGATGTTCCTGCTGTATGGATTTACCTCAGGATGCTCCTGGTGTGTGGATTTACCTCAGGTTAGGAGCCTGGATAGCTCAGCAGGCTAAAAGCATTGTGATTAACACCAACTGTCTGCAATTACTGTAAGTTCGAATCTCCCCAGGCTCAAGGTTGACTCAGCCTTCCATCCTTTCTAAAGTAGGTCAATGGAGGACCCAGTTTGTGGGGGCAATAAGCTGACTTTGTATAAAAAATATACAAAAGTATGAAGGCTATCGCTTAACGCATTGTAAGCGATAGCGAACGCCTGAGTCTCCAGAGAAGGGCGGCATATAAATCTAATTTTTTTTTTTAAAAAAAGGTGGTTTAATGGTGGACAGGACCACGTGGTTTTGAGGTCCTGGGCAAAAAGGCACATGGGTGAGAGAGAGAGAGAGAGAGATTTATACCCTCTGTTGGGCTTTGAATTTGAGCTTGTGTTCTGATTGGTTGTCAGACTCCCACGGGGCCATGCAGGGGTAACTTTGTAGGTTGTCTTTTTGAGTCCCAGGCTTAGTTGACTCTTGCTGGGTGATGATGTAATGAAAGGGCTTTGGGCAATTCCTATTAGGGCTCTGCTTGAAGGAGGTAGATCTTTGTTTTGTAGAGTAGGCTTGCCCAGTTCTTAATGGCCCATTGGCAAAGGAGGGGAGGAGGCTGAGCTTCTGCCTCCCTTTTAGGGGAAATATTCTTCCCTTTTAATATTTCCTAGAATATCTCATTTTCCTAGGAGAGGGCTGGGTGCTAACTTCCTACAATGCAAAACAACTGAATAATCATACTAAGGCAGGTATGAGCCCAAAATTTCCTTTGCTATTAAATGCATTTAATAGCAATTTTAGGCAATTGTGCCCATTGCCCTCATTGGACGATCTTTCTTGCCACAATTGTTCAGCGAATCACGTAGCGAATCAACACGCTTGCTAAGTGAATCTGGCTTCCCGATTGGCTTGTCAGAAGGTTGCAAAAGGGGAACCCAAGGCATTGCAACCATCATAAATGTGACTCAGTTGCCAAGTGAGTCTCAGATAGCTCAACAGGATACGTAGCCTGTTACTAACATTCAGCTGTCTGCAATTATTGCAAGTTCGAGGCTCAAGGTTGATTCAGCCTTCCATCCTTTCTAAGGTAAATTGAAGACCCAGTTTGTGGGGGCAATAAGCTGACTTTGTATAAAAAAATATACAAAAGTATGAAGGCTATTGCTTAACGCATTGTAAGCCGCCCTGAGTCTCCGGAGAAGGGCGGCATATAAATCTAATTAAAAAAAAAAGTGCCTGAATTTTGATCACGTGACCATAGGAAAGCGACAACGATCATAAGGGAGCGTGAAAAGCGATCGTAAGCTGCTGTTTTCAATGCCGTAATTTCCAACGGTCACAAAATGAAGTGTTGTAATACTTGTAATGCCAATAAAAGGGGGAGGGGCAGGTGAAGAAAATAATAGGAAGGATAAATAATAATACTACAGCTATTTGGGTAAGTATACATAGACATTACACAGCACTGTGAGAATTAGGCGTTCAGCAAAATGATGGCATGAGGGAAAAACACTTCCTCTGTGTTTAGTTTTGGCATGCAATGCCAGTGGTGGTATTCAGCCGGTTTAGTAGCGGAAATCGTGGGTGGGCCAGCCCACCAGTGATGGATTTAAAAATTTTTTACTACCGGTTCTGTGGGTGTGGCTTGGTGGGCGTGGCATGGCTTGGTGGGCGTGGCTTGGTGGGCGTGTCAGAAGGATACTGTAAAATCTCCATTCCCACCCCAATCTAGGGGAAGGTTACTGCAAAATCCCCATTTCTTCCCGATCAGCTGGGACTCGGGAGGCAGAGAATAGATGGGGGCGGGGCCAGTCAGAATTTTTACTACCGGTTCTCCGAACTACTCAAAATTCCCACTTCCACTTAACTTTTTTTAAAAACTTTTTAAAGCATTTTTAACTACCGGTTCCGGAGAACCGGTAGTAAAAAAATGCTTATAATGTAAAAAAAGAAAAGTTCAGACGATCAGTTGTCGCTCAGCGAATCACCTGAACTTTTTAAAAACATTTTTTACTACCGGTTTGGGGAAACCGGTCTGAACTGCTGGCATTTCACCCCTGGTCTGCAAATATTTTCACAGCTCTCTTCCTGACTTAATATATCTAATCCATTATTACAGCAGGTTCTAATGTTCTGTTCGTGCTTTGTTACATCTTATGCATTGCTTTGTTCAGATCTTAAAAGTATTTCTTTATTTAATGCCCTTTGGGGAATTAGGACATAGAATCTAGAACAATGGGGTTGGAATGGACCTTGGAGATCTTCGAACTAGTCCAGGGATCTTAAACACTGAAAGAGCCATTTGGACCTGTTTCCCACAGAAAAGAAAACACCGGGAGCCAAAAAACCCTTCCCATGCCTGACTATTTCTTGAGCGGCCACAAAACTAGCACATGTCATTGAATTCAATGTTCTGTTTTCTTCTGAAACTTTTCTTTTCTTGGATTTATCCATGGTTGGCCTACCGGGGGTTGAAAAGCTCAATAAATCACGTGCCAGCAGATGTCACTCATTGGTAGTTGTGATGCATATTTTGAGTGACAGGGAGCGGCAGCAGAGGGGTGAAAGAGCCACATGAGACTCCAGAGCCGCAGGTTGCTGACCCCTGATCTAGTCCAACCCTCTGCTCAAGGGAGGAGATCTTATACCATCTCACTCAAATGGTTGTCCAGTCCATTTTTTTTTTTTTTTTTGGAAAATCTCCAGTGATGGGGCACCCACAACTCCAGGAGGCAAGCTATTCCACTGATTCTCACTGTCAGAAAATTTCGCTTTACTTCGAGGTGGAAATGCTCTTTAACACGCTTCCGCCCATTCCTTCTTGTCCTGATCTCAGATGCTTTGGAAAACAATCCCCTCTTCTCTGTGATCCCGCCCCCCCCCCCAAAGTACTGGAAGACAGTTAGCATGTCCCCCCTAAACTGTCTCATTTTTTAGGCTAGACATATCCTCAACCCCTCATCATGTGGTTTATCCTCTGGAATGCTTATCATCTCTGTTGCTCTTCTCTGCACTCTTTCTAGGGTCTCAGATATCTTTTTTGTATGATGGGGGGTGGGGGGTGGGGGCAGAACTGGATGCTTCTTTTCCAAGTATGAGGTACAAAGCAGTTTGTGATCTGGATGCTATCCTTCTGTTGATGCAGGGGGATTTTTTAAAAAAAAAGATTAAACCACCATTTCTCTTGCACAGTGGTGGGCTTCAAAAATTTTAGCAAGGGGTTCTCTGCCCGGTTGCTGGGTGGGCATGCATCCTGCACCACGGTGTGTGTGTGTGTGTGTGTGTGTGCGTTTTTGCCCTCCCCAGGGGCTGGAGGATTTTGTTGAGCCTCCGGGAGGGTGAAAACGCCCTCCCCAGGCTCCGGAGGCCCTCTGGAGGCTGGTAAAGGGCCTGTTTCTGGTCTTCCTGAACTTCCGGTAGGCCTGTTTTTCACCCTCCTCGAGCCTCCGCGTGCGCCCTCCATTTACCTGCATCCAAAACGGGCCGTGTGAGGACTCCTGGGAGGGGTGGGGAGGGCGGGGCCAGCCAGGAGTGGGATTTGGGGGTTCTCCGAACTGCACAGAATCTTAGCTAGAGGTTCTCCCGAACCCTCAGCAGCCCACCCCTGCTCCTGCAGCAATTCTTAATTTAACACTCCCTCACTTTCAAGGGATGCCTGCTTCTTGTTCTCATAGTCCTCCCGGTGACCCTCAAATTCTCCAAGGCAAGAAATTGCTTAGGCAATGTCCCCACAATACACACACAAAGAGATAGATAGATAGATAGAGAGATAGAGAGATAGAGAGAGAGAGAGAGAGAGAGAGAGAAAGACACACATATAGAGAAAGATAGAGAGGGAGGGAGAGGGAGGGAGAGAGAGATTTCACATGCTTTGAGTTTGGCCTCCTTGAATAATTCAACCCCCTTGAGCTTTTCAGCTCTAAGGCTTTCGCGGGAAGATGGCAGCCCCCGTTGGCATTGAGAATGCCAAGGGAAATATGATCAAACGGGCACCGGGGGTTTCGGGGAAGAATTTCCTGTGTGGCGGAGAAGGGAGAGAAGCTAAATTGATCTTCCTGGGCTAGCAATTCTTGCCTTGAGGTCTCCATCGAAGATGGAAAGATAGAGATCAGGGAAATGAGCAAAAAAAAAAAAAAAAAAAAATAGAGTTTTTCCCTCAGCAAAAGAAGGTGATGCTAACTTTAATCTCTGTGTTTTGGTCCCTCCTTTAGGGACTCTGGAGATCTGCTGTCCTACTTTTGCCTCTGTCTGTCTGTCTCTTTAGTATCTATCCATCTATCTATCTATTATCTATCCATTATCTATCTATCAATCTATCTATCTATCTATCTATCTATCTATCTATCTATCTATCTATCTATCTATCTATCATCTACCTACCTACCTACCTACCTACCCATCCATATCTGTCTGTCTCTTTCTCTGTCTCTATCGTATATCTCTGTCGGAGACAGATAGAGATGATAGATGATAGAAAGACAGAGAGACATAGAGAATGTAAAGAGACAGACAGACAGACACACAGAGAGAGAGAGAGAGGCTCAAGATAGACAGACAGACAGATGATAGAAAGACAGACAGATATAGATAGACAGAGTGTAGGAAGACAGGATACGTGATAGAGAGATAGAGAGACATAGACGATATATATGTATGTGTATTTATGTGTGTGTGTGTGTTTGTGTGTCTATATGTGGGTGTGTATGTGTATATATACACATATATACTCTCTATATATGCATACACACATACACACAGTATATAGATGACCTGTGTGTGTGTGTGTGTGTGTAGAGATGATCGATAGAGATACCAATTGAGAAATGGTTACAATAATTTGAATATATTTCAGCACAAAGAGAAGACTGGTGACTCAAATGCCTTCTCCAGGCTGTCCAGACTCTTGATGGATGATTTCGAAGGGCTTCTTCTTAATTAAACAACAGCTGCCACCAGCCACATTAATTCACCTCTGACAGAACTTGTGGGAATTTAGATCTGCAGGGTTATTGTTGGTTGGCAGAGGAAGAAGAAATGTTCCAGCTCTCTTGAAGGAAGCACATCATTTTATACACTCCGGCAACCAGGATGTGAGTAAAACTGTAATGACATCCTTTATTTGGCCAATTCCAGATTTCTAAAGCGAGACTTGTCCTAAAAAATTCGGGATAAGCAAGTGGGAGGGATGTCTGTGGAGATTCTCCATCATCCAGGTCACGGTTGTCCCAAAGGTGCTTTTTTGAAAAGGCCCCTGGACTTTGTTTTTCCTTGAAGACATTTCGCTTCTCATCCAAGAAGCTTCTTCCGTTCCCAAGTCAGAAGCTTCTTGGATGAGAAGCAGGGGTGAAATGCTCCCAGATCGAACCAGATCGCCTGATCTGATAGTGATGGAGGCGGGTGGTTCGGAGAACCGGTAGCAAAAATCCCTGCGTTCGCGCCCCCCCGCCCCATGTCCAGCTGAGCCACACGATCATCAGAGGCTGTTTTTTTTTAAAGCATTTTTTCTACAACCTCTTTGGCCGAAAAAATGCTTGTAAAAGTAAAAAAAAAACAGCCTCTGATGATCGCACGGCTCAGCTGGGATCGTCAGGGGCTTTTAAAAGCGGACAAGGAATAATGGATGGAAACTGAACAAGGAGAGATTCAACCTGGAAATGAGGAGAAATTTCCTGACAGAGAGAACAATCAATCAATGGAACAGAAGCTGCCTTCAGAAGTTGTGGGAGTTTCATCACTGGAGGCTTTCAAGAAGAGACTGGACTGCCATCTGTCAGAACTGGTGTAGGGTCTCCTGCTTGGGTGGGAGGGGGTTGGACTAGATGACCTCCAAGGTCCCTTCCCACTCTGTTAATCTGTCCCATTCTGTACCCATAACTGCTCAAGCATGCTACATTTTTCTAGTTTGGGTGAACTCGGCAGTGAACATTTTGGCTGCTCCAACAGCATCTTCTCCTCTTCTTGCTCAGAATTAAACCAGGGCATCCAGGTTGAGCTGCCACCACTGCCTGATACGAAAAAGGTGCAGGTAGTTTTTCCAAAAAAGGAAATTATTAAGGAAGAAATAAAAAGAGGAGGAGTAACAAAAAGAAGAAGTCACCGAAGAAACACCGAGATGACACACGGAAGGACTGATGCATTATATGTTTGTTTGTCTTTTAAAAATATAAAAAGCTTCTTTATATATATAAAAAAGTGGGAGCTTCATCCCTGGAGGCTTTCAGGAAGAGACTGGACTGCCATCTGTCAGAAATGGTGTAGGGTCTCCTGCTTGGGTGGGGGGGGTTGGACTAGATGACCTCCAAGGTCCCTTCCAATTCTGTTAATCTAATCTAAATGGTGATAGGTCACTTTTATTAGTGTCATTGCAACTTCAAATGGTGACTAACTAACTATATACAAAAGTATGAAGGCTATTGCTTAATGCATTGTAAGCCGCCCTGAGTCTCCGGAGAAGGGCGGCATATAAATCAAATTTTAAAAAAAACAAAACTGAATGGTTGTAAGTCAAGGACTACCTGTGCCAGTTGGCTAATGATCTTTCCCATCAATATATTTGTCTCTCCCTACCCCCTCCAGTGGTTGGGGGGGGGGGATCCCCTAAAGAAATTGGCTGTAGTATTTATGAACATAGGCAATTAAATATTGATATTTGCTTTTAAGTTCTCTTTTAATTTGAATGTAAGAGACTGAAAGTCACTTGAACCTCATTTTGGTAGCTTCATGTTTGCTTCATTTTTTTAGGGGGGGAAAGCAAAAACAATCAGATTAAGTCCTCTTCTAGGTTTATTATGTAATGAAAGGCTTCCTTTCTCCCCGCCCCCCCAAAGTGCCACCCTATCAACGCATTGCCAAAATGTACAGCTTGATCACTTGGGCAGAAGTCAACTTATCAAAAGCTTTGCTCTCTGCAGATTCTGGAGATTAGGTTCTGCCATTCTCTGAACTGCAAAAAAACATCCAGGAGGGAAGAAAAAGTATAACACGCATCCGGAAACTATTATATTGGTATGTTTATGGAGAACAAGGATTATCCATAGTTCTGTTTTGGGCTCAGATACGATAACATGTGAGGAATGCTCTGTGTTTGGGATGTTATATCCATTGTTGGTGGAAAGAATCTCAGAAAGACATGCTAAGAATGCTGGAAGATGCTCCTGCCAAATTTATGCTGCTCCACATAAGCCAGGGGCCCAAATTATCTTGCTCTAAAACAACATCAGCTCG
The DNA here is from genome assembly GCA_030761175.1 of Masticophis lateralis. Lineage (NCBI taxonomy): Eukaryota > Metazoa > Chordata > Lepidosauria > Squamata > Colubridae > Masticophis > Masticophis lateralis. Next base: position 11,137,716 of record JAUDYJ010000013.1, read on the forward strand.
TGGTGGTATTGACAAAAGAAAAATGAAAAGAGCAGCTGTCTGGCTGGGATCATCTCCTTTCACCATTTCCCTCTGCCCGGCCTTCTCCTTCTTGCCAAAAGCTTTTCTGAAGACAGCTATGGGATTGTAGAAGAAAAGGCTGCAACGGATAATGCTCTCAGTGATGTAAGGCAGAAGGGAGCAGGGGAGAGCAAGAAGCCCAAAGAATGCAGAAAAGAGAAAGGGTGGGGGAGAGAGAAACAGGCAGAGAGAGAGAGAGAGAGAAAGAAAAGAGAAAGAAGAGACAGAGACAGAGACAGAGAAAGAGAGAGACAGAGAGGAGAGAGAGAGACAGAAAGAAAAGAGAGAGAACAGAGAGAGAGAGAAACAGAAACAGAGAAAGAGACAGACAGAGAGAAGGGAGAGAAAGAAAGGAGAGAGACAGAGAGAGAAAAAAGAGAAAGAAAGAAGGGAGACAGAGGAGAGAGGAGAGAGAGACAGAAAGAAAAGAGAAAGAACACACACACAGAGAGAAACAGAGACAGAGAAAGAGACAGACAGACAGACAGAGAGAAGAAAAGGAGAGAAAGAAAGGAGAGACAGAAAGAGAAAGAAAGAAAAGAGAAAGAAGAGAGATAGAGAGGAGAGAGAGACAGAAAGAAAAGAGAAAGAAAGAACACGCACACACAGAGAGAAACAGAGACAGAGAAAGAGACAGACAGACAGAGAGAAGAAAGAGAGAAAAAAAGAGAGAGAGAAAGGAGAGTGAGAGACAGAGAGACAGAAAGAAGGGAGAGAAAGAAAGTAAGAGAAAGAGAAAGAGAAAGAGAGAGACAGACAGAGAGAGAAAGAAAAGAAAGGACAGAGAGAGAGAGAGAGAGAGAGAGACAGAGACAGAGAGACAGAGAGAGAGACCCACACAGAGAAACAGAGAGAGAAGAGCTGAGAAAAGCAATGGAAAAAGAAGGGGGTTAAAAGGAGAGGCTTTAATTCATCCAGTTTAAAGCAGACCCTTCCCATCCACCTCCCAATCTTACGTTAGAGAGCTGACAGTAAAAGGGGAATGGGAAGGCTTTGATCAGGCTTGTAAGATTTCTTCTCTCTTAAGGGATATGGAGAAATTCGGTGTGCAAAGAATGGGGATAGAATTTTTATGAGGACAAAGGGAACGTCTCCGCTTTCCGGCGGGTTGAAGTTGCAAATTTAATGTGAGCCAAAACATGGTGTGGCTGTGTTCCTATCACATATGGACTGAATAATAAGCCATAATCGATTGAGTTCACACCACATGGGTCACTGGTGGAAGAGGAGGAGGAGGAGTGAAATTCCTGACATTGACGACGATTAATCGGTGGCATGACTTGCCTCCAGAAGTTGTGGGGCTTCAACACTAGAGGTTTTTAAGAAGAGAGTGGACAGCCATTTGTCTGGAATTGTATAGGGTCTTCTGCTTGAGTAGGGGGTTGGATTAGAAGACCCCCAAGGTCCTTTCCAACTCTGTTACTCTGTATTCTGATATCAAGACGAGCGGTGTCACATGTATTATGACTTCACAGGAACTATCACAGGAACTGGGCCTGGCTAGTCCAGTGAAGAGAAGGACCAGGGGAGACATGATAGCAGTCTTCTAATATTTGAGGGGCTGCCCCAGAGAGGAGGAGGGTCAAGCTGTTTTCCAAAGCACCCAAAGGCCAGACAAGGAATAATGGATGGAACCTGAACAAGGAGAGATTCAACCTAGAAATAAGGAGGAACTTTCTGACAGTGGGAACCATCAACCGTGGAACAGAAGTTGACTTCAGAAGTTGTGGGAGCTCCATCACTTGAGACTTTCAAGAAGAGACTGGACTGCTATCTGTCAGAAACGGTGTAGGGCTGTCATGGCGAACCTATGGCACGCGTGCCACAGATGGCACGCAGAGCCCTTTCTGCCAGCACGCCAGCCGTCGCCGCAGCCCAGGTCCACTGCACATGCGTGCACCTCCAATCGGCCAGCTGGTCTTCTGGTCTCTGCCGTGCATGAACAGAGGCAGGGCCTTCCTCGATCTCTGCAGGTTCTACCCTCTGAAGATGCCTCTCCGTGGCAGGTAAGCAGGAGAAACCTAGCACGCGATGGGGGGAGAAACTGCAAAGATCTGAGGAGGCACGGAAGGCAGGAGGCACTCAATCGGGGGAGAGACTTTGGAGATCGGGGAAGGCAGGAAAAAGCTAGGATTCCATGGGGCAGAAACTTTGGAAGGCAGGAAAAAGCTAGGATTCCATGGGGGAGAAACTTTGGAGATCGTGGAAGGCAGGAAAAAGCTAGGATTCGATGGGGGAGAAACTCTGGAGATCTCCTGCTTGGGCAGGTGGTGGTGGTGGTGTTGGATTAGATGACCTACAAGGCCCATTCCAACTCTGCTAATCTGTTAAACTTTAGCAAAATGGCCCCTTTGTATGGTCATGTACATAAAGTTGCATGGATGTTCTAACACAAGGCCTCTCCAAATCTGGCAACTTGTAAGACTTGTGGACTTCAAACTGCCCAGCCTGGGTGTCTGGGGAATTCTGGGAGCTTCTGGAAGTTCTCAAATCTTAAAAGCTGCCAAGTTTGGAGACCCTGGTTCAAACACAGGAGGTCACCATGGCTTCTAACACTCATCCCCTCTGGCATGCCGTAGTCCATCTGCTTGCTTTGTTTCTCTTCCTGTCCTGACTAGCCTGAAATCTTTGGAGAAGGGAATGTTTTCACATCCCCTGCCCAGGAGAGCCTTTTCCCAGAAGAGGCCAAGGCTTGGTTGGCCTTGCATGCAAAGCACGTATCCTGCCTTTCTCTTATTAGAGACCATTTCTGAGTAATGGAAGGGACAAACGGAAGACTAATGCCATTCCCCCCCCTCCCCAAACAGTATTCAAATTAGCCAAGGGACGGAGCAAACTCAATGGTGAAAAACTGGATCCACATTTGATCCAAGCAAGGAATTCTTTGCCAGAAATGCTCTTGGTAGCCCTGAACAACCCAAGGTGTCACTAGGTTGGAGAAATCGGAAAAACATTTAAAAATGCAGCTAGAACCAGGAGGGAAGTGAAGGGAGAGGGAGGTGAATGGGTGGGGAAGGGGAGGGGAGAGGAGAGGGGAGGAGGGAGAGGGATGTGAATGGATGGGGAAGGAAAGGTGAGGGAAGAGGAGGGGGAGGGAAAAGAAGGTGAATAGAGGGAAGGGGAGGAAAGAGGAGGGGAGAGATGAATGGATGGGGAAGGGGAGGAGAGAGGAGAGGAGGGGAGAGGAGGGAGAGGGAGATGAATGGATGGGGAAGGATGGGGAGGAGGGAGAGGGAGGTGAATGGATAGGGAAGGGGAGAGAAGGGAAAGGGAGAGATGAATGGATGGGGAAGGGGAGGGAAGGGAAGGAAAGGTGGGTAAGGGAGAGGACAGGTGGGGAGGGAGAGGGATGTGAATGGATGGGAAAGAGGAGAAGGAGGAGGAGGGAGAAGAAGGTGAATAGAGGGAAGGAAAGGAGGTGGGAGAGGGACATAAATGGATGGGGAAGGGGAGGGGAGGGAAGAGGAGGGGGAGAGAAAAGAAGGTGAGTAGAGGAAAGGGAAGGGAAGAGAAGGGAAGGAAAGGGAAGGGGGCATCATTTGTAAAAAAAATAATAATCCCCCCTTTACAAAAATAAAGACACTCATTGGGAAGATGCCGGATAGATATTTTCCACGCCCAGCTGTGAAGTTCCAAGCTCTCTAACTCTGGACAATTCCAGCAGTTCCCTCCCCGCCGGCCCCTTAGCGAGCTCCCGTTGTTATCTTACGGGCAACGCTAATTTTCTCAGCCCTCTTCCTCTCTCTAGCTAGCAGTCGCTAGAAAAACATCAGGACAATGAACTCCCAATCTGTCAGCCAAGAAGGAATAGCTCAGTGAACTGTGAAAAGCCAAATAACACTTTCTACCCACCCTGCCTGCCTGGGAAGGAAGCCTCCTCTTCATCTGGCACAGGAGTGACATTTAAAAAAAAACACACACACAAACTCCTTTTCACGCCTTTTCATGGAAGTCTTTAACTTAAGCCCGGCAGCTCAGCAGCCATTGAGTTGATCATCGGATGTCACGTTGACTGAAGAACGTCCAAAAAGGGCTCCATTGATGGGGCGGGGCTGGGTGGGGGTGAGTAGACCTGCCCTTGAGAGACCCAAGGACCGCAGAAGAATGAAGGAAGGATGACATTGCCATCTCTATTTTTTCCTCTTAAATGGGGACAGTAGGACAGGGACGGAAGGCATGCTGGTGTGCTTATGCACGCCTCTTTACAGGCCTTTTAGGAATGGGGTGAGGTCCACAGTAGACAGTCTAAGATTAAAGTAATGGGGGTTTGGGAAGAAGCCACAGAGTCAGGTAGTGCATTCCAGGCATTGACCACTCTGTTGCTGAAGTCCTATTTTCTGCAATCGAGTTTGGAGCGGTTTACCATAAGTTTGTATCTATTGTGTATTATTGCAGTTGAAGCTGAAGAAGTCATTGACAGGTAGGACATTGTAGCAGACAATTTTGTGTACTATGCTTAGGTCAGACCATAGGCAACGAAGTTCTAAGTTGTCCAAGCCCAAAATTTCAAGCCTGGTGGCATAAGGGATTCTGTTGTGAGCAGAGGAGTGGGGGACTCTTCTCGTGAAATATCTCTGGACTTGCTCAATTGTATTAAATGTCCGAAATACAGTGTGGGTTCCAGGCAGTTGAGCTGTATTCGAGAATTGGTCTAGCAAAGGTTTTGTATGCTCTAGTTTGCAGTACAATATTACCAAAGAAGAAGCTTCACAAGATTAGATAAGCTAATCTTAATGCCTTTTTGGCAATGTTGTTGCAGTGAGTTCTGGCATTTTGATCGTTTGAGATGAGTACTCTGAGGTCCTTGACAGAGTGAGGGCTGTCTACGAAGTCATATCCACCCAGTTTATATTTGGTGTTCTGATTTGTTTTTTGCCAATGTGAAAGGCAGAGCATTTGTTGGTTGAGATTTGGAGTTGCCAATTGTTTGACCATTGTTTGACTCTTCTTCCCAAACTTGGAAGTGTGTGAGGACTTCAGAAACGTTGCACATTTTTAGAAAGTGTTTGGAAAGAGACAGGATGGTGCAAGAAACTGGATTAAGATCTGAATTCAAACCTCTGTGCCCAACCAACACAGAGACAGACGGAGAGAGAGACAGACGAAACATCTTGGTACTGCGCTGAAACTTGGCAGATATTTGTTTGTTTGTTTACAAATGACTCAAGGCAGCAAACATATCCAACACACCTTCTTTCTCCTAGGTTCCTCACAACAACAATCTTGTGAGGTGAGCTGGGCTGAAAGAGAACAACAAAATCACCCAGCTGCCATTCAAACCTAAGCGGGACTAGAATTTCCCATCTCCTGGTGATTGGCCCTAAGACACCCAGCTGGCATTCATGGCTAAAGCAGAACTAGAATTCCCCCTCTCCTGGTGATTGGTCCTAAGACACCCAACTGGCTTTCATGGCTAAGGCAGAAATTAGAATTCCCAATCTCCCTGTTTGTAGCCTGGTGGCTTAACCACTAGATGAAACTGGCAGATAACTAGATAACCAGATAACTCGAAGGTATCCAGCTGTAAGAACTACTTTCGGTTTACTAGATACTCAAAGGGGGGCAAATAAACTTTGGTCTCCTTTGACAGCCTCTCAAGATGGTGGCTGTCAGGGGAAAGAAGATGAAAAAAGCCAGTTAATAACTTGGAACCAATTATGGACTGCAAAACATTAAATGACAACTTTTAATGGCCTCGATAGATCAGTTCCACAGATATGGTGACGGGGAGGAACTCCGCCACGTGCCAAGTGTGGTCAGCCAGTTTGTGACTCACGAGTCCTGTGCCGCCTCGCTGGATGAATTAAATTGGGTTAATTTAATAAAGCTCCGTTCAGTTAATCACGCATCAGTGCATTAGGGTTTTAACAGATTAATAGAGTTGGAAGGGACCTTGTAGGTCATCTAGCCCAACCCCCTGCCCAAGCAGGAGACCCTAGACCATTTCTGACAGATGATAGTCCAGTCTCTTGAAAGCTTCTGGTGATGAAGCTCCCACAACTTCTGAAGGCAACTTCCTTTCCACTGGTTGATTGCTCTCTCTGTCAGAAAATTCCTCCTTATTTCCAGGTTGAATCTCTCCTTGATCAGCTTCCATCCATTATTTCTTGTTTGGCCTTCAGATGCTTTGGAGAATAGCTTGACTCCCTCTTCTTTGTGGCACCCCTGAGATATTGGAAGACTACTATCCTGTCTCCCCTGGTCCTTCTCTTCACTAGCCTGACCATGCCCGTTCATCATACATTTTAGTCTCCAGTCACCTCATCATCCTGGTTGCTCTTCTCTGCACTTTTTCTAGAGTCTCAACGTCTTTTTTTAAAAAATTATTTTCTGCCCTGCAGTGGAATTTCTAAGGCCAGGTTGTTAATCACTATGGGAAATTCAATAGCCTGTTTTTTTTTTTTTAATTTGATTTATATGCCGCCCTTCTCCGGAGACTCAGGGCGGCTTACAATGCGTTAAGCAATAGCCTTCATACTTTTGTATATTTATACCAAAGTCAGCTTATTGCCCCCACAAACTGGGTCCTCAATTTACCTACCTTAGAAAGGATGGAAGGCTGAGTCAACCTTGACCCTGTTAGATTCCAACTTACAGTAATTGCAGACAGCTGGTGTTAATCAGAATGCTTTTAGTCTGTTGAGCTATCCAGGCTCCTTATAGTGTGCTGACCAAAACTGGATGCAGTACTGTAGGTGCGGCTGGCATAACTCAATGACAAAGGCACACGGAACTCTGTTACCTTCCCACCAAAGGTGGTCCCTATTTTCCTACTTGCATTTTTTACCTGCTTTCGAACTGCTAGGTTGGCAGAAGCTGGGACAAGTAACGGGAGCTCACCCCATTATGCGGCACTTGGGATTTCGAACTGCTAAACTGCCAACCTCTCAATCGACAAGCTCAGCATCTTAGCCACTGAACCATCAGCATCCCTCTGAGCTTCAGATTATGTTCCCCATAAGAATGGGACTCGAGAGACAGATAGGATGCTTGGGAGTCAAGAAGATCTGAATGCCAAATTGATTTAAAAGAAAAATGTTTGCAAAACGGAGGATTCAGTAGAAATGCTGCAAATCTTGGGCAGCCCAACGTCTACACCCAAAAACAGCTGACATACATGCATTAAGCACATGGAAACCTCACAAGGTCAGGTGGTTGGTCCACCCAACTCTGAAGTAGCCTGGATCCAATCCAGATTCAAAATAACCTTTGGGAAAGGAAGGGAGAGGAAATATATTTTATTTTCCGGTTCTGCAGACTCTCTGGAATTATCTAATCCTGTTCCGCCCCACCCGGCCTGCAACAATAATAGAATAGAATAGAATTCTTTATTGGCCAAGTGTGATTGGACACACAAGGGATTTGTCTTTGGTGCATACGCTCTCGGTGTACATCAAAAGGCAAGATACATTTGTCAAGAATCATAGAATCATAAATTAGAATGGAATGGAATGGAATGGAATAGAATTCTTTAATGGACAAGTGTGATTGGACACACAAGGGACTTGTCTTTGGTGCATAGGCTCTCAGTGTACACAAAAAGACAAGATACATTCGTCAAGAATCATAGAATCATAAAATAGAATAGAATAGAATGGAATGGAATGGGGATAGGGATAGGGATAGGGATAGGGATAGGGATAGGGATAGGGATAGGGATAGGATAGGATAGGATAGGATAGGATAGGATAGGATAGGATAGAATAGAATAGAATAGAATAGAATAGAATAGAATAGAATAGAATAGAATAGAATAGAATAGAATAGAATAGAGAATAGGGTAGGCTGGGATAGAATAGAATAGAATATGGAATAGGATAGGATAGAATATGGGATAGGATACGATAGGATAGGGAAGGGAAGGGAAGGGAATTGAATTGAATTCTTTATTGGCAAAGTGTGATTGGACACACAAGGGACTTGTCTTTGGTGCATATGCTCTCAGTGTACACAAAAAGACAAGATACATTCGTCAAGAATCATAGAATCATAAAATAGAATAGAATAGAATAGAATGGAATGGAATGGGGATAGGGATAGGGATAGGGATAGGGATAGGGATAGGGATAGGGATAGGGATAGGGATAGGGATAGGGATAGGGATAGGGATAGGGATAGAATAGAATAGAATAGAATAGAATAGAATAGAATAGAATAGAATAGAGAATAGGGTAGGCTGGGATAGAATAGAATAGAATAGAATAGAATAGAATAGAATAGAATGGAATGGAATGGAATGGAATGGAATGGAACGGAACGGAACGGAACAGAATAGAATAGAGAATAGGGTAGGCTGGGGTAGAATGGAATGGAATGGAATGGAATGGAATGGAATGGAATGGAATGGAATGGAATGGAATGGAATAGAATAGAATAGAATAGAATAGAATAGAATAGAATAGAATAGAATAGAATTCTTTATTGGCCAAGTGTGATTGGACACACAAGGAATTTGTCTTTGGTGCATATGCTCTCAGTGTATATAAAAAAACAAGATATATTCGTCAAGAATCATAGAATCATAAATTAGAATAGAATATAATAGAGTGGAGTGGAGTGGAGTGGAGTGGAGTGGAGTGGAGTGGAGTGGAGTGGAGTGGAGTGGAGTGGAGTAGAACAGAACAGAACAGAACAGAACAGAACAGAATTGAATTCTTTTTTGGCCAAGTGTGATTGGACACACAAGGAATTTGTCTTTGGTGCATATGCTCTCAGTGTACATAAAAAGACAAGAGACACTCGTCAAGAATCAAGTGTTCTATTAACAAGAAAGATGTCGAAGTTCCCAGTTCATACCACTGTATAAAATTTTGGGGCACATCCCAGGTCTCAGAAGAAAAGTTCTTGTAGATAAAGACAGAAGGAAAAGCAGCCTGGGGCTGGGGTTTGCCCGAAGGTAATTCCATAATGGGTAATCTGCCAGCAGAGGCCGAACAGTGAGTTTGCTGCCTCTTTCAATTCTGCAGAGCGAGCACCTCGAAGGTGCTGTGCTCAGAATGAAAATTCAAGTCGGAAAAACAATGTTGGCAGGAGCAAAGCATCGGTCATGCCTCCAAACGCTTTGTCGAGGTGTGTGTGTGGCTCACCCACAATACGACTTTGTGTACTGGAAAAGATGCTGCATTGTACCACTCTGGCCCTGACGGAGCCGTTTCCTCCAGGCCCTTCCCCATCCTCCCTTCCCCAGGAGAGAAACATGATGGCTCAAAGAAAGAGGATAATCGTCCAGTCCTATTCACTTTCCAGATGACCGAGGGTCTCCTCCATCCAGAATTACTGTATTTTTCAGAATATATGACGCTCCGGACTATAAGACGCACCTACCTTTTTTGGTGAGGAAAACAAGAAAAAGAAATCTGCCTCTGTCTTTGCCTCCCAGCAATTTTGCTTCATTGCAGCAAACAGCCTGCTTTGCTTTCATTTTCGTTTTCAGCATAGCTTGATTAGCATGAGAAAAAAAAATCTGCTCCCAACCATTTACCTCTTTGCAGCAAGCAGCAGAGGCCTGCGCAGCAATAGGCAATGGCAATCCCTGCAGCCTGAAACAGCTGAGAATCGGGAGGACGGACAATAAACTTGTGCTAATTAGGCTGTGCTGAAGCTGAAATCGGCTGTTTCTTTTGCTGCTTGCTTGCAAGGAGGTAAATTGCTGGGAGGCAGAGGCCAAAGGGTGGGGGCCAGTGGGTGGGCGGGGCTACATTCAATGTATAAGACGCACCCAAATTTTCACCCCCTTTTAGGGGGCAAAAAGGTGTGTCTTATACTCCGAAAAATACGGTAAGTGCTTTTAGGAAGGGAGTGTGCTGTTACAATTCACATGGAATCAACCCAATTACTTTCCACAGAGATTTTTCTAGAGTTTATTCTAAAGTAGATGTTCTTAACTCAGGAGCCTTGTGCATGCTAGAACTACGAATGCCTAGCTATTCTAACCACAGGGCATCAGATGCAGACTTCAGACACTTAAAACTAGAAACCTTTTTTCCTCCATGCCCAGGTGCCCTTTAGTGCAATCGTGTGATAAAACTAATTATGATTGTCACATTAAGCAAAGACACGAAATTCAGATCCGTCCTCTCCCCGCCATCAGGAAGCTGCCAGGAGAGGTTCAAAGGAAATGTGCATCTTATCTATGGCATATAATTAACGGATGGGCTGGCTTAAAACCGGCTTTTAAATAAACACTGATGCACAATTGAACTGTGAATTCTAGTCTTCATCAAGGAAAGTTTGAAGATGATAAATAGCTAAGAATCTTTTGGGAGTCTTACTCCTGGCCTGGATTACCGACATGGCTTTTACAAGCAGGGAATTCATATTTTCCAACCTGAAGGTCATCCTTCTTTGCTTAAGTTCAATACACTTGGAGGGCATCCAATTAGCCAAAATAAAGGTAAAGGTTCCCCTCGCACATATGTGCTAGTTGTTCCCGATTCTAGGGGGCGGTGCTCATCTCCGTTTCAAAGCCGAAGAGCCAGCGCTGTCCGAAGACGCCCTCCGTGGTCATGTGGTCGGCATGACTCAATGCCAAAGGCGCACGGAACCCTGTTCCCTTCCCACCAAAGGTGGTCCCTATTTTTCTACTTGCATTTTTTACGTGCTTTCGAACTGCTAGGTTGGCAGAAGCTGGGACAAGTGATGGGAGCTCACCCCATTATACGGCACAAGGGATTCAAACTGCTGAACTGCCGACCTTTCGATCGACAAGCTCAGCGTCTTAGCCACTGAGCCACTGCATCTCTTATATCATCAAATATTATTACATCGTGTCCAAAATAGTCCTTGCTGAAAAAAGAAAAAAGGACCTCAGTCATCATTCTGGAGTCCCTTGGTGCCCACGAGAGATCTAAGTCCAGCCCTCCTTGAATTCCGTTGATTCTTATCTACCGCCAGTTTACCTTGACTGTCAGTAGTTCATATTCTTGTAGACAGCACAACCTTGCAATCAACCTTAATATTCATTTGAGCTGCCCAGACACTTGATTTCCTGTGCTGGACCATTATTCAAGGTGCCTTTATTTTTTTTAAAAAAATCTTCCTTCACCTATGATTTGCATTTTTTGGGTTTTGACAATATTTATTAATATGGTTTTTATATTTGCATTTCTCTGTTTTTATTTATCGTTGTGGGCCACTCAGAGCTGCCTTCGGAGGGAGGAGCGGCTGTATACATTTGACTAATGGTAAATAGAATAAACACGGGGAAGGGAGGGAGGGAGGGAGGAAGGAAGGAAGGAAGGGTGGGGAGGGAATGAGAGAAGAAAGGAAGGAAAGAAGGAAGGAAGGAAGGAAAGAAGGAAGGAGATGGGAACGAGACAAGGAAGGAAGGAAGATGGGAATGAGAAGGAAGGAAGGAAGGGGAAGGAAGGAAGGGAATGAGAGAAGGAAAGATATGGGAATGAGAGAAGGAAGGAAGGAGAAGGAAGGAAGGGAAGAAGGAAGGAGATGGGAATGAGAAAAGGAAGGAAGATGGGAATGAGAAGGAAGGAAGGGGAAGGAAGAAAGAAAGGAAAGAAGGAAGGAGAAGGAAGGAAGGAAGGATATGGGAATGAGAGAAGGAAGAAGAAGGAAGGAAGGAAAGAAGGAAGGAGATGGGAACGAGAAAAGGAAGGAAGGAAGATGGGAATGAGAAGGAAGGAAGGAAGGGAATGAGAGAAGGAAGGAGAAGGAAGGAAGGATATGGGAATGAGAGAAGGAAGGAAGGAGAAGGAAGGAAGGAAAGAAGGAAGGAGATGGGAACAAGAAAAGGAAGGAAGGAAGATGGGAATGAGAAGGAAGGAAGGAAAGAAGGAAGGAGATGGGAACGAGAAAAGGAAGGAAGGAAGATGGGAATGAGAAGGAAGGAAGGAAAGAAGGAAGGAGATGGGAACGAGAAAAGGAAGGAAGGAAGATGGGAATGAGAAGGAAGGAAGGGAAAGGAAGGAAAGAAGGAAGGAGATGGGAACGAGGGAAGGAAGGAAGGAAAGGCTTCCTCACATAGGCAAAAATGCTGATGCAACTTATCTTGTTTCTGGCCCCTCCTGCTGGTTATTGCAATAGAAAAATCATCTACAGTACATAGGAGAAGCATGTCAGACGCTGGGTCTAGATTTCCCCAAGTTCTGCAAAAATTCAGAACCCAGCTGAAAAGATTGGTCGCCATCGTCCAGGATCCTGCTACCAATAATGGACAGGAGCTGCTTCCCCTTTCAGTCCTTTCGAATGGGGAACGCAGTCAAAGATGGGTGGGAAGCACCGGGTATCTGACTGAAGATCCTAGAATTCCAGCACTCTCTGGAACGGTGTTTCTCCAACCTTGGCAAGTTTAAGACGGATGGACTTCAACTCCCAGAATTCCCCAGCCAGCATGCTGTTTTTCGGATTTACCAGATGTCTCTATAAGTAATAAGCAATCAAGTGGAATACAGGAGATAGGCAAGACACCGAAAAATTGGAGAGTCCGTTTCTGAACCCTGCCGCCATTCAGTCTTGGAGGCTGCAAGGACGCAAAAGAATTGGCTATTTGTGACTTCCCCTAGAATAGTGGGGGGGGGGGGGGGGCTTTGCAAATTGGCGGGAGGGAGAGGGGATGGTTCTGTGTGAGTGGCAGGAGGGTGCGTGAGTGTGTGCAGCTCCACGCGTGTGCCTCCTGCTCACACAAGTGGAACTGCACACCCCTTGTGAGGCCCTGTTCCCAATGGGCTGCTGACCGGTAGTGGGCCATGGCTTGGGGGTTGGGGACCCCAGCCCTAGGACTTGCCACAAGCAGTTTCTGTATCGGTGATGGAAAACACCCAATGTTTTTCTCCCGAGCATTGACGTCCAAGCCTTGCACAGATGACCCCCCCAAACTGCCAATGTATTTTTTTCTCAACCCAGCTGGCTGGGGAATTCTGGGCGTTGAAGTCCACCCAACTCGCCGACATTGAGAAACACAGCTCTAGACGTGCAGCTACAACTTTGCAGAAGGAGCTGCAGAAAATGACATGTCAGCGGCAGGGCACGTAGAAAACGGAAACTGCGCGCTGGATACCACACGGGGTTAGGCGGGAGGGTGGGTGGAATTGCCGCAGGGCCCCCCCACAAACCCTTGAAAGGCACAGCCGGCGAGTTCCGTACCCCGATGTTTCCAGAGGAGCAATCCCAACGGCAGGTTACATCAGACGACGTGATCAAAAAAGGACAGCTGGTGGAGGCAGCCGAGCGAGGAATTCATTGACCCCGTAGGAACTTCTTATCCTCAAGTTCTTGACGATGGAAGTCGGAAGAAGGTGCGGTTGTGGCAAAAGAGCTGCTCCCAACTCTGATAGGTTCTCCAAGGTGTCTTTGGGAGTTCCTCCTGGGTTGTCCCCCACACCCATCAGTCTTGCTTCTCCTCCTTGTGCTTCCAAGGGTAAATGAGCTCTCCGACAAACAACTTCCTACACAGAGAAGCCCAGGAGTCCTTGGGGTAGCAGCTATATGTTGGAAGCCTATAGATCTGGACCACGCGGCCGTAAGAGAGAGGGTTGATCTGGCAGGTTGAGAAGACATTCAGAGTGAGTAAATCAGGAGCAGGCTAAAACCGTGTACAGGTAGTCCTTGACTTACAACAGTCCATTGAGCGAACTGTTCACCGTTGGACCACAGTCCAACTTCAGTGCCATTGGAAGTTACAACGGCACCGAACAAAAGTGACTTGTGAGCGTTTTTCACACTTAATGAAGGTTTGCAGCATCCCCGTGGATCAGAATTCAGGGAACCAACGAGTTGGGAACCAACTCGTATTTATGACGATCGCCGTGTCCCGGGGTCATGCAATCCCCCTATTGCTACTTTCTGACCGGAAAAGTCAACGAGAAGCCAGATTCATTTAAAGACTGTGTCACTCGCTTAACAACTGCAGGAATTCGCTTAACCCACCGAGGCAAGAAAAAGATCGCCAAATGGGGGCAAAATTCACTGAACCGATGTCTCACTTAGCAGCAGAAATTTTGAGCTGAACTGTGGTCGTAAGTCGAGGACTGCTGGTACAACAGAAATTGCAATGCAGCTTGTACAGATCGATCTAGAGACGTGGTTGTGGTTATATATATATATATATATATATATATATATATATATATATATATATATATATATATATATATATATATATTCTGAGGTTTTTGCGGGTGTTTGTATGTAGGTCTTTGGTTGTTCGGGTCTTCTCCCGCGTAGAATTGGAAGTGTCTTGGCGACGTTTCGACGAAGTCTCATTCGTCATCTTTAGGCTGGTGTTCTCGGCTTCGTGTTTCTGAAGCCGAGAACACCAGCCTGAAGATGACGAATGAGACTTCGTCGAAACGTCGCCAAGACACTTCCAATTTTATGCGGGAGAAGACCCAAATAACCAAAGACCTACATACATACATACATTCATACATACATACATACATACATATACATACATACATACATATGTCTATTTTCTTACTTTTCATAGGTTTAATGTGTGTTTTTCCTTTAAGCCAGGTTTTTCCTACGTAACCAAGATTTTTTTGGAACCAAAATTGAGTGAAATCACATTCACTACTTTCTGGGTTTTTTCTCCATCTTTTCATTCTGGCAGCAAGCAAATTTTGTGCTGCATTGTGGGAGACTTATATAGCTATTTCTGGCTCGTTAGCCATCCTCAGTAAGCCACACCCACATCTCATGTTCCTCCCTGTAAAGGTACAAGGTCTATTTTCTTACTTTTCATAGGTTTAATGTGTGTTTTTCCTTTAAGCCAGGTTTTTCCTATGTAACCAAGATTTTTCTGGAACCAAAATTGAGTGAAATCACATTCACTACTTTCTGGGTATGGAGAAAAGATGGAGAAAAAACCCAGAAAGTAGTGAATGTGATTTCACTCAACTTTGGTTCCAGAAAAATCTTGGTTACGTAGGAAAAACCTGGCTTAAAGGAAAAACATACACACACACACACACAATTCCTATATATATATTTTCTTTATATATTTCCTCTATAAAGAGGGTCTGTTTTGGGGAATCTGCTCCCAAGCCAGCATTTAAATGAAGACATTTCTTAACTGTTTGATGATTCATCTTCTACTCTTAGAAACAAGAAGCCCAAATGACATCACAATACCAAACGCACAAATAAAAAATAGTAACCCAGGTAAATCTCGTATTAGAACTCCACAGGGAAGAAACTCTGTGTCTGTCAGAGAGAAGAGCTTGGTTTTTAATAGACGGGGAGTTTACTAAAACCAGCCTGAAGAGTCTTCCTTTTTGGGGATATGAGACGCAGCAGGTTAATATTGCTACACAACCGAAATGTTTACTCCGTTTGCAGCTCTATCCCTCCCTCTTCTCCCCCCACTCAAATATGGTATATTTTCTGGCCCCAGTCCAGCAAACCACTTCCATATAAGCTTGGCTCAGCATTTAAGAGAATTGAACTGTACTCAAATTGAACACAGTCCAAAATTAAATGCAGCCAGACCAGCCCATGTAAACCTAATAATATGCCGGAGGAAGTGGCTTTCCACTGGCACTCTGGTCAAATGGCCCAGAAATCTTTGGAAATGGCTTCTGTGCGATTTCACAGAAGGCCACTGGATCCCCAGTAAAATATCTCCTCTTTGTCTCTGAAATAATGAAACATTTGTGCACGCGTAGCTTCTTCTTTTTTTTTTTAAAGACGTTAGGTTTGAAAGCCAATGCAGGTTATTTTTTGTACGTTTGTTTTCTGGCTGATTTCAAATCAGAAAACAAGTTGGGAATGTTTTTCGAGGAAATATCTGTTCAACTTGATAGGGCCACCTACGGTATAGACATCCTGGTTAATATGATACCCTCCGTGTAAAACAGGTAACAGGAGAAATATCTTTATCGGCTTTAGTAACATACACTACTTAATTAAACTTTTAATTAAACATTATACCATCTATTGATACAATGTCTTGAGGTTAAGGCAGTGCTTCTCATTCTTGGCAAATTTAAATAATGGGGTGGACTTTTACTCCCAGAATTCTCCAAAATTGTTGGCACTTTGCTTCCATCTAATGGTCCGACAAATTCTTACAATCCAATTGTGATAGCTCCATTCAAGGGGTCAGCAATCTGAGGCTCTGGAGCTGCATGTGGCTCTTTCACCCCTCTGCTGCGGCTCCCTGTCACTCAAAATATGCATCATAACTGCCAATGTGTGACACCTGCTGGCACGTGATTTATTGAGCTTTTCAACCCCCGGTAGGCCAACCATGGATAAATCCAAGAAAAGAAAAGTTTCCGAAGAAAAGAGAACGTTTAATTCAGCTACATATGCTAGTTTTGTGGCCGCTCAAGAAATAGTCAGGCACAGGAAGGATTTTGTGGCTCCTGGTGTTTTCTTTTCTGTGGGAAATGGGTCCAAATGGCTCTAAAGTTGCAGACCCCTGCTCTACTCAATGGAAACAACACAACCGTCCTTCCATGATTATTCCATTGGACCTCAGAAGGATAGAAATAGTAGTAGCATTTAAGATGTATATACCGCTTCACAGTGCTTTACAGTCCTAAGTGGTTTAAGAGTCAGCGTATGGCCCTCAAACTATCTGTGTCCTCATTTTACCAACTTCGGAAGGATGGCAGGCTGAGTCAACTTTGAGCCGGTCAGAATCAAACTGCTGGCAGTTGGCAGAGTTAGCCTGAAATACTGCATTTTAATCACTGTGCCACCTGGGTGTTCTGACCTAGGCTTCCCAAGAGTATGAAGCAGACCCTTTGTCCTGACAAAAAACGCTTTTTATTAAGTGACTGTGAACTCCTCTCATTCGTATCAAGCGAAGTCTTTCAAGGGAGACTTTACAGTCACAGACCTTATCTGGCTTGGAGAGCTGCCAGGCCGATATCTTCAAAACTTGGCCAGGAGTCTCGGAGAGTCACGAACCAATTAAGCAAACTAATTGTCTCCTGCAAATTCCACTCCCCTTTCGCTCCTCTTTATTCCCTATGGGAGGGGCCATTCACCATCCACTGTGGCTTTACTCCTGAGTTGACCCTTGTTCTTTAGCTGTTCCCTTCTCCTGGCAGCTCTGCACATGTGCACACTGGGAACAGGATTCAGCTGTTCGTTTGCCTCACTGATGTCTGACCCCGAAGGCAGCTGACAACTGTCAGACGGCCCTGGCCTCATCTGTGCCTCCGACGCAGAGCATTCATCAGAGCCTTCCCCAGACTCCAGGACTGGCCCAGATCCACTGGCAGGCCATAACACAGGGCTCATATTACTAGGATATTAGTAATAGTAAATGAAGCATGAACATATGTCGAGGATAGGACAGAGTTGCAAGGCATTCTGAATATGAGCACATTCCCCAAAGAAATCAAGAAAAAGGACGAGGATTTACCTGCATCAGAAGTCGAAGAGGGATGCCAGTTTCCTGCTCCAGAACTCTGAATTTGACACCAGCTGAAAACACATAAAAATAAAAGCAGATGTAGGAAGGAAAAAGGCTTCACTGACTAACCACTGCAATGAGCTGGAGGAATTTTGCAAAAGGCCAAATCTGGTTTTCAAAAACAGAGAACAACATGGAGATAAAAACCTCGCTTTACCCGCAGGAAGTTTAAACACAACCAGGTTTGTTCCTAGGAGTTTACGTTCCAAATGTTGGTTATGTGCTACATTGTCGTCAGTGAAACTCATCTTATAGGTAATCCAATTACGACTAACAATGGAGTCTCAAATTTCCATGGCCAACTGTGGCAAGAAAGGCTGTAATAGGGGCCAAAACACAACCGTCTTGCTTAGCAACAGAAATATCGGGCTCAATTGTGGCCGTAAATTGAGGACTATGTATGGTGAGTTGGAATTTACAGGACTTGACCTGTCAGCCAGGAGCAAGTTAATTCTCTGTCCAATTTAGTGTATATCTATTTGTGTGCCACCGATTCCTGATTTTAAGTTTGCACGACCAACATAAACATGACTCCGGGCAAAATGTTCAACCCCCCCCAATTTACAATATGGATTTATAGAGCTTACAGGCGAGTCTGTAGCCTCGGCAGAGTCGAAGGACGATGGCATAAAGGGGCAGAGAGTTGATGAGGTCCACCAGCAGATGGATTAGGCCTTGCACGAGGACCACCAGGAGACGAAGCTAAAAGGAAAGATTTGTTTCTGTTAGATTTTGGATGTTGACATTCACTGGCCCCATCCCTTGGCAAGCTTTGGTGGGCGTGGCAGGGGAAGGATACTGCAAAACCCCCATTCCCTCCCCACTCGTGGGAGAAGGATACTGCAAAACCCCCATTCCCTCCCCACTCGTGGGAGAAGGATACTGCAAAACCCTCATTCCCTCCCCACTTGTGGGAGAAGGATACTGCAAAATCCCCATTCTATCCCCACTCATGGGAGAAGGATACTGCAAAACCCCCATTCCCTCCCCACTCCTGGGGGAAGGATATTGCAAAATCTCCATTCCCTCTCCACTCCTGGGAGAAGGATACCGCAAAATCCCCATTTCCACCCCTCTCTGGGGCCAGCCAGAGATGGTATTTGCCAGTTCTCCGAACTACTCAAAATTTCCACTACTGGTTCTCCAGAACCTGTCAGAACCTGCTGGATTTCACCCCTAGAGAAAGTTTTCTCTCACACCTTTAAATTTTGCCTCCTGTCATCCAAACAGATGCTGTCGGGAAAAGCTGAGTGAGTTAGGGATTGGAATCTGTTTGCAGCCAAACATCACCTCAACACTACTGGACATACTAGATTTGAAAGAAGGGGATGTCCAATAAGATTGTACGACAATTTGGAAAAAACTTTAAAAAGATCCTTTTGCAGGCACATGATGGACAGAAAGGACAGGTCTGCAAGTCCTTAAATCAAAGAAGCAACTTAGAATGAAGGAGAAATTTCCTGATAGTTAGAACAATTAATCAGTGGAACTCCTTGCCTCCAGAAGTTGTGAATGCTCCAACACTGGAAGTTTTTAAGAAGATATTGGATCACCATTTGTCTGAAGTGGTGTAGGGTTTTCTGCCTAAGTAGGGGGTTAGACTAGATGACCTCCAAGGTCCCTTCCAACTCTGTTACTCTATTCTAAATCCATTTTTTCCTGGGGTGCGCAGGCCAGTCACACAAGTCTAAAAAAAGAGGCACTTTCTAAAAGGAGACGCAGCCACACGGCAAACGAAGAATCATTTTGGCTTTGAATTCAAGGCCTGCCCGCCTCTGTCAATCGTCTGAACTGGCTATTTAATTCTCTTTGACGTTCTCTGGCGTTTTAACAGTCCTTCCCACTTTTCACATTGCTTTGAACGCAAACCCTCTCCATCGTGCATTAATTCCAGAAAAGGCAGACTCACCAAAGTAAACACCAAGTAATACAATGCAGTTGTGGGCAGCAGAAACAGCAAGATGGTAAACAGCAAAGTACCAATGAATAGCTGGAAAAAGAAAAGACAAGTAGAATTATCAGAGATTATCAGCGGCTAAGACGCTGAGCTTGTCGATCAAAAGGTCGGCAGTTCAGTGGTTCGAATCCCTAGTGCCGCATAACGGGGTGAGCTCCCATGATTTGTCCCAGCTTCTGCCAACCTACCAGTTTGAAAGCATGTAAAAAATGCAAGTGGAAAAATAGGGACCACCTTTGGTGAGAAGGGAACAGCGTTCCGTGCGCCTTTGGCATTGAGCCACATGACCACGGAGACGTCTTCGGACAGCGCTGGCTCTTCGGCTTTGAAACGGAGATGAGCACCGCCCTCTAGAGTCAGGAACAACTAGCACATATGTGCGAGGGGAACCTTTACCTTTATGGGTGGGGAAAATCTGGAAGCTTTCTTTTTTTTTTTTAAATTATTTTTTTAAAAATTTGATTTATATGCCGCCCTTTTCCGAAGACTCAGGGTGGCTTACAATGCATTAAGCAATAGCCTTCATACTTGTGTATATTTTATACAAAGTCAGCTTATTGCGCCCACAAACTGGGTCCTCAATTTACCTACCTTAGAAAGGATGGAAGGCTGAGTCAACCTTGAGCCTGGTAAGATTCGAACTTACAGTAATTGCAGACAGCTGGTGTTAATCACAATGCTTTTAGTCTGCTGAGCTAACCAGGCTCGGGTTTTCCCTGATGTGCCAATATGACATCTCTCATAAAATGGAACCTTGAGGAACTTCTAGCCTCGGAGTTTTCTTTCGTTGGGGGGGGGGGTGTTACTTGGAACCCTGACACCAGGTTCTTCAAGTAGCTTCAGAGAGATCAAAGCAAATGTTTGACAGCTGGAAAACATGTTTTGAAGTCTTTCTAGGAAGAATGAATGTAACTCTGGTGAAACTCCCCCTGTCCCTTGGTCAGGGGAATATCTCTCAGAGAAGAGCAACCAAGAACCCTTGAAAGAGTTTGTAGCAACAGGGGAGAGAAGCAGGAGGAGCCCAGATCCCATCTGCCCCACCTGCTCTTCTTGTGATCTCTCTATAGGGCCGTGACAGCGAACCTATGGCACGCGAGCCACAGGTGGCACATGGAGCCATATTTGTGGGCACGTGAGTATTGTCCCAGCTGATTTTTGGGCCTTCTGGTCCCACCAGAAGTTGGGAAATGGGCTGTTTCCGGCCTCCGGAGGGCCTCTGGGTGGGTGTGGGAGGCCATTTTCACCTTCCCCTGGCTCCTAGAAAGGCTCTGGAGCCTGGGGAGGGCAAAAAAGAGGCCTACTGGGCCCACCAGTAACCTTTTTGCCATTGTGTGCCAAAAGAGGGAGAGCAGGGATCGACGCGTGCATGCGTGGGGGGCACAGGGGCATTGAATTATGGGTGTGGGCATGGGCACGTGTGACCTCCCCATGCTTCCCGCGCTTTTGGCACGTGATGGCAAAAAGGTTAGCCGTCACTGCTATAGGGTGGCCAAAAGAACAGATCCCTGGGGCTCAGGGAGAGTTTTTTTTCAAGACTTTGTGCTCTCTCCTTTTCTTTCAAGAAACTTAACGGTGTTGGGACTCCTGTGTTGTGGCATGCCAGTTGCCAGTCTGGTGGCAGACTCAAACAGTGAGGAGCTTTGGGAGGAACATGGGCCAGTCCTGGAGTCTGGGGAAGGCTCTGATGAGGACTCTGTATTGGAGGCAGAGAAAGGGCCAGGGCTGGATGTCAGCTATCAGCTGCCTTCAGAGGCAGACATCAGTGAGGCAGACAAACAGCTGGAGCCTGTTCCCAGTGTGCGCAGAGCTGCCAGACGAAGGGAACAGCTGAAGAACAAGGGTTGACTCAGGAGTAAGGCCACAGGTGGACGATGAAAGGTCCCTCCCAGACAGAATAAAAGAGGAGCGAAAGGGGAGGGGAGTTTGCAGGAGACAATTAGTTCACTTAATCGGTTCGTGACTCTCCGAGACTCCTGGCCAAGTTTTGAAGAGATCGGCCTGGCAGCTCTCCAAGCCAGATAAGGTCTGTGACTGTAAATTCTCCCTTGAAAGAATTTGCCGGATGTGAATGAGAGAAATTCACAGTCACTTAATGAAAAGGGGTTTTTGTCGGGACCAGGAGTCTGCCTCATGCGCTTGGGAAGCTTAGATCAGAACACCCTGCTGCTGATCAGGCAGTTGCCTTGACGTCTTAACACGTGGGTGGAAAAAAGCAAAGACTTTGTCGCAAATAAATTCCACCCTCCCCACCATCCTGTTGGAAATATGTGGGCCCAGCTCCCATCCAAAAAGCCCGTGGAACGGGGGTGGGTGGGTGGGGGGTTAATAGAAACACAAATCGGCAGGTAACTATGGCAACGCTGTTGGCTACGGCTGTAATTATTTGGTGTCTTTGATTGAAATCGCTTCCTTCCCTACCGCCAACCCATTATCACACCCGGGCTGTGACTTATGTGGCACGGGGCACCTGCGGCAAAGGGTCTCTTAAGACTAAGCCCCCTTCTGCTATAATTGTCTGAAAATAGGCCAGGGGAGAACAGTGACGTTCAGGGCTTGGTAATAAACAGGCTGCATCGAGGTAAAGAGTGGGCCTGAATTGGCGCATTTGGCAGTTCGATTCTAACTGGCTCAAGGTTGACGCAGCCTTCCAGCCTTCCGAGGTTGGTAAAATGAGGACACCACATTGTTAGAAGCAATAGGCTGATTCTGTAAACTACTTAGAGAGGACTGGAAAGCATCATGATGGATATATAAGCATCATTCTTTTCGGATTATAAGACGCAGTTCCCACCCCCCCTAAAAGAGGGTGGAAATGTTGGTGCATCTTATAAACCAAATACAGCCATTTTTGGCTTCCCTAAACACCCATGCATAATGTTTTTGCCCTCCCCAGCCCCCAGGAGCACTCTGCAGGCCTCCCAAACTCTTTGCGGGCCCTGATTTCGTGAAAAACGGCTCCATTTTTGCGAAAAATGGGTCCGTTTTTGGCCTCCCAACCCCCTCCCTCCCATGCATCGCATTTTTGCCCTCCCTGGCCCCCAGGAGCACTCTGCAGGCCTCCCAAACCCTCTACGCATCTCGTTTTTTTTCTTGTTTACCTCTTCAAAATCTTAGTGCATCTTATACTCTGGTGCATCTTATAAATCCGAAAAATACGGTATGTAAGTCTATACGAATGTGGATGTGAATGAGAGGAATTTACAGTAACTTAATAAAAAGGGTTTTTTTGTCGGGACAAGGAGTCTGCTTCATGCTCTTTGAAAGCCTAGATCAGAACAAATGTACCTGGAAGTGTATTGCTGATCACATCATGATTGTCCACCAACACTCTGCTGGTGCCCCCCTGAGAGCCCTTACCTGGTCTAAGTCATAGGAGCAGGAATCAACGCGTTGCCTCAAGACGTTCCATTTCTTCCCTCGGAACAAGCGCCAGAGAGAGGACAAGCCGTAAATCTTGAAGCAATATAGCCTAAGTCCAGAGGAGGAAAAGAGAAGGTTCAGGATGCATCTGAAATAAAACCCCCAGACTTCTATCCAAGACTTGGTTCTAGTGGGGTCCATTCAAATAACAAAGGCTGTGTCGTGGACAAGCAAGCAGAACAGCTACCAGAATGGGTCAAATAAGTTCCTTCCAGAGCCACCGCGTCCCCACCCAAAAGAAAGTCCAAATCCTTGCCCAACACCCCCATGTCCATCACATGGTCCAATCAAAGCACTGTCCCAAATGGAGATGCCTCCCAGTCACACCCCTCCAGGTGCAGGGCAAGATGTCCTTGACTCCCAGAGAAAGGAATGTGATTATGATTATATATCTCCCCTGCTCCATACAATCCCCCCTCCCAGTTTCCCTCAGCAGTAAATGTGGCAGGCCTGAAGGCCCAATGAAAAAGATGGCTTCCAGGCCTGGCAGGTTTTACTACAGGCGAAGAGCTCCTCCTTCACATTCCTGCAAAGCATTAAGTCCTTGAATTAAGACCACAATTGAACCCAAAATTTCTGTGGCTAACCGAAAACAATTGTTAAGTGAATTTTGCCCCATTTTACGACCTTTCCTGCCACAGTTTGTTAAGCGAATCACCGCAGTTGTGGAGTTAGTTCACCCGGTTCTTAAGTGAATCTGGCTTTCCCTTTTGATTTGGTTTGTCAGACGATCGCAAAAGGGGATGCTACAACAGTTGTAAGTGCAAAAAACGGTCGTCACTTTTGTCAGTGCCGTTATAACTTTGAACAGTCGCCAAACAAAATATTGTAACTTGAGGACTACCCGTAGATATGAGGCTGCTCAGCTCTGAAATTTCAATTAGCGCAAGATATTGCAACAAGCTTAGAAAGGAACCTGGGTGTTAAAAGCATCGGAGGTCAGCCTAATACAGGTGGTCCTTGACCGATGAACTAAAGGAACTTGTGATTTCCATTGTAAGTCACAATGGACATAAGTTGAGGCAACCGACATGACCAACTGGATCTTACTTTTTTTTTTTTTTGCAGTGGTCATAAAACGAATGTGGCAGTCAGTCATAAAGCGAGCGAATGCATTCCTATGGGTGCTTTTTGTCAGAAATCGGCCAGGAGGGCATGAAACTGGCAAAAAGTCATAAATACAACCATGTGTCTACAGAACTTCAGAAATTGTGGGTGCTCCATCCCTGGAGATTTTTAAGACGAGATTGGACAACCATTTGTCTAGAATGGTAGAGGGTCTCCTGCCTGAGCAGGGGGTTAGGCTAGAAGACCTCCAAGGTCCCTTCTAACTCTGAAATTCTGATTGCTGCGAGGAAGTTGTCAAGTGTTCAAAATGCAGTCATGTGACCAGAGGGGGATATCACTGTTGTAACTCCAGAATTGGGACATAAATACCTTTTGGGGGTTGGAATCTGTCGTAACTTTGAATGGTTACCAAGCAAGGATTACATGTACTCTGGTTTGGACCCAAGATGTAGGCTGTAGAATTTAGGTTGGGCTGTGGATGCAGCCACATGTTTAGGATTGCCCACTCTTGTAAGAGATGCTTGGGTAGGACAGTACTTGGAAGAGGACAGGAATTTCAGTGGTGAGACCCAGCCACAGTCTGAATTTTGTTGTTAGTTGCAAAGTCGTGTCTGACTCATTGTGACCCCATGGACAACGTTCCTCCAGGCCTTCCTGTCCTCTACCATCCTTTGCAGTCCATTTGATCTCAATCCGACTGCTTCAGTGACTCCATCCAGCCACCTCGTTCTCTGCCGTCCACTTCTTCTTTTGCCCTCAATCGTTCCCAGCATTTGGCTCTTCTCCAGTGAGTCCTTCCTTCCTTCTCATTAGGTGTCCAAAGCATTTGAGTTTCCTCTTCAGGATCTGGCCTTCTAAAGAGCAGTCAGGGTTGACCTCCTGTAGGACTGACCGGTTGGATCAGCTTGCAGTCCAAGGGACTTGCAGGAGTCTTCTCCAGCACCAGAGTTCAAAGGCCTCCATTCTTTGGCGCTCGGCTTTTCTTATGGTCCAACTTTCACAGCCATCCACTGCAACTGGGAAAACCATCGCCTTGACTATACGCACTTTTGTTGGCAGGGGGATGTCTCTGCTTTTTAGTGTACTGTCTAACTTTGCCAGGGCTTTCCTTCCCAGGAGCAAAGTGTCTTAGCAATAACCTTTCTTGCATATATATATGGAAAATTGTGTGGGTTGGCTGCTGGGCTTAGCAAGGGTAATATGAGATCCTGAGGTCAGGGCAATGGGGAAAAAAGACAGCCTGAGAACTGACTGCCGTGCGAGAAAATTCCCACATGTAAAAGTAGCCTAACAATGTGATTCCCATGACTTCCTGCGCTTTCCCAAAGAGAGAGGGCTGGGGTTTTATTTTGGTTTTGGCTACTTAAAAAGAAAAGCCTCTTCAAATGGAAATCAATCCATAAACATGGGCTTGCTGAATGAAGGGATCGGGAATGGAACGCACTGGCAACTTCTTCGCTTGTTTCTTTGATGCTGACGCTAATATTGGCATTTTTGTATTTTGGGAAGCATAAGCCCGCCGGAAGGCACTGAATATTTGTGACATTTTCAATTCTCCTTGAAGGCATCTAGGAAATATATCATCCGGATCCGGTTTTGTTTATCTGCTTTGGGTTTAGCCATAACTTAAATATGCTATCTTTAAAATAGAATAGAATAGAATAGAATAGAATAGAATAGAATAGAATAGAATAGAATAGAATAGAATAGAATAGAATAGAATAGAATAGAATAGAAATCACAGAGTTGGAAGGGACCTTGGAGGTCTTCTAGTCCAACCCCCTGCTTAGGCAGGAAACCCTACACCACTTCAGACAAATGGTTATCCAACTTCTTCTTAAAAACTTCCAGTGTTGGAGCGTTCACAACTTCTGGAGGCAAGTTGTTCCACTGATTCATTGTTCTCACTGTCAGGAAATTTCTGCTTAGTTCTAAGTTGCTTCTCTCCTTGATGAGTTTCCACCCATTGCTTCTTGTCCTGCCCTCAGGTGCTTTGGAGAATAGCTTGACTCCTTCTTCTTTGTGGCAGCCCCTGAGATATTAGAATACTGCTATCATGTCTCCCCTAATCCTTCTTTCCACTAAACTCAGTTCCTGCAACCATTCTTTATATGTTTTAGCCTCCAGTCCCCTAATCCTCTTTGTTGCTCTTCTCTGCACTCTTTAATCTGTACTATCCTCTTCATTCATTATCTGTCTGCCCATCTCCCTTTTAATTTCTTTCTGACCTGCTTTCCACAATAAGAAATGGGTTTTCTGATCTCTGACGATTTATTGTGCAAGTTTGTTTTTTAAAAAAGGAAACCAGGTTTTGGTTCCTTTCTCTCACATTTACGTTCGAAATACAATTTTCCAGACCGGTCAAAGTCAAGTGGTTTAATCAAACTGAGACTATTAATAACACAATAACAGAATTGAAAGGGATCTTGGAGTCCAAACACCTGTGCAGGCAGCAAACCCTATACCATTTCAGACAAATGGCTGTCCAATCTCTTCTTAATTCTATTCTTAAGGTAAAGGTAAAGGTTCTCCTCTCACATACGTGCTAGTCGTTCCTGAATTTAGGGGGCGGTGCTCATCTCCATTTCAAAGGCAAAGAGCCAGTGCTGTCTGAAGACGTCTCCGTGGTCATGTGGCCGGCATGGCTAAACACCGAAGGCGCACAGAACACTGTTCCCTTCCCACCAAAGGGGGTCCCTATTTTTCTACTTGCATTTTTTATGTGCTTTCGAACGGCTAGGTTGGCAGAAGCTGGGACAAGGAACGGGAGCTCACCCCGTTACACGGCACTAGGGATTCGAACCGCTGAACTGCCGACCTTTCAATTGACAAGCTCAGTGTCTTAGCCACTGAGCCACTGCATCCCTAATTCTATTCTTAATAGACTATTAATAGAATTCTTAATTCTGTTGAATTAAGGCACAGGAACAGAAGGAGCAGTGGTCCTCTCCTGGTCTGAGAACCTTTCTTTTTTTTTTTTTTTTTTTTTTTTTTTTTTTTAACATTTTTTATTGAAAGACGTACATAACACAAAAGAAAAACACAATAACGTTGAACAAACAAACAAACAACAAACTACCTTCACCTAGGTAGCTAAATTCCTAATTTTAGACATCCTTAGTCATATTTCTGTAGTTTTCTTTCTATATACATAATAGGTTAAATCCATCTTTAATTTACTATTAATACCTTTAATTTTACATTCACCATGTTACTTCTTGTATGATATCTTCCTAATATGTTCCTAACTATATGTGTATCTGTATGTATATTGTATAAATTCATTTTACTATATGCAGGGTCAATTATTCACTTTAGATAGCCATTGGTACCATTTTTGCCACACCTGGTAGTACATCGAATCTTCTTTATCTTGTATTTTTTTTGTCAATCTGTCCATTTCTGCGCATTCCATGATTTTAGTTATTATTTGACTGTCGGTTGGGATTGTATCTGATTTCCAATGTTGTGCATACGAAATCCTTGCGGCTGTCAAGATGTGTGTGATTAAATATCTTATGTCCTTGTCATAATGTTCTGTAAATATTCCTAATAAAAAAGTCTGTGGTTTCAACGATATATGCTGGGATGTTATTTGTTCTAATTTTATCCTAATATTGTTCCAGAATTGTTTGGCCTTGGGACAGAGCCACCACATATGATAATAGGTTCCCTTTTTTTCCCTACATTTCCAACAGCCCGGTGATACATTAGGGTACATCTTAGCGATTCTCGCCGGCGGGAAATGCCATCTGTAAAACATTTTTAATGCATTTTCTTTATATGCTGTTGATAGGGTTACCTTCTTGTTATATTTCCAAATTTTCTCCCATTCATCTAACTGTAACGAGTAACCAAAATTTTTCGCCCACGCAATCATATTTTCTTTAACAATTTCTTCTTGTAATGTCTGTGCTAGTAAATAGTTATAAAATTTTGTTATCGATTTTTCAATGGGGCCTAAAAATATTTTATCTAATTGACTTGGTTCTCGTTGTATTCCATATCTCTCCTTGTCTGAGTTGTATTTGGTTTTTAATTGAAAGTAGGGTAGCCAATCCAATTCTATTTCTTGTTCTTTTAATTGTTCTCTTGTTTTTAGATTTCCTTCTTCTGTCAGGAGCTCATGATATGTTTTCATCTTACTTGGGTCTAGAGTGTTAGGGTAAATCTGAGCCTCCATCGTGGAGACCCATCTTGGCATTTCCATGTATTGCGACTTTTTAATCTCGTGCCAAGTTTTAATCAAAGGTGCTCTAACCATATGTCTGCAGAATTGTCCCTGTTTTATGTATTTTTCGTCCCATAAATATGCGTGCCATCCTTTGGTTAAGTCTGGCCCTTCTATTGTTAATATTCTTCTGTTTCGTAAATTAATCCATTCCCGTATCCAAGTTAATACTGTCGCTTTGTAGTAAAGTTGCCAATTAGGTAAGCCCATCCCTCCTCTCTCTTGGGCATCCTGTAAATATTTTAATTTTATTCTGGCCTTTCTTCCTTGCCATATAAATTTAGCAGTCATCTTATCCAAATCTTTAAAGAATGCTTTGCCGGGATTAATTGGTATTACTCTAAACAGGTATAAAATTCGTGGAAGTACATTCATTTTTATTGTCGATATACGCCCAATCATTGATAACTGTAGTTTATTCCATTTCTGCAAGTCTTTATCAATTTGTTTTTTGAGTTCTGAATAA
Source organism: Masticophis lateralis (assembly GCA_030761175.1). Classification (NCBI taxonomy): domain Eukaryota; kingdom Metazoa; phylum Chordata; class Lepidosauria; order Squamata; family Colubridae; genus Masticophis; species Masticophis lateralis. The sequence continues at coordinate 11,166,304 of JAUDYJ010000013.1, forward strand.
TTATCTTCCTTCAAAGATGATACTTTACTAGTCATTTGTATCCCTAAATATTTAATTTTCTTCGTTATTTGTATCCCCATTAACTCTTCCAATTTTCCTTGTTGGGCCTTTGTAATATTTTTTGTTATAATTTTAGTTTTTTGCATATTTATTTTCAGTCCTGCTACTTTCCCAAATTGTCGTATTTTATTCAACACCTTAGTGCCGGCCTCTAGGGGGTTATCTACTATCAGTACCACATCGTCTGCAAAGGCCATCAACTTGTATTGTTGGTTTTTTATCTTAAGTCCGGACAGCTCCTTGTCCCTCCTAATCTCTTCCAATAATATTTCTAAGGTTAGTATAAACAGTAAGGGGGACAGTGGGCATCCCTGCCTTACTCCTCTCTTAATTTCAAAGCAATCCGATGTCTGGCCGTTAATCAATACTCTTGCTTTTTGGTTTTTATATATATTCTGTATCATCGGGATGAATTTGTTTCCTGCTTCCATTTGTTGTAATTGTGTTATTAGAAATGTCCAATTCAGGTTGTCAAATGCTTTCTGTGCGTCCAAGAATATTAGTGCCAATTGTTTGTCCGGGTGATATTCATAAAATTCTAATGTGTCCATTATTATTCTCGTATTTGTTTGGATTTGTCTACCGGGTATGAATCCATTCTGGTCTTCGTGTATGTATTCTGCTATGAATGTTTTTAATCTGTGTGCCATGATTGATGTAAAGAGTTTATAATCTGCATTCAACAGCGAAATTGGCCTATAATTTTTAATATTTTCTCTGTCTGCATCTTGTTTTGGTATCAGGGTAATTAATGTGTCATTCCATGATTGGGGAGTGTTAGCTTTCAATAATACCGCATTGAAAAGTTGAGTTAGTACTTCATCCAGGGTCTGGTTCAAAGCTTTGTATAGTTCTATCGGTAAGCCATCTGTTCCCGGTGTCTTATTGTTTTTTTGTTTCTTCCTTATTTCCTCTACTTCTATCAGCATTATTGGTCTGTTCAAACACTCTACATGCTGGTCCTTTAACTTTTTCAAGTTAATTTTGGCTATGTACTCCCTCACATCCTCCTCATCTATTGCTTCTTCTGCATACAGTTCTCGGTAGAATTCAGTCGCTATTCGTTTTTTGTCTTCTTGGTTATAGTACATAGTTCCATCTTTATCCTTTAATTGTATTATCGTCCTTTTTTCCCTCTCTGATTTTAGCTTATGTGCTAACCATCTTCCCGTCTTATTAGCAAATTCAAAATATCTTTGTTTTGCAAATTTCATTTTCTTTGTAATTTCGGAAGTTGTCATCAGGTTGATTTGATGCTTAGTAAGTTTTAGTTCTTCTTTTATCTTCTGTCTATCTGGATTCTGTTGTAATTCCTTTTCTAGTTGCTGAATTTTGGTTATTAGTGTTTCTTTTAGTCGCTGTTCTTCCCTTTTCTTTTTTGCATTGAATGCTATTGTTAAGCCTCTAATATAGGCCTTAGTCGTGTCCCAAAGATTTTGTATACTAGTATGCTCTATGGAGTTAATTTGTAAGAAAATCTTCAATTCCTTCTGCATCCATTCTATATATTGCTTATCTTTCAACAGTTCTGTATCTAACATCCATCTTTTACGCTCTTGAACTCCTTTCCAACATATCTCAATTGGATTATGGTCAGCCCAGATATTAGCAGCTATTTCAATGCTTTTTAAAGTTGTTCTTAGTTGCGCCGTCATCCATGCCATATCTATCCTAGACCACGAGTTATGCGGGTTCGAATAATATGTAAATTGCTTTCTCTCTTTATTCACTTCTCGCCATGCATCTTTAAGCTGATATTCCTGTACCAAATCGTAGAAAGTTTGTGGCAATAATTTTTTCTTAGTTTTTTTCTGTTTGTTAGCCCCATAATCTTTTTCTATATTGTCAATTGCATTAAAATCTCCAATGAGGCAAATATTTTCATAGTCCAATTCCTTAATCTTCTGATGGATTTTTTGAAAATAACTCATTTGGGCAGTATTTGGTGCGTAAACTGTTATTAATAATGTTTTTTTCCCTCCTATTACTATCTCTACCATTAGTATTCTGCCTTCGTCATCTTGATATACTTGCTTTGGCTGTAAGTGCTTGTGCGCATACATGGCGATGCCTTTTTTTTTCTTTTCTGCTAAAGATGTATATAATTCTCCTAATTTGTTAAATTCTATTAATTTACGGTGTTGTTTCTTTATATGTACCTCCTGCAATATTATAATGTCCATTTTCATCTTCTGTAATTTTTTAAATGTTCTTGTTCTTTTTGTGGGTGAATTGAGTCCATTGATGTTTAATGATATTAATTTGACTTCTCCCATTTTTCCAGTTTATCTTTAGTTGGTTTTCTGTGTTTTGGTGTTGTCTCCAGTTGGTTTCGTCTTTTCCCTAGCTCCCTCTCTTTCCATTCTTTCCTTTTCTCCCCTAGTTCTCGGTTCTCTTTGCTCCTCTTGTTTTCCCATTTCTCTTTGAGTTGGTCGTTGTCTATCTTCTTCCACATAGAAATTTGTTTCAAAAAATTCCTGTGCTTTCTGTATTGTGTCCAATTTATATCTCCTATCATTCCATGTTACCATGATTCCTTCGGGCATTAGCCATCTAAACATTGCTCTATGTTTATTCAATTCTATTGTTAAAAAGTTATAACTTTTTCTAATTTCCCTTATTCTTCTAGGTATCTGTTTAAGAACTATTATTTCTCTTTCTTTGTATGTTGGTGGTGTTTCCCTCATTATCTTATATACTTCTTCTTTGATTGTTTTTCTCGCAAAGCGAACATGGATCTCTCTGGGGAGCTTATGCCTCCGAGCATAATTTGTGAAGACCCTATATACTTCATCCAATTCTATACTTATTTCTTCTTTCGATTTTTTTGTCGCTTCTGCCAAAATTTCTGTCATTATTTGCCTTGGGTTCTCTTCTTTAGTTTCTGCCACATTTTGAAATCTCAGAAAAAAGGACGATTTTTCCATTTCGAGAAAGGAGATCGAATCCTCTAATTCTTTATTCATCATCATCTGTTCGTGTTCTCTCCTCTCCATTTTCTTATCTGTCTGTTCCATCTGCTGTTCTATTTTTTGGATTCTTTGTTCATTTTTAGTTATATCTTGCTGTATTTTCTCCATTCTGTCGTCCATTTTTTTCAGGTGGTCTTTTATTTCTACAACATTGGCTGTCATCTCTTCGTGGTTTTTCCTACTCTCTATTTGATTGCTGGCAATCGATTCTTGTGTTTTACTCATCCCCTCCTGTATGCTTATTAATATCGATTGTATATTCTGCATATTAAATTGTTGAGGTGGTTTTTCTTTATCTGATGCCAGCATTGTATCTATAGATTTTTGATGTAGAGGTGATGTAATTGTCCCTATGCGGGTTGCTGATGTTCCCTTATTAGATTTGGACACGGTAGATGTAGAAGTGTATGACATTCTAACTTTTGCTTTTATATAATCCCAATTTATCATGCACTGCAATATAACACACTGTATTCCTAATATGTATTTTGAGTTCAGGGGTTAAATTTTCCAAAGGTGGGAGTAGGGAAAAGAGCCTCCAATTCAGTGACTCATTTTAAATTCTCTCCTTAAGTATATTCAATTTCCTACTTACTATCTTTCTACTTCTTTATAATTAAACAATTGGACATTTATACAACACAGATCAAGCTTAAATATCAGTTGCTTTCTTATTCTCTTTATCTGGATAAATAAATCAGCAGATCATCAATTCCTTACTTCACTTAGTTAAATTCTATTCCAATTCAATCAATGTAATAATTAAATGCCTAAAACTAATTATCCAATATATTAACTAATCAATAAAACAGTACCCTTATATCAATCCCTAATTCTACAATGTATATTATGTTATATCTTAACCCTTATAGCTTAATTTAACTTATGTGTCTATTCCAATATTCTTAAATTATTAAATATTGTTAACCAATTATTGTTAAATTATTAAATTGTTCAATAGCAGTTTAACACAATCAATATATTAAATGTTATCACAGCAGCAAAAATATTATGAAGTGCACGATAATCAAAAAATTAATGTAGTTATACTTCCAAACTTTCAGCAATGGATGCCCTCTCTGAATTGCTGACTCATTCCAGTCTCACTGTTGTTGCATCATTTTCACTGCTTCCTGGATTCGTCTTTTAAATTAGATTCCTTCGTTCTTTTGTTTCAATTCACTTTATATTTGCTGTTACCGGAAGTATCTCGCAGAGTCTGTTTAAGTTTTATTGTATTTCACTCTCCAGTCCACAATCTCAAAACTATGGATCTTTCTGTTCAATCCCAGTTGTTGTGGATTTCTTTTCCCTCTGCGTTAAAGTTTATTCCATCTGACGCGGTAAATCCTCCACTATCAAATCTTAAATCCTCCGTCCCGCAACGTCTCCGCTGTCAAATCTCTCTCAGTCCTCTTCGATCAATCAAGTCTCCCTCTCGGCAGTCTCTGCCTCTCCTTCCGAATCGCAAAGTCAATATAGGCAATATCTTTCACTTTTCCTTTTCTCCAACTTTCGTTCCACTCCGCTGCCTCCCATACACAATCCTGCGCTCCCGGTTGGCTTCGTTCCTCCGCTCCCCTCGTCTCCGCTCGCCGCTTTCTCTGGCTCAAACTCACCAATTGCTCCGGAGCCCTTCTTTCCCCCGTCCTTTCTCCCCTCTCAACTCGATTCACTCTCCCTTTTGTTTCTCTTTAGGTTTTCTTTATATGGTTGATGCCTTCCGATCTTCTGCTTCCTTCTCTGGGGTGGTTTACAGCGTTCAGGCCAGCCCGGGGGGGGCTGGGATCTTTCTTGAACGGGATTAGGGGGAAAATCCCTGAACCTACGGGGTGTTTGCGCTCACCTCCGGGGTCCTACAGATATCCCCTTTTGTCTGCCAACCTCTTCGTAGCTGGCAGTGCCCGCAGATGGGCTCCCGAAACAAGAAAAGGGAGAAAGGAGACAGAGCGGTGTCTCCTTCCTTCCCAACACGCTGGCGCTACCACCGGAAGTCCCCCCTGGTCTGAGAACCTTTCATGGATGAGCCTGGGAGGATTTTTTAGGCAGGCCGATGTCTTGTTTTTGTCCACTGTTACAAAACACAATTGCTCCCCCATTTAATAGAAGATGAGCAGAAGGTGAGGAGAACCTCTTTAACAGAATAACAGATTGGAAGGGACCTTGGAAGTCTTGTATTCCAAGCAGGAGTCCCTAGGCAATTCCAGACCAATGGTTGCCTAATCCCTTCTTAAAATCCTCCAGTGATGCAGCACCCACAACTTCTGGAGGAAAGTTGTTCCATTAATTAATTGTTTGCCTGGTAACCCCCGCGTACCTAGCACACCCACCTGGCTCCATAGACATAAAAACAGTAGATGTGGAACGTCAGGAGGGCAATGATGTCGGAGAGGATGGAAAGGGCCACCGTCAAGCCAAGGCAAGCTGACAACCCAACGTACCACAAAATCTTCTCAATGAATGGAGACATCAGATGGATGTAGCCTGAACAAGGAAAGAGCGGCGTTTAAAAAAGAGCAACTATCTCTCTTCGATGAGATAACGGAACAGAATAATGAATTGGAAGGGACTTTGGAGGTCTTCTAGACCAACACCCTGCTCAAGCAGAAGATTTGATTTGATTTTGATTTTATTAGATTTATATACCGCCCTTCTCCTTGCGGACTCAGGGCGGCGAACAGCCAGATAAAAAACAAGGTACACAAAAGTTACAATTTTAAAAACAACTAATATAAATTTGGCTGATAGTTAAAACAATTCAATTTAAAATTAATATCAAAACTCTAAAATTCTAAAAAAAGACCTATACCAGGGGTCAGCAACTCACGGCTCTGGAGCAGAAATGTGGCTCTTTCATCCCTCTGCTGCGGCTCCCTGTCGCCAATCGGCTCCACAATTGATAGGGCTTTCGGTTAGGACAGGTAGAGGAAAAAGGACACCACGCTAGGAGGAGACACTATGATGGGGGAACTGGACTTCCGGTAGGCTCCAGAATTGAACAGGAGGCTTCCGGTTAGGACTTTTGTGGCTCTTTGAGTGTTTAAGGTTGCCGACCCCTGACCTATATCATTCCAGACATGTGGCTGTCCAGTCTATTCTAAAAAGCCTCCAGAATGGAGCACCCACAACTTCTGAAGGCAAGGCTGGTTAATTGTTCTCACTGTCAGGAAATTTCTCCTTAGTTCTAGGTTGCTTCTCTCCTTGGTGAGTTTCCACCCATTGCTTCTTGTCCTGCCCTCAGGTGCTTTGGAGAATAGCTTGACTCCCTCTTCTTTGGGGCAGCCCCTCAAACACTATCATGTCACCCCTAGTTCTTTTCACTAGACTAGACAAACTTGCAACCATTTCTGCAAATAGCCCTAAAACTTTCTATCTACATCAAGATAAAGATCAAATCTCTTACAAAATGATAGTGGAAAGGATAACCATAAAGATTATAGCTTGTTGAGAAACAAATGAAATCTGATATCTGAATTCAAGTGTTCGGGTGTTGTAACACCAGGATGCTTACTGCAAGTCCTAAACATGAAGCTAAAACTAAGCAGTCTTAGGTGCATCAAACCAAGGTAAGTGTCAATGGAGAAGATTCCCAACGCTTAGAAACATCAAACGGAAAAAGAGACTGAAAGAAAAGATGGCTGGAGACCACCACTGTTGATCCAAGTCTGAGCCTATAACACTCTAAAGGAACAGTCAGTGCAATCCTGATGAAACAATGGCCATCAGGTCATCAAGGGTTTGGAATTACTGAACAATGTCAAGAACAAATAAAACAGAGCCTAAAATGACAACAGCTTTGTATCTCACCAACAGTCCAAAGAACAAACAAGCACGACCTTTGTAAGAAAATAGAGTAGAATAGAGTAGAACAGAACAGAACAGAACAGAACAGAAGTAGAGCAGGAGTAGAGTAGAGTAGCAGTAATAGAGTAGGAGTAGAGTAGAGTAGAATTGAATAGGAGTAGGAGTAGAGTAGAATAGGAGAAGACTAGAATAGAATAGGAGTAGAGCAGAGTAGAGTAGAGTAGAGTAGAATGGAATAGAACAAAATAGAAGTAGAGTAGGAGTAGAGTAGAGTAGCAGTAGAGTAGGAATAGAGTAAGTAGGAGTAGAGTAGAAGTAAAGTAGCAATAGAGTCAGAATAGAGTAGAGTAGAATACAATAGGAGTAGAGTAGTAGAATAGGAGAAGAGTAGAGTAGAGTAGAATAGGAGTAGAGTAGGAGTGGAGTGGAGTGGAGTGGAGTGGAGTGGAGTGGAGTGGAGTGGAATGGAATAGAATAGAATAGAATAGAATAGAATAGAATAGAATAGAATAGAATAGAATAGAATAGAATAGAATAGAATAGAATAGAATAGAATAGAATAGAATAGAATAGATTTATTGGCCAAGTGTGATTGGAAACACAAGGAATTTGTCTTTGGTGCATAAACTCTCAGTCTACATAAAAATACATTAATCAAGAATCGTATTATAATAAAGCAAACAACATAAATTATACCAGGAAACTAAATAAAACAATATAGATCGCGAAGATACAAGCAACAAGGTTATAGTCATAAGCAGAAGGAAATAGGTAATGCTAATTTATAAATATATAAATTTATAATCTATCTATTTATGTGCTTGTTGGGTATCAAAGAGAGTTGCATAGCAATTTAGAGAAAAATGGGGCACGCAACTCTACAGTGTCCTGTCCTATTCCCAAATCTTAGGTCACCAGTTCCAGAGCACGGAGATTCGTCATTCAACAACACATTCAGATGTGGGCAGTTCTTGCTTTCTCCAGCCTGGTGCCTGCCAGCCAGCAAAAAGTCAAGGTCAATGATAGGATTTGTAGTCTAAACGATCAGATGGCATCAGCTGGTTTTCCTCGACTGGCACAAACAAAGGAAGAGAAGGGCACTTACTAAGCCAGAGGTGGATGTGGTAAAGGAAAAAGCGGCCCAGCACCTGATCCAAAGCTCTGTTCATTTTGAGACCGGCTGGCACACCCATCAGCCACTGCAGGAGGTTCTGGAGCTGTTGGGCGATATGCTGTCGAAAGAGGAAGAGAGCATCAGCAGCATCAGTGGAAAACAGCTCGTAAAGAACCAAGAGCGATTTTCAAAAAAGCTAAAATATCCTGAACGGTTTTATTTCCTTTTTTACTCATGGAAAGCAAATGCATCGGAAGCATCAAAATACAGTGTTTCTCAACCATGGCAATAGGTGGACTTCAACTCCCAGAATTCCCTAGCCAGCCATATCTTAAAGTTGCTTAGTTTAAGAAACACTGATCAATATATCATTCTATATCAATATATCACTCTAGAAAAAGTACAGAGAAGAGCAACCAGGATGATTAGGGGATTGGAGGCTAAAACATACAATGAACGTTTGCAGGAACTGGGCAGGGCTAGTCTACTGAAGAGAAGAACCAGGGGAGACAGGATAGCAGTCTTCCGATATTTGAGGGGCTGCCACAGAGAGGAGGAAGGGGGTCAAGCTATTTTCCAAAGCCCACGAAGGCCAGACAAGGAATAATGGATGGAAATTGATCAAAGAGAGATTCAACCTGGAAATAAGAAGGAATTTTCTGACAGTGAAAGCAATCAACCCATGGAACAGAAGTTGCTTTCGGAAGTTGTGGGAGCTTCATCCCTGGAGGCTTTCGAGAAGAGACTGGACTGCCATTTGTCAGAAATGGTGTAGGGCAGTGGTGAAATCCAAATTTTTTTACTACCGGTTCTGTGGGCGTGGCTTGCTGGGCATGGTATGCCTTGGTGGGCATGGCAGGGGAAGGATACTGCAAAATCTCCATTTCCACCCCACTCTGGGGCCAGCCAGAAGTGATATTTACCGGTTCTCTGAACTATTCAAAATTTCCGCTACCGGTTCTCCAGAATCTGTCAGAACCTGCTGGGTTTCACCCCTGGTGTAGGGTCTCCTGCTTGGCGGGGGGAGGGGGTTGGACTAGATGACCTACAAGGTCCCTTCAACTGTTAATCTGTACATATTTAAATACCACTGGGCACCTTGCTGGCCAGATTTTGTTTTCTGCATATGTGTTGCTAGCCGCAATTAAACCACGATAGCAAATTAGGATGCTGTTTCTTAGTCTGGATTGGTGGGGGGGGGGGGCGGAGAATGACTTTGGCACCCAGTGACTTGGGGCTAAGGACTGTTAATGGGAATGGAAACTAGAGAGGCAGGAGGAAGGAGAGCGAAGGAATGCAATTTTACACGAGGGATGTAATTTTTTTTATCAGTATTTGGTCACAGATCACAAGTTCTTTTGATTTATGGGCGGAAAGGTCTTGTATGTATTTGCCACGGGGCTTTTTAGCAGTCAAAAGCCGCAAGAATTCATCATGGGAATAACAATCACAGCCACCACCACCAATCTCGGTGGCGCAGTGGACTAAACTGCTGCTGTTAAAATAGTACTTAGCTGCCACCTGCCTGCAATTACTGTGAGTTCAATTCTCACCAGGCTCAAGGTTGACTCAGCTTTCCATCTTTCCGAGGTAGGTAAAATGAGGACCCAGATTGTGGGGGCAATAAACTGACTTTGTATTAAAAAAACACTGCTTGGGGGCGGGAGGGGGGCGGGCAAAAGCCCTACTAAGCAGGTATATACAAAAGTATGAAGGCCATTGCTTAATGCATTGTAAGCCGCCCTGAGTCTCCGGAGAAGGGCGGCATATATAAATCAAATTAATAAATAACTGAACTAACTGAACTAACATTCAGCTGCCTGCAATTACTGTAAATTCGAATCTCACCAGGCTCGAGGTCGACTCAGCCTTCCCTCCTTTCTAAGGTAGGTAAAATGAGGACCCAGTTTGTGGGGTCAATAAGCTGACTTTGTATAAAAATATACAAAAGTATGAAGGCTATTGCTTAACACATTGTAAGCCGCCCTGAGTCCCCGGAGAAGGGTGGCATATAAATCAAATAATGGAAAAAGAAATCATGTGTTGTTCCGATTGTAATTGGAGCCCTTGGAGCAATACCCAAAGGGCTACCCCGCTATTTAGAAATTCTAAATTTACTGGACTTGAACATTTTGACTCTACAAAAAACCACCTTACTCGGAACAGCTTACATCCTCCGACGATACCTTAACAGTTCCTAGGTCCTTGGTTAGGACTTGAGCTGCTGAGCTATTAACCAGCCTCAAAGGCTGTGAATCTCACTACAGATTAAATAATGATGATGATGATGATGATGATGATGATGATGATGATGATAATAATAATAATAATAATAATAATAATAATAATAATAATATCTTCCTCTCTCTGGCTGGGCTCTTAAGTCCATTCAACTTGCATCAGAGAGAAAGAGATTTCGCTTAAAATGGTTTAGTGGCGATGCTTTTATAAAACAACGAACAAGGTCAAGTGAAGCATTTTTGTGGTAGGAACATGCTAACTTTTCCGATGGCTGCGGCTCTATGTGTTAGTTCACGGTGACATTGTGGTCACTGCAGCCTTTGGATGGGATCCAGGAGAAATACTTGATCCTGGACCAGACGGAAAGGAATCTGAAGTAGCCCAGGCCTTTATTTGCAATTATTAAGCTAAGCATCGGATGTCAAAATAGGAGGCTAGAGATGGAAATTCAATGGAAGTCTCAGCTAATATGGGACGAGCTATTCAAAACGTCCACGTTCCACTGAAGAGAAATGGGGGGGGGGGGAAGGTGGTTATACAGTAGTGGCCAAAATTGTGGAAACCTTTTGGGGAAAGTGTCTTTTTGAGGTTTGATGGCTAATAACACCACTTTTTTTTTTTTTTTTTGAGTTTCAAGATAATCCTATTCCACTGCTGGAATGGCCTGGGAAGAGCCGAGATCTTAACCCCATTGGAAATCTATGGAGCCAACTAAACTTCGGGGTGAAGTACCATCACTACGCTGATGACACTCAGCTGTACATCTCCACCCCGGATCACCCCAATGATGCCCTTGAAGGGATGTCCCTGTGCCTGGAGGCCGTACAGATCTGGATGGGGAGAAACAGACTCAGGCTCAACCCATCCAAGACCGAGTGGCTGTGGTTTCCGACGTCCCGATATAGTCAGTTGGTGCCATCACTGACTACTGGGGGTGAGTCGTTGGCCCCCACGGAGAGGGCTCGCAACTTGGGTGTTCTCATGGACTCACAGCTGTCTTTAGAAGAGCATTTGATGGCTGTGGCCGGGAGGACTTTTTATCAGGTTCGCCTGATCCGCCAGTTGCATCCCTTTCTGGATTGGGACTCGTTATGTACTCATGACCTTGTCGCTTCCCGCCTGGACTACTGCAGTGGTCTCTACATCGGGCTCCCCTTGAGGAGCACGCGGAGGCTCCAACTGGTGCAGAGTGCGGCTGCACGGGTGGTTACGGGAGCAACGTGGTGCTCCCATATGACTCCCCTCCTGCGCAAGCCACACTGGCTCCTGGTGGTCTTCCGGGTGCGCTCAAAGTTTTGGTTACCACCTTTAGAGCGCTCCATGGCTTAGGATTGGGATACCTACGAGACCGCCTTCTGCTACCAGTTGCCTCTCACCGAACAGTACGCTCCCATAGAGAGGGGCTTCTCAGGGTGCCGTTGGTCAAACAATGTCGACTGGCAGCCCCCAGGGGGAGAGCCTTCTCTGTGGGGGCACCTGCCCTCTGGAACGAGCTCCCCCCGGAGGATCCCGGATTTGCGCACTTTCTGCCATACCCTCAAAACATTCTTATTCCAGCAGGTTGGCTTCGCCTAACGCTCCCTTTTAAATTTTTAAATTTTAAATTGTTTTAATCTGTTCTTGGGCCAAAATGTTTAATATTTTTAATGGGTTTTTTAATGTTTGTATTGTCTCTATTTTATCTTGGCTGTTCACCACCCTGAGTCCTTCGGGAGTAGGGCGGTATATAAATTTAAAAACAAACAAACAAACAAACAAACAAACAAACAAACAAACAAACAAATAAATAAATCTGGTTAGTCAGAAGCAACCCAGCCATAAAACCCAGTTAATAGAAGCAAGCCTTCAATCTCGGTTTCACATTAGGACCCCAACCTGTATTTATGACGGTTGCATAAATCACATGATCCGCTTTTGCGACCTTCTGACAAGGAAAACTAACGGGGAAAGCCAGATTCGCTTAATGACTACATTACTAACTTAACAACTGCAGCGATTCCCTTTAACAGCTGTGTGGCCAGAAAGGTCATAAAATGGGGCAAAACTCAACAAATGATCTCGCTCAACAACGATTTTGGGGCTCAATTGTGGTCGTAAATCGAGGACAACCCGCACACTGCTACCAAGCGGAGTTAAAATTCGGTGTAGGATGTGCACAAAGAAAACTTACGTCAGCCACTGGGACGAGGCCACTGGCAAGATAACCGATCCAGTTCATTTGATACAACCAGGTCATGAGAAGAACTCCCAGAGCCACGTCGATGAAGAGAGAGATAAAGATGTTGGCTTTCCTGTGTTGGAAAAAAAAAACATGGTTTGCCATGTCAGGTAGAGTGAAACATTTGCTGTGGCCCACCAGCAGAGCAGGCAGCAGATTCGGACAGGGAGGAGGTTGGGGAGGAACATGGGCCAGTCCTGGAGTCTGGGGGAGGCTCTGATGAGGCCTCTGCATCGGAGGCAGAGAGGGGGCCAGGGCCGTCTGACAGTTATCAGCTGCCTTCGGAGTCAGATATCAGTGAGGCAGATGAACAGGTGGAGCCTGTTCCCAGTGTGCGCGTGTGCAGAATTGCCAGACGAAGGGAACAGCTAAAGAACAAGGGTCGACTCAGGAGTAAAGCCACAGGTGGACGATGAAGGGCTCCTCCCAGAGGGAATAAAAGAGGAGCGAAAGGGGAGTGGAGTTTGCAGGAGACAATTAGTTCGCCTAATTGGTTTGTGACTCTCCGAGATTCCTGGCCAAGTTTTGAAGATATCGGCCTGGCAGCTCTCCAAGCCAGATAAGGTCTGTGACTATAAATTCTCCCTTGAAAGAGTTTGCCGAAGGTGAATGAAAGGAATTCAAATGTTTGTTTAATAAAAGGGGTTTTGTCAGGGCCAGGATTCTGCTTCGTGCTTTTTGGGGAAGCCTGGGTCAGAACAATGTTCCTCAAAATTCAGACACATTCAAGCTTTTCTTTTAGGATGAGAACCAAGTTCATATGCTGCACCAGGGGAATCAGGAGATCCAGGCAGTTCAATTGTAGGTAAAGACTGATCGCAAACTCAAGCTCTCTACAAGAATCTGAACTACTAGCGATCAAAGGAAAACGAGCGGGAGATAAGAATAGAAAGGAATTCAAGGTGAACTAAAACTTAGATCTTTTGTGGGTGCTCAGGGACTCATGACTGATAACGCTTTTGACTGTTCTGCCCCAGCTACGGACCCCAAAGAACGCAGCACACACAAAGTTTGTACAAAACTTAAATTTAGTAAAATAACTCAGTCTTTTCTAAACAAAGGTTGTTAATAAACTTCCTTAACAGCCTACAAGAAACCAGAGATAAAGTAATCACAATCTTACTAAGGTTGGCAGAAAGCCCAGAAGCAATTTGCAGAGAATCCAGACGCGAAGTAGAGTGAACTAAAGTTGTTCCCTACAAATTGCTTCAATCGGCGTTCCTCCTTAAATAGGCTAAGGGAGTGGCCAATTAGCCCGAAGCCTTATTCTCGAGGAGACCTCCTCCTGAGGAGCCACTCCTGCCTTTTGGCAGCTCTGCGCGCCCGTGCATCGAGAAGAGGCTCCTCCTCTTCTTCCTCTTCACTTAAGGGAGCCTCTGGAGGTTCTGAAGGCCCTGGCTGAATCGCCGCCTCTGGCACCACATCTTTTCCAGTCCCCTCATTGTCTAACTCGAGTGCCAGCTGCACAGGCTGCTGGCGCAGCACCACACCAGCCTCCTCGCTGTCAGAATCAGCTACAATCTGCACAGGCTGCTGACGGGTCACAACATTGACTCCTCCCTTGGGCTCAGCCTGGTTGTCTCCTATAATAAGACGCCATCGGCTAGATTTTCCAAACATGCTACTATGCCACAACGGTGGGGATGTTGTGACGGTCATAACTGCGAGGAACGGTTGCAAGTCATCTTTTTCAGTGCCACTGTAACTCTGAATGGTCACTAAACGAATGGTGGTAAGGCAAGGACTACGTGTAAAGGGAAAAGTAGAATTCAGGAGTTCTCTAAAGGCATTTGAGCTTTCTGCAACCACGCAGAGGCAGGTGCTGTACCAATATTTCCTACAGCTGTGCCAGGGTTGGCATGCCAGGCTCTGTTTCCTGGGCAACTCTCTCATTTGCTGGATAGAAATGGAAGTTGTGTGGGCAGTGGTACGGGGGCAGCAGCAGAGGAAAGGGGGAAAAAAAAGCCCAAAATGTTCAGTCCAATGTGATTGTCTCAGGTGCAGCACCACAAAATATAAACACAATGGAACAGAATGTATCCAGAAACAATGAGAAGCATGCCCACACGCACAACTATATTTTGGGAAACAGAATGTTCTATCCTCACTTATAAAAAAAACCCTTCTCACTCACTCACTCACTCTCACACACACAAAGACAATACCACAATATTAAGAGAGTCCCTTTTTTTCTGCCCCAGGAAGCTCTTTGCATATAAACCTACTGGGACACCAAAAGGAAGGGAGAGATGGAGGGAGGGAGGGAAAGAAAAGAGAAAAAGAAAGAGAGAGAGAGAAAGAGAAAAGGAAGGAAGGAAGGAAGGAAGAAAGGTTATCAGCCTAAGCCATGATCATGAAGTTGCCATTTTCTTTCTTTCTTTCTTTCTTTCTTTCTTTCTTTCTTTCTCTTCATCTTTCTACCGTTTCTCTCCCTCTTTACCTCTCTCCCTTCCTTCCTTTTCTCTCTTTCTCTCTCTCTCTCTCTCCCTCTTCCTCATTTCTTTCTTCTTTCTTCCTTTTTTCCTTTTCTTTCTTTCTCTTTCTACCTTTTCTCTCCCTCTCTTTACCTCTCTCTCCTTTCCTTCCTTTTCTCTTTCTCTCTCTCTCTCTTCCTTCCTTCCTTCTTTCTTTCTTTCTTTTATCTTTCTCTTTCTACCTTTTGTCTCCCTCTTTACCTCTCTCCCTCCCTTCCTTTTCTCTTTCTCTTTCTCTCCCTCTCCCTCTTCATTTCTTTCTTCCTTCCTTCCTTTCTTTCTATTCTTTCTCTTTCTACCCTTTCTCTCCCTCTCTTTACCTCTCTCTCTCCCTTCCTTCCTTTTCTCTTTCTCTCTCTCTCCCTTCCTTCCTTCTTTCTTTCTTTCTCTTTCTTTCTCTTTCCTTTCCCTCCCTCCTCCCTCCACCCCATCTCCCTGAGTTGATTGAGGGTCAGTACTGTCTCTGGTTAGCTGTGTGGTTGATTTGGATTCTGAGGCATTCATAGACTGATTGTAGGTCAATGTGTCTGTTGATGCCACTTTTTTCAGTGATGTTGTAACTCTGAACGGTCATTAAATAAACTGTTGTTAAGTCAACATTACTGTTGTATCTTTGGATATCGGTCATGGAGCCTATCAGGATTTCGTGCAGCGGAATTCTTACTTCATCGCTTGAGCCTGATCTGAAGCTGCCTTCTCACTGCTGATGACTTGGAGATGTTGGAACCGATGCCTCAACTGCTCATAGGTGGAAAGTTTGCTCCAGACGAAGGACAGGGGCCAAAATGTCAGAGCCCTGGAGAAAAAAAAAACAGACATGCACCCCAATGAAACCAACATTGCTAATGAAGAATTCCCCCCTTCTGAAAACTTCCTTCTCAGAAAGCAACATAGTAGTATACTTTTAGGTGTTGGGCAAAGGCATTCTAAAGGTAGTCCTCAACTTACAACCTTCAGTCCTAGTGGACAACCATTTAAATATGAGCCAGCCGTGTGCTGCAGTTGCCAAAAAAGCCAACACAGTTCTAGGCTGCATAAACAGAGGGATAGAATCAAGATCATGTGAAGAGTTAATACCACTTTATAAGGCCTTGGTAAGGCCACCCTTAGAATCCTGCATCCAGTTTTGGTCACCACGATGTAAAAAAGATGTGGAGACTCTAGAAAGAGTGCAGAGAAGAGCAACAAAGAGGATTAGGGGGCTGGAGGCTAAAACATATGAAGAACGGTTGCAGGAACTGGGTATGTCTAGTTTAATGAAAAGAAGGACTAGGGGGGACATGATAGCAGTCTTCCAATATCTCAGGGGCTGCCCCAAAGAAGAGGGAGTCAAGCTATTCTCCAAAGCACCTGAGGGCAGGACAAGAAGCAATGGGTGGAAACTCATCCAGGAGAGAAGCAATTTAGAACTAAGGAGGAATTTCCTGCCAGTTAGAACAATGAATCAGTGGAACAACGTGCCTCCAGAAGTTGTGAATGCTCCAACACTGGAAGTTTTTTAAGACGATGTTGGATAACCATTTGTCTGAAGTGGTGTAGGGTTTCCTGCCTAAGCAGGGAGTTGGACTAGATGACCTCCAAGGTCCCTTCCAACTCTGTTATTCTACTCTATTTTAAGATTTAACGACCGCTCAAAGTTACAGCGGCACTGAAAAAACTGACTAAGGAGTGTTTTTCACACTTACAAACGTTGCAGCATCCTTGTGATCACGTGATCCAAGTCCAGAAGCTTTGCAACTGGTTCATCCTTATGACGGTCACAGTGCCCCAGGGTCGCGCAGCCACTTTTTGTGACTTTCTCACAAGCAGAGTCAGTGGGGAAGCCGGATTCACATTAACAACCGGGTTACTAATTTAACAAATGCAGTGACTCGCTTAACAACTGTGGTGAAAAAGTTCGTAAAAATGGGCCAAAGCTCATTGAACAAATGTCTCCCTTAGCAGCAAAAATCTGGGCCTTGATTGGGGTCATAAGTCGAGGATTGCCTGTAGCTGACGGTAACAAATGAATGCCTATATCAAAACTTTACTCCCTGATATCCTAGATTTCCACAGGGCTGGGAATTTTGCCCTGGAAGGGTGATTAAAATATGTCATTGCTCACTTAGACAATAAACTGGCATAGTTCCGATAGTTCAATTCCATATGACATTTCAGAATTAATGATGCACTTTTAGAGGCATTGTGGTGTCATCTCCTGAAGGCTAATTACAAGGGGTTATTTCCTCCCAATGCCTTCTAATAAATTATGTCCACAAGTGTGATAAAGAGCAACTGCTGGAGCTAAAAAAAAATCAGCGCTTGGAAGTGACAAGGACAGTCTCTTCATTAACACGTTTTCAAAGATCGAGCATTTAATATCTGGAGAGGAGATGCAAGATAAAACGTCCCTAACATCAAATTACACAAGAGAGATACAAAACAGTTAGAAGATGCACTTGCTCCCAAGAACCGAATGGATTGCTGCAGGATATGCAGTATATTTGCAATAAATAAACGTGTAAGCTTTACATGCAAAAGTACCACTGTTCAATCCACCCTCCATCTTCTTCAATCCAATTTCCAAGAACAAGAATCACAACAGTTCCGAAGTCTAGATATTGCCACTGAGATTTAGATTTGGGATTTAGTGTAGAAAAGAGCAACGAAGATGATTAGGGGGCTGGAAGGTAAAACATATGAAGAACGGTTGCAGGAATTGAGTATGTCTGGTCTAGGACTAGACTAGACTAGACTAGACTAGACTAGACTAGACTAGACTAGACTAGACTAGACTAGACTAGACATAGGGGTCTGCAACCTTAAAGAGCCATTTTGTCCAATTTCCCACAGAAAAAAGAAACCACCGGGAGCCACAAAACCCTTCCCGTGCCTGACTATTTCTTAAGCGGCCACAAAACTAGCATATGTAGTTGAATCAAATGTTCTGTTTTCTTCCGAAACTTTTCTTTTCTTGGACTTATCCATGGTTGGCCTACCGGGGGTTGAAAAGCTCAATAAATTGCGTCCCAACGGGTGTCACACATTGGCAGTTGTGATGCATATTCTGAGTGACAAGGAGCCGCAGCAGAGGGGTGAAAGAGCCACATGCAGCTCCAGAGCCGCAGGTTGCTGACCCCTGTTCTAGTCCAACCCCCTGCTTAAGTCAGGAAACCCTATACCATTTTAGACAAAACGGTTATCCAATTGTCTCACTACATGATGGCAATGTTCCAATATTTGAGGGGCTGCCCCAAAGAAGAGGGGGTCAAGCTATTTTCCAAAGCATCAGAAGGCAAGAGAAGAAGCAATGGGTGGAAATCAATCAAAGAGAGATCCAACCTAGAACTAAGGAGAAATTTCGTGACACTGAGAACAATTGACCAGTGAAACAACTTGCCTACAGAGGTTGTGGATGATCCATCAATCCAGGCTTTTAAGAAGAGACTGGACAGCTACTTGCCTGGAATGATATATGGTCTCCTGCTTAGGCAGAGGGTTGGACTAGAAGACCTCCATGGTCCCTTCCAACTCTGTTATTCTGTTATCTCTTTTGTTACTATATTATCTATCATTTAGTCTACAAAGCCAGAAGTCTCCAGATCAGGGATCTCCAACCTTGGCAACTTTAAGGTTTGTCTTAAAGTCAGGATAACCACTCTCTCGAATTTCCACTCTCTCGAGAGCAATACAGATTTAGTCCGGCAAGATGCTGTCTATTGGGTGTAACCAAATAAAGAACTGAATTCTGGCTGAATTTCTCTTTGTTGTTCTTGGGCTTAGCCTGACAAATAACAACAAATAAGGGCCTGGTGGCTCAGCTGACTAAAAGCATTGTGATTTAACACAAACTGTCTGCAATTACTGTAAGTTCAAATCTCACCTGGCTCAAGGTTGACTCAGCCTTCCATCCTTTCTAAGGTAGGTCAAATGAGGACCCAGTTTGTGGGGGCAATAAGATGACTTTGTATAAATATACAAAAGTATGAAGGCTATTGCTTAACGCATTGTAAGCCGCCCTGAGTCTCCGGAGAAGGGCGGCATATAAATCAAATTAAAAAAACAACAACAACAATTTCCTGACTTGTTCGACACAGGACTTTGAAACATTCTCAGATATAGTAACATGTTTGCAAATTCTAATGTGATATTTCCTCTGGCTCATTGTTGGCCTACAGGGCCTGACTTTTGATACACCTTATGTACCTAAGGAATGTATCCCCCCAAAAAAAGGGGGGGACGCGGTGGCCCAGTGGGTAAGATGCTGAGCTTGTCGATCGAAAGGTCGGCAGTTCAGCAGTTTGAATCCCTGGTGCTGTGTAACGAGTGGGTGAGCTCCCGTTACTTGTCCCAGCTTCTGCCAACCTAGCAGTTCGAAAGCAGGTAAAAAATGCACGTAGAAAAATAGGGACCCCCTTTGGTGGGAAGGGAACAGCGTTCTGTGCGCCTTGGGCGTTGAGTCATGCTGGCCACATGACCACGGAGACGTCTTCGGATAGCGCTAGCTCTTCAGCTTTGAAACGGAAATGAGCACCGCCCCCTAGAGTCGGGAATGACTAGCACGTATGTGCGAAGGGAACCTTTACCTTTAATGTACATATATGTACATACACAGTACATATACGTACATATTACAGACAAGTATCTACTTCATGCCACTTGAAGATATGGTAATAATGAAGCAGCAGGAAGCTGACGGGTAAAATGGGCCACAGTGAATAGACATGATCCTTCAAATGTGGGCATTATCTAGCTACCAAGTACAACCTCCCCAGACAGAATCCCTTGGAAATTGGCGGAAGGAATAAAAAGCAAGTTAATTTTGAGGAATGGTTGCTTATGCGCAATGCGTGACCTCAAGTTCATGTGGCTTGCATTTCCCTCTTCAGCTTGATGGGATTTCATTTCCTCTTATTATTCTATTTATGGGTTAGAATACGAGCGTTCCAAACGCAAAGGCAGGATATACAGTAAATTAACACAGGCTGAAATGGCTCCATATTCCATTGAACTTGACACACGCTGCTTATATAAAATATACCCGCTCCAGATTATAGCTGTAGTGACTATTTTTTTTTTCCTGTTCAGTTTGTCAGGATCATTCAGTTTTTAATCTCCCTGTCCCAGGCTTTGCTACTAGGCAAGGAGCAGTGAAGGAATGTAATGGATCAGATAATATTTTCAGGGTTTTATTTATGGTATGCTTCCAGCTTATGAATCAGCAAAAAGCAAGCAAGAAACTATTTAAAAAAAATACAACAACTAGCATTTGTTGGAACATTTGTTTCTTTGAATGGCTAATTCCAATTTCTAGAGATGTCAACTATTTTTTTATGAGAGTATATATCAATCCTATATTAATGGGTGAAAGGCTGCAGTACGGAGTCAGAAAACTCTCTATAAGGTTGGAATAATTATTTTGGCTTAGACTTAGTCAGCCGGTTCTAATTTTAATCTGGTTTGCTGAACCGGTAGTTGCAACGACTGGCTGATGCCCCCCACCCTTCCCTCCCAGGGGTCTCCATGCAGCACATTTTGGATGCCAGGTAAATCCAGGGCCCGCGTGGAAGATCTGGGAGCGTGAAAAATGGGCCTACTGGAACTTCCGGAAGTCTGGAAAGGGGCCCATTTCTGGCCTCCAGAGGGCCTCCGGGGCCTAGGGGAGGTTGTTTTCACCCTCCCAGAGGCTCGAGGAAAGCCTTTGGAGCCTGGGGAGGGCAAAAAATGAGCCTACCGCAAGTACCCAAAGTCCGAAAACAGGCCCGTTTCTGGCCTCCAGAGGACCTCCGGAGCCCGGGGGAGACCGTTTTCACCCTCCTGGAGACTCGAGGAAAACCTCCAGAGTCTGGGGAGGGTGAAAACGGCCCCACCCATTGGTGCAGGAGGCCGAGTAGGCCACGCCCACCATGGCTATGTCCACCCAGCAACCGGACAGAGAACCGGTGGGGAAAATTTCTGAATCCCACCCCTGCTTAGACTGTCAGAAAAATGACAAGCCTTTCTCTTTAATAAAGCACTACCATGGTTTTCTAGAGCTAATACTTGTATTACTTTGTCGACTTTCTGTAGAACTGTATGAGATTTTCCCATTCAAGGATTGCTAAGTGAGCATTACCTGTGTCTTCTTAGGAACTCATCATTTCATATTTTTAAGTGTTGAATGAATTTGAACAAATTAACTACAAACTCATTCCCCAAATGGAGACCACTATGTACCTAAAATGCACAATCCAGAGGATTTAGACTTTAGAGAGCTTGAGGGATTTCAGAAATATAACAAAATTTCTACACAAGTAACCATAAAGAGAGAAATGGGCTCGAACGTGAATTAACAAGAATTCTGATAAACATAGGAAAGAACGCAAATCGAATAAAAAAAATGCTGGAAAACAAAGCAGTTCCCAGTTAGGACGTTGAGTGTAACATCCTGTTGCAGATTTTGTCTATCCGAAAATAGCTTTATGGTGTGATTGCTCATATCCCTGTATAATTATGTTTATCCTACCATGCTCATTTTAAGCAATTTCTGATCCACAAGATGAATGTAAGATTAGCAATGCAACGCTATCATGTTTGATGACACTTATAAAAAAATGTTAAAGGACGAATGGTTTAAAACATGACTTTGGAGAAGCCAGACTGCTCTCTCCCGTCAATTGTTCCAGAGTTTATATTTGTCTGCGGTGAAAGGAATGTATTGAATGATTTCACGATTCTTCTCACCCTATTTCTTATAAATAATACATTTCTTATTGCTTATATATTTAATTATCCCGCGATTCTCCTCCTCCTCCTCCTAGCCTGACTAGGTGGCTCAGTGGCTAAGACGCTGAGCTCGTCGATCAGAAAGGTCAGCAGTTCGGCGGTTTGAATCCCTAGTACAGTTCTCCTGCGTGAGCAGAGGGCTGGACTAGATGACCCCCAAGGTCCCTTCCAACTCTGTTACTGTTACCTTGATACTTTTGGTCGAACTTTCCTGTGTAAAGAGCCCCCCACACTGCCAGGCTTCTAAAAATAAAGTTTACGAGCAGTTTTTTGCACCTTTCACAATTTGTGTTATCTTTTCTTCAGCACCATGCCCAAAGAACGAGCGGCACAGTGACATCCTTTTAATGCACACCCTGATAGTTTTCTTTGCCACAAGACACGTCTGTGCATGCTCAGGAGGGAAGGAGCTTGGATAGCTCAGCAGACTAAAGCCTATTATTAACATTGAGCTGTCTGCAATTCCTATAAGTTCGAATCTCACCCGGCTCAGGGTTGACTCAGCCTTCCATCCTTTCTAAGGTAGGTCAATTGAGGACCCAGTTTGTGGGGACAATAAGCTGACTTTGTATAAAATATACAAAAGTATGAAGGCTATTGCTTAATGCATTGTAAGCCGCCCTAAGTCTCCAGAGAAGGGCGGCATATAAATCTTAAAAAAAGATCGCGAGTAAACGCACTGTCCCAAAAGTGCTTTTTTCAAGAGGCAACTGGGCTTTCTGGTTTTTTTTCTCTGAAGACGTTTTGCTTCTCATCCAAGAAGCTTCTTCAGCCTCTTGAAAAACGCACCTTTGGGACAACCATGACCTGGATGACTGAGAATCTCCATCGATGAGTAAAACTGGCGCTTTTAAAAAGATTAAAGTAATCCTTTCTAACCAAGAGATGGCGCTAAAGAGCAACCGAAGAACCCTCTTCTCTCTTCCTTAAATGTACAATGAAGATAACCGCCTCTCTTCACATCCTTATCACTCTTTGTAGCCTGCATGATAAAACTTAACACGTTCCTCCTCCCTCCCCCCCCTCTCCCCGCGGTTGGTTCCATCGTGTCTGATTCTGGGAGATTGCCAGGACAAGTTTTTAGGTTTTTGGATTTTTAGTTAAGAAAGCCAAAATTGGTTTAATCTTGTTTTAAATGGGTTTTAAATATTGTAGGTATTTATTGTTTTTTATTATGGCTGTACACTGCCCTGAGTCCCTTGGGAGAAGGGCGGATATAAATTTAATCACTCAATCAATCAATCAATCAATTAATCAAATCAACTCCCTGCAGTTTTCTTGGCCAGGCTTTTCAGAAGTGGCTTGCCGTTCATTAAGTGAATCCGGCCTCCCCTCCACTGACTTTGCTTTTCGGAAGCTGGCTGGGAAAGTCGCAAGGGCCATCACATGACACTGCAGCACACCACGTAAACGCACACCAGCTGCCCAAATTTTGATTATGTGACCGGGGAGAATTCTGTGATGGTTGTAAGTCCGAATCGTAAGTCAGTTTTTTTTCCAGTGTTTTGTAACTGGTCGCTAAACAAATGATTGTAAGTCAAGGACTCCCTGTAACGTGGGCTGGTTTGGCATTTTTGGCTATGCTAGATTTGAATAGCAGTCTTCCAGCATTTGAGGGGCTGCCACAAAGAAGAGGGGTCGACTTATTCTCCAAAGCAGGACAAGAAACAATGGATGGAAACTAAGTTTGTGGCCGCGCGGGTGGTGATGGGAGCAACGTGGCGCTCCCATGTAACTCCACTCCTGCGTGAGCTGTACTGGCTTCCAGTGGTCTTCCGGGTGCCTTTCAAGGTTTTGGTTACTATCTTCAAAGCGCTCCATGGCTTAGGACCAGGGTATCTTCGGGACCGCCTTCTGCTAACAGTAGCTTCTCACCGTCCAGCCCGTTCCCACAGAGAGGGGCTCCTCAGGGTGCCATCAGCCAAACAGTGTCAACTGGCGGTCCCCAGGGGGAGAGCCTTCTCTGTGGGGGCACCAGCCATCTGGAACGAGCTCCCCCCTGAGATAAGGACGATACAGGACCTACGTACCTTCCGCCGTGCTTTAAAAACATTCCTATTTCATCAGGCTGGTCTGGCTTAAACCTCCCCTTTATAATGGGTTTTTAAATGTTTATATGATTGGATTTTAAATTTTTCAGCCTAATCATTTAATTTATCTTAACTATTTTTAAATTTTGTATGTTCTGTATTTTATTTGGCTGTTCACCACCCTGAGTCCCTTCGGGGAGTAGGGCGGTATATAAATTTGATAAAATAAAATAAATAAATAAATAAAGTAAGGAAAGAAGCAACCTGGAATTAAGGAGAAACGTCCTAACAGTGAGGACAATCAACCAGAGGAACAGAAGTTGCCTTCAGAAGTTGTGGGTGCCTCATCACTGGAAGTTTTTAAGAAGAGACTGGACAGCCGCATGTCTCAAGTCGTATAGGTTCTCCTGCTTGAACAAGGGGTTGGACTAGAAGACCTCCAAGGTCCCTTCCAGCTCTGTTCTGATTGAACAATTGAATTCCCCTCTTCCTAGGGCTCAGAGAAAGCGACCAGCCAAAGATCAGATAGATGTTTCATGCCAAAGACAGGGCTAGAACTGATGGCCTCCCAGTTTCTAGGGTGATCCCCCTAAACACGTCAAACTGATGTTCAAAATATATAGCATTTGAAATATAAACTGACCTCCATTTGTAAGTGCTCGTTCTTCTCATATTATTGGCAAAGCTCAATTACTTCTCATAGAAAAACTGGTAAGATGCAGCTTTGATTACAGAACGAAGGTATCTTGTGTAGACAACACAGAACGGCAACTTCAACCACTTTAAAATGTGTGGACCTCACCTTCAACATGCTAACTGGGGAATTCTGAGAGTTGAAGTCCACGCCTTTAAACTTGACTGGGGAATTCTGGGAGCGCAGGGAGAATGCTGGTTAGGGAATTCTGGGAGTTGAAGTCCACACCTTTAAAGCTGGCTGGGGAATTCTGGGAGTTGAAGTCCACACGTTTAAAGTTGATTCGGGTATTCTGGGAGCGCAGGGAGAATGCTGGTTAGGGAATTCTGGGAATTGAAGTCCACACCTTTAAAGCTGGCTGGGGAATTCTGGGAGTTGAAGTCCACACGTTTAAAGTTGATTCGGGTATTCTGGGAGCGCAGGGAGAATGCTGGTTAGGGAATTCTGGGAATTGAAGTCCACACAGTTTGTCTATCGTAGTATGTTTTCCTGACTTCATCTCAGGAAAAAGACCACTAGTTCTCATCACGCATTAGATTAGAATATGGTCCAAGATTCCCTGTGTGGCAGCAAGAATCCTGAAGACGTGAACAGCATTCAGCCTGTCTCTTTAGCCGTTCAACAATCCAACTTTCCACAAATGCTTCATGAATAACCATTGATTAGCTCAATAAGCTCAAACCAGGCTGATGTTAATCATCTGTATGCTCAAGGTGATTTTTATCAGGTTCGCCTGATACGCCAGTTGCGTCCCTTTCTAGATCGGGACTCCCTACGCACAGTCACCCATGCTCTCGTGACTTCCCGCCTGGACTACTGCAACGCTCTCTACATGGGGCTCCCCTTGAGGTGCACCCGGAGGCTCCAACTGGTCCAGAATGCGGCCGCGCGGGGAATTATGGGAGCAACGTGGCGCTCCCACGTGACACCTCTTCTGCGCGAGCTGCACTGGCTCCTGGTGGTCTTCCGGGTGTGCTTCAAGGTGTTGGTGACCACCTTTAAAGTGCTCCATGGCTTAGGACCTGGGTATTTGCGGGACCGCCTTCTGCCGCCAATAGCCTCCCACCAGCCAGTACGCTCGCACAGAGAGGGCCTCCTCTGGGTGCCGTCGGCCAGACAGTGTCGGCTGGCGACCCCCAGGGGGAGAACCTTCTCTGTGGCGGCGCCCGCCCTATGGAATGACCTACCCCCGGAGATACGCAGGATTCCAGATCTCTGGACCTTTCGTCGGGCCCTTAAAACCCATTTATTCCATCTAGCTAGTCTAGCTTGATCCCATCCTCCGTTTTTAAATTTGAAATTGATTTTAAATTGGGTTGTTTTAATTCTTGGCCGAATAATATTTAATAATTTTTAATTGTTTTTAACTTTTGTATACCATGTTTTATTCTGGCTGTTCACCGCCCTGAGTCCGCAAGGAGAAGGGCGGTTTATAAATTGAAATAATAAATAAATAATAAATAATAAGGACTGAAGTTTGTCCGAAGGCCTTCAGTTCCCCCACAGGCATTTCAAATACATGTGAAAGCTAATAGGCTGCTACTTCCAACAGATAGTATGAATACCTTAGCTGTAATCTTTTACGACAGTATTACTCAGTTGGAAACCTGCCTATGGTTTCTGTTTTCGTAGCCCGAGGCTGCGCTTGCTAAGGTTTTGAATGGCTGAGAAGCTGCTATCCACATGGAATTAAATCAAACTGCCCTTTGCCAGCTTGGAAACAAAACTTCAATTTCCTTTTCCCTCTTGGCAGTACAACCAGATCCCCTCCGACGGCCTACTCCGCTCTGAAGTATAAAAAGCTTTTTGATTTCACACACCCACTCAGAATTACAGGTGGGAGGTTTGAATTTTGGGGGTCTACCAGGAGGATTTAGCGTGGATGGAAAATTGGCAACACAGGGCCTTGAAGCTGCTAAATTACCACTTCTGAGTCAACAGAAGTTGACTTCTGAGAGCCTGTGGGTCTAGTGGTGAAGGCACTAGGCTACAAGCTACGAGACAGTGAATTCTAGTCCTGCCTTAGGCATGAAAGCTGGTTAGGTGACTTTGGGTCAATCACTAGGAGACAGTGAGTTCTAGTTCTGCTTTAGGCATGAAAACTGGTTAGGTGACTTTGGGTCAACCAGTAGGAGACAGTGAATTCTAGTCCCGTTTTAGGTATGAAAACTGGCTGGGTGACTTTGGGTCAACCACTAGGAGACAGTGACTTCTAGTCCTGTCTTAGGCATGAAAGCTGGCTAGGTGACTTTGGATCAATCACTAGGAGACAGTGAATTCTAGTCCTGTCTTAGGCATGAAAGCTGGCTGGGTGATTTTGGATCAACCACTAGGAGACAGTGAATTCTAGTCCTGTCTTAGGCATGAAAGCTGGCTAGGTGATTTTGGGTCAACCACTAGGAGACAATGAATTCTAGTCCTGTCTTAGGCATGAAAGCTGGCTGGGTGACTTTGGGCCAATCACTCTTTCTCAGCCCAAATCACCTCACAGGGTTGTTGTGGGGGAATTAGGAGGCAGGGAGGAGTTTTTGTGTATTCGCCACCTTGAGTTATTTATAAAAATAATAAAGGTGGGATATAAACAAACAAACAATCCATTTTATTGCAAAAGTCTATTTCGCACCTGGGATTTCTGTCCTCCAGGAAAGAAGCGATCAGACATGATTTGAAGAACACTGTTTTAAGTCACCCATTAATACGAAAGAATTGAGAATTAGGTCGGTGACAAGATCTATCTCTTTGTTTTCCTTTCACACATTTGCTACTAGAAACACCGATGTTTCAACAGCAAGCAAATAGGTAGAGTGTACTCCCTTCTACTAAAGGTGAGCTCTCTGTCGTTCCCAATTCCCTTCCCCCACCCCCACCCCCATTCCCTTCCCCCACCCCCACCCCCACCCCCATTCATCTTTTTATTTTTTGGGAAAAATTTCTGACGTTACAGAACTTAAACTGAAATATATTAATTCCACTCTTGCCTTTCATGATGTAACAGAAAAACGTCACGAGCCAAGAAAAGGGGAAGAAGCTTAAACTAAAATACGAACCAGCATTTTAACAGCTGAACAAGAGAAAAGGAATTAAAATGCAGCAATTTTAAAAAAAAATCGTGAATGGATGGATGGGTAAACCATGTAGAACTGAAAATTTACAAACTAACCTGTTTCCCTGAAAATAAGACCCAGCCGGAAAATAAATCCTAGCATGATATTTCAGGATGCTCGTAATATAAACCCTACCCCCCAAAATAAGCCCCAGTTAAGATTGTCAGCCAGATGGGGGCATTTAGTACTGTGTTTCTCCCCAAAATAAGACCTAACCAGAAAATAAGACCTAATGTGTCTTTTGGAGCAAAAATTAATATAAGACCAGGTCTTATTTTGGGGGAAACATGGTAGTTAAAACCTGGAATTGCTGACTGCTCAAAAACTAGTTCCCGATTTTTGAATCCTATGATTTCTTATCCTTTCTTCCCATTCAACCAGTGGTGAAATCCAAATTTTTTTAGTACCAGTTCTGTGGGTGTGGCTTGGTGGGCATGATGTGGCTTGGTGGGTGTGGCAGGGGGAAGGATACTGCAAAACCTCCATTCCCACCCCACTCCTGGGGGAAAGATACTGCAAAATATAAAAAGCCTGGTAGCTCAGCAGACTAAAAGCATTGTGATTAACACCAGCTGTCTGCAATTACTGTAAGTTCGAATCTCACCAGGCTCAAGGTTGACTCAGCCTTCCATTCTTTCTAAGGTAGGTAAATTGAGGACCCAGTTTGTGGGGGCAATAAGCTGACTTTGTCTAAAATATACAAAAGTATGAAGGCTATTGCTTAACACATTGTAAGCTGCCCTGAGTCTCCAGAGAAGGGCGGCATATAAATCAAATTTTAAAAAAAAATCCCCATTCCCTCCCCACGCCTGGGGGAAGGATATTGCAAAATCTCCATTCCCACCCCACTCTGGGGCCAGCCAGAGATGGTATTTGCCAGTTCTCCGAACTACTCAAAATTTCCGGTACCGGTTCTCCAGAACCTGTCAGAACCTGTTGGATTTCACCCCTGCGTTCAACCCACCTACCTGCTTTTACAGATGCCAGCTACGAAGGAAAGGAGGAGCGTTATCAGCACACATGCAGGGACTGACACCTGTTTCAATAGTTCTACGATAATGCTGGCCTCCACCCCTTCAGACTGCCAGTGGGTGAGCCTGATGGGTCCCTCGTCATACCGGTCCTTCATGAATAGCAATTTGCTTTTTGCCACAGTGTCAAACATGGCAGCTAGCTTGGAAGCATCGGCTGCCTTCTGATCGGAAGCAACCCCGTGATTGTTAGGAGGGTGAAGCTGCGATAACATCACTTTACGCTGGTCGTAATAGATCACGATGATTTCTTCCATGACACAGTTGCTGCTGCTACTGCTGGATTCCTTCCAGGTAGCCAAACAATTCCAAAACTTGCTGTCTTTCCTCCTGCCGAGTTGGATCCAGGGTCCCTGGGAAAAAATGGTGCCCAGATCTTCCAGGAACCTTTGCAAACTCTGCTTTTCTTGGCTGTTGGTCCAAGAACCCAATACGGACAGTTGGACTTGGGTGGAGTGTTGCATTTTGGAGAGATACTGCTTCACCTGACCCGGGATCAAAGGGAAATGGATCACAGCCAGGATAACAATGGAGTTCTGTTCTGGAATCCACCGTCCAATCAGAAGGCCACTTTCGGCTGAAGCGCAGCAAAGAGGGAAAAAGACTTTAAACGCCATGATGTGGAAATCTGAAACGTATAAGGGAATGGGGGGAAAAAAGGAAATAAACAAGTGCTTTCGAATTTGTACACTGGAGCAAATTAAAAAGAGTTTAAGCCTTCCACTAATGGAAGCACTTTTGTTGCTGTTGCTATGGACAGTATGTGACAGGAGAACAGCTGGATTATTCAAAACCTGGGAGGATTAGGAAAGATCAAAAGAAAACAATCCTAAAGTCTTATCGAGGACAGCTGAAAGATTTGGCATGCGTAGCTAGAAGACACAGTAACAACTCCAAAAATATAAATGGCCAACACGCAGAAGTTGGGGCAGAGTTTTTGATTGCTCCGAAGCTCAAAATTCTGTCTGAAAAATTAAGAGAATATGCCTAAGTATGGGATTGGACTAGAAGATCTTCAAGATCCCTTCCAACTAAACTAGTCTTTTCTATTCTATTCTATTCTATTCTATTCTATTCTATTCTATTCTATTCTAGTCTAGTCTAGTCTAGTCTAGTCTAGTCTAGTCTAGTCTAGTCTAGTCTAGTCTAGTCTTTCTTATTCTATTCCTATTCCTTTTTGTTCTGCTCTGCTCTGTTCTACTCTGTTCTGTTCTGTTTTTTATCTACTCTACTCTACTCTACTCTACTCTACTCTACTCTACTCTACTCTACTCTACTCTACTCTATTCTACTCTACTCTATTCTTATTCTATTCTATTCCTATTCCGTTCTACTCTATTCTATTCTAGTCTACTCTGTTCTGTTCTGTTTTTTTATCTATTTTACTCCACTCCACTCCACTCCACTCCACCTATTCTATTCTATTCTATTCTATTCTATTCTATTCTATTCTATTCTATTCTATTCTATTCTATTCTATTCTATTCTAATTCTAATTAATTCTAATTCTAATTCTAATTCTAATTCTAATTCTAATTCTATTTTCTATTCCTATTCCTATTCCTATTCCTATTCCTATTCCTATTCCTATTCCTATTCCTATTACTATTACTATTACTATTACTATTACTATTACTATTCCATTCTGAAACTTTCTAAGAAAAAGAGCTCATTGAATGTGAAATACATTGCTGCCTGCCCAGGTGGACTCTTTTGTACTAGGTACGAGTAGTCCTCAACTTACAGTTCATTTAGCAACCATTCAAAGTTACAACGGCACTGAAAAAAGTGACTTATGACCAATTTTCACACTTAACGACCGTTGCAGCACCCCCCTGGGTCACATGATCAAAAATCGGCAATTGGTTCATGTTTATGATGGTTGCAATGTCCCCGTGTCATGTCATCCCCTCTGGCGAGTAGCGAAGCCAACAGGAAAATCAGATTCACTTAACAACCATGTTATTAACTTAGCTACTGCCGAGATTCCCTTAACAACTGTGGCAAGAAAAGGTGCAAAATAGGACAAAGTTCACGTAACCACTGTCTCGCTTAGCAACAGAAATTTCGGGCTCAATGGCAGTCGTAAGTCGAGAGCTACCTGTAGTCGAACATAGAGGAAATGTGAGAGCCGGATTGAGGTAGTCGATTACAGTCCTGGATTAGAAACCAGGAGGCTGTGAGTTCGAGTCCTTCCTTAGAAAAACCAGCCAGTGATTCTGGGTCAGCCCCTCACTCTCTCTCAAATTCCAACCTACTTTACAGCAGTGGTGGGCTGCTACTGGTTCTCCCCGCTTCTTGCAAACCGATAGTGGAAATTTTGAATAGTTCGGAGAACCAGTAAATACCACCTCTGCCTGGCTCCGCCCCCAATCTATTCTCTGCCTCCCGAGTCCCAGCTGATCGGCTAAAAGGAAAAAAATTAGGGCTCACTTGACAAAGAAGAGGGAAAAAAAAATCAAGACACCGTAGCTTTAAATTGAGAAGCCAAGAAGCCTCCCAACTGATTGGTTAGAACCGATCTGCTCCTTGTAAACCACTCAGTGGTGGTAGATTGGCAATTGAGGCCAAATTGCCTGAAAGCGGTTTCTGATGCTCTCGGTAGAGGCAGAGCAGCAAAAAACAGTTTAAACTCTTGCCGCAGCACTTCAAAGGGCCGCCCTACAGCTGATCAGCAGTAAAAGGCAGTGTGGTGGTAGACCTGAACACTCCAAAAACAAATGGGTAGACCGGTACGGTTCTGCAAGCAGTTAAAAGCATGGTAGACCAGTACGTCTGCTAAATCCTAAAGCATTGTTTGTCACATGACCATCAAACCACACCCACAAAATAAGCCACGCCCACAGAACCAGTAGTAAAAATTTTTAGAACCTAGTCCTGCTTTACAGGGTTATTTTGTGAGAAAAAGAGGAGATGGGAACATTATGTATGTTTTCTTGAGTTGTACAACGATGGAATATAAATATAACAGAATAAATATGTTAGACAACCATCTCTCAGATAATCGCTTATTACAGGACAAAGGGGAGCCAAAGGGTCTCCAATTGTTATTATTTTCCAACTTTGAAATGTGGATAAAGTGGCATTTCTTTGTACAGCTGCCACGGGGACAATTAAGTTAATTAATCAGATGATTAAACTAACAAGCACAAGGACTGCCACGGCAGATGAGATTAATGAATCGGCTCAAAAGCCGGTTGCAATTTAATAGTTCAGAAAATGGGATTCTCTTGAAAGAGAGAACTGGGTGGTCTAATTAAAAGCAAGCATTTCATCGGAGATATTAAGTCAAATGCTGGGTTTTTTTATTCCAAAGGCATTTAAAGTCACGATGCTGATGCCACCCTCAGAAACAAGAAATACAGGACTCCTTTCTAAACCGCAGCACACGTGGGGGGTTACGTACCCGCATTTTTGCAGTAAAAAAAAAAAAAAATAAAGTTCTTAATGGGAAGTTTCTATAGAGAGCCCGGCTGGAGTACCCAGCATTTAATCGTAGAAGGCTCCAATGTCTTTAGCAATAGCCTGGCTGCCCTCCACCCCAAAAAATTAGTACCTTAAGCTCTTCCATTATCACCAGATTAATTTCACCAGTACAATCCTACAGAGAAGGCACAAGGCAACAGTTATAAAAGTTCTCAAGCCAGCTTTTGTACTTGACCAGTTACTGTACTTTTTTAGCAGCCATCCAGTATTTTCTGAATTCCTTCTGCTTTCTTCTTGCTGGGGGATTCTGGTGAGATCCAGCAGCCGGAAAATAGAGACTATTTAGCCGTAACAAGGTCGCGTTGCCTGGGGTGTCCCACGAGGAGGCCAGTCTACATGGCACCCGCTACATGACACAGGCTTAGCCACCCCATGAGTAACTGCTCATACATAATTTAATTTTATACGTAAGTGTATCCATCACCTGTGCTGTGCGTTTCTTTTAAAAAAGCAATTCAACTGCTCCGATGTTTTATATTTTGACAGATATTTCATATGCGGTTCTTTTTTGCGAATTTTTTTTTGGTATCTATGCTATGTTGTGACACCATACAAAATAAATAATAAATAAATAATACGTGATCAAACCGGTCAGTCCTAGAGGAGATCAACCTTGATGGCTCTTTAGAAGAGGAAACCCAAATGCTTTGGCCATCTAATGAGAAGGAAGGACTCCCTGGAGAAGCGCCGAATGCTGGGAACGATGGAGGGCGAAAGAAGAAGGGGATGGCAGAGAACGAGGTGGCTGGATGGAGTCACTGAAGCAGCAGGCATGAGCTTAAATGGACTCCAGAGGATGGTAGAGGACAGGAAGGCCTGGAGGAACATTGTGCATGGGGTTGTGATGGGTTGGACACAACTTCGCAACTAACAACAACAAAATAAGCAAGCAGCAACCCAACACCAGCGTGCTTAGCAAATAACATTGGTCCCACCACTTACCTCCCTTCTAACAAAAGATTTGCCTTTTAGGTTCCTGCATCAGAAGAATAAGGAGAGAGAAGAAGTTAAAAAAAACAACAAGCTAGCAATTTTCCCTGTGGCATGTAGGAGGTTTTACGAAGGACTGTAAGATTTCCTAGGTGGAAGGCATGAAAGAGGGATAAGTATCACCTTATCTGAATTCTCTGCCCCAATCATTCACTCTGTTTTCACTCTAAAATCCAAGGTGACATCAAAGCACGTGACCTTGGAACGGACAAATTCTTATCTTTTTAAATAACTTAAATATCAAAACATAAACATTACAGTCCATAAGATCAGTTTACAGTATCCAGCCGTCTGCTGTCCTTCAGCACTATTCCAAGGTTGTCATGCAGAAAAAGAAAAAAAAAACACCACCAACCCTTGGGCTGTTTTTATAGGTCCAATCAGCATAATGGAAATGTTGGTTTTTACAGCAGGTAGATTGGAAATCATATATGCAGAAAAGGAAGGAAGTTGTTGCTGACTTCCTTTCTGTTAAAATAAAAGTACAGCTGATCTCTGACATTTTGCCCTGGAAAAGGGATAATTCATTTGCCTTGAAAATGCCTTGACTTATCCAGGGGACAAAGAAAGAAATATCAGCCTATCAAATGGCGTTGCAGGAGGCAGTGTCTGTTTATGGATGAATTCCCAGTCTCTTGAGGCAGAAAGGAGGTGTCTGGTTGATACACGGTCTTTACCAAGTATGTAGAGTTTATAAGAAGAGAAGGACTACAGTTTCTGGGACGGGGCTATTTCCTCTTCAGCCCCATTCACTTAGGAATATGGGGCAGCTGTCAGTGTGGGTAAATGTTGGAGAGTCAATTGATCTCCAGGCTCAGGAGAAAGGAACTGGAATAAGAGTCACTGTGTGGTAACACTCCCACCAGCAAATTTTAGGAGTAGCAAGCATTGAAAACACCTTAGACATACCATTGCTTAGCTGAAGAGATCAACTGCCAGGAAAATAAGACATTGGGGGAGATGAGACCAAGCTGGCAGGAATAGCCAACACTCCAGAAGATAGGCTTAAGATACAGAAGGATCTTGACAGACTTGAATATTGGGCGCTATCTAACAAAATGAAATTCAATGGTGAAAAAAAGTAAGGTTCTACATTTAGGCAACAAAAACAAAATGCACAGGTACAATATATGTGGTACCTTGCTCAATAGTAGTAACTGTGAGAGGGAGTCCTAGTGGACAACCATTTAAATATGAGCCAGCCCTGTGCAGCAACTGCCAAAAAAGCCAACACAGTTCTAGGCTGCATAAACAGAGGGATAGAATCAAGATCACTAGAAGTGTTAATACCACTTTATAAGGCCTTGGTAAGGCCACACTTGGAATCCTGCATCCAGTTTTGGTCACCACAATGTAAAAAAGATGTTGAGATTCTAGAAAGAGTGCAGAGAAGAGCAACAAACCTGGTCTTCCCCTAAAGACCCCACCCCAAACAACAACAACAATATCATCATCATCATCTCAAGATCTTGTGGGACTTTAGGATTCAGACTATCAGGCACTTGTCCACAACACACCTGACATAACAATAGTTGAAAAAAAAAAGTATGAATCATTGACATTGCAATACCTGGTGACGCACGGATTGAAGATAAGCAGCAAGAAAAAATTACAAAGTACCAGGACTTGCAAATTAAAGTTGAGTGACTGTGGAAAAAGAAATTGTGTGTTGTCCCAATTGTAATTGGAGCCCTTGGAGCAATACCCAAAGGGCTACCCCGCTATTTAGAAATTCTAAATTTACCGGACTTGAATATTTTGACTCTACAAAAAACCACCTTACTCGGAACAGCTTACATCCTCCGACGAGACCTTAACAGTTGTTAGGTCCTTGGTTAGGACTCGAGTTGCTAAGCTATTAACCAGCCTCACTACAGATTAAATAACAACAACAACAACAACAACAACTTCGCCCAAAGATCCTCCCCAAAGAGCCCACTTCATACACTGAACCAGCCCTAAAGATCTTCTAAAGACTCCAATATCTAAAGACTCTAAAGACTCTAAAATATCTTTTCCAAAGACCCCAGCCCAAAGATCCTCCTCAAAGACTCTATGCCAAGTACTTGCTCCTCAAGAACCCACCCCAAATATCTCCCCCCAAGGATCCTTCCCCCAAAGAACCCATTTCAAATTTCCACCCCAATGATTCCCCACAAACATTGTCCTTCAAGGTCCTAGGCCAGTGATGGCCAACCTTTTTGCCATTGTGTGCCAAAAATGGGGGGAGTGTGGGGGGGTCACTTGCGTGCATGCCCACACCTATAATTCTATGTGTCCCGCCCCCTGCACATGCGTGTGTGACCCCCCCATGCTCCCCCCACTTTTGGCATGTGATGGCAAGGTAAACCCATTTTTGCTCTCCCCAGGCTCCAGAGCCTTTCTAGGAGGCTGGGGAGGGCAAAAATGTCCTTCTCCACACCCCTAGAGGCCCTCTGGAAGCTGAAAACAGCCTTTTTCCTGACTTCCAGTGGGCCCAAAAGGCCCGAAAATCAGCTGGCCAGCGTGCGCATGCACGCCGGAGCTGAGCTTGCGTGCCCACCGATATGGGTATGCGTGCCACTTGTGACACGCGTGCCATAGGTTCGCCATTACGATCCTAGACCTAGGGCAAAGATCCCACCCCAAATATATTTTCCAAAGACTACATGCCAAGGACTGTCTCCTCAAGAGCTCACCCCAAACATCTCCCCACAAAGAAACCCACTTCAAAGATCCACCCCAAAGATTCTCCACAAACATTGTCCTTCAAAGATCCTAGGGCAATAGTATTTTCTAATAGTAATCTCATAATAACAGTGCTTTTCTCTCATAACATCAATACATGTTAATTGTTAATACTAATCAAAATTAATCGAAGTTAATAAGTTACGGTAAACAATCCTAATGGTAAGATTCATTTTTCTCTTACGATTTTTAAACTTCTAACTCCTGTTTCTTTTATTTAACCATTGATAGATCCCATACCTCAAAATGTTCAGTGTCTTCCTTTTCCTTAATTTCAAATGTTAGTTTATTCATTTCTTCACATTCTAAAATATTTGTTATTATCTTTACTATTATCATTACCATGTTGCTTATTACTCAAAAGAACTGTAACCAGAGAACATGCTATCTATATGGATTTTGAATATGTTGCTTTTTTATTTATATTAATAAAAAGGAAAAAAAAGATGCTAGGGCAAAGACCCCACCCCAAAGGTCCTCCCACCAAAGACCCCCAAACACAAGGACTCTCTTCCCCAAGACCCCACCCCAAAAATCTTCTCCCAAATACCCTCCCTCTAAAGACCCCCCACCACCACATTCTGGGCTTAACCCAAAGCAGACCCTTTTGCAATCCACAAAAGCTCCTTCCTCTTATTAGGGACCCTCCCAACAAACAGGTGACCCTCCTCCTTGCCCATCTACTTCCCATCAAGGCCTGTTTCCATGACTCAACTAGGGCAAGGGTCTCCAACCAGGGGTAAAATCCAGCAGGTTCTGACAGGTTCTGGACAACTGGTAGCGGAAATTTTGAGTAGTTCAGAAAACTGGTAACGGAAATTTTGAACACTTCGGAGAACCGGCAAATACCACCTCTGGCTGGTCCCAGACTGGGGTGGGAATGGGGATTTTGCAGTATCCTTCCCCCAGGAGTGGGGAGGGAATGGGGATTTTGCAGTATCCTTCCCCCAGGAGTGGGGTGGGAATAGGGATTTTGCAGTATCCTTCCCCTGGAGTGGGGTGGGAATGGAGATTTTGCAGTATCCTTCCCCTGGAGTGGGGAGGGAATGGGGATTTTGCAGTATCCTTCCCCTGGAGTGGGGTGGAAATGGAGATTTTGCAGTATCCCTCCCCCAGGAGTGGGGTG
The DNA here is from genome assembly GCA_030761175.1 of Masticophis lateralis. Classification (NCBI taxonomy): domain Eukaryota; kingdom Metazoa; phylum Chordata; class Lepidosauria; order Squamata; family Colubridae; genus Masticophis; species Masticophis lateralis. The sequence continues at coordinate 11,203,119 of JAUDYJ010000013.1, forward strand.
GGAATGGAGATTTTGCAGTATCCTTCCCCCAGGAGTGGGGAGGGAATGGGGATTTTGCAGTATCCTTCCCCCAGGAGTGGGGTGGGAATAGGGATTTTGCAGTATCCTTCCCCTGGAGTGGGAGGGAATGGAGATTTTGCAGTATCCTTCCCCTGGAGTGGGGAGGGGATGGGGATTTTGCAGTATCCTTCCCCTGGAGTGGGGTGGAAATGGAGATTTTGCAGTATCCTTCCCCGAGGAGTGGGGTGGGAATGGAGATTTTGCAGTATCCTTCCCCCAGGAGTGGGGAGGGAATGAGGATTTTGCAGTATCCTTCCCCAGGAATGGGGTGGGAATGGAGATTTTGCAGTATCCTTCCCCCAGGAGTGGGGAGGGAATGGGGATTTTGCAGTATCCTTCCCCAGGAATGGGGTGGGAATGGAGATTTTGCAGTATCCTTCCCCCAGGAGTGGGGAGGGAATGGGGATTTTGCAGTATCCTTTCTCTGCCACTCCCACCAAGCCATGCCCACAGAGCCGATAGTTAAAAAAAATTGAATTTCACCACTGTCTCCAACCTTGGCCATTTTAAGCCTGGAGTCCACCAGGCTTAAAGTTGCCAAGGTTGGAGACCACTGAACTTGATGGCCCAAATTCACACAACCCCCCCCACCACCACCACCACCACCATCCCTGGGTTTGATTCCTGCATCAGGCGACCCCCCGCCCCACATCCACGGGGATTCTAAGCCGGTGAAAAGCCCAGCATCCCAAGAGAGAGACCCACCCATCCCCATGGTGGTTTATTCAACAAACTCAGTTTGTTGAATAAACCTATGCTTCGACAGGTGCTGCAAGTCCCCCCAAAAGGGGGGAGGGCTACCGTGTCCCCATTTTCTCCCGTTTCAGTGGAGAGCCCCCACCCCGCACCCCATTTGTCCCCCAAACTTACCCCCCTCTCGCTTTTGCCGCCCCCCCAAAAAACACGGAAGAAGGAGAAAAGAACTGGCGCCGCTTGACATTCAACCCACTTCCGGGTGCTTCTGGATGGTTTCTAGGCGACGCGGTCCGGCGGTCAAAGAGGTCCGTTCAGGCGGTCCGTGCGTAATAAGACTTCCGGCGACCTCCTGCGTTCTCCTATATTGAGTTCCGCCTCATCGAAGCTTCCCTTTTGCGGAAAGAAAGGAGGCGTTTCCCCTTGGCCCTGTATTTTTTTTTTTTTTTTGAGAAACTGATCCAGCTGTTTATTTTAAATTTTTTTTTTACTACTCCGTTCTTCGCCCTCACCAGCAGTTCGACCCATTTTTATGGCAATTTTTTTTTTAAAAAAAAGCTGCTCTTTTAGTTTTTTGCTCGGTGAGGTTTTTTTTACCCCCACCGTTATTGTTACTGATGGACAATATCAATAATAATAAGGTTAATAACCAATAATAAAATGTTCAACATTTAACAATAAAGGCGGATCGCTAGCCTGATAATGCTGAGCTTTCCACACATTGCCGCTCAGAAATGCATCCACTGAAAGCAAATGAAGAAGTGGAAGTTTGTCCCTTTTGGAAACGTTCAATGGCAGTGTTTCTCAAATTTGGCGGATGTGTGGGCTACACCCGGGTGAAATCCAGCGGGTTCTGACAGGTTCTGGAGAACCGATAGCGGAAATTTTGAGTAGTTCAGAGAACTGGCAAATACCACCTCTGGCTGGCCCCAGAGTAGGGTGGGAATGGAGATTTTGCAATATCCTACCCTGGAGTGGAGTGGGAATGGAAATTTTGCAGTATCCTTTCCCTGGAGTGGGGAGGGAATGGAGATTTTGCAATACCCTTCCCTCTGTAGTGGGGAGGGAATGGAGATTTTGCAGTATCCTTTCCCTGGAGTGGAGTGGGAATGGAGATTTTGCAGTATCCTTCCCCTGCCATGCCTACCAAGCCACGCCCACAGAACCAGTAGTAAAAAAAATTGGATTTCACCACTGACTACAACTCCCCAAATTCCCTAGCCAGCTGGCTGGGAATTCTGGAAGTTCAAGTCCAAATGTCAAGTTTCAGAAAGAGTGAAATAAAACAATACTATAAAAGTCACACTATATTAGTCAAATTGGTTAAAAAAATCTTTCCAAAAATTCTCAAAAGAAGTTTTCTTACGTCCTACAAATACAGACCCACTTGAACTGTTAAAATGTTTACTTTACATTTCTTACCATAGTGAAAATAAAGAAACAAACTACAGTATGACTTTATTCTTAAGCAACTTGGTTTCGGCTTGGAATGACCTTTTGTAGCTTATGGCAATATAACAATAGCAGTAGACTTATATACCGCTTTACAGTGCTTTACAGCCCTATCTAAGCGGTTTACAGAGTCAGCATATTGCCCCCAACAATATTAAATTGATATGCAGATTAATTACACCCACCCATACAACCATAGAACAGAATTTTACAAGTTTACCAAGGTGCAGCATATAATTTGATGCCACAATACAAACACTACAGCCACAAAAGCTCACTAACAATCTACACACATAGTTTGCTTACATCAGGCATGAATTTGGCTTTTGTTTAGAACTCTTTATCATTTAGAATAACAGAGTTGGAAGGGACCTTGGAGGTCTTCTAGTCCAACCCCCTGCTTAGGCAGGAAATCCTCCACCACTTCAGACAAATGGTTATCCAACCTCTTCTGAAAAACTTCCAGTCTTGGAGCGTTCACAACTTCTGGAGCCAAGTTGTTCCACTGATTCATTGTTCTCACTGTCAGGAAATTTCTCCTTAGTTCTAGGTTGCTTCTCTCCTTGATTAGTTTCCACCAGTGGTGGGATTCAGTCAATTAGCACCACTTTGGGAGAACCGATTGTTAGCTTTCTGAGCAGTTTGGCAAACTGGTTGTTGGAAGACATCATTAGGGCAGAGAACCGGTTGTTAAATTCCTTGAATCCCACCACTGGTTTCCACCCATTGCTTCTTATCCTGCCCTCAGGTGCTTTGGAGAATAGCTTGGCACCCTCTTCTTTATGGCAGCCCTTGAGACATTTGAACACTGCTATCATATCTCTCCTAGTCCTTCTTTTCATTAAACTAGACATATTCAATTCCAGCAACCATGTTTTAGCCTCCAGTCCCCTAATCATCTTTGTTACTTTTCCCTGCACTCTTTCTAGAGTCTCAACATCTTTTTTTACATCGTGGCAACCAAAATTCGATGCAGGCTTCCAAGTGTGGCCTTACCAAGACCTTATAAAGTGATATTAACACTTCATGTGATCTTGATTCTATCCCTCTGTTGATGCAACCCAGAACTGTGTTGGTTTTTTTGGCAGCTGCCGCACACGGCTGGCTCATATCTAAATGGTTGTCCACTAGGATCCCTCTCACAGTTACAACTATTGAGCGAGGTACCACATACACGGTACCTGTGCATTTTGTTTTTTCTTGCCTGAATTTAGAACGTTATATAGTTTCATACTGACCTGAATAAATGTACAGTAATGATGGAAGTAGGAGCTCTGGTAGCGGCCTTTCAGACTGCCAAATACTCTCCTTACTGCACTAAGAGTCTTTGCTGTGCAAAGCGAAATTAACCGTTGCTGTCCACACCCTGGGCAAAACATATAGCTTCCTTGCAAAGCCAGGTCTGCATCTTCCAATTTCCTGATAAGCTTCATGCCATCTCAACTGTTATCTCTTTGAGGATTAGCCTTGTCTGCCTCCAAAATGTTTTGTTGGAAGTTGATAACTCTACAGAATGGCTCAGAATCTCCCCCCTATGCAATTTCGCTCTTTAATACCTGTCTTTGGTACCGTGACAATGTATCTTTTATTATAAAAGGCAGTCTTTTATTACAGAAAGTTTTCCTTTAGATTTATTTTTTTATTTATTTTATTTATTTGTTTATTTTCAGAAACTCACTTTTGTCTTTTATTATGATGATCATTTTACTGGACAAATGGTACAGTCTGGGCTGTAGAAATCCTTTTTTAATCCTTGCTCCTTATAACTTCATAGCTTTTAAAGCTTTTTGAATATTAGAACACACATTTTTATAAAGGTTTTGCTCTTGAATTTTTCTTTGTTAAGCAAAGTTATAAACAAACATTGCTTTAATATTTATTAAGGTGACCAATCGTCCTCCTTTAGGGGAGGACAGTCCTTCTTTTGTAAGTTCTGTCCTCTCTTGAAAAGTGTCCTCCTACATGTCCTCCTTTTTGATATTTGAAGACTAATCTGTAAATCTCTGTATTTGATCGATGCCGATCCGATCCGTTGCGTGTGATGTGACATATTTGTATTTGACATGACGATTCGTCAAGGCTCGGTACAGTATGGCGAGATGCAAATATGAGATGCACGGGCTTCTCACAGGAGAATTGTTTTGAGAGAGTGCACTACACTCAAAAGTGCGCCACGGGCAAGAGTGCGCTGTGCACAAGTGGCTTTGTTTACTTCTTACCAAAACACAACACAGCATACATGCACACACTTTTCTTCAATTTATTTGTGTCCTCCTTCTCAATGCAAAAAGGTTGGTCACCTTATATTTATGTACCTCTTTCAGATTTGCTCCTTCTTCAGGTCTGCCCTTAATTTTCTTTGCAAGAAAATATGCTCACTATACTTTTGGGAGAAAACAAAATGTTAACAGTGTATTTTTTATCAAAACGTTGCTGGGGATAAGCCTTAAATCTTTGGAACGAAAGGAAAAAAAAAACATTTTCTTTATATTGGCTAGTTTCATATGATATCAACTGTTGTTTGTTTGTTTAAGTTTAAATTTATACAGCTGCCATCTCATTTATGAGACTCTAGGCAGTTTACAAGTTGAAAACAGCAAAAAATAAACTGGCATGAATAAAATGAAAAACAAAACAACAGATCAGCAGATAAAAACACAGAAGAGTAATCTTACAAATTTACAAACAATACAGCCACTTTCAGGCTTACTATATTTATTTATGCTTCGATGCTGGCTTAGTCAAACAAGTAGCTTACAAATACAACTCTACAATATTTGCTTTAAATAACAAAATACAGGTATGATGCAAATCAAATTCATGGTTGGCTGAGGAATTCTGGGGGTTGAAGTCCACTCATCTGAAAACTGTCAAGGTTGAGAAACATTGTCCTAGACTCTAGATTGCTATCCTAATGGGGGGGGGAGGGGAGATTGACTGATGAAAAGCCCATTTCAAAGAGGGAACTCAATCATTCTTGCCAAGCCAGATTTCATATAATACCTGGAGATTGGGATTCTCTTATGGTCAGAAGAAGGGATGCCTTAAATTTTCAACTGCCCGTTCTGTAATCTTCCAGTTCCTCCCATCATTCTCGTTTACATGTCTAGTTTAATGAAAAGAAGGACTAGGGGAGACATGATAGCAGTCTTCCAATATCTCAGGGGCTGCCCCAAAGAAGAGGGCATCAAGCTATTCTCCAAAGCACCTGAGGGCAGGATAAGAAGCAATGGGTGGAAACTCATCAAGGAGAGAAGCAACATAGAACTAAGGAGAAATTTCCTGACAGAACAATTAATCTGTGTATAACTTGCCTCCAGAAGTTGTGAATGCTCCAACACTGGGAGTTTTTAAGATGATGTTGGATAACCATTTGTCTGAAGTGGTGTAGGGTTTCTTGCCTGAACAGTGGGTTGGATTAGAAGACCTCCAAAGTCCCTTCCAACTCTGTTATTCTACTCTATACTTCCCTTTGCCCATCACTCTCTCTTTCTAAAAATCCTCTATATACTACCATTCAGAATCCTCCCAGAGACCAAGTGCCAACTTGCTGGCTGGGGACTTTTGGGAGTTGAAGTCCACAGGTTTTAAGGTTGGACACCCCTGCCATAAACCTTGCTTGCTTTGTCCACATTCTCTGCAGATGCCCTGGTAGGGACCACAGTCCTCAATTAGATTCACTCTTTAACCTTCTTGTCTCTACCTTTAAAATCAGTTTCCTTTCTCTTCCATTCCATACTTCCTAATCACCATCTTAGAGCCATATCACCAATCACCATCGTCTTCCATTCCCAGTAAGATCCTCCTGACCAAAACCATCCTAAAAGCTAAAAATTGGGCATGGTCTCTCTTTCCAGATCAAAATACTCTCATCGGTGCCATGTTAAAAAAATAGAAAGAAAAGTAACCCCGCTTGTCCAACCTCCAACCTCCTTCTCCCATGGTCCCTTCTGACATTTTTCTCCCTACAAAAAAAGTCCATTAAGGAAGAAAAAGTTAATTATTGGACAGGCTGTCCATTTAGCACCAATTTCAGGGTCTTTCCATTCGGGTATCATTTGTTGAGGTTGTTTTTTTTTTCTTTGGGATAGGTCTTCTCCATGAATCACTGAAAAATTATAGCTCCGCCCCAGAATAGGTTTATCTACTGTTGATTGAACAAGTGAATGCAGATTTAATGAGATAATGTGGCAAAGAAATGGATGCATTTGTAAAAGTAATACAGGTACTTCTCGAACTTACGACCGTTTGTTGGTTCAAAGTTATGACGGCCCTGAAAAAAAGTGACACGTGGCCATTTTTCACACTTACGACGTTTTTTTTTTTTAAATTTTATTTATATGCCGCCCTTCTCTGGAAACTCAGGGCGGCTTATAATGCGTTAAGCAATAGCCTTCATGCTTTTGTATATTTATACAAAGTCAGCTTATTGCCCCCACAAACTGGGTCCTCATTTGACCTACCTTAGAAAGGATGGAAGGCTGAGTCAACCTTGAGCCTGGCGAGATTCGAACTTACAGTAATTGCAGACAGCTGGTGTTAATCACAATGTTTTTTTAGTCTGCTGAATCCCCAGGGTCACGAGATCAAAATTCGGGTGCATAGCAACTGCTTCATATTTATGACAGTTGCAGTGTCCTGGGGTCACGTGATCCCCTTTTGCAACCTTCGGACAAGCAAAGTCATTTGGGAGAGCCAGATGCACTTCAACAACCGTGTGGCTAACTGAACGGCTGCAGTGATTCACTTAACAACGGTGGCAAGAAAGGTTGCAAAATAGGGTATAAAGCTCACTTAACAGCTCTCGTGCTTAACAACGGATATTTTGGGCTCGGTTGCGGTTGTAAGTCGAGGACTACCCGTGGAGGACAGTACAGAATGCTACCCTGCCTTCCCTCGAGGGGAATAACTTGGATTATCACCAGGTATAACGTCAGGATTGTAATGGGGCCTCATGCGATATTTGAAGACTTTGACATCGTTGTCCCCACTGTCGGTGACAAAAAGCGAGCCGTCAGTGGCACAGGCGACGCCGGTCGGTCTCAGAAGACCTTTAGAAACCAGACAGATTGGAGATCCGTTCTTAGGAAACAGATGCACGTTCTGTCGCTGTTCGTCCGCAACTATAATATTGCCTTCCTTATCGGCGCAGATGCCAGCAGGGTTGCCAAAACGGTGGCCGTATTTGCTGCTGACGGAAGAGATCAGCTTGTGGCTGCTGTCGAAGAGTCTGACGTCCCCACATTCTTCGCTCACCGCAAACCCCCCGTCGGGGATGTTGCAGACGTAGCGTGGCCCGCTTAAGTTGGAGATGGAATGAGCGTTCTGCATCTTGAAAGCGCGGTCCAGGGCAAAGATGTGGACTTTTCCTTCGGTGTAGTCAGCCACCAGTATCCTTCCCGATGCTTCAACGGCAATCCCTCTGGGGGAGCGGAACTTCCCAATTCTTAGCCATTCCCCCTTGGAGAACATGGAGCGGTCATTGAAGATGTGGACAGTTCCGTTCAGCATGTCTGTGACAGCCACCATCCCAGTTCTGGTGATGGCCACGTCCTCGGGTAAAAAAACCTCCTTCTTCCATTCCACGCAGGGGATGGACCGAAACACCTGGCCAGAGCGATTAAGAATGTCCACTCTGGGCGCGTTCTCCGTAGTGATGTAGACCACTCCATCTGGGGAGCAGTGAATTCCACCCACTGCTCCGTAGTGGTTCCGGTTGGGATTTGAGATCCTCCGGACGAGGTCATCTTGCCGATAGTAAAGGTGGTTTTTGATATTGTCGAGGTCATGGCAGATGACCCTGGCTTTCTCCACGAGTTGGTGAACTTGGTGGTCAGTCACCATGCCCATGCCTGGATGGTTGGTCAGGAGAGGGCTAGCCTTCTGAAAAGTGGAGTCTGATTTGATCTGCAGGGTATAAACTGTCTTCAGAAGTTTCTCCTTGCGTTGCATGTCTTCCAAGGTATAATCCATCCTTTCAAAAAAAAAACAAAAAAAAAAACAGCCCATCAACATAGTGGTTATAAATCATCATACAGTCTGGGAAAGGTTTTGGAGAGTGGCGGGAGATAGTTCTGAAGACTATATAGGGAGTGGGTAAAGGGCACAGTTTTAGATGCAGAAGATTCCAGGTGAAATGATGTTTCCCACTCAGATGGAATGTACTTAAAACTGAGGAGTCAGAGTAGAGGAAAAAGAGTAGAGGAGAAAGAGAGGAGGAGGAGGAGGAGGAGGAGGAGGAGGAGGAGGAGGAGGAAATGTTGGTGTTCCCTGAGCTTGGTTGCTCCTTGCAGATTTATTTATTATTTATTTATTATTTAAATTGTTATACCGCCCTTCTCCCGAAGGACTCAGGGCGCTGTACAGCCACAATAAAACAACATATAATACTGTGGAATTTGGGATCGTAGAATCATCCAGGAGCATAGAAGAGTCCAAAGACAGATGCATGAATAAATGTCTTAAATGTATTTATTCATATAACAAAACATATTAACTATGTACAAAAGGCTGTCTTAATATTCATTATAGGATAGGGGGCACACAGCGTGTGTGGCTACCCTGATCAAAGATCATATCTCATGGAGAACAAACGTAAAAAGAGCATGATGGAAAGGTTAGAGGGGTTTTATACTCAGTGTAAGCCCCTCCTTTCCACACAGGGGTGGAAGCACTTTCTGCCTCCACTAGTGTCTGTATGACACATGTGCCAATGGCTTGCAAATACTTGACAAATACAAAATTTAAAAACAATTTAAAACGTATTAAATAATTTGGCCCCAAATTAAAAACTCAAGATTAAAACACCCATTACAGTTCCTTATCTAGCCAGCCAAGCCGGTTGGAACAGTAAGGTCTTAAGGGCACGGCGAAAGGTACGTAGGTCGGAAATCATACATATCCCCAGGGGCAGTTCATTCCAGAGGGTGGGTGCCCCCACAGAAAAGGCTCTCCCCCTGAGGGGCGCCAGGCAACATTGTTTGACCAACGGCACCCTGAGGAGCCCCTCTCTGTGGGAACGTGTTGGTGTTTCATTACCCAACTAGGTAGCATAATCAGTGCTAGAAGGGGGTGGGGTTTACAGAGTAGAGAAAGAGAAGAGGAGGGTAGGGTTGGGTAGGGTAGGGGGGAAATGTTGGTGCTCTCTGACCCTAATTGTTTTCTTGCAGATCTTACATTTCCCAATTAGGTAACTTCATCAGCGTCAGCTTTGGAAACCATATTAACACCGGAAGCTTCCACGCTTCCACGCTGCCACCTTCTTGAGCTTGGGAAAGTAGGAGGGGGTGATTTAGCAGAGGGATTGTAGTTAGACATAATAGCATTCTTTCCTTCAGTCAAGGTTATGGAATTCCTGAATCTGGAGGTGGAATGGTTGAAGTGGTGGCTCAAGTTGAGACGGAGGGTGATTGGGCCATGTGATGGACTGATGGGTGCAGGGGACTGGATTTGGGGTTTTGATTTTTCTGAGGAAAAACCCGGAACTCTCAGATCCGGGTTTTTCCCAGATGTGCTAGTATACCTACTCTAGTAAATAGGAACTTTGAAAAGATGCCTGTCTCGGAGTTTTAGTTTTTTTTAAATTTGATTTATATGCCGCCCTTCTCCTGAGACTCAGGGCGGCTTACAATGCGTTAAGCAATAGTCTTCATACTTTTGTATATTTATACAAAGTCAGCTTATTGCCCCCACAAACTGGGTCCTCAGCTGACCTACCTTAGAAAGGATGGAAGGCTGAGTCAACCTTGAGCCTGGGGAGATTCAAACTTACAGTAATTGCAGACAGCTAGTGTTAATCACAATGCTTTTAGTCTGCTGAGTTATCCAGGCTCCTTTTAATTGGAATTGCGGGTTTTCCGGAATGCTGACAATCAGTGCTGGACATTTGCTCCCTGTTAAGGCAAGCCATTTGTATATAGAAAGAGAGCAAACCCCACTCACTTCTAGCACTGATGACATTACCTAGTTAGGTAAGAAATGTCGACAAGAAAACAACCAAGCTCAGAGACGACCAGGGATCCGACAGTTCAGCCCTGAGCTACAAACATTCCCCTCTATCATTACTTAAAACCAGTGGTGAAATCCTCCGCGGATCGCCACCCGTTTGCTGCCTGCGCATGCGCAGCGCATGCCAAAAGGATGCTGCATGCGCAGTATGCGCCAAATGCACACTTCACGTGGAAAAAGAAGACTTCACTAGGTAAGTTGAACAGTGTGGGGTGGGAACAGCTGTGCCGCACGATTTAGCTTCGTTAGAAAGCAGGATTTCCTGCTTTCTAGCTAATATAAACCGTGCGGCACAGCTGATCATCGGAAATAGCGATTCAGATAAACCGGTACACTTTTTTTAACTACCGGTTTTTATCACTACCAGTTCTCCTGAACCAGATCGAACCGGTAGCATTCCACCCCTAATTAAAACAAAACCATCATTTCTCCCACCACCACATCCTTGACCTTTCCTTGCTAGATAGAATCTGAAGAAACCTAGATTAGCATAGAGGTAGTCCTTTGACTTACAATTCTCTGTATAGCGACTGTTCAGAGTTACCATGGTGCTGAAAAAAATGACTTAAAAATGGTCTTTGCACTTATGACTGTCACATGATCACAATTCAGGTGTTTGGCAACACTTTTACGAAAGTTGCCACATGCAGCAATCACACGATCCCCCTTTGGGATCTACTCAGGAGACTTCTGACATGCAAAACTCCGCGGAGAAGCCGGCAGGGAGGGTCGCAAGTCATGATCGTGTGGTGCTTCGCTTTATTTATTTATTATTTATTTATTTATTTATTTATTTATTTATTTATTATTTCAACTTATATACCGCCCTTCTCCCCGGGGGGACTCAGGGCGGTGAACAGCCAAATTAAAATACATATAATATAAATATTAAAAAATTTAAACTAAATTAAATCATCGGCGTTTCAGTATAAAAATCTCAAATCTACAAGTTAAAATACCCAATTTAAAACCCCCAAAATTGATAATATCAAAATTTTAAAAACCCCATTAAACCAATCAAGCTAGGCCGGCTTGTTGAAATAAGTAAGTCTTAAGGGCCTTTTGGAAAGCGCGGAGGTCCGGGATCAATCGAATTTCAGGAGGTAGCTCATTCCACAGGGCGGGTGCCCCCACAGAGAAGGCTCTCCCCTGGTGCAGCTTAACGATTGCACCACTTAACAACAAAGTTCCCAGTGCTTATCACAGTCATAAAGGCAAGGATCACCTGGAGGATTGCCTTAAAATCTAAGTGATTCTCACACTGGCAAACAGCCTTTTTTCACTACCCCTTCAACACCTGCAAAACACCTGTTTGAGGATGATTTTACACAAACAGGCTTCACACCAAACAATACAGTTGTGTCTGTGCTCACCCAGTGCCCACCTCTTCCAGCAAGAGCCTCACAAAGCAAATGGCCCAATTTTAACCAAGCAACCATTCCCAATTTCATGTACCTGTGGTCCAAATTGAATAAATAAGGTTCTGCTCTTTACCTGAACACAACAGCAGGTTAGAAGGATCTGTTTCTTGTGATACACTGCTGAAATTAGTCACCTAGGGCTTTGTTGTTAGTGACAGGAATTTCCTTTGCGAACCAATACTTGTGTCAATAGGATAGTTTCACCCTGTAAACACAAAGACACTCATATTAAATACACGACAGAAGGATCCTTTGTTGCATTGAGGCCGCGTAAAGCGAAAATTGTAAATGAAACGACATTAGCAACCGAATTTCAATGTAATATTCTGTGCCAGGTCTTTGAAACTGGGTTCACACTTTATGATTTGTCTTTTAAGTGTATTGGGTGAGCTCAGCTTTTAGGGCTCATAAATCAAGTCTTTTGCCTTAGTGTGATATAAGATCAGATAGAGATGATTGATAGATAGACAGACAGACGGACGGACGGACGGACGGACGGACGGACGGATGGATGGATGGATGGATGATAGGTAGGTAGGTAGATATAAGATAGATAGATAGATAGATAGATAGATAGATAGATAGATAGATAGATAGATAGATAGATGATAGATGATAGAAAGATAGAGATAGATGATAGAGATAGATAGATAGATAGATAGATATAGATATAGATATAGATATAGATAGATATAGATATAGATATAGATAGATAGATAGATAGATAGATAGATATAGATATAGATATAGATATAGATATAGATATAGATATAGATATAGATATAGATAGATAGATAGATAGATAGATGATACCAAGATAGATGTAGATGATAGAGATATAGATGATACCAAGATAGATAGAGATGATAGAGATAGATAGATTATACAAAGATAGATATAGATGATAGAGATAGATAGATAGATAGATAGATAGATAGATGATACCAAGATAGATATAGATGATAGAGATAGATAGATAAATAGATAGATAGATAGATGATACCAAGATAGAGATAGATGATAGAGATAGATAGATAGATAGATAGATAGATGATAGAAAGATAGAGATAGATGATAGAGATAGATAGATAGATAGATGATAGATAGATAGATAGATAGATAGATAGATAGATAGAAGATAGATATAGATATAGATATAGATATAGATATAGATATAGATATAGATAGATAGATGATAGATAGATAGATAGATAGATAGATAGATAGATAGATAGATGATACCAAGATAGAGATAGATGATAGAGATATAGATGATACCAAGATAGATAGAGATGATAGAGATAGATAGATGATACCAAGATAGATATAGATGATAGAGATAGATATAGATAGATGATAGATAGATAAATAGATAGATAGATAGATGATACCAAGATAGAGATAGATGATAGATAGATAGATAGATAGATAGATGATAGATAGATAGATAGATAGATAGATAGATAGATAGATAGATAGATGATAGATGATAGATGATAGATGATAGATGATAGATAGATAGATAGATAGATAGATAGACAGATGATAGATGATAGATGATAGATAGATAGATAGATAGATAGATAGATAGATAGATAGATAGTTATAGATGATAGATGATAGATGATAGATGATAGATGATAGATAGATAGATAGATAGATAGATGGATAGATGGATAGATAGATAGATATAGATGATAGATATAGACAGATAGATAGAGATAGATAGATATAGAGGTATAGAGGTATAGAGATCTAGATCTAGATCAGGGGTGGGATTCAGCCAGTTCAGATTGGTTCAGGTGAACCGATAGTTGCGACCTGGGGTTGGGCCTGCCCACCTGCCCCGGCACTATGCCGTCCTATTTAGCCGCATTTTTTAGCTGCGTGCATGTGTGCAAGCTGTGTGTGTGTGAGCAAGCTACGTGCATGTGAGCAAAGCACATGTCCAGAAGGCCACATGCATGCACGCAAATTCACATTTTCAGTGGTGGGCGAACCAGTTGTTAAATTATGTGAAGCCCATTTCTGATATAGATAGAGATGTAAATTAGATGGCCACCCCACTTCAGGGGAAGGATACTGCAAAATCCCCATTCCCACCCCACTCCTGGGGGAAGGATTCTGCAAAATCTCCCCACTCCTGGGGGAAGGATATTGCAAAATCCCCATTCCCTCCCCACTCTGGGGCCAGCCAGAGTGGTATTTGCCAGTTCTCCAAACTACTCAAAATTTCCACTACCGGTTCTC